>JAOYRS010000022.1:410000-1032500 GCA_032432895.1 Dryadula phaetusa
ACATTGCGTGTTGAGTGGTGGCCTCAACGTCGCACTTTATCTTTAGCAGAGCGAGGAAGTGAAAATAATTTAAATATAACCACTCCCCCGAGTGGGAATCGAACCCACAATCGCGTTTACAGTCAGACGCAGTCCCACTGCGCCGCGACCGACCTATAGTTGTATATATGTAATATTAAAATAAATATACTTTTAACAAATTAAAATTCCCATTAAAGGTAGGGTACAATAATTCTAAAATACAAAAGCTAATATTAGCATATGAATTTTACATACAATACGTCCTGATCTATATCGAACCCACAAACACCGTAGAAAGTGAAAAAAACTTTTGGAAATCATAATATTCATTCAAATACAATAATTAAAATACTTTAGACATTTAAAACGTTAATATTATTATTATTATTTAAATGTTCTATTTAAGATGGAAAAGTCAAAGAAAAATATTTTCCTGCAAGTCCCTTTGGGAATTAATTTGGATAGAAGTTCTGTGTTCGCATTTGTTACAATTTGTTTCGTTTATTTTCCTCGGACTCCAGCTTTCATCTTGAGAAAATGAATATTTCGCCAAACTCGTATTAAATTTTCATGTCGAATGTTATTTTTATGATAATTTTCAAAGCAAAAATCATATATTCTAATCGTATTTACGAATATGGGACTTGGCGTATGTACGTTTTTATTTTTTATTTACAAAATTGGCATATTTAGTTGGTTGTCGTGGCGCTGTGGAACAGCGTTTAGTAGTGGATTCGATTCTTCCTTATATATTATATATATATATATATATATATATATATATATATATATATATATATATATATATATATATATATATATATATATATATATATATATATATAATATCTTCAATTCTCCACTCTAGTTCACCACTCAGTACATAATGTCTCGATTTCAAGCGGAAAGCAATCAAAGGAGTGTCTTGACACTAAGTTGTCTCTGCCATATATAGTTACAAAATAGACAGTCACGAATATATAGAAGAATAAATTTATAGAAGAATAAAATATCTAGGTCAAAATTCCTAGAAATAACATTAAAATTGGTTATAATGCGATTAAACGCAGTAAACTTGCCTATATTCGTTGATATATTAGTTAATAAAATGACATTGCTTTACCTGCAATTTGAACTCACAATCATCTTGAAACAAGCAAGGAAAGAGTACTTTGATATTGAGTTTATAGATTTTGTTTGTTCTTTTAACTAGCTCGTATAGTACAATTACTGAACGCTGGAACTAAGGCACGATAACATCTAATGGACAAAAGCTTTAAGACGTAAATAAAACGGAGTGGCTTAGAACTTATGTATATACCTACTTCTATAGATGAACGTATTCAGCCAGTACTCAAACGGAAATCATATGGATGCTATTTCTTATACAGAAAGATATTTTTTGAATTGTACAATTTGTAAATATTTTTGGAAATTATTTTGAACCCAAAAGGAATTCGAACCCGCACCTCTTCAAAACTGTCCCGCTGCGTACAATTTTTTAATGAGTTTTTTAAAAGTTTTTTCTTACCAGGAACAGAACCTGTGATATTAATTTAATGGTAGTTAATTAAGTTTCCTAGAGACTTTCTTGACACGGAAAATATATGAAAAAAAAAATTATTCAAAATGTTTACAAATAACGCATATTAGTGTATGTAGTATTTTTAGTTATATATTTCTATATATTTATATATTTCCATATATTTATATATTTCTATTATATTATTTCAAAATATATTCTTCATGCAATTCTTCTTCACACAAATTGTAACTGTGCCAAATTTCATACATCTCCGTTGGGCCGTTTTAATATATAAATGTATGAAATAAACGGCATCACGTTTTTCCTGCATAACTCCATTATTGTATTATATTTTGTCAGAACCCGAGATATTTCGTGTTAAATGGTGTAACTTAGAACCGCACTTGGTCGACATCGATAATCAACCAAACCACCGTGATAGAGTCAAACGTTTCGTATCGCTATAGTATCGTATTTGAACGATATATAAGAGCATTTCTTCGAATAGAAACATATCTCTATTGATTGGTCAGTGTCTGACCATGATTAAAATGTTTAAACCCCTTTGGTTATAGGTTCGATTCCCTATCGGAGAAATAATTATATTTAAAATTTATATTCATTTTTGTGGTAAGCACGGACGTAAGCAGTAAACGGAGTGTATTGACACTAGGTCGTCTCTCACTACCGTGCTATGCGGGATAAAATGTGAAGCTACATACAATATACATATATGTATGTACTTCTAGGGATATATAAAAATCATTATACCGATACAATAAAAAGTTTATTAAAACAAATATAATCCATCAACATTTGCTAATATATAAAATAAAGTGTTCTGAATGTGGCGTAACGAAATATCAAGCCTTCGAAATCCGATAAGAGTGACCTTTTGAAGCACAATTGGCTTTTAGCGTCCGCCGTGAGAGAAATACGCAAGAAATGTAATAGTCAAGGACAAGTTTCTTAGAATATTAGTTTATATTTATTTTGATTTGATTAAGTAGAGTTCGACAGTTGTGCCAGCGACTGTAAAAGCGATTGGTTGTGGGTTCGATTTCCACCTGGAAGAATGATAATATTTAATTATTTACGTTTTTAGGCTTAGATAAAATAAAGCGCAGGGTTGTGTTCCGTCAATCAATTGAGGGTGAATTAGTTCGAATCTTTTTTAGATAATAATTTATTTTCATTATGTTAGGCAAAACGCGGTGTTTAGTTCCATCCGGTGTTAAGTAATTAAATAGTCAGAAACAAAACAGGTCAAGATATTCTAGTCAACGCTTGCACAAATCACTTTAAATATATACACAAATGAACGTAGAGTTAACTAAAAATTCCATTTCCCAGCACTAGTAAAAGAAAGTGCGGCGTTGGATTCCACTATTCTATTTAGTAGATGTATCTCTACTTTAAATGAAAAATCTAATGGGGCCATTCAACGCGCAATGTCTAGATTTTAGGCAGAAAACAATCAACGGACTGTCTAGACACTAGGTTGTCCGTGCCTGCTATGCGGGACAAAATAAAGCAAGAATAGAGAACTTAATACAGCAAGAAATTGATTCTTTCCAGTCATTTTTCTATACATATGTGGAAATATTAAAATAATCGTTTCCTTACAAATTATGTTAACACAAACTGTGCGACGTGAATATTCGCCTACTTTCAAATTTATGACGTTCGACTACGATATGGAAGATATTTAACAACTTTATAGGTTAGCTCTACATCAAAATGGAAAGAAAACTTAAAAGGTAAATATAATCTTATTATATTTTTTATTACTTATCGATCTTACTTCGTCCTATTATTAAATTGAATTTCTTTTAGATTTTAATCTATCTATGTTATAATAAAAAATATTTTTTCTATATATCTCTAAGTCGGTTTGTATGTATGCGCTTACCTCTGAAACTGAACTGAAACTGAACTTAACGGTTTTTTTTTTATTTTAAAACTGTAGTAGCTGCTAGATGCTCCATACTTCGCTTTCCGCCGAATTCAAGTCATTGTGTGATGATTGGCGATACTCAATGCCGCACTTTGTCTAAGCAAAGAAGTGACAATCATTTAAATAACTTCTCTGAGTGGGAATCGAACCCACAACTGATCGCATTTACAGTCAGACGCTTTCCCACTGCTCCATGACCGACCTCATGTGTTAGTAGTTCAAAAATAAATTTTATAATATATATATAAAATATATCATGTTAAAGTTACTATGAAAGAGCAATACAAAAAGTTTTTTTTTATATCAATAAATAAATAATACTTGTAATTTTTTTTTAGCCTCACGCTTATATCCCGCGTAGCAGGGTTGACAGAAAGTACCTAGTGACAAGACACTCCGTACTTCGCTTGCGCCCGAATTCGAGACATTGTGTCTTGAGTGGTGGAACTCAACGCCGCACTTTGTCTTACCAGAGCGAATATA
Source organism: Dryadula phaetusa (assembly GCA_032432895.1). NCBI lineage: Eukaryota > Metazoa > Arthropoda > Insecta > Lepidoptera > Nymphalidae > Dryadula > Dryadula phaetusa. Next base: position 413,987 of record JAOYRS010000022.1, read on the forward strand.
TATATAAATTATCATATATTTGATCCACGTTTCTCCAGTAACATCGACTTTATTAAGACAGCAAACGTAAACAACAAGACCTTGTTTTCTTATTATCCTCATCTCAAAACTTATCGATCCGCAATATAATTCAATATTTCTAAGTAATTACTGATAGAAACCTAACAAATAAGTTAAAAAAAATCATTTATTACAACAATACTCGATGAGCTATTAATTATTTTGTATAACAAATTGTTAGGGGGATTCCTTTGAATCGGCGCCAGAACGAAATCGTCTTGGAAATTGGTTGAGACGATATGGCTTTTGGAACTAGGTTACAGTATCATTTGATTACCAACTTTATGCTTTTGATGATTGCACATTTCGTTACTGTCTTTACCAGGAATGTGCTTTTTGTTTTGCTTTGTTGTTATCTCCAGATAATAATGATTTCAATAGAGATAAGCCAGAGTTAAGGTACTGGTCGATAGATATTGAGTAGCGGAATTTAACCTCGCGCTATGTCTTGCCACAACGAGGTAATTGATAATTAATATGAAAAAAAAAAAAATACTGTAAAATTAACGTATAAGGATTTGAATACACGCATGCTCAAGCACTCTAGTCAATTACGTTACATACACTCATTTCCCATGTATATTTTCATATATCTGTACCAGCTTTACTTCAGTAACTCTATTTATAATAAAAAGAAAAACAATTGAATACACACATAATAAAAAAAGGGATGACCAATATTTCATCGCGTATCAGTCTATTTTCCGTTGGATATTGGCTTGCGGAACTCAACGCTGCAATATTAACAATATTAATATTTCTACTGTAAGTAAATCTAATAAGATATTAAACGTATTATATAATTAATCTTAAGCTGAGAACGCGTAATGTAGCTGGCGTAATGTTCACATAAGCGTTCCGTCATCCTGTCAGTTGCACCAATTTTTCTGTCCATTTGGATATTAATAATATTTATTCCGACTTCATATATATTTCGTATATATAGTATAATTACAGCTCATAACTAATTTTTTTGTTTCTAATCTCTATTAGATTTATTCTTATTTTATTAATTAAACAAAACGCGGCGTTAAGTTTCGCGTTATGCTTCTCCACTGTCCGAATACATAGTCAGAACAAGCCAAGATATTGTAATTTTCTTCCTTCTCCGCAAGGGATATAGCAAGATTAAATTACGTATTTTGTTTTTACCAATTATCAGAGATAAATTTCGACAGCAGTGTTCATTCGATACAATATACCCTTTAACATATATGAGTACAGTGATTGTGTCTTTTAATGCAAAAATTTACATTTATACAAATAGACTTTAAATTGAGGTTTAAACTTAGATCATATAAAATTAGACATTATTTTTTCTTCAATTAATTGAAATAATAAATCCAATTATATGAACTACTTTGCGATTTAATTCACTATAAACATATAAAAGGAACTTTACATATAGTTTAAATAAAATGTGTATAGCTATTCTATATTGTAACTTCAATTTCCTTCCCTTTTAATATTTTTATTTAATAAGATCTTAAGTTTTGCTTTTCGAACGGTTTGAACATTTTGCGGACCACAACTACTGGTGAGTATCCAAAACGTCCAGATTTTTAATATATGTAGTTACGCATACCAAAATAATGTTAATTAATCCAATTTAACTAATTTAATTTAGTTATATATATCTTTTTTTATACATTTAGCAAATGAAATTCAAATATGCATCTGCGTGTGTTTGTTACATAGGCTTTCAATTATTTTATTTTATCTAATTAATTGATTTTTCGTCCAATTAATTGAAAATATACTCCCACGCCGCGTTCCAATTCATTTTGAACACAGTAAATAAACTTTGCACATCGTTGTGTAAAGTTATTTATCACGAGGCATGAATTGATATTCATCGAAATGTCAAAGGTGGCATTAGATATATTAAATGCCTCAATTATATGTATGTATGTACAAAGGGGCAAAGAAATTTATACATATAGATTTATATATATGTAATGGTGTAGTATTAGTGAATTTATACATATAGATTTATATATATGTAATGGTGTAGTATTAGTGAGTGTAAACGTAAACGCGATTGGTAGTGGGTTTGATGCCTAATCGGGGGAGTGATTATATTTAATTTTTTTTCACTTCCTCGCTGTGTTATGACAAAGTGTGGCGTTGAGTTCTACCACTCAATACATTGTGTCACTAGATATTTTGTGTTTACGGGGTAAGCAAGGCATGAAGCTTAAAAAAATAAGATTTATTCCCTAAAACGTTGCTTTATGATTTCATACTTTTAATTTTATATAGAGATTCAGTTGACGTACAGATTATTGGTGCGTCAGTAATGTCAGTCACTGTGTACAAATGTTCAAACTTATTTATTGTTTTTATTTATTATTCTATTGAGTATAAGCAAATGTTATAATACAAAGTTACTGGTATTATAAAAAAATAGTAAGCAGGTCTTAAAACGCATACATATTTTTTATGATTAGATTTCACACTACAGACTTAGTTCGTCCCTTTTCTTCCCAGATTTTTACCTTTTTTACTTTGTTAATCAATTTATGTAACTTATATAATTATAACGGGATATTAAAACATTTATAAAAGTATTTAAATACCTTCACTTATTAATATATTAATAGTGAAGTAGTTCACTTAGCTTACAATAAAATACCAAGTTATATACTTGCATATTAAAGGAGTAGAAAATTCACACGCAAGTCCCGTTCGAAAATTCTTAATTTTATAAATCTTGATAAAATATTAAGACACTCCGTTCTGATCTTTCCATATACTTAAGAGACATTGCGTATTGTTAGGCGAAACTTAACGCCGCAATATTAATGTTATATATAATTTAAAATATACATTCGTCACATTGTTACTCTTTAAAGGCCATACCGCTGAATCTATTTTAATTAAATTTGATTTGAACAAAATTTGAATACCTGGCAATGAAGGAAGGACGAAGGCTATATTTTATCAGAATATTGTGTAATTCCTGCAAGAAATGAAATTATTTTTGCCGCAATTTCTATTCAATTTATACTGAGGCAATTGCCTTGCTGATAAATTTAAATTGTTATCAAAATGTGGGGTTGAAAGTAAGCAAGCTGTTACTTGTGGTATATAAAAATCCTATATATAAATATACATGTTACATACATATACTTCATACTCTATCCTGAATAGCAGGATAGTTACAGACCTAACCTAGTGTCAAAACACTCCCTTGACTGCTTACCGCCCGAAATGCAGACATTACGTGGTGGCTGGAGAACTCAACGCCGCATTTTATATTACCAGATCACCAGAGCGGAGAAATGTAAATAAATTTATCTGTATTTTTTAGTTAGTTACTATACAAACTTTAAGATAATAATAATATAACAATATTATTATTCATATATTATTTATTAATAAGGAAAGCTTATGAAATCTTAAGCTCTACTAAAGCTTTCAGGGATTCATGAGAAATGATTTTTAAATTTTATATTTTACTAAAACACATAGAATACCCTCAATACCAAGATTTGAACACTTGCGAGAAGTTACTAGGTTCAAATATTAAATATCGCGAAATTGATAAAAAGTATTTTTATACAAACGGGAACCTATTGTCCATAGATTCACTGTAGGTACATTCAAATTATAAAACTAAGACAAAATTATAAATCTATATCTATTTCTCGCATCTATTTGACAAGGCGCGGCGTTGAACTGCGCAACTAGACACGCAGTACCTCGTATTGGGGCAGAAAACGAAAGACCAAACGTCTTTCAATGTCATACAATAAAAGGCGTAAACCTGTAAAATGTAACTAAGGCTAAAGCGAACCTCAGTATTAACACAATAATTCAGTATTGTTCTATTAGACGGTCAAAATTTATTACAGTATCCGTAGCTCACTTCAAATTCACTTAACGCCTATGATTTATTACAAATATAATTGGCTTGCGAATTGAAAACCCAATTTGAGCTTAAATTATGAATTTTTGGTTAATTTTTTTCTTATTAAATAAATTCTATTAATAATTTTCTTTTTAATGTATTCAAATCAATTTTTTTTTGAGTAAATAAATACTTTGCTACTGTAGGAAGTTCCCGATATATTGACAATACTGATATTTTCATGCTATTAAGGTATTTACTTATAAGAACATATTTGAAATATTTGATATATATCTTCTTAATATGCAAAATTTTAAATACAATCGTATAAAAAATATTAAGGTACCACAGTTTTATAATAATTTTTCGATTTATTAAAAAGACTATTTACTAGATATTGGAAATATTTAAAATCTGAAACTTTTGCTGTTAATTATTATATAACGATATAATATGATTATAACTAGGAATTAAAAAATATATTATATTCACTGTATTGTATATATGAAGTATCTAAAAACAATTTACATATTTATAGTTTCATTAATTATCTAAACCTTGTATTCCAGCAACGTAAGATATAACCAAAATATATATGTAACAGAAAATCTAACTTACCAACAAAAAGCCCAAGAACGAGGAGAACGGTCATCTTGAACAACTAAATTACACTTGAATAAATCACTTATTATCACATTATAAAACGTTGCAATCCACTCACTTCACTCAGCTATGTTAACTATTGTTCTGGTTACAGGAAAAGTTCGCTGAATCGCGTATTCCCTCCCGGCACACGTCCGACGCGGACGAAATCCAGCAACCAACTGCAAGAGCGCCCCTGCCCCTTTTACACCCCTTATCACGATCCGTAATTAGATAAATGTCATGTTACTTTTTTTTTGTTTTCTTAATAAAATAACGGTAAATTTTTTAGCTTCACGCTTTTATCCTGAATAGCAGGGTAGACTGGACATATCTAGTGTCAAGACACTCCGTACTTCGCTTTCCACGTAATTTAAATATAATAACACCTCTGAGTGGGAATTAAACCCACAACCGATCGCTAAAAGTATGCAGAAATAAGACACGTCTGTTTCGTAAATTAAATTATAAGAATTTAATTGTAACATGTTTTACTCTTTGCTCGATTTTTTTGTAATTTTAAATAAATATTATTATTTAAATATTATTATTTAAGTCAAAATCAGCAATAATTAATCTATTAACATAAATTGTAAATATTTAATAAATTTTAATAAAATTGAGAACGTGATTGATCGTGGGTTCGATTCCCATTTGGAGGAATTTATTTATATTATATGTGAAATTTAGATGTTGATTACAAATTTATATTTCTCAGCTCTGGTAACCCAACACCATGGGTGTTGGGTTCGCCGTTCAAAGCTCAATATCTCAATTTTAGGCATAAAGTAGTCAACCGGAGTTGCCATTAGATTGTTTCCTAATTATTTTTTTTCTTATAAGATTTATCTATTCTATATAAAAATAAAAAATCACAGCTATTGTACTATGTCCTAGTATAATAATATTTTTCAGAAAACGAAGTGACTGGTCTTTGTGCTCCTTTCATGGGTTAAAGTTAAAAAGATATTAGACGCTTAGCTTTTATAGCTCAGTTGGATATAACAATATCTAACTGAGACTTATATTGCTTTCAATTACAAGAAAAACACAAGTTAAATGTTATGATAACAGATAATATTTTGATTATATACGATAGTCTAGTAGTGAATGAAAATCGAAGAGGTCACCAGTTCAATTCAGGTTCATTTAATAAATTTTCAGCATAGTCATAACAGTGAACCAGTAGATTCAAACTATCTGTTCTACACCTTTCGCCTGTTCTGAAATGTTACGTAATGAATAGCAGAACTAAACGCCGCATTTTGCCAGTCATTCTAACCAATGGAAATGTCTGTCTTACTTCGCTACAGTGGCCTATTTGAAATATGTTTCTTTTTTAGCTTTACGTTTTATCGTAATTACCTAGTGTCAAGACACTCCGTACTACACTTTCCACCGAATTCGAGACACTGATAATTGATTGGCGGTACTCAATGCCGCACTTTGTCTTTTACCAGAGCGAGAAAGTGAAAATTATTTAATTATAACCACTCCCCCGAGTGGGGATCGAACCCATAACCGATCGCGTTTACAGTCGGCCTCATTTGAAGTATTCTTCTTACTTATTTGTTTTTCATAATTATATTATCACAAAAATACAGGAAAAGACAGAATTCACAGAAATGTATTATATTTATTTTAATATAAAATATTATATTCATATAAAAAATGTTTGTAGTAATTTCTTGCCAAATTATATCCGTAGCCCCCATACAAATATGACATGTTTATAGATTACAGCCTGTCACCTACACCGTTTGTCATTTTGATGTGATACACTGCGGATATTTTGACAATACAATTCTAAAATTATTTTTATATTATAAATTATAATTTAAACACGAATCCCGTTAAAGGTAGTTTTAAAACACACTTATCTTATTTTTTGTTGATTATAGAGAAATTTGAAATAAAAATAAATTATAAATATAGATAAAAATATATTTAATAAATAAACAAAATATATTTTTTTATTTAACTAGTTTATTCATTATAAGCATTTTTGAATTATCAATCTATATAAAAAGTCAGTATTGTCAGTAGTACTGGAAGTTAGGACGGCAACTGTACTGAGAAAAGCTAGAGAGGCTACGGTGAAGGTTATTTATAAGGAACAGTATGCGATAAATAAACAGCAACTTCACGTTAAACTCCAAAAGCAGGATAGAGTCCCAGATAGGGTCTATCGAAACATTGCATACTAAGTGGTAAAACTCAAAGTAGCGCATTGTCGCTCTTGGTTGTTGGTTCGATTCTCAATCAGGTAAATGTTTATAATTAAATTAAAATTTATTTTCGTTTCTCCTCTCTTATAAATTCAACTTTACAATTTTGATATGAAACGAAAAAGATGAATTTTGATCCAAATTTTGGCCGGTCGTGGCGCAGTGGGAGTGTAAGCGCGATCGGTTGTGAGTTCAATTTCCACTCCGGAGAATAAGTGTATCTAAATTACATTCATTTCCTTGTTCCGGTAAGATAGAACACCGTGCTTGGTTCCACCACTCAACACGCAATGTTTTGAATTCTGCGGAAAGCGAAGTCTGTCTGGCAAATGTCTTGACACTAGGTGCATTCTGTCTACCCTGCTATGCGCAAAAAAAACGTGAACATAAAAAAAGTCAATGTGGCTCGATAGTTTTCATTGTATTTCTAATTAATAGCTTGGAAATTTCTAGGAAGTGCTGATTCGAGTCTCAGTACTTTAAAAATTATACATATTTCTAAAAAAAAAATTAAAGAATATTTTTCACTTACTCTACATGGTCAGAATCTGGAAATACGGAGTGATTTTTTTCTTACCTTTCACGTTTTCAACCCGCTTAGCAGGGTACACAGAAAGTACATAGTGTCAAGGCACTCCGTACTCCGCTTTGGCAAATTTCAACACCGCACTTTGTCTTAACAGAGTGAGAAAATGAGAGTAAATAATTTAAATATAATTACTCCCCCGAGTGGGAATCGACCCCACAACCGATCGTATTCACAGTCAGACGCTTTACCACTGCGCCACGACTGGCTTCGATCACGGAGTGATCATACGTTATATCATATACATATCATACATTACGTACGTAGATACGTACGTTACGTACGTATCTACGTACGTAACGTACGTAATCGTGAACAGTGTCATATTATCAATATTCACATGAATGTTGCACTAAAGAAAAATGGATACGTTCAATATGAAACACATTATTAGCAATAATAAATGAAACAGTTCTCTTTTTTTAAATAAATATTTGCTTATCGTGTTATTTATTATTTTGGGCCATTTTAATTCTGACTGTAAACGCAATTGGTCATGGTAAAATAAAACGTGGCGTTGAGTTCCGCCACTCAACATATATCTACGAAGGAAAGGTGGAGTACGGAGAGTTCTAAGACTAAGTTCTGTCTAACAAGCCTGCTATATTAAATTAAGTAAAAAGCAAAAAAACAATACATATTTTAATATTTACTATTTTTTAAGTGTTATTCCACACTTAGGATTAGAAAACATTTTTGAAAAAACGTATAAAAATTCGAACGCAGAGGGATTCGAACCCGCGCCTCTTGGATACCGTCCAAGCGCTCTGACCGCTAAGCCATGCGTTCTACTACCAGCTGCGTCGAAATTCCTATACGTTTTGTTACAACTTATTTATATTTGGTAGGTAGATACAACTATATTACTATATTACTATGGCATTTTAAAGTCTCTTTACAGTGAATTCAGAGCATTTAACTCATTTACATGGACTAACTTAATTTTTGTACTGACGTGTTTGAGAGAAACAGTGATACTGTCGACGTAAAAAATCCCTTTTTTTTACGCCTAATTTGGTAAAAAAGTATACCTTAAACCCGTGTTAAATATTTTTTTATGAAAAATATATTTTTTCTTTCTCTCGCTTATTGATTTTAAATATTATTTTAATTTTAAATTTATTTTCAAATCTCCACTCTGGTAAGACAAAGCCCGGCGTTGAGCCTCCACTCAGTACGAGATGTCTCGACTTTAGGAGGTAAGCAGTCAACGGAGTATCTAGACACTAGGTTTTCACTAGGTTTTGATATGCAGAATAAATATTTTTTTCAATATACCTTCATATAAAGCAATTTTTTACTTGTTACTATAATTTTAATATAATTTGTTACATAGATATTAACGTTTTCTAAATTTTTTTGAATTATTAAATAACAAACTAATCCACATATTCTAACACTCATGTAAATTAGCCATATTTCAAATTTCACACTAGCTTCTGCTATCTGCTACCATTAATTATACCAGGCGTTCGATGTGCAATTAAAATACACCGAATGCGCGTTACTTTGTCCCCCGGCTTAGTTTGTATTGCCTTTGGATATTGTGTTAAACACTTGTTTGTATAACAAAAAGATGGAAGTAAAAAACCTTTGTAGCGCAGTGAGATAACGTTTAAATGTAAACGATAGGTCGTGGATTCGATCAAGCGGTTGTGATTTAGTTGAAGTAAATTTCATTCCTTAGTAAGACTAAACGTGGCGTTGAGTTACGCCACTCAATTGCCATTAGGTTTTTTAAAGTTGAAAAATGAAAGACGCTACTGTGAATCGTTTCAGATTTATTTGAACCGAAAATCTCTTATCTTATTTGAAACATAAACAAAATATATTTAAATTGAAATCAAAAATATTTAGCATTAATATTTAAAGAAAAATTGAAAAAAACCAGTAGCTCCAATTTATTTACCAGTAGTTTATTTAGCAAAGCAAGGAAACCAAGACACACCGTTGACTGTTCGGAACCGAGACATTAGCGTATCAAGTGAAGAATTCAAGGCTACGCTTTCTCTACCAGAACGGAGAAATGAAAATAAATTATGTAATTATTCCCCTGAGCGGGAATCGAACCCACAATCAATCACGTTTACAGTTAGACTTGACCCGCTGTCTACAAAAATTATATATAAATATATTACAAAGTCCTAGCATATTCATGATCTTGAACTATTTTAATTGGAGTACTTCAGAAGTTATGTTTCTGTCTTTTTAGTTCTTAAACTTTGTGTGAGTCAATTGTGCAAGATATAATTTTTTAATTTTTCTAGTTAACTCGTTAGCCTGAAATTGCTATAATTTGTACTTTATTTTAACTCAATTTTATTATCATTTTTTTTATTTTTATGTTTTGTAACGGTTAAAGGTGGAAAAAATATCGAGGAATCATAGAGTTTGGCACTCCGTTTTGTGACCAACATATCCTTATTAATTTTCAAAATCTTTTTTTAAAATTGTATTATTTTTTTACTATATAGGTGTATTTTTAATTTATTACTTTTTTTTTAGCTTCACGCTTTTATCCCGCATTGCAGGGTAGACAGAAAGTACCTAATATCAAGACACTCCGTACTTCGCTTTCCACCGAATTCGAAACATTGCGTGTTAAGTGGTGGAACTCAACGACGCACTTTGTCTTGCCAGAGCGAGGAAGTGAAAATAATTTAAATATTATCACTTCCCCGAGTGGGAATCCACCCACAACCGAACGCGTTTACAGTCAGACGCTGTCCCACTGCGCCGCGACCGGCTTTTATAACTTAAAAGTCATTTTATAAATGCCGTTATTATTAGGGATGAAATTTTGTATTTTTCCAGGTAGTAAAGAGCAACTACTATTAAATCACTTTCTTATTGGATGTATATAATAAAATTTTAATGCTATATGTATGAATATTGCTTTAAAATATTCAAGAACTATACTCTTATTATTGAAATATATTAAAAAAAACGTATTCGCGGAGAGTTTCTCTTTTCCATGTAGAAAATAATAAACGAAAATATGCAAGTGCTTTTCTTTGGTTGATCTTCAACCAATCAATTAGGCCAACTAGTTGGAATTTCAAATTTCTCCGCACAGCCTGAAAACGTCGCAACGGTCATTGATTTGTTACCTAATATGCAAGTTCGGGTCAAACAATTGTTCGCATGTTGAGAGCACTTTCGAACGGGACGAGAATATTGAGGGATGAGTCACTTCATCATAAGAGAAAAATAATTAAAAAAAATCACTAGAAAATAGTTTCTTTTTTTAAATCCATGACGGGGTTGCCAGAAACAACGGAGCACTAAATGCTACGGTTCGCGCATGCCTCTTTCGCCTCGTCCACAGTCATTGCCCTCTTCGCCTCTCGGTCCTCATGCTTTTTACGTGACCTTCCTCCAGTGTCTTCGATATTGTGATCTCGAAGGTCAACCGAGGTCTCCCCCGACCTCTCGTACTCACCTTGGCTTCATAATTCTTTTTTACTAAATGAACTTTCTTACTAAATTACCTTTCTTCATAAATCTTCTTTATAATGTATGATTATCACTAATAAAAATTATTAAACTATAATATTTTGGCATTTATATAAAAAAGAGAAAGAGCCGCTGACTTTCTTGCGCGGGTTCTTCTCAGGTCTGAGGCATTAGCCTTAGTGAACTGGTGGTAAATTATAAGACGTTCAAAATATAAAGCGTGTAACTTTTTTTTCAATAAAATTATTTGACTTTGATTATTCTACATTTTAGTGAAACAACACTATTTTCTCTTTTTTCCACGCTCTATTTACATACATATGACCAGTATATACATATATTATTGAGTCACCAAAACCATCGCCCTACGGCACTTCACCATTAGTTAGCTTTAGCATATTACACAGCGGGCCGTCAATTTCAATAAATATAAAAACCAATTTTCGTCTTTAAGTGGTTTTTTATGATAATACCGTCTGGGATCATTTCTCATTCGCGGACCAAATCGAGATTTAGCGAGAGGAACTGATAAATCTTGACATTGTCCTTTTTGCCTTCATTTTATATTTTGTCTTCTTTAGATTTAATTGTATTGTTTACCATTAATTTTTTTATACTGTTTAAGAAACGTATAAAAAATTTACCCTGGTGGGACTTGAATCCGCACCTTTCCGAGCACTTTAATCACTAAGCCTTTTTTTATTTTATCCCATATAGCAGGGTAGACAGAAAGTACATAGTGTCAAGACACTCCGTACTTCCGCATGCCACTTACACTTCGAACTCGAAACATTACGTGTGAGTAGTGGAGCTCAACGCCGCACTTTGTCTTACCAGAGCGAGGAAGTGAAAGTAATTTAAATATAATCACTTTCTACAATTCCTATGAATTAATAAATTATAATATATGATATAGATAACAATATCTGTATATTAATATGTAAAGCAAAATCTTTGTAACCCGTTTTTACGAAAATAGAGGAATATGAAATTTGGCACAGGTATAGATTATATAGAGAAGGAGTGAGGAATGCTGTGTTTTTAAATAATGCAAAATTAAATATACTTTCTAATTTAAATGAAAAATATATCAAATAAATTAAACACTCTGCGATGTGTTTGACATACACGTTTAAATAAGGCAATGTGTTATCAACGAGTGAACGAGATATCTAGCATATATTTACTTATGTGTTTCATCTACTACATTCTAATTACTATGTATATTATTCATACTTCTACACTAATTTCCTTAACTTCCTATATCTTAAGATTGATTCGTGAATTAGCGACAAGCTGTTTCTAAGTACAAGAAAATATTATTATTATTCTTTCAAGTACAAATTGGTTCCCCGAATATCTATCGAGTACTGCCGCATAGCAGGATAGTCAGAGACAACGTAGTGTCTAGACACTTCTTTGACTGTTTTCTGCCTAAATTCAAAAAAATTGCATATTGAATGGCGAAATAAACTTAATCATACCTCCGAGCGGGAATCGAACCCACAACCAATCGTATTTACAATCAAACGCCATCCCACGATGGCAAACTGAATATATTAGTATATTTCTAATAGTAATATTAAAATATACTCTAAGCTTGAATAAAAGACGTTTTCTATCATTTACCGGAAATGAAGCTGGTCGAGCTTCAGTATAAGATATAACATCGACAGCGATATGAATCTCGTTTACTGTTTCAAAGAAACTATATAAATAACAATATCTGTGTATAATAAATGTATATTATATTTATTTTTATCATATCTATTGCCAGAAGCCCTTACATTTTTTGCTAAAATTTATTTTATATTGGCACTCAAGGGAATACTTGTAATTTTATAGGAATATATTCATTTCCCCACTCTAGTAAAACAAACACGGTGTTAAGTTCCGTTACTTAATATCAAATGTTGCTACGGTGACCTACTACGTTTGTCATTTTCCTTACATGTCAGAGAAAACTAATAACTCTTTTTAAAATGAAACTATTCAACCGGATTAATCGCGTATATTTTGGTATTCGAATTTCGAATACCAAAATATACGCGATTAATCCGGTTACATAGTTTCATTTTAAAATGTATAAAAATCGCGAAAATCGAAGATCTTATTAATAATTCTTTGTTACTGGATCGGACAAATGAAAATATTTAAAATATAATATACCTCTAGTAGGTATCAAACCTACAGACAACGCTTAGTACAGTAAAGCTACTACTGTCCGACTGTGCCACGGCACTATACCGTAGTTATAGATGCACATACATACATACATAAATTACTTTAAGTGTTCATTCTGATGTGGATATATCGTTTGTTCGCCTGTCAGTTGCATCTTTCTCATTGACTATTTTCTTGAGAAGACGTTTTATATAGAACTTTATAAAAATATAACTATATTATTATTATTTTTGTATACATTCAGAAACTTGTTTTGTATTTATATTTTATACGTTTATACTTATACAATAAATATATTTTTCATATTTAGATATATTTTGATTTTTTTACTGAAACTACATATTTGAAACGGATTAATCGTGTATATTTTGGTATTCTAAAATACACTGTGAATACGGACTACTGTAAAATTTCAAAAATTTACTTTTGAATACCAAAATATATGTGATTAATTCCGTTTAAAATAGTTTCATTTAAAATGTATAAAAATCGCAAATGTTAAAGATATTATATCCTGTATATATTATATATTATATCCTATACACAAAAAGTCATCAGCTTCACGATTTTTTTGTACACCAAGCGTAATATCAAGACACTCTATTCTTTTCGTTAATCGTGTCATTGAGTTACGGTACTTGGACAAAATAAATTCTAAAAATAAATCTTAAAAATAAATAAAATAAATAAATCTTAAATTCCAGCGAAAGCGGTAATATTTATAAGTTTAATTTACCTTAAATCATTCAAAATACCTTTAAAGGATTAGTTTCTTATTTATATAAAATTAGACAGGTTAGTGTTCTCTTTTGCTTTAAATTATTATTTTCCATCCTAGTACAAATTGAAATAAAAACTTGTTAGTCAAAGTCAAGTAGGATGTAACTATACATTCCTTTCTTTTAGTTTCACGCTTTTATCCCGCAGACAGTGTGGACAGGAAGAAACTAGTCAAGACACTTGAATTCGAGACATTGAGTGTTGAGTGCCGGAACGCTTTCATCGTCGCGCTTTGTTATACCAGAGCAAGGAAATGGGAATAAGTTTAAATATAATCATTCCCTCGAGTGAGAATCGAACCCAAAACCGATCGCGATTACAGTCAGTCGCTATCCCACTGCGGCACGACCGGCCTCTACATTTATATTAGTTTCAGTGCCCAAAAAACAATACCTCTAGCTTAATAAAAGGTAAGTGGTGATTTTTTTTTCTAAGGATCGAACCGACAACCGTTACAGAGGTGTCCCACTGCGCCATAAAGCTCTCTTGCAACTCAATCATAATAATGTAGTAATATTTTACCGTATCTCAATTTCTGCAAAGGGACAAATCTAAAAAATTTATTAGAGCAAAACCTTTTGTCACTTTTCATAAAAAATAGAAAAAGTAAAGTAAAAAAAATCACATACATTAAGATCAATGTTAGATATTACTATTCTGCTAGTAGCCGATATAACACCTTTTAGAGCAAGCTAGTTTACCGCTAACCTTGCTCGGGGAGCGCGAGTGGAATTCCGAATAGGTACATCAAAATATGAAAGAGCCATATTTTACATAACCTGATTTGGAATTTAAGGAGGCTAGACAATAGAGATGTTGGAAATTTTATGCTTTTCGAATTTTGAATGGGTGAAGTATTTGGAAAATTGAATAAAAAGTGACGGATGGAGATAAAAAAAACTGATTAGTGGGATAGTAAGAGAGAACATAGTGTCAAGACACTCCGTTTTCCAACCACTAACAAAGTTAAAAATTCGTATTTGTGCTCAGATATAAACATTCATTACTAAAAATTTATAGTTTTCTATTCTTTTTTACACAAAAACCTTTATATGTATATATATTTCTTTAAGGAAAAATAGTTGAAACACCCAAGTTACACACTCTTGGTACAACAATTAATATTAAAAATAAAATAATAATTTTTTCAAACGATTTTTCCAAACAGCCAAACAGGAGTTAGTTGCATAGAATTCAATGTTTTCCTTATTAAAATAGTAATATGAACACTACATTATGAAGATTAGAACCTACAACTACCTCATATGCTCTAATATTTAATCTAAAAAAACACAATATTATTAATCGTTATAGAAATATTCCAGCAGCTAATACGGTCTGTGATTGATGTAGCCGCAAGTGTCCTCGCTGACGTCACTCCATCTGTTCGTGTCGCGATGCCGCTCCTTTGTAGACAAGACGCCCATTGTTAATATCTTTGATTTATCGTACGTCGTACGAAATTACTCGGACCTGGGGTTTTTACAAATTTTCAACCCCTTTTACATGGTATGGCTTGATGGTGGTAAAAGAAAATAACCATGATTAGATTAAATCATGATTTAAGCTGGAAAAAGGAAGGAAAAAACACAGTACAAATCAACGCGACGCGGTTGTGATTAATCTGATTTTTTAAACTGAATTCAAATTTAAAATAATATTAATAAATATATTTTTATTTAATAAGTATATATGTTACGTAATATATGTATATGTAAATGTATCTTATTGTAAAACCTTGAAATTTACTTAATTAAAAAAACACTATAGATTTACCAACCGTATTGATAATAGTAAAAAGAAATGTTATTCTTTATGCATTTTGAACGTCGGTAAAATGCTGGTTCTAATTCTAAATGACATGGTAAATGTTGATTACTTTAGTTTGAAAGCAATTTGGATATTTACAAATAACTTTGGTTAATTTTACTGGTAAAGCCGTGAAATTTGGAATAAAAGAAAAAAATTAAAATTTAAAATGTGAAATTGTCAATAGCCTTACCTAGTATCTCAATAAATATCGATATGGAATTAATTATTTGTGATCAATTATAACTTTATACATGCTATAATTTAGAAGACACTTAATTTAATTCAAAATTAACAATTTAATTGAAAATTTAAACTGTTAAATTAATTTTAAATTAAATAAAAGTGATTGACAAATATTTTTTTTTAACATTCTAGTATTCGGTAAAAGCTGAAGACAAACTAAATATACAGTGCTGTATATCAAAAATATTGTAATTTTAATTTTTTTTAGCTTCACGCTTTTATCCCGTATAGCAGGGTAATCAGAAAGTACCTAGTGTCAAGACACTCTGTACTTCACTTTCTACCGAATTCGAGACATTATGTGTTAAGTGGTGGAACTCAATGCCGCACTTTGTCTTTTACCAGAGCGAGGAAGTGAAAATAATCACTCCCCCGCGTGTGGATCGAACCCACAACCTATCGCGTTTACAGTCAGTCTGTCCCATTGCGCCACGACCGGGCTTTAATTTTAATTTTGATCTCCTATTAAAAGCAAAATCGGTAAAAATTTGCAAAATTCTCAAGTTAAAGTCATTTTTAATATTGAAAGGGGTAAATTTATAAAAACCCCAGGTCCGAGTAATTTCGTACGGCGTATGATAAATCAAAGATATTAACAATGGGCGTCTTGTCTACAAAGGAGCGGCATCGCGACACGAACAGATGGAGTGACGTCAGCGAGGACACTTGCGGCTACATCAATCACAGACCGTATTAGCTGCTGGAATATTTCTATAACGATTTATAATATTGTGTTTTTTTAAATACAATAATACAAAAGCTTAGACAATAGTTATTGATTCAAACCTAAATTGAAAGAAAGATAATATTTTTAAGGACTAAATTTTAGATGAAATATTATGTATGAATAGAAAAACGCTTGGTTTCTTTGACATCTATCGCAAAATGCTGAAAATGTGTCAGTATAAAGAGAAAGCAGATTAAAGGAGAGAAAATAAAAATAATATAAAGCAGTAAATAAATTTAAACACAATACAATCTCCTTAAGCATGTGGATGTGAGAAGTATCTTAAAACGGGAACGGAGGTAGGAGGGGAATTTTGGTAATTCAGAATCTTAAAAAAGAAAGAAAGGATGTGCATATCACGGTGAAGGCGAATAGGGAGCCAATTCAGCTGAGCACGAAATTGGAACACGTGGTCATATTTACGAAGACTGTAGATAAAACGTATAGCGAGATTTTGAAGACGCTCTAATTTGTTAAGTTGCTCCTTGGTCACATCCAAATAACAGACATCAGCGTAATCAAGAATGGGCAGGAGTAGACATTGGTTTAATGATTAGACATTTGGTTTGGTAGGAGTAGACATTTGGTTTAATGAGAAAAAAGGAATTGGAGAATTGGAGACGTTTGCAAATTTCGCTAATGTGAGGTGTCCAAGTCATGTCGCTATACATAATAAGATCCAGAATCTTAACTTTTTTACAATGTGGAATTTCAATTCCAGAGTACAAAATCCTCGGCACTGTATACCAGTTAATTTTATTTTCGAGTCTCCTACTGCAGATTATAATTGCTTGTGACTTACTTGGATTTACTGAAAGTCCGAAAGATTGTGCCTAGCTTTGAATTCCAGCTAAGTCTTTATTTAAAAAACTATGGTTTCGGGTAAGTCCATGAGATAGCTCTATCGATACAACCCATCAAGCAAGTCATCGGCATACAGATGGCAAGGAGATGAAATTATTTTTGAGATATTTTGATGAATACAGAGAAAAGAAGTGGAGAGAGAATGCCTCCCTGAGGGACACTGACAGTGAGATCTAGCCAAGACGATGGTTGATGTGAGAAGGCCAATGTAATGAGCAGGTAAACTCTGCGCGTTAATATGCACCAAAGAAAAGGTACTAGAAGAATAGTTAAAAACGTCCGACACCTTGTTAACAAGTGGTTCAGTGATCGCTTGATGAGTAAGAGAATATCTCATCGTCACTACTCATATCTTAATAAAATATATAAAAAATAATATAAATAAATAAAAATGTGAAATGTAAAATAAATAGATAAATATGTAAAATATAAAAATAATAAAAATAAATATAAAGTAAATTATGTACTATAAAACAAATTAAAAAATAATTAAAAAAAACCACGTGCACAAGTTTACTCAAATAAATAACACGTTTAAATCTATTTATTACATAAAAAAAATGTTTACATTAAAAAAGAATAAAGAAATTATTTAATAAAGTAAAAAGACAGAAAACGACAACAACTCAATGATGACACACACCAAGTATGCAAATGATGCAATGAATTGTTAATAAAAGTATGACATTCTTATATTTGGTTAATTATTATTATAATTTTGTTACCAATTATTTAAAAAAATGAAATTTTATCCAAATACAATAAAATGTAGCTTACATTACAGAAACAGTCCACAAACAGTCGATCAAAATAAGAGAAAAGATAATTAAGAAGGTGATCCATGTATATAAACCGATTAAATTAAGATGGTAAATAAATCCGGCTATTTTGGAATTGACTTCGTAATTGGATTTTGTTCTATGAATTGTTTAAGTTCTGTTAAAGAAGAGATCTTGACTTTAGATTTGTTTTTTTATTAGTATTTTTTTTATTCCGAAGTGCTTGCGTTTTTGCCTTCTACACAATAGACCGCAACTGTACACTGGAAAACCTAACAAGGACTAGCCTAGCAGATTCCTTTGTAACACCGAGTCTATGACACGATTCAATTAAAGTAGCATTAACTGACAACTTAAGGTGCCCGTTTAATACATCCATTGTCCTCCGCAAGATGTCCTCATCTTTTTCTTCCCTTATGCTATGGAATAAAAGCACTTTTCTTCTGGAATATGTCTCTAAGCGGTCTATACTATAAATAACCAGCTCCACTTCTGACTTTAAAAGACCAAGTGTCTCCCACACAAAAACCTTAAATGTATAGAAATCCGCACTCAACATTTTTATTGTAGGTGTGGGGGCTGCAGAACTAGGCTGAGACAGGCTCTTTTCAAATTCACCCATCCGAGAAGAGAACATCGATGAGATTTCATCCATGCTTCTGAGTAATGTGTCAATTGTGTAAAAATTGTTTAGGCAAGTTTAGTTTTAGCCAACTTAAGCACAATTAGTTAGATTTTTAAAAACGTATATTTACTTTTAATCTAAATTTAAAGAAAAAAAATGAGGGCTCTAAAATATACGTCTATGCACTTTCGTGTCTACCCCGTATTGTATTTAAAAAAAATCCTTGCTCTGGTAAGACAAAACACGGAGTTGGTTTCTGCCATTCAACGCACAATGTCTCAAAAATGGTGCAAAACGGGTTACGTAGTGTCTTGACACTAGGGTACATCCTGTCTACCCTGCTATGCGGGATAAAAGCGTGAAAGTAAAAAATATATATTCCAATTAAATCAAAATGATGTCATTTCCAGACAGGACAGTCGACAATAACATAAAAACATATGAGCAAAGTGCTCGACCATGACGTTGTTGAGGCCGTACTATCAATCACAGACCGAATTAGGAACAGACGTGGTCTGAAATTGGTTATTAGATTATTCTTTTATTCGTTCACGTCAAAAGTTTCTCGCTACTATCGAATGGTTTTGTTATTGTATAAGTTTATCTATATATTTATACGTGAAGCTAAATCTTTGTATATACCTTTTTAAGCAACTAATGCGAACGTGTAACGTGCAAATGAGGAGTATGAAATTTGGCACAGTTATAGTTTATATAGAAAGGAGGGTAGAATGTTATTTTTTTTAAATAATGCATATGCAATAATGCATTTCCACTGAATTCGAGTCATTGCGTGTTGAGTGGTGGAACTCAACGCCGCACTTTGTCTTACCAGAGCGAAGAAGTGAAAATAATTTAAATATAATCACTCCCCCGGATCGAACCCACAACCGATCGCGTTACAGTCGGACGCTATCACACTGCGCCACGATCGGCCTCAAAAAATATATTATTAAAATAAATGTAACTCACACTACCACGTGTTTGACATAAACGTCTATATTGACATACACGTTTGCTAAGGCCGCGTGCTTTACGGGACATCTAGTAATATTAAATTATTATAATTTATATATATATATATATATATATATATATATATATACATATATATAATACTTTTTTTAATAATACAAAGGGCTAAATGTAAACGAATTCTTATTGTTAAAGTACCTAGTGTGAAGACACTCCGCTTTGCTTTCCACCGAATTCGAGTCTATGCGTTTTGAGTGGTGAAACTCAATTCCGCACTTTGTCTTACCAGAGCGAGGAAGTGAAAATAATTTTAAAATACCTCAGGTATTTTAAAACTATTTTCACATCTTCGAGAAAATAAAAATAATTTAAATATCATTCTACCGAGTGTGAATCGAACCTATAACTGATCGGCGCTTACAGTTAGACGTTGTCCTACTGAGCCACGACTTCTAACAATATTATTTAAATAAAACATAATTAGCAAATATTAACTGTTTTATGTTTTTTTAGTAAAAAAATACATTATTTCAAAAATACTACATTCAATTCAATCAACACATGATAAAACAACTAAAAACATCCACCTATCCTAAATTAAGAAGACAAGTCAGCCTAAATGTGGCAAAGTTCTAAAGCTATTTCGAATCGTTTAGAAATAGAAATAGCTGGTACGCAATCAAATACAATTGTCACCAGATCTATTGTGCCTGGCCTATGTAGTGTTAGACATCATTTTATTCCCTAGATACACCAATGAAGCCAGTAAATTGCTAGAGGATTTGGGCCTTGTAACATACATATATGGAAATAAAGCCTAAGATTGATAGTCTTTGTGATCTATTGGCGGTTTAATTACTGGAAATGGCATATTTTCAATACAAATAGCTAGATTTTAGCATTGATTCTTAAATGGAGTTCTCTTTTATTTGAACATATTATATATTTTTTCTTTTATTTTATTCCGCATAGCAGTATAGTAGATAGATAGTGTCAAGACACTCTGTACTTCGCTTTCCACCGATTTTGAGTGTTTGGTGATGGAACTCAACGTCGCGCTTTTTACCAGAGGAAAGTCAACAGATGTAATTCAACAGATTATAAAGAGTTTTTTCAATTTATAGGAGCCTGAAAGTAATTTTTTTTTGTTTAAAATAAGATTTGTATACATATTTTAGGTGTTACTTTTGGGTGCGTCAAAATCTTAGTACGTCAATTACAACTTATTTATGCTGAGAGATGCTCTCTCTAGAAAGATTTATAAAATAATTCTGCTATCCAATTTATTTATTTTATTATTTCAAAGTGTTATTCCACACTTAGAATTACAAATGTACAAGAATTTCGACGTAGCCGGATTTAAAACGCATGGCACAGCGGGTATAGTGCTTGGACGGTTTCCAAGACGAGTGGGTTCGAAACCCGCTTAATTTTTGTCAAAAAAGAAAACAGACGTTACTATGATTGGCTGTACTTAACGCTGTAACCCTTTGGTCAATGGTGATTTTTTCACCATGCTTTTATTATAATATTTTAAGAAATATCAAATTAACAACATAAAATAAATTCTTAACATATATACTAGAATAGATACATAACAAATATGTACTCGGAAAGTACTGTTCAGGCGTATAAAATCGATTTGGACCGGTCGTCTTTATTTATTTTTGTAAACTATCGTTCTGTTGCACTTTTCCAATAAAGAGATGAACATCTGAACGCTTATTCAATCTTAGCAATCTTTACAGCTGAAGTGACCGGTCGTGAACTACTGGAGTGAAAATATTGTAGCTGCTTATATATAGACACAGTACGTGTTTGATTGCTCATGGTAGGTTCCAGTTTAGTTGAGGAAGATTATTTTAAAAGGATTAATCGCGTATATTTTGGTATTCAAAACTACATTTTTGACAGTCCGACGTTTCCGACTTTACAGTAGTCCATGGTCACAGTAGACTGAGGTGTCATCTACATGTGACCATGGACTACTGTAAAGTGTTAAATATATAAAATGACGCACCCGTGGTGTAGTGGTACAGTTTAAATTTAAACCAGATATATACAAGTTCAATTTCTATAGATACTGTTAGGTTTTTTTTCAGCTTCATATTTCATCCCTTGCGGGGCAGTCAGCAAGGACGGAGTGCCAAACGCTATGGTCCCTACATACATACCTCTTTCGCCTCGTCCACACTGTGTTTTTGAAGGTCGACCGATCCTCCAACTTTTCGTACCAGTCGCCTTTCTTATGAATCTTCTACCTCTTCCAAACATACATCCCAGGTATATCTGGGAAGTCATTCACTTTTTCATTTTGAAATCTTTCTATCTACCCTAATCTTACATTCTGTTTTTTCTACATCTCTTTCAAATACCAGAATCTTAGTTTTACTCGCATTTAGGCTTAGACGGTTATTTTCACACTCTTCTTTCAGAATGGTGACCTGTAACTCGTATTCTGATGATGCATTAGTATTCTTCACCTCTCTTTCACTTTAATTGTTAACTCTCTTTGTTAACTCTGTTTTCCTAACACACCATCTGGGTCTTTTAATTTGCCATAAAATATCTCACACACGGACATAAACCACCAGTATCCTATCACAAACATTGTCTAAACCAAAACCAGTCCTCTCTCAGTCTACTCTACTATAGAAAAACAAATATAACATTAAAACAAAACACATTTATATTCACAATATATTATAAGTACGCGTCGACGCTCAGTAAAATTCTTAGCTCCCAGCGTAGACCCATTAAGGCATTATTTTCAACTCAAAAGACACAGAACAGTTTGTCCGCCATCCAGATAATAAACGAGCTCTATCTTTTGTCATTTACACTGAATGAAAACAAACATTTTAAAAGCAAATAAGCTAGTGATCTATACTAATATTTTTATTTGACTTTGGAATTTACAGAAATTATTATTATTTATTGATTTGAAATAATTTTATTATTAAAAATATTATATTCAATTAGTTTTAAAGAAAATTTGAGACAGATTTTGGCGCAGTGAGACAGCGTCCGTCTGTAGACGCGATCGGTAGTTAGTTCAATTCTCAATCGGGGGATATTTAAATTATTTTCAATTCCTCGCTCTGGTAAAACAAAACACAACGTTGGGTTCCACCATTCAATATGCAATATCTCGAATTCGGCGGAGAGCGGATTACACAGTGTCTTCACATTATGTACTTCCTGTATACCCTTTACGGGTTTAAAGGGAAAATGATAATAATAAACAAAGAAATACAACTAAATCGTTTTTTTTTTGTATTGTCGCAAGATGTTGATAATTAGGTAGATGAAGTTAAAGCTGGTACAGCGTTAATAACAAATTTTAACTGACAAAGGTCAAAGTAATTTTCTTCAGCTTTAAACAGGTTTTTATTAATTGAAAAAGGAAAAACTTATCGCTAGATTTAATTTATTTATTCCACACAATTTTTTTATTTATTTTGCCTCTTTACCTAACTTTCCGCCTAAACATTATATATATCGTAAAGTTGTTCTAAGGAGACTACAAAAATAATGTATTTAAAAATCAATTCCATATGCCATATAAACCGAACAAGGCTATCAGAACTAAGCCCTCCATAGGTACCATCAGCAGTAAAAGGGACATTATAACTTATATATGTTAAATATTGAACACAAACAAAATCCATGTAAAATTCTTCAATACGTATAATCAACAGCAATTGTGTCAATACAATGGCTATTACAACGGTCAGCTTTATTTTAGTCCCAGGGTGCAGCTGTGAGAGCGGATATGTGGCAATCAGTGGTCGCTCTAACGCTTTGCTTCTACAAATTAATGGAATGGAGGCTAAAATATTCGTTTTTTTATTATTATTTATTTTTGGCAAAAATAGAGCGGTAGAGACACATTGGATCTGTTGTGGGTTCAATTCCCCCTAGGGGGAATGATTACATTTGAATAATTTTCATTTTCTCGCTCCGTTAACATAAAGCGCGGCGTTGAGTTACGCTTCTGCCGTTCTGCTATGCAAGATAAAAGCGTGAAGATAAAAAATAACTATTGAATAAGATTTATACAATTAAATTGGAGAATCTGTTTACAATATGAAAATAATCACGTTTTAATAAATGCATATGACAAACTTTATTATAATTTTGTCTGTCTATCTGTTTGTCCTTGTTAATCTCTGGTATGGTTGAGCCGATTTCGATGGAACTTCCACTGGCACATAACTGTTGTAATAAGGAATGAGTTAGGCCATTTTATTTTTGTATAATTATAAAATAAAAATCTAGAGAAGTATAATTGTTCAGTAATAAATAAGTTATCTTAAATGAGAGCAATATTCAAACAATATACAGAAAGTTCCGCAATTATGTAAGAATTTTCTTTAAGTGGGATAAAAATTAAAAAATAGGCGAGAACCCTGCTGCGTTCAAACTTTTATACGTTTTTTAAAAAATATTTTCTATTCCTAGGTGTGGAATAACACTTTGTAGAATATATTCAAAAGATAATACATGAAAGAATAATTATCACAATTTACAGTTCCGAAATTTTGACTTTATTGATAGTGTGAATCGTCTTTAACGGATGCCATGCTACCTTGAGGCATTAGGTGTCAGTGACGTTATACAATAGAATATATAGCGATTATGATTTGTCTGTCAGCATCATTAGAATTTAACAAAATACTCGACAATTTAAAATTTGCGAATATATGTTATCGACTCGATATATTTATTTTTTTATGTTCATAACAAGTCGAGACTTTCGAATCCCTTAATGGAATTATTAATATAGATGGATAAAAAAAATATTTTGAGCAATTTAGCATTGATTTTTCTAATGGTTCTTTTTAAGCACTTTCATTTGATACCCATTTTCGATGGCTTGTAAGAAGATCATCAGAACTAAAAAAGTAAAAATTAAGTTACTCAATTTTTTTTAGCTTCACGTTTATATCTAGTGTCAATTCGGGACATTGTGTGTTGAGTGGTAGAACACAACGCCGCACCAATCTTTTACCAGAACGAGGAAGTGAAAATAATTTAAATATAATCACTTCCCCGAATGGAAATCGAACCCACAACTGATCGCGTTTACAGTCACACACTGTCCTACTGCGTAACGACTTCATAAAAATGATAATTTAGTTTAATTCCTAAACTTTATGTAAATCATCACAGCATTTTTAGTTCTGCTATCGTTTTTATCGACAGCTTCGGTACACCAACCGCATTTGTTTAAATACTTGCCACTGGAAACGTGTTTCAGCCTGCGGCCAGGAGATTGTTATATTTTTTCCCCTTTTCGTTTTGCAGATCGAAAAAATTCTCGATATATTCACAAAAGGTGTTTATCTTTTTTTTTTATTTGTAAAAGTTGGTTTTTTTCTACGCGTGTACAGGGTCCACCAAAATATGGTATATTGAAATAGAAAAAAAACTAACATTACCATTTTTAAAGCGTATAATAAGCGTTGCCTTAACAACGTCTATGTCAATTTAATTTTTTTTTCGGTTTTATTCATGGTACGTATGTAGATCTAATGTAAGTATTGATATATAAGATTATTTTTACATTTGTTCTCTAATTTTACATGAATTAGTCAGTATATTTTTCAAAATAATTATGAAAAGAATTTTATTATCTACTAGTATTTAAAAAGAGATCTTCATTCGCTAAACCATTGTATTGATTAAAAAAGCCTTCAGCCTTCCTTATAGATAAGATAAGAAACTCCTTATCAATCCATAGAAGAAGCTCAGAATAGTACCTTAGTACTTGCTACTTAAATGTTGACATAAAAGGCCCGTTTAGGATATGTATTAATACAGTCGGAGTTCCAACACGCAGTATGATTCCATCTATATATGCAGAAAGCCAGTAAATTTTAAGTTTTTGTATACTTATATCAATCTTAGATCTTACACTGTAGGTTAAATAGCTTCTGTCCCGCATAGCAGGGTAAACAGAAAGTACCCAGTCTCAAAACACTCGCTTCGCTTTCCACCAAATTCGAGACATTGTGTGTTAAGTGGTGGAACTCAAGGCCGCACTTGGTCTTTTACCAGAGCGAGGAAGTAAAAATAATTTAAATATAATCACTCGCCCGAGTGGGATTCGAATCCACAAACGTTCGCGTTTACAGTCAGACGCTGTCCCACTGTGCCACGACCAGCTTCACTTAAATAAAAGAACACTTGCCTCTGTACTCTTTTTTACAAAGCGAAGCCTCAAAATATTATTTTCAGCAAAAGACGTAAAGCAGTTTGTTCAATAATAGACTAGGTAAGAGGTCGCCTTTGCCACTTCCCTCGCCGCCAGACATTTGCATTCAAACAATTGTAATAATATGAAGACGTTCTCTACATTTGTAGAGTTTATGAAGATAAATATGATTTATTATAACCGTACAATGAGGGGTGTTGTAGCAGGTTTTAATTGCATTTATTGGGTTCTATTTAAATTCAATTTAATTTAATATATTTTTATTTGATATTTTATATTTGTTAATATAATTACTTATTAATTTATTTAGAGTATTTACTTTTTATTTAATTTATTTATTTTATATATATAATTTTATTTTATTTCAATTTATTTTATATATATAATTTTATTTTATTTCAATTTATTTTATTTATACAATTTTATTCTTGGGATAACATTCGGCGTTCAATTCCGCTACTGAAAATACGGCCTGAAAAGGCCCATATAGAAAGAAAAATTAGACTACATCTTACACATTTGATATAGAAATATGTGAATAACAAACTTAAGATCCCTTTAAAAAAACCTTAACGAAACTGGTGGAGATGATGGAAGAGCTGTAATGTTCTTAAAATATGGTGGTAAGTGCATTATGTAATATATATCGAAAAACCTGAGCGGTAGAGATGTGAGAGTTATCTAAAAATAAAAACGAGTGATCACTGACCAATGCGGTATCACGTTGAATTATTAAAATTTAAATTTTCTTTCAAACAGGATTTCCCCTTTTTAAATCATTTACAATAGAAAATAAGTACAAAAATACTACCTACCTAACCTAACCCCACCTACCTATCAACCCTACCTATCTATTAAACCTAACTACCTATTAACCCTTCCTACCTCTTAACCCCACCTACCTATTAACCCTACCTACCTATTAACCCTACCTACCTATTAACCCTACCTACTTATCAACCCTACCTACCTAATAACCCTACCTACCTATTAAACCTACCTACCTATTAACCCTACCTACTTATCAACCCTATCTACCTAATAACCCTACCTACCTATTAACCCTACCTACCTATTAACCCTACCTACCTATTAACCCTACCTACCTATTAACCCTACCTACCTATTAACCCTACCTACCTATTAACCCTACCTACCTATTAACCCTACCTACCTATCAACCCTATCTATCTATTAAACTTGCCTATCTATTAACCCTACCTACCTATTAACCCTATAAGTATGAAGGAGTAGTCCCAAAGTGCGATTTAGAACCATATAAACTGATAATGCACACCCTCATCACATCACATCTTAAAATGAAGGCCTAGTAAATGTTTTCTTACAAGTCTTACAAGGCCAACTGGGGTAATAATTCTATTTAGCTAACTCAACAAGCTCTGCGAATTTTTTTTAGGCTTTACAATTTTTATCCCGCATAGCAGGGTAGACAGAGAGTACTTAGTGTCAAGACACTCCGTACTTCGCCTTCCATCGAATACGAGACATTGCGTGTCAAGTGGTGGAATTCAAAGCCGCACTTTGTCTTGTCCAGAGCGATGAATTGAAACTAATTTAAAAATATTCTACCATTCTCCCCCGAATGGGATTTGAACCCATAACTAATTGTGCTTAAAATCAGATGCTGGCACACTGCGCCACAACCAGCCCCAAGAACATTTGAAATAAATAAAAATCTATTTCTAGACAAAACGTACAATAAAAATAAAGGAAAAAAATTGAAGAGTATAATATTGTAACGTATTTACGATATGAAATCGTTCATAAATTGCTTCAGAATATTTGCAAATATTCATCCGTATGAGAATGTGAACGAAATCGCAAGACAACGCTTTTAACATTTACATTTTTTTGTTTACATATTATTTTTTAACCGATTGTGTAAAAAAGGAGTAATAATAATATGTTTTTAAATAAATAATAAAAATTAACTACGTTTTTTTTTGTACAAATTTATTTTTTAAGTATAATTAAATTGAATATAGTTGTTAAGGCCGGTCGTGGCACATTGGGGCAGTATATGACTGTAAATGTGATTGGTTGTGGGTTCGATCCCCACTCGAGAGAGGGATTATATTTAAATTATTTTCACTTCCTCGCTCTGGTGACAAAGTGCGGCGTTGAGTTCTACCAACTCAACACGCAATGTCTCGAATTCGGTGTAAAGTTAGATTAGGGATTAAAAGTGTGAAGCTAAAAAAATATATATAATAGTATATTTTTTAATACTTCACTATTTTTTATTGTTATTCCACACTTAGGATCAGAAAACATTTTTGTAAAAACGTATACGTTCTACTATCGTATACGTTTTGTTACAACTTATATATGTTGTTAGCATCTCTGTACAGAGATTTTTACAAAATTCTACTACTTAAAGATTATTAAGAAACAATCGTTTAACAAGAGAGATTGCTATTTTATTATAATAGCTTACTATATTTAAAGTGTTATTCCACATTTAGGATCACATCACATATATATATATATATATATATATATATATATATATATATATATATAAATATATATATATATATATATATATATATATATATAAATATATATATATATATATATATATATATATATAAATATATATATATATATATATATATATATATATATATAAATATATATATATATATATATATATATATATATTTATATATATATATATATATATATATACTTTATTATACTAATATTTCCTTTAAACAAAATATCTTCCGCATTTATATTATAACAAAGCTTTTGTACTGAGAGACAGGAAAACCTGTCACGATCATGCCACAGTATTAATTTCCACGCAATGAGCGCAAAGTATGGCTGCCGCATCCAGCGTGTGTTTAACAGTGAAATAAAATTATGTTTAAATTAAATATATATTATATAATAACATTATTATTAGAGGTAACAGTGACAGTGTGGTGTGATAAATGCGATTGGTTGTGGGTTCGATTCCAACTCGTAGACAATAATTCCTACGAGAATTTTGCATTGCGGAGTAATCTAGAAAGGCAAAGCGCGGCGTTGAGTTTGGTCTCTCGCCCAATGTTCAAGTTGCAACGTTCAGGAGGGTCCGTTAAGCAAACCGGTGATGGCAGGGAGCTGGTATGTTTCCGAATGAAGCTATATGTTGAAGCGTTATAAAGCAATATTTTTTTTTAGCTTCCCGCTTTTATCTTACATAGCAGGGTAGACAGAAAGTACCTAGGATCAAGACACTCCGTACTTCGCTTTCCACTGAAGTCAAGACATTGCGTGTTGAGTAGTGGAACTCAACGCCGCACTTTGTCGTTACCAGAGCGAGGAAGTAAAAATAATTTAAATATAATCCCTTCCCCGAGTGAAAATCGAACCCACAACCAGTGGCGTTCACTGTCAAACGCTGTCACACTGCGCCACGACCAGCCTTAATAATCATATATAAAACAATGATATATAAAGAACAAATCCTATCATATCCTATTAATATTATAAATGTGAAAGTCCGTATTGTAGTAGGATGTATGTATGCACTTTTTTCCGTTAAAAATACTGAACGAATTTCGATGAAACTTTAGTATTATTTATCAGAATAAGACATAGGCTACAATATATAACGATACATATTAATTAAGTAGGCAAAAAGAGAGCGGCCTCGAGACATATTGGTGTTCGCTGACATATAGTCAGCAGCAGAAGGAGCAGCAGGAGTAGTCCGCAAGAGGAGGAGGAGGAGAAGTCTAAAATAGTTCTAAATAAAAGAACAAGAAATATATATCTATTATATCTTTTATGTGAAAGTCAATATGAACATACCTTTATCGGTATAGTCAATAAATTTGAAACTTTAAATATTTAATATAGATAATTGGCTAATATTATTATTTACTTTTTTATGCAAAAACTACTACAGGGGTTTGTATGAAACTGTAGTTAAATAGGTCATCAGAATAACATAAGGGTTATAATTTATAATTGCTTCATAATACAACGATAAGTATCAGGAACTAAGGTGCTTTATATCGACACGCAACACGGGCGAAACAGCGAGCGAAATCTAGTGTAAAATATGTAAGAAGATCATTTTATTGTTTTTTAACTTTACGATTTTATCCCTTATAGCAGGATAGACAGAGGGTATCTAGAGTTAGGACACTCCATACTCTGCTTTCTGCTGATTCGTGACATTGCGTGTTGTGTGATGGAACTCAACGCCGCACTTTGTCTTACCGGAGCGAGGAAGTGAAATTAATTTACATGTTTTGAAAAAACCGTATAAAAATTTGAACGCAGCGGGATTCAAACTCGCGCCTTTTGGATACCGTCGAAGCACTCTGAACGCTAAGCCATGCGTTCTACTACCAGCTACGTCGAAATTCTTATACGTTTTGTTACAACTTATTTATGTTGCTAACATCTCTGTAGAGAGATTTTTACAAATTTCTACTACTTAAAGATTATTAAGAAATAATCGTTTAACAAGAGAGATTGCTATTTTATTTCAATATTTACTATTTTTAAAGTGTTATTCCACGCTTAAGATTAGAAAACATTTTTTGAAAAAACGTATAAAAAAATGTTTTCTAATCCTAAGCGTGGAATAACACTTTAAAAATAATAAATATTGAAATTTATTTATTTATAACGTTTACAGTCAGAATCCGTCCCACAGCGCCACGACCAACCTCTTCAAAAGTATCTTGATAATACATATTCTATTTAATTATTTTTAGAAGACAGCTGTGAATATAAAAATTTAAATATAAATATATACTGCTAAAGCCTCAGCTTCTATTACGCTGCAACAAAACAAAAAGCTTTATCAGAGTGTAAACTTTCTAAGAATAACAGGAATATTCATTCCAGCTAATACCGAACCGGAGATTCATTTTAACCGCGGGGAAATGAAAATAAATGAAAATAACTTAATACTACTTGTTGGTGTAAAGAATATACTAAATTTCCAACATATAACAGTTTTAATGTATATTGGAAATTATTCCATATATACTTTTTTGAGCATCACACTTCATCTTTGTTGTCTAAAATAACCCAGTGTCTAGACACTCTGTGATCGGGCCATTCCCGCTGAGTGGCAAATTTAACACCACCACTCACCATTTCCCCGAATGGGAATCGAATACACTACCAATCACGTTTACAGTCGTTTTGCAATTTATTGTCAGATAATTGATTTGATCGTTTAATTGATAAATTTATTATGTGAATATATAATTGAGGCCGGTCGTGGCGCAGTGTGACAGCGTCTGACTGTAAACGCGACCGGTTGTGGGTTCAATCCCCACTCGGGGTAGTGATTATATTTAAATTATTTTCACTTCCTCGCTCTGGTAAAGATAAAGTGCGGCGTTGAGTTCCACCACTCAACACGTTACGTTTCTACTTCGGTGGAAAGTGAAGTACCTACCCTGCTAAGCGGGATAAAAAGCGTGAAGCTAAAAAATATATATAATATTTAGAAATTCAAAATAAGTATATATACTTTGAATACATATGTAATGATGGAATTTTCTTTTGTAGTATATCTGTAAGTATTAAAACTATTAGGTACTAGATTTATTAGCAGAAAGAATAACAGGTTTAAGGGGATATACTAAGTATAATTTTTTATAGCAAATTACATTATTGTTATACCGCCAGATAGTCTGGCAATGTATTAAATCCAAATTCTAAACGTACTTAAAAAAAACAGTTTAATTCATTTGTTTATTTTCATATCTCTTGAAACAAAATGCAGCGTTATGTTCCGTCACTTTACACGTATTACGAATGAATTGACTTAGTATTAGGTTACTTTGTGTGTACTGTGACTCAGGTGGGTTATAAAGTACCGAGTTAAACTTCACGGTGTTCCTCCTTCACAGCCACTTGCCGGGGACAAGAGAGTTGCTCCAATATACCGTGAATCCTGAAGTCATCCTTGTCTATCCCACTAAATACAAAATATATGTAAAGCTGAAAACCATAATTTAAAATAATATATAACTAGCTTAAACAAAACATTCTAATTCAAAGTACTGGTTTTTATTTCTGCTTCACGTTTTTTACCCCGCATAGCAGGGTAGACAACATAAACTGCCGGATACTGCCGGAAAAATCTGGATGGTTCTGGAAAAAGACAGAGAGCGGTGGCCCAAAATGGAGGAGACCTTAACCCAAGAAAATAGGATCCATATCTCAAAACACTATTAAAAATAACTACTACCAATACATTTTTTTTATTTTTTTATTTTTAATTATTATAAACACTAACCAACATTACAAACAAAACTTTGTAAAGAGGTATGAAAAAAAGAGGTTTATTATTATTAATATTATTTAATTCCCGAATAGGAATCGAACCCACAACCGATCGTGTTTACAGTCAGACGCTATCCCACTACACCACGATCGGCCTGAAAGGTACTTGTTAATACTTAAAAACCAACAAAACAGGTAATTTTAATCGAAAATAGATTTAAAATTGGATTTTAAAGGTTTTGCACCTGCGAAAGCAATTCGGGGAGGTAATATCAGGTCA
This sequence comes from Dryadula phaetusa, assembly GCA_032432895.1. Classification (NCBI taxonomy): domain Eukaryota; kingdom Metazoa; phylum Arthropoda; class Insecta; order Lepidoptera; family Nymphalidae; genus Dryadula; species Dryadula phaetusa. Next base: position 446,571 of record JAOYRS010000022.1, read on the forward strand.
TGAAGTGGAGTCGGCACTGAGCTATGATCGCTCTAATGGCGGCTCATTGGTATGTAAATACCTTTACGACTGAACGTGTAATAACATTTGCATTGATCGGATTTTACAAATTATTAGCTTTGTGATTTTCGTCGATTTTTGTTAGTTTAGATTTTCTTTTGTTGATGTTTTTTAGAAGGATTTCATGAAAAATTGGATTTGAATATCTCTTAATGGATGGGAAAGTTTTATAGGAAATTATTATATCTGAATATTGAATTCAAGGATTAAGACCTTAGTTAAGGTTGCGCAGCAGAACAAGCGTCTAACTGTATACGCGATTGGTAGTAAGTTCAAATTCCACTTGGGGAAATAGTATTTAATTATTGTTTTTATTTCTCCACTTTGGTTAGGCAAAACACGGCGCTTAGTTCACCACGCAATGTCTCCATTTCAGACATCAGAGTGTTAAGACACAGATTGTCTGTTTTATATGTATATTTAGTACGTAGTAGTACGTAGTAGTACGTAGTTTCATCCTTTTTTTTCTACAAAGCAAAAAATAGGCAAAAAGAAAATATTGTCATGAAACTCACTTTCTGAGTTGAATGGCGAATTTTGGCGTAACAGACAAAATAGCTTTACACTTTTATCCCGCATAGCAGGGTAGGCAGAAAGTACCTAGTGTCAACACACTCAAGATATTGCGTTTTGAGTGGTGGAACTAAATGCTGCACTTTATCTTTTACCAGAGCGAGGTAGTGAAAATAATTTAAATATAATCACTCCCCCGAGTAGAGATCGAACCCACAACCGATCGCGTTTACAGTCAGACGCTGTCCCACTGCAAAGAATATATTATAATTTAAATATATATATATATATATATATATATATATATATATATATATATATATATATATATATATTTAAATTATAATATATTCTTTTAAAAAAATTTTAGTATGCGGATGACTAAATTTTTATCACCCAACATCCTCCCTTCAAAATTGCCTTACGAATGATCGTATTAGGATCGTGAGCATAATCAATATTTATTGGACAGTAAACGTTACAATGAGACTTTATTATATGTATTAGAAAAAAATAGATTCAGATAATATATATATATATAAATATATATATATATATATATATATATATATATATATATATATATATATATATATATAGACAAAAATTAGTAATAAGCGTAATTATAATAATATTTTTCCAGTGTACGCTATAAAACAATTTTAATCAGAAAATTAACATATACGAAATTAAAATAAAATTTTTTATATGATTTTTCTGCCTTTTGCTGAAATAAAAAAAACAATTATGGGTGTATTCCACAATACCAGAAAGCAAATTCAGGTCATTTAAGAATACAGGGCAGAAGGCGAAAATGAAAGATCTAAACAATATGTATTACCATAATTCACCCAATCAAGGATCGAATTCACAACAATCGTGTCTACAATAAGATACTATCTACTGGACTACGATAGCTTTTTCTTATTTATATCAGTTCTAATATATATTTAGCTTAACGCTTTTTATCATTTTTTTATAACAGTGTAGACAGAAAGTACCTAGTGTCAAGACAATCCGCACTTCGCATTCCACCGAATTCGAGACATTGCGTATTGAGTGGTGGAACTCAATGCAGCATTTTATCTTATCAGAGCGAGAAAGTGAAGATAATTTTAAATATAATCACTTCCCCGAGTGGTGATCGAACCCACACCGGTCGCGTTTACAGTCAGACACTGTGACACTGCGCCACGACCGGCCTCAATATGGTTGTCTTGTTATCACAGATGCACGCAGTCAAAGCTGTCATCAGATGATGAATCGTTATAACCAAGGTATGATTTAGTGTTCCCATGTCAAATAGAAGATGTATTACGTGACAATTATACGTAAAGTGGATTATATACATATGTATAATAATCTGAGCCTATGGGGCGCAAATATAAGGAATTAGATCATGAGGTTACCATCTTCACGCTTTTTATCCCGCCTAACAGAGTAGACAGGAAGTACCTAGAGTCAAAGCACTCCGTAATTCACTTTCGACTGAATTCGAGACGTTGCGGGTTGAGTGGTGGAACTAAACATTGCAAATTTTCCTACCAGAGCGAGGAATAAATAAGGATACCACTAAGGTAAATTCCTATTGAATTTTAATTTGGACCTCCACTTTTAGATTTGATGATGATTCCAAATAGTGCAGTGTGCCAGCGTCCGAATATAAGCGCGATCAGTTATGAATGATTATTTTTAAATTATTTTCATTTCTTAACTCTAGTAAGACAAAGCGCGGCGTTGAGTTCTGTTACTCAACACGCAATGTCTCGAATTTCACAGAAATCGGAGTATCTTGATACTAGGTATTTTCCGTCTATCCTGCTATAAAATTAAAGAATATATCAAAATAATTATTTCCAAACAAAAACCTTCTATTCATAATGTATATAAGCTATAGAGAAGCCTTATCTTAAGCTGAAATCTTTTAAGACCACTAACTTACAGTTAGGTCAGCGCTAGTCGTTGTTGGCTTTACTACGTAACATATCTTAGAGAATTAGCAGAAGGAAGTCTCTTTATGTAAGAAAATCATAGCTCTAGTTTATAGGGATTATATTTTTATATGAGGCCGGTCGTGGCGCAGTGGTACAGCGTTCGACTGTAAACGCGATCGGTTGTGGGTTTGATTTCCACTCCGGTTAGTGATTATATTTAAATTGTTTTCAATTCTTTGCTCTGGTAAAACACAATGCGACGGTGAGTTCCGCCACTCAAGACACAATGTCTTGAATTCGGCGGTAAGTGGAGTATGTTGACCCTAGGTACTTTCTGTTTACCCTGCTACATGGGATAAATGCGTGAAGCTAATAAGATATATAATAATATTAATTGAATTAATGTAATAAGAAAAAGGAACCATCCAATGCAGAAACAAGTGCATAAAATTGTTAATTGTAAATTTAAAACTGAAATAAGACATAATGCGGCATTTGGTTCAGCTATCCAACAACCAATGTCTTTAAAATGGCGAATGGGTAACGGGAATACCGTTTTTCTCTCCGTCATTCATTATTTTTCGTCTTCGTCATTCTCAATCATTTATATAATGCAATAGTATTCCTCTTACTCTACTACCTCTACTTGGCATGTATCCTGGCCTAGCCAGGGTCTCCCTTCCCACTAAGCTTCCTCCAATTTGTACGATCTGCAACGTCCTCTTCTGTCAATCCATTGGCTCTCACGTCCTGCATTAGAACATCCAGCTATTGCTTACTTGGGCTCCGGGGGGTCAAACTTCTCAAACTGCATCTCAGGCGATGCTCTCGAAGCTTATTCGCTTCGTTACGGACTCCATGACTACCTCGGGCGAATGTGTTGCGCGATCAGCCCGCGTTACGCCACACATCCACCTCAGCATTTTCGTCTCCATGACGTGTAGCTCCCGAGTGGATTGATTCAGATATAGAGAGTGCCGAGATAGTGCTGGCCAACTTTCGCTGCCGTACAAAAGAACTGGTCGGACAATGCTCTGTTACCTGAACGTTTCCGACTTAACAGGTGGTTCAGGACCTATATGGATAGTGCTCCAGTCCAGGCTCCCGCAAGCCATGCACTCAGTCTGCGACACATTTCGGTTAAGACCGCCGTTTTCAAGCCTTGTTTCACCAACAGCAGTTCTAACCATTGAAACAGAATGTCCGTACCTATCTCTGATAACATCAATATAAGCCTCAGGAACACTTTTAGATCGAAATAAACACCAGATAAATTAACGAAGCACACAGTCAAAGGTCTTCTGCAGATGCAAAAATGCTATATGTAGAGCTCTCCTTTTTTCTCTGTGTGCCTCCATCAAAACTCGGAGGCCAAAAATGGCTCTAAGAGCTTAATGGCGTGACTCATGATCTTTTTTTTTAGCTTCTTCTTTTATCCCTCATAGCAGGGTAGACAGAAAGCACCTAGTGTCAACACACTCCCTACTTCTCTTTTCTCCGTATAGCAGGGTAGACAGAAAGTACTTAGTGTCAAGACACTCAAGACATTGCGTGTTGAGTGGTGGAACTCAATGTTGCACTTTGTATTTTACCAGAGCGAGGTAGTGAAAATAATTTAAATATAATCTCTCCCCCGAGTAAAGATCGGACCCACAACCGATCGCGTTTACAGTCAGACGCTGTCACACTGCGCCACAACAGGCCTCAAGATCTTGATCCCCCTAATACTACCACCATCTTAAACACTACCATTTCATTTGTAAATAGGGATTATGTAGCTGTTACACCACTGATGTGATATAATTCCAGTATTCAAGATGCGATTAAAGAGGTCAGTGAGCATGAGCACATCAAGAGAAACTTTCGATTTTCACGCTTCGATCGGAATGTTGTCAGGTCCCACAGTTTACCGGTTCTTCATGTGGTGAAGGCAATTCTGAGTTTCGGAAAGGGTTATTGGGGCCAATAAGACGCAGGTTAGGGGGTGATTTAGCTGGAAGACTTTATGGGTGCTGGGTCTCCATGTCTCCTTCCAAGGGTGTGATCCCTGGGGGAATCCCTGACGCAAAGACATTTTGTGATATGATCGTCGCTCTAATCACAGCACTTTCCAATTTATATACAAGCTTTTGCCTTTTCGCAGTTTCAAGTTTATCGTACAGTGGTGACAAGCTCTGAGTGCAGGCTTTGGCTATTGCTCTTCTACTGGGCTTGCTTTGCTTCTATGTAATCCACCTTGTCTTTAGGAGAGCTAGAGAGCTGCCACTCTTTAATAGCAGCATTTTTTCACGAACCACCTCCTGTACCTTGTCATTCCACCACCATGTCTCCCTCTCGACGACACATCTTCCCTTAGAAAGGTCAAGAATACGCTAACCCGCCGCAATAATTTCTGACTGGGCTCAATCCTAAGCTTCCTGAGTAGTATCGGTATTAGTCGATAGGTATTGATTCCCCTGCGGACAAGTCAGTCTGCATCGGTCCGTTCAGCAGCCACCACCTGATCCTAGGTCTGCGTTTCTCGGCTACATACTTTTTCGGAGTAGTAGTTGGGCCGTCACTTTCACTTGCAATGACTTTACAGTTGGTTACCTTGCTCATATGACTTATTTACTTACTTTCTGTGAAAATTTGTGCAAAATATAAAATTAATACTGATTTCAGTATTTTTTTAAATTCTTACTCAAACCGGAAACCAAAAAAACGAAGAATCTAAGACATTGCGTGGTACCGCCCAACAAAGGAGTGGAACTTAACGCCGTATTTTGTATTTTCAGAATGAGAATTCTTTAAATATAATTATTGCTCCAATTGAGGAACGAATATATTATATATAGTAATACTAAAAATATTGCTTGTGGCCATGGTACAGTGGGGCAGCGTCTGCTGTAAACGTGATCGGTTCTGGGTTGAATTCTCATTTGGGACAGTGATTATATTTAGAACTATTTTCACTCTGGTAAAACATAGTGCGACGTTGAGTTCCACCATTCAACACACAATGTTTCAAATTCGGAATAAAATTAGCTAAATTTTCAAATACATCCATCCACGATAATGTGTATTTGCCAAAGCATAACTATCATTTCATTATTTCCTTTCGCTATTAAAAAAAAAACAAAGTATATTTGTGGGATGCAATAAAAGTTTTTGTTAAAATTAGTAAATAAACGCGGGCGATGTTAGGGCTGTACGGCGCGGGATACGGCAACAGTACAGCGCAGAATAAACAAACCAAACATTTGCAACTCAACGTGATTGCCAGAGCTTTTATATAAATAAACAAATGTAAAACGTGATATTTTGAATGAAGTTCGTAAATATTAATATATGTACATGAATATAGTGTTAAATTAAATGTAACTATTTTAAATTTATTTTTATTAATTAACGTAATTAGAAAGTTTACTAATTGAAAGTAAATGCGGAAATCAAACCCACAATCACCGCATGAACAGCTAAATGCTTCTTAACTAGGTCTCTATAGGAACACTATTTGTTAATAGTTAAAAATATTTTAAATGAAACTAAATTTTAAATTTAATTTAAATAAATGGATTTGAAATACTTTCATTTAAAATGTGTAAAAATCTCGAAAATTAAATATGTTATTAGAAACATGGTATCTTTATAAAAGCGTGAAGCTAAACAAAGTTAGCCTGAGGTTCTTTCTACCACTTATAAAAATATTACAAATTTTAAGTCTCATCTCCACCATATCAGAAAGAAAGATACAGTCAGCTGATTCTGCAGGAAACCAGGGCAGTACGTGATGCAATTAAGAAACAGATGACGGTAGACTGATATAATTAACTTTTATATCAGTCTACCTTTAGCTACTGTAGTGTTCGAAACGTCAGGTCTCCAAAAATGTATTTTCGAATACCAAAGTATACACGATTAATCCGTTTAAAATAGTTTCATTTAAAAATAAATTTTAAGCTGTACATCATTTTAAAACAATTTTTTCCACTAAAATTGAATAATGGCGACAATGTCTCCCAATTTTGATCTTCGTCAACGGAATTCCAAACTGTGTTTTCATTTTAAGCGGTTACAGAACGCTATGAAAAATACCAACCATCTAAAAATCCATAGTTTCATTGAAAAATCGTTGTAAGCCCTCTATTACAACGTGATCTATCTATATTGTAACTAGTTTGTTAGCAGGTCATATTTAGGCCGTTGTGACTAACTTTGCCTTTTATAGTTTTAAGTTTGATTCTCTTCAGTAAAAAGACTATATTTAATATATTTTAAAATATCTAATCTAAGCTTCACGCTTTTTATCCCGTATAGCAAAGTAAACAGAAAGTACCTAGTGTCAAGACAGGGTCCCGTTTACAGTAAGACGCCATTACATCATCACCAACGTTAAGAAAAAAAATCGAATCTAATATTTACCAAGCAGTGTTAGGTTTTTTCACTTAAAACGCAATGCCTCTGAGTTTAGTTTAACGGAGTGTTTTGACACTAAATTTTCTCTACCTGCTTTCATATGTCGTAAAATGTTAGAAGCTGCTTTTTGCATATTGGGACGTGAGAAGAATAAGGCCGGTCGTGGCGCAGTGTAATAGCTTCTGCCTGTAAGCGGGACCGTGTCTTGACACTACGTACTTTCTATCTATTGCATCAGACTTTAAACGCGATTGGTTGTGGGTTCGATTCCCACTCAGAGAAGTAATTATATTTAAAATATTTTCACTGCTAGTTCTGGTAAGAAAAAGTGCGTTATTGAGTTCCACCGCTCAACTCGTAATATCTCGAATTCGGCGGAAAGCGAAGTACGGAGAGATATTTTCTGTCTCCTCACCTCGCTGTTCGGGATCAAAGCGTGAAGCTACAAAAAAAAAGAAGAATAATGTAAGCTAGAAGAATAATGTAAGCTAACTTGAGCTGGGTCCTACTAAATACGTACTAAATTCATATTCATATATATATCCGATGTTAGAAATTCGATACTTAAAATTTTGAAATGGTAGCATAGATAAATAGATTTGATTTTTTTAAAGGACTTATTATAATATCTTCTATGTTCTTACGAAATTTTTTGGATAAAAGCTTATTTATGTAATTATTTTTTGCTTTAAAGTGTTCTAGTTACTCTACATTCTCTACCTTTAGATTTTAGGATTAATTACAAAAAAAATTATAAAAAAATATTTTATTATTGTTATGCGTTTAAATAATGTAGATGGTATACTGGTTTATTATACACAAAAATTCCATACTTAATTACATATTATTTAAAGCAAAGGGTTTTCTTTTATTTAGTTAGATAAACGGCAATGAGCACTCCTAGGACTTCCTAAGCGCAAAACTACGTATCGTACACAAAAATGTGAGCGTTGGACAAAATTCAAATATATAACGAGGCAAACTATATGGAAATTGAATTTTTACTATCCAAATATAGTAACTGTGAACAGTTACTATTAGATTTTTTTTCATAAAATTTAATGGATTTTACAGTAAAAATGAGTTAAGCTGTACAAAAATTGTTATTACCTAAATTGTACATTTAAATTACTCATATTTAGGTCCCTCTTGCTACTTGCATTACTTCAATTAGAAGGAACTATATAAAGATACTTCTGTTATTATTATTATTTTATTTTTTTTCTTTATTTAGCTTCACGCTTTTATCCCGCATAGCTGGGTAGACAGAAAGTACCTAGTGCCAAGACACTCCGTACTTCACTTTCCACTGAAGTCGAGATATTGCGTGTTGAGTGGTGGAACTCAACGTCACAGTTTGTCTTTACCAGAGCAAGGAGGTGAAAATAATTTATATATAATCACTCCCCCGATTGGGGATCAAACCCATAATCGGTCGCGTTTACAGTCAGACGCTGTCACACTGCGCCACGACCGGCCAAATTCCGAAAAATTTTTCCAATATTATTATAAATCTTCTATTATGTAGAGTCACAGCATACCTGATCGAAGGTATTGTTAGTGGGTTCAAAACTTCATCGAGACGGTATTAACGCGTTATTCCACATATCGGGGAAGTCAATAATAACTTAATATTTTTCTAGTGCGATTTATTCTCCGCTTTGGGTCTAGATCGGTTTCGGTTTAGGTCTAGATAATTCTAGAAATTACGTGACATCGCACACAACACGAAAAATACAATATTCTTAACAGACATAAACACTGAAATACCGAAAAGTTATTTCTACATATCAATAAGTCATGTCAAAAATATCTCGATAGGTCGTCCCATGGGTGCCATTGGAGCTAGATTTTTAACTTTCTCTTTCCTTTGATTTTTTTCTACAACTATCTTTAACAAACTGAAGTTAGAATAATTCTGTATATAATTGAAGATCTTGGATTTTTTTCCCGCATAGCAAAATAGACAGAAAGTATCAAGTGTCAAGACATCCGGTTCTTCGATTTGCACTACTTTTGAGACATTGTGTGTTGCGTGCTAGACCTCAACGCCACACTTTGCATTACAAGAGGAAGGGAAAATAATTTAAATATAATCACTTCCCCGAGTGACGATCGAACTCATAACTGATCGTGTTTACAGTCAGACGCCCTCCCACTGCGCTGCTACATGATACTGATGCGTAAAATACTTGTAGCCTTAGCAACTTTTATATGACTTTTTACAAAAACAAAAAGGTTTAGAAGTGTATTTCATTTGAATAATTTAATTTATTGTTGGTTAGTGCAGTTTTCCATTACTAACGCTATGAAAATTCTTACTTTTGCGTCCACTTTATTGTTATAAAAAAATAATATTAAATAAAAAAGTGAAATAAATAATATTAATGTAATAAAGATCTTAGTGCATTACTGTTAACAAAACTAAGATGTATATATATATATACATATATACATTTTTTATGAAATCAAACGAAATAGCTTAAAGAGTAGAATCTAGTAAGCTAATAAAAAAATTAAAGATGACACTTGAACAAAAACAACATTGTTTTTGATGATTGTTTCACGTATTTTCAATATATATATATATATATATATATATAGAGCGCAACAGGGTTCAAATCCGCGTTCTGACCGCTAAGCCATAAGGGCAAGACGGAATGCTATTTATTATAATATTTTACTATTTGTGAAGTATTTTTACACAAAACGTATAATAATTTCAACGCAGCTGGTAATAGAACGCATGGCTTAGCGGTCAGAGCGCTTGAACGGTTACTTACAGCTGTGTTGTGAATACTTCATGACACCTATTACACTATTTTCATTTCAAAATTTCCTTATACTAGCAACTAATAAAAAAATCCGTTTTCTTCTGGAAATTATAAGTAACGATTCACTGTAAAAGAGTGAAATTCTCATATACAGTGGTTCCTTTTTCCTTTATTCAAATGTATGAAAATATTAGACAAGAAAACAGAAGAAACTTAACAAAATGCATATTTTATTAGTAAACTCTATCACAAAGTCGGGACTTAAACTATTCAAAATGACATTTTAAATATTCAACTGTACATGTTACAATTTTATGTCCCTAGGCGTTTTGTATGTATATATATATATATATATATATATATATATATATATATATATATATATATATATATATATATATATATATATATTTACTTTGAAAATAAGTGAAACAATTATCAGGAAAAACAATGTTGTTTTTGTTCAAGTCATCTTTATTTTTTTTAATAGCTTACTGGATTCTACTCTTTAAGCTATTTCATTTCATTTCATAAAAAATGTAATTCGACATTTAGTTTCTACTGTATTTTTTTCCAGCAAAGCAGGGTAGTCAGAGACAAGCCAGTGTCAAGACATTCCGTTGACTGCTTTTCGCCCCGAAATTAAGACAATGCGTATTGAGTGGTGAACTTAACGTCGCATTTTGTCTAAACAAAGCGCAGAAATGAAAATAATCATTTCCCTGAGTAGGAATCGAACCAATCGCAACAACCAATCGCGTTTACAGTCAAATGTCTCACCACACACACACACACACACACACACACACACACACACACACACACACACACACACACACACACACAACACACACACATATATATATATATATATATATATATATACATATATACAATTGTATTGTCATTAAAACTGAAAGTTAATCAAATTTATTTCAATAACTAGCTAACTAACACAGTGAGATAAATAAACACTTGTAAAAGTAGTAGGAGAGTATGAACTTGTAATTACAATAAAAATATAATCACTCCCCAAAATGAGAATCGAACCCACAACCGATCGCGTTTACAATCAGAAGTTGTCCAACTGCGCCACGACCAGCCACTACCGGCCAGTAATTTAATGTTAACATCAAAAGTACATTACTAAGCATTTCATTGTAGAAAGTTAAAATTATATTATAGAAGAATTACAGTTAAGAAAAGAATTACAGTTTAGAGTCTCTGCTCAGCCGAACTGCCTTGCAAGGAACTTACCTTACCTGACAATACTGACATTATCGTTATTTTAATTTATAATTCACTGCAATTAATTCGAATAAATTATATTTTGACTTTGATGAAAAAAAAAACTAAATTCATATGAATAAATCAATGAAAGTAACAGAAATTATTAAATTCATATTAGAAATTAAAAAAAAAAATTACACCGATTATTATTTATAATATACGGTATTGATTTTACAGTAACCAGTTACACTAAGGTCCTTATAGTAATTGTTGATTTTTTGCACCAGTTGATTTTTATTTTGAATCTGCTCTCTACGCTGCGAACAACAGATAGCAATAAATTTAATACCAATATATATTACAATTTGAATATCTAATTCGTATTACAGGTATGGTCAGTAAAATAAGTTCTAGTATAACTGTTTGAAAGAAAAATAGTTGATAAAATACAGGAATATGTATAATTTTTTTTTAACTTCACTCTTTTATCCCGCATAGCAGGGTATACAAAAAGTACCTAGAGTCAACTCACTCCGTACTTCACTTTCCACTGAATTCCAAGACATTGCGTGTTGAGTGGTGGAACTCAACGCCGCTCTTTGTCTTTGCCAGAGCGAGAAAGTAAAAATGATTTGAATATAATCACTCCCCCCCAGTGGAGATTGAACCCACAACCGATCACGTTTACAGTCAGACGCTGTCACACTGCGCCACGACCGGCCTCAATGTATAATTTGATTCTCAATATTCTAAAAAGAATAAAAATAATTTCAAAATAGCAAATAATTGTTCAAATTTACACTCTAGATACTAAAATCTACTTAAATTAAATACTCTATTTATTACACACAATAACATTTGTCCATATTAAAGTAAACAGCAGCTTAGTGCAGAATATAACGGGAGCCGAGAAGGGGGAGTATGTTTTCGATTTTTGTACTCGGACGACACTTTACAGTCGCTCTGGCGCAATTACAAAATGGTTCCTTTCTTTTACTTATTTAAAACATTTTCCAGCTTCCTCGAGTTTTTAAAGGGAAAATTGAGATCGAAAGATCTCGTCTTCAATGAACGTTAAGAACTGTAGCAAATAGAAGGAGAAAAATATGACAACACTTCCATTCCTTTTGTTTGTTCGTGTAATGGCACCTTGAGAATATTTCTTATAAGTGGGTAAATTAAAAACGTTGTTACGCTCTCTCAAGTAAAGGAGTATCGTTGCGCAGTTGTGATCTAAAACATTTGTTCGATAGATGTAAGTTTGAATCTCAATTAGGCACTAGTGGACACCAATCAACGAAGTGTCTTGACACTAGGTTGTCTCTGATTACCCTGCCATGTGGGATAAAATGTGAAGCTTGTGTGTATTTTGATAATATATTAAATTAAAAAAAAATGTTTACTTTTCTGTTTATTATCCTTTTTAATATAACACCTTGATTACCGGAAATACATATGAATGTTAAGGTAGCAAGAAATATTTTCTTATTTTTAGTGACCTCGATTGCCCTTTAATAAACATTTATTTGTGTGAGAATTGCTAAGTTAGATGAAGAAGAAGTAACGTAAAAAGCAGGCTTTTATAAGTAAAATGAACTGCAGTGGACAGTGATGAAGAAAACCTTAACGAACGCTAGAGTTAGATATTTTATTTATTTTGGGTTTTTCCAGTATAGAAAGTGCATCGTTTAAAGAGAAGTACACTTGCATCCACTTGTGAATAGGTTCGAAGGAATATTTTTATTTATATTATGAATCGCTTATATATATATATATATATATATATATATATATATATATATATTTATATATATATATATATATATATATATATATATATATATATATATATATGTATGTATAATACTCTCATCAGATTATAGAACATAATTAATACCAATCTGTTCTACAATTTAAATATTTAATGAATTTAACTACAAAATTTCTGAAATCTAACTACAAAAAAGATGTAAAAAAAACACATTTTATTTTTAAATTTGCGTTCTAGCCATTACAAACTACTTGAAATAGATACACTTTATCTCTAATTAAAATATATATAATATAATACAATTGACAATTGTAAAATATATAAAAATCTTGAGTAAAATTGATTCTTTCTTCCCATATCATCTCTGTAATTGATGTGACAGACAGACGAACCGTTGGACATCTATATAAAGCTCCTATCTATTGCAGACGGAACCCTATAAGAGTTATTAAGTAAAGGAACAGTCTGTACAGGGCAAAGATGATGCCGGTCTAGAATTTTTTCACGTTACGTTGTTAAACTTTAATATTTTCATGATCGTTTCACAAGAGCTTTTAGTTGAGACCTAATGCTAATGGTCCACTTTGCGTCTCTATACAGATGCTGCGTACTTAAGACCAGTTCTAGAGATAAATTTAAAAGTATCAAGACTTTGAAAACAAAATGTAATATATGAAAAATAGACGTAGAGACCGCAATATTTTTGAAAAAAAAAAACTTCGAAAAATCTAACCTCAGTAGATAATCTATCGATGTAAAGTTAACATGTTTAAGATGATAATATGAATGGGGGTTCTGTTCTTGGGGTGGGAATTTTTAGATTTTATTAGACACATAAAATTTAAGTTAATAAATAATATTTCATTGATCACTTTTAGGTTAAAATTGAAAAACAAAGAGATTCCTCTTTGTATGAACCGTATATTATGTATAGTATATATTCAAGTCAAAATTGAATAGAGAGCAACTTCACGCATAGTAGGATAGTGAGACAATAAAGTGTCAAGACACTCTGTTGACTACATTCCTCTCAAAACAAAAAGACATTACGTGATAAGTGACGAAGTCAACGCTGCAAAATGTACGCGAAACTGAGAGTATACAAAATGCTTATTCAACAACAACCTTAGTCAGTTTTAACATACGACAACTTATATAAAAATAATTACGTAAATAATTTCTAACAAAACGCAGTTGGCTATATATATATATATATATTTATATATATATATATATATATATATATATATATATATATATATATATATATATATATATATATATATATTTATATATATATATATATATATATATATATATATATATGTATATATATATATATATATATATATATATATATATATATATATATATATATATATATATATATATATGTATATAGCCAACCATTAAACCATTTGTATCGCGTAGATCGCTTAGAACGTAGCGTAGACTGTGAGAGAAATAAACATAAGTTAAAAATACATACGACACAATCCTTTGCTCGTAAACTCTCACAATGGAAAAAGCATTCGGTCGTTAAGCTGAAATATTTTGTTTGGTTATGCTCAAATTTTTTTGTGATGTTCTGGGGTTCAAATCCCAATCAGGAGTATGTCTATACTAATGTTATAAAGAGAAAAGATTTGAACTAGCAACGTAAATAACGTAAAAAACGTATAAGAAGGCGGATCACGGTGCAGTGTGACAGCGTCTGACTGTAAACGCGATCGATTGCGGATTTAACTCCCATTCCAGGGAGTGATTATATTAAAATTATTATCACTTTCTCGCTGTGATACTGGGTACAAAGTGCGGTGTTGAGTTTCGCCAATTAATACGTCTTGTCTGGAATTCGGCACAAAGAAAAGTATGGATTGTCTGACACTAAGTAGTTTTGGTCTACCCTGCTATGCGGGATAAAAAAAACTTATAATAACTTCAATGCAGCTGGTAGTAGAACGCATGGCGCTTAGCGATCATAGCGCTATGACGGTTTCCAAGAGACGCGGGTTTGGATTCCGCTGCGTTCAATTTTTTTATACAATTTTAAAAATATTATTTAATCTAAGCATGGAGTAACAATTTTAAAAATAGTAAAATAGATTTGGATGTGTTTGTATGTTTGTAACGAATAAATTCAAAGGGCGATTTCAGACATTATTTGACGATTAGAATCATTGATTATCCTATATTTATTACTAGAAATAATTAGGGATACCTAATTGCTTTTAATTAATCAATTCTAAACTTCAATAGAGTAAAAAGGTCTATTGTGGCGCAATGGGACCTTATCTTACTGTAAACGGGTTCGATTGTGGGTTCGATTTCCACTCGGAGGAGTGATTGAGTGATTTGAATTATTTTTACATAATCGCTCTGGTTAGACAAAGTGCGGCGTTGAATTTCACCACTCGACACGCAATGTCCGAATTCGGTGGACAGCAAAATACGGAGTGTCTTGATACTAGCTACTTCTTGTCTACCCTGCTATGCGGGATAAAAGCGTGAAACTAAAAAAATTATGTCAGAAGTAACGAATATAATTTTTGGTATATAAAAGGAGAAAAAATATTATATTAAATTAAAGAACATTTCAATATCTACAAAAAATTGATGCAATGAGTAGAAACTTTGGTAGTTGACTTTCTATACTATTAGGAACTTTTGGTGTGCCGAATCTAGAATCTAGTATCAAGAGACTCTGTTCGTTGCTTTTCGCCTGAAACTCTTGTGTGTTGTGTTGAGAAATGTCTTGTGTGTTTGCTGTTATTGATATCGAATAAAAAATCATTTCTTTTATATGAGGATCCCTATTTAATATATTCTATTATGTAGTTACATCTATAAAAAATACAATAATCTAACTATCAGTGTCCATGAGATACAGGCTGAGGACAGATGGACAAATGAACGCCCTTTAGATGTGAAACAATAAAAAGAGAAATATGCATTTCATTTCCTCACTTCTACCCCCACACTACTGAGGAAATGAGATCTTTATAGCACTTTATACTCGCTAACAAAAAAGAACAAGATATATGTAAAAAAAAATAAGTTTTATAAAATATTAAACTTACATAATAATTAGATATTTTATTCAAATTTACTTTTTTATTATATTTTAAAGTACTTGAGCGCTGTACCATGGTTTACTTTAATCTATATTTGCATACGCAACGGGCATACATTACAGCGTTCCCGTATAATAATGGGAGTGTTTAAAAACCTGTATTCTCGTTTATTATGCAAAGAACTTACCTTGCGCTCGGTGTTGATATGAAATTGACTTTTTATTGTTTTTTTTTTACTTAAAATTATTGTATGTATATTTTAGTTTTATATGTATTTTATGATATTATTCTTAAGATCCATAATGTTATAACTTAGGAACTTTTGTCTGTAGTCTGAGTGTTAAATGTATTTTGTGGTATTTTTGCATTTCAATTACTGGTTTGGTGTTTTTTTTTGTTTTCACTATTATATCCTGCATAGCAGGGTAGATAGAAAACACCTATTGTCAAGACACTCCGTACTCCGTTTTCCGCTGAATTCCAGATAATATGTGTTGAGTTGCAAAATTTAATGTTACCCATTATCTTACCAGAGCGAGGAAATGAAAATAATTTAAATAAAATCGTTTCCCCGAATGAGAATAGAACCCATAACCGATAGTGCTTACTTTCAGACGCTGTCCCACTGTGCCACTATCTACCTCCATGAAGTGTTCCCTTAATATAAATACTTGAAGGCTTCGTACATAGACATCTTTATATTTTTTTTTAACATCTATTTTATGAAATTTAGAATAGTTATATTTTATATAAAAATAAATTTTTCATACTGATGATACCAAAAATGTAATAAATAAAGAAAAAATTATACGCACACTTTCAATGATACTAAACAAAAATGATTCCATTTTGAAATACCCAAAACAAGTTTCAAGCCAAACAACTTATAACAATACCACATCGTAAGTTGGCTTAAGAAGAAAATATCTTGCCAGTTCAGACCCAGCGTTGCATGTAAAACTACGTTACAATTGCATAGAACGGTACGTGCCGAATGTCTGCGGTGAATGGGCACGCACCCTTACCACCAAAACTTAACTACAAATATTGAAAAAATACGAAATATACCTTATTTCTATAAATTTAAGGTATAAATTGAGATAAAGTAGGTGTGGCTTAAGACATTTTTACATGAACAAAGCTTGTATACTATATTTTCTGACTACAAGCTTTGTCTAAAGCCCAGTGTGAAGTTGATCGAGTTTCGGTGTGTATTAAAAAAAAATAACTAGAAATTCCCATGGTTATTTTAATGATTTGGTTGAAAAATATGGTTAGTAATTTTTTTACAATAATTTAAATTTAAAATATTAATGGCACATTCAGTGAAATTTGTATTTTGAAATTAAAAAATATGCAAATTCTGATAATTTTATTCATTATTATTAGATTCGATTTAGTCGTGCGCTCTTGACGGAGTGACCCTGGTCATCAATACTTCATGTTTGAAAGTGAGATTGCAAGAATTACTAAAGTAAATCCTTATCAGCTCAGTCCACCTTGTGGGTAAGATCGAGCGGTAAGCGAGTTCTCGCTTCGTGTGACCTGTAGGAATATCTTAAAAATTCATTTTGCATTTCACAGCATTTACACAATCGATAGCCTTCGTTTGGTCCCGAGCTCTTTTGAGATGGAGCAGTTAGAACGACGACCAGTCCATTTGTTTTGTTACAAGCACTTCCAGCCAGCTTTATCAGCGCTTTACATTTCAATAACGCCGATTTTAACACCTTTTTTTGCTTACTAGAAAATAGGAAATATTAGGCAATTTATTACTCGAATCTTGGTGTTTTTGCTTAATCGGGGTTATGTTATGTTTCCATATTTTGTTTTGCTTCTCTACAGCAGATCGTACAATAACACCACTTCCTTTAATTTCCACTTCCCTGCTACCAGTATTTTTGATTGTGAATCCCAGGCAGATATAGGTCTGGACAACTTCACATTTCACTATATCGTGGTTTATAGTATTATTAAGTAGAGGGAATTAATTCTTTGTACTTTTCTACTCAATCAAATTGTCAACGCTATTTCTTCTTAGTACGCACGCGTTCTTGGCATTTGATACATTGGTACTAGTGTAAGCACACTCAGGCTGGACACACATCCAGTGTACTGGGCTTTCTCCTCGAAGTCGTTGCAGTGCTACTTTAAACGTTAATAATTTGAACGCAGCGGAATTCAAACCCGCGCCTCTCAGAAACCGTCTAAGCGCTCTGACCGCAAAACCAATACTTATTTGCCATACATTTTTTAAAAATGTACATATTAGTAACTAGACACGGCAAACAGTTGAATATTTTCAAAATGATTTTTTAAATTAAAAAATACATATATCAATACGCTAATAAAAGAACAAACAAGATGATTTTTATGATAAAGTCTACCAATAAAACCGTTAAAATCGCGTAGACGCCTAATATATCCGGTAGTGACGTGTATACGGGAAGGCTTATTTCCTACTGTCAAAGCCAGCGAGCCGTGAAGCTTATCCATTACATAATATTATATAATAGTAAATCTTTCCAAATGTCTATTATATCTGTTTGAGCGATTGATTTTTACGATAAAATTGAAAAAATATTACAATTTGAAGTATTATGACGTATTTCATACTGGACTTCATACTTCGTACTTTCAATACTTACAGTACTGTTTTAAGAAAATATTTAAAAAAATATATTTTTTTATTTTTCAGTCTTGTTATGTTTATTTCAGCTTCACGCTTTTATCCCGCATAGCAGGGTAGATAGAAACTACCTAGTGTCAAGACACTCCGTACTCCACTTTCCCCCAAATTCGGGACATTGTATGTTGAGTAGCGGAAATTAGTCTTACCAGAGCGAGGAAATGAAAATGATTAAAGTATAATCATTCCCCGAGCGGGAATCGAACCTAAAACCAAGCTATTTTTTAAAACTCTAATAATAATAGTAACGAAGGAAAAATTATAATATTTTGAATTAAACATTATATTTTAACGAATGAGTTTTTAATGTATTTTAATTTGTTACCAAAAGTTTAAATAAATTATTTTGGTATTAAAGACTTTTCATCCAACTATTTCGAAATTAAACAAACAGAACATCGAAACGAATTTATCAATAATTATTAAGCAAATAACTGTTTAATTAATACACATACGTGTATGTATTTATATATTAAATTTGTTTACCGTTTTAAATTAAATTTAATTGTATCTTAATATTTACTATTTTTAAAGTGTTACTCCGCACTTAGGATTAGAAAACATTTTTGGATAAACGTATAAAAATTTATAAAAATTTGAACTCAGCGGGAATCAAACCCGCGCCTCTTGGATACCGTCCACGGTATCCAAGAGGCGCGGGTTCGAATCCCGCTGCGTTCAAAAAAAAATTTTTATACGTTTTTTCAAAAATGTTTTTTAATTGTATCTATTTTTCCTTATGATATATAGTTGATAAATCATGTTAATGAATGTTTCTTTTCTAGGAAACTATATGCGTTACTTTAAGTTATTTCCATCGCCACCATATGTTTGGGTGCGCAGAATATCTAATATTGAAATAATTAAAATTTAAATTTGTAGACATTGCTTTTTTATTGGCGTAACTTTACGCCGCGTTTTGTCTATTTAAATGGAGGACATAAAATATCTATAATGATCTGAGAGGGATTGAACCCACAGCCATGAAGTATATAGCTAGACATTGTTCCACTGTGCATTATTGGTCTCAGTTGTTTAAAGTGAAGCCCTAAAAATTACAAAAATATCTAATTATTATTTATTTAGTATTTAATTATTATTAAATATATTGTAACACGAGGCCGGTCATGGCGCAGTGTGACAGCGTTTGACTGTAAACGCGACCAGTTGTGAGTTCGATCCACACTCGGTAGAGTGATTATATTTAAAATTATTTTCGCTTCCTCGCTCATATAAGACAAAGTGCGGCGTTGAGTTCCACCACTCAACACACAATGTCTCTATCTCTCGATTAATGTAAATAGACCTAACAATACTACTACTTAAAGCCATATAATATACAATATAAATGTGCTTAATTTCATAACAAAATATCAAAAAAACAAAATTTCGTTTAGGTCTTTTGACTACTTTTCATTTGACAAAAAGCAACATATTCATAAATTCACTGCTTTGATTGAGTCTTGCTTATTTTTTTTTCTATTAACAAGTTATTTTTATAAGTTTTTATAATTAAATAAGACGCAGAGAATAAAGTGGCGCAAAGGGACAGGAGTTTGACAGTGTACAACTGGAGGAATAAATATATTCCTCTGCTCTGGTGAGACAGTAAGCGGCGTTGAGTTCACCTCACAACACACAATATCACGATTTCAGCCGATAACCAATAAACGGAGTGTCTTGATATTAGGTTATCTATGACTACTCTACTATACGGGATAGAGCTCGAAGCTGCAAAAAATAATAACACATATGTTATATATAGATATATTTTAAATAAAATTATTTTAAAAGGATTAATCACATATATTTTGGTATTTGAAAATAGATTTTTGGAAATCTGACGTTTCAACCACTTTACAGTACAGTAATCTATAGTTGCGTTTAATCCATTTAAAATGGTTTAATATAAAATGTATAAAAAACGCGAAAGTCACGGATCTTAGTATAGACTTTCTAAAATCTATTATTATGTAAAATTGTTATGTGTACTTTTAATAGACATATCTGATTCAGATTTAAAATCATATTAATATTTTTATATACGTACATATATACATACCGTTATATTACATGCTACTTCCTCTATACACGAACACATTCTGTTCATCACACACAATATGAATAATTTTATAATTTTATTATTATCGATTTATTATATAACGACAATATATATATATATATATAAATATATATATATATATATATATATAATAGACATATTTTATTTTAATATTACATTTCATTACATATATAAGTACATACCGTTACAATCTACGTATTTTTTGTTTAATAAAGGTATAGTGTACTGCCACTTAGTATAATTTAATGTTGCCACGTAAAAAGCTTAGCGTTGAAATATTCTATTCGTTGTTTTGTACTTATGAAATATTATCACAGTAAAAGCTTGCATCGCATAAATTTTTGAAAGCTCTTCATACAATTTTGTTCTTCATAATATTCGTTGGAGTAAAACTATTTGTTTTGTGTTTACACGTGTTCTGTTTAGATATAAGCGGAGAGAGTTTAGTGAACCGTTCCACCGTTCTCCATCATAAATCTAGCCACTTTAAATTACACAAATTGTTCACTTATAACAAACTTAAAACAAGCATTTCTGTAATATTACAAATATTTCCTTAATCTATCCTAATCCTAACTTTGAAAAGTTAAACAAATGATTTATTATCTTTTATTACTTACATATAATGGGATGAACACATTAGAGGTACCGAAAAGTGGAACAGATCCATCTCATTCTGGTATCCAAGGGACAAGAAGAGAAGAAGGGAAAGAGAAAATTTATGGACAAGGAAAGCCAAAAATAGATTAGAATGGAAAAATCTGGAGAAGGCCTTTGCCAAAACATGGCAACTACAGGAAGTCGATGTCACTTGAAAATATACCAGAGTTCTCTAAAATAAAATTTACTATTTTATTATTAATATTATTATAGTATATCTGATAGAATTCTCAAGCTCTAAGGAAGCAGGGTCTTTGGAAAGCTTGCATGGGGTCAAAGTTCCCACACCTAGAGGCCACTTAGAGATAATAACACTTTTTACTCTGACGCATTGATTGAGATCCATCTCTGACTGACCATAGGTTATTTTTCAAAGTCACTGGTTAATGTGTAGGAACTATGGAAAATATGGGAAACCAGACGTCCGCGGTTTCAATAGTCTGAAATTGAATGGTTGACGGACGGTGACTCGCCTTCTACTAGATAGATGCCCACAAAGCGGCGGCGGCGTTAGCAAAACCAGTATGGTCTATTAAGGGTGTAGAGAGATATACACCGGGCTTACCATCCCGAACGCACACGGAAGTGGGTTTCCTTGTAATTACGTAGATTAAGCACCCCCACCCTTTCGAGCATACAGCTCTTGTGCTTCACTCTGCCAGCCAATGAAGGCAAGATACATGCGGGGATAAATAACACTTCCCCGCTGGAGGTCTCAGGTCAATCCCCAAGAGCTCGCCACAAGCTGCTCTGCGGGCTTATTGTGATTTATTTTTTTTTTCTTTCCTTTTTCTTAACTTCACGCTTTATCTCGCATAATACGGTAGACAAAAAAATCCCTAATGTTAAGACACTCCGTATTTCGCTTTCCACCGAATTCGAGACGATGCATATTCTAACCAGAGTGTTTATACGTGAAAATAATTTAAATATAATCACTCTCTCGATTTGGAATCGAACCCACAGCCGATCGCGTATACAGTCAGATGCTATAATACAAACAAAACCACCAGAACAAAACCTAGAAATTTGCTAGTCTAGATATACTCGCATTGTGAATTATGTAACCGGAGATTTAAGGCAGAGGAGGAAATGAAATCGGCTAAGACAATCCCTGTTTGTATGGCCACTGTCGCAGGCGCCTTATCTGTGTGATTTATAACATTATTTGTCATTTACGATTCACAATGAGATGTCATTTTGACCTTGGTTTTGTAGAAGATTTAGTACAAAATAAATTATACGTATAAGATGTATCATGGAGCAATATCTGGTAGTGGGTTTGGTTTCTATTCAGGGGAATGTTTACAATTGAATTAAATTTATTTTTTTCCTACTCTACTAAAATGAAGGGCGGTGTTCAGTTCCGCCGTACAATATGCAATGTCTCAAAATATGACAGTTGAGCGGCTTTCTCTGCTCACTGTTCTGTAAGATGTAAAATCATATTTGTGATTGTAAAAATTATGTAACTGAGTTATTGTATGGTTATCCATATTCAGCAGTTGTAGATATGCAATATACTATGAAATAAATTAAAAAAAATATCGTTATAACTGTTAGAGTCGATGACGTGTGAAATACGCGTTGCCTTAGTAACGGAATAAAATGACACTTAGTTTGTGTAATATTTATTTTAATAATTTAATGAATTTCCAATACACTATTACTCTATATAAATTTTAACTACTTTAAGATTTTTACTCATCCTGAATTTTTTCAATAAAAATGAGATTTTGATTAATTGTAAATAAAATAAATATTAATTGTTCAGAAACTAGCTAGATAGATAAAAATAGATAGAATTACTTTATTGCACACAAAAGATATACAAAGAACAGCACACACAAAAACAAATATATAAATTATTACATAGTGTGCAAAGGCGGTCTTATTGCTGGTAGCAATCTCTGCCAGACAATCTCTGGTGAAAGGAGCTTGATCTTAACAGATACGGGTAAGTGCAAATAAAGAAAAATTATAGGATTAAATGCAAAATAGTAATAATTTTTCTATGCTCCTGTATACATTACACTAAATATTATGTATAAAAACACACACAAAGTAAAAATAAATATAATATATATATATACTTTACATATTAACATTTAAATATACACATATATATCCACATACCTACACACACACACACACATACATACACACACAAATACATACACATATATATATATATATATATATATATATATATATGTATATATATATATATATATGTATATATATATATATATATAAATATATGTATATATATATATATATATATATATATATATATATATATATATACATATATATTATTGCAAGGAGAGGAAATAATTAGTTAGATGACATTTAAATATATTTTGAGATTTAGAATGACGAATCTCTGATGGAATCATATTCCATAAATGTACAGCTTTCACAGTAAATGAATCACCATAAAAACGGGTGTGAGCTATTTATTGGTAACATTAAATAATTATTGTAAGCGAGATGATTGGCCAGGCGAAATTTTTTATTTATTTTTTAGTTCATACTTTCATCCCGCATAGCAGGGTACATAGGAAGTACCTAGTGTCAAAACTCTCCATATTTCGCTTTTTGCCAAAATCGAGACATTGCGTGTTGAGCGGAACTCAACGCCGCGCTGTCTTACTATAGCGAGGAAATAAAAGCAATTTAAATATTAATTACATTTATTTCCCCCGGGTGGGAATCGAACCCACAACTGATCGCGTATACTGTCAGACGTTATCGCACTACACCATGACCGACCTCGTCCTAATTCTTTACAATTTTAACAAAAAAATCATTTTACAATCCTCTAAACCAACAATGATCCTATCTGTATGTATGTAGCTTTTATATAGCTAATAAGTAGGTAAATTCGTTATATCTCATTCCTCGATGTTAACGAAGGCAGGAATATTCATGTCTCATACGTTATGTCATTTGCATTTCTCATGGCCTTAGTCACGTACCAAAGTTTTGCGCTTTTATATACTATTGTTCGGAATATAGAGGCTTTGTTGAGATGATAATAAAATCGTTATAACGTGTGTTATACTTTAAATTACTATATATTTTAAATGAAAATATTTTAAACGGATTAATCGCGAATATTTTGGTACACAAAAATACTATTTGGAAACCTGACGTTTCGAACACCTTACGTCCGTGGTCACAGGTAGAAACTTTTGAGTATTAAAAAATGTATTTTCAAATAACAAAACTTACACGATTGATCCATTTAAAATAATTTCATGTATGATTTGTAAAAATCGCGAAAATCAATTATATTATTAGTATCTATTAGGGCTTCCAATCCCGCTGCTTACGTACAATCTCCGTATTTGTGTGACTATGAATTTTCAATCCCGCGGGATCTCGGTATTTGCAGGATCCCGCATATAATAGATATCAATATTTGTAAAAGGCAAATAAAACAATGAATAAATTAACATAGCTCAAGAAATCAATCAAATTACCCCCCTTTATTAATCATAGAAAATTTAAACAAAAACTAAAAAAACAAAAGTCTATCTTCTACAAAGCTGCACCTAGCAGTGGTTTTAAGTATTCTATTGCATTGTTTACATTTTGGAGGGAGAAAATGCTCCCAAGCATGAGAAATACATGAAAAGTCGTTATATTGAAGTTAATG
Organism: Dryadula phaetusa; assembly: GCA_032432895.1. NCBI lineage: Eukaryota > Metazoa > Arthropoda > Insecta > Lepidoptera > Nymphalidae > Dryadula > Dryadula phaetusa. The sequence continues at coordinate 471,421 of JAOYRS010000022.1, forward strand.
TGATATTTTAAAGTTGTATTATAGAAATACTATACTAATAACTTAATATATTAATAATATTTTACATATATGGTATAATTTTTTTTATTTAAAAACTTCCCACTTCACCGCACCCCGCAAGCCACACAGCGCGACCGCTTCGTTAATTCGTTCGTTTGTCATTGGGCTGTGCCAATCTAAAAATCTCTAAAAATCCCGGGAATCTCGCGGATCCCGCACCCATAACCCCGCAACTTGCGGGCTTGGAATATCACGCGGGATCCCGCAACACCGAGATCTCGATATTCCGAGATTGGAAACCCTAGTATAGCCCTAATATATAAATATACCTGTATTTTTATATGTGTTATTATCGTATTTTATTTCTAAATAGGTAACATTGTATCTTAGCCTTAAATATTGCGACTTGAAGGGACGACCTTGATAATCATATTTTAAAGGAAGTCATTTGAATAATAATAATATTATTACAAAATACGTACCCTCCGTTTTAACTATGACTTGCCTTCCTTTGTTCGATGCTTATATAAATCGGCAAAATAAATTCACACGGGTCACCTTTATTCTTTGACTTCCGAATAGTAGATGGTGCTCCGTGCTGCCTATTTTTCTAATTTATTGATATCATTTCAAAATACTTGTGTATTCTAGTCATCATAGCGTAGTGGGACGTTATTTGATCATAAACAAGATGTTGTAAGTTCGATTCGTTTAATGTATTTTTAATCTCATTTTATAGTAAAGCTCATCTCGGCGTTGAGTTTCAACACGCAATGTCGAAAACTTGGGCCGAAAAATAAAGAGAGAACGCATTTGCTACAACTGTATTTCTTATTACAAGAAAAATACAAAATTTATTTTCTTAAAGATATAACTATATACTTGATACGTATTCTCGAATACCAAAATACGCGATTAATTACATTTTTTTAGCTTCACGCTTTTATCTCGCAAAGTAAAATGGATAGGAAGTATCCAGTGTCAAGACACTCCGTACTCCACTTTCCGCTGAATTCAAATGTGTGTTGAATGACGGAAATCAACACTTCATTTTGTCTTATAAAAGCAAGGAAATGAAAAGAATTTAATTATAAAAGTTGCCCCGAGTGGGAATCGAAACCACAACCGATCACGTTTACAGACGATTTCCCACTGCTCCACGGTCAGCCTGTTATTAATTTAAAGTAATTAAATATAAAATATTTTGTTAAAACCTCGCAAATCAAAGATCTTAAAACGTAAAGAAACGCTCCATTCACTTGTTACAGCTAATTTCCTTTGCGCAAGGAACGTTATCTTATCATGCGCTTATTATTCTGACATTCACACGAGCCTAATGGAGATATTATGCCAGTTACCCCACTTTTGCTTCTTATTTACCACGTACTGCTCAAGAAAGGGTGTTTATCCTAAACTCATTAAAGCAATAAAAGAACATAGATATTTGTTCATATGAATAAATTATACCGTATATATATGTATATGTGTAATGATGGTTTAAAATATTTTTGTTTTGCGGTTTCCTAGGTAACGATTGCACGGAGTTAAGTTACGCACACAAAAGGAAATGAATAAAAAATAGAGATGTGCTAGCACCAATCTCTCAAGAACTCCCGCTTACATTCTCTGTTCTCTTTTATTTGGTTTTATTACATATATTCATGTAGCTAATGAAAACCTAACAAAATTGTTTTTTATGTAAAACACTTTTCATAGAAAAATCCTGAGGTTGATGTCAGTACAATATAATTTTGCCATCAGTTTTGAGATACGTGTACAGTGTTTTTATTTTTATACATATATATGAGATACTTAGATAGATAAATATACATTAAATAAAGATAGATAAATAGATATTTAGAGAAATAGATTTATTTATTTATTTATTTATCTAGTACTATATAGACACATTTGAGGGCGGTCGTGGCGCAGTGTGACAGCGTCTAACTGTGAACACGACCGGTTGTGGATTCGATCCCTATTCGGGGGAGTGGTTATATTTAAATTATTTTCACTTCCTCGCTCTGGTAAAAGTCAAAGTTCGTTGGCGTTGAGTTCCACCACTCAACACGCAATGTCTTGACTTCGGGGAAAAGTGAAGTACAGAGTGTCTACACACTAGGTACTTTCTGTCTACTCTGCTTTGCATGCTTTGATTATACACTACACGACAATATTTGTGTTTGTTTAAAACTGTGTAACATGTGCGGTGTGCATGTGCGTGTGCGTGTGCGTGTGCGTGTGCGTGTGCGTGTGCGTGTGCGTGTGCGTGTGCGTGTGCATGTGCGTGTGCGTGTGCATGTACATGTGCGTGTGCGTGTGCGTAATACTTAGAAAATAAACTAATAAATAGAAGCCATTATAACGCAGTAAGACAACATGTGATTGTACGCAAGTGGCTGTGGGTTCGACTCCCTGTCGGGAAAATAGTTATTTTGAAATTGCACTCTTAACTAACTTAAAGTATTGACTTCAGGTGGAAAGAAAGTATGGTAATGCTGGGCGCAGGACACCCTGTTTAAACTTAAGCCCGTAATAAAATAGAATCATTGAGTTCTACTTAACCTATTAATATCAAATATAAAGAAAAAATACTTTACATTTTTGGTGTACCAGCCAGGATCTGCCTTCCCACTAAACCTAGTTCACTTTACATGTCTTTGGCATCCTCGGTGGTAAGTCCAGTGGCTATTTCATATCCTGGTTCACGGCATCCAACCATCGTTTCCTTGGGCATCTCGGTGGTATAACTCCAGGGACAGAAAAATCAAGGCACATTCGTCCTATATAGCTCACAGTCCGGCTCTTTTGGTATACTTATGTATATAAATATATATAAATAGCTATATGTTTGCATAAATAACTTTGTACGATGAAAAAAATCAACGATCTAGTTACCACTAGTTCTATTATGAAAACTCGCATTCGGATGCCGCGGTTGCTTTTATACGTTTTATATTTGCATATGCAACGGCGTGCATTAAAATAACCTTTTTTTTTCTAAACAAGAGATGCATTTATAAATAAATGTTGTACTCGTTGGTTAAGTTAGGACTTCTGCGTTTTATAACGCAAAAATTTGTATACAAAAATATGCAGTAATTGTTTTGTTATGTATGAGTGTATGAGGCTATCGTGCCATGTAACAACGTGTGTCTGTAAATGCGATTGATTGTGGGTTCGATAACCACTCGAGGCAATGAGTTCAGCTTCACTCTCTTATCCCGCGTAGCAGGGTAGACGGAAAGTACATAGTGTCGAGACGCTCTGTACTTTGCTTTCCACCGAATTCGAGACATTGCGTGTTGAGTGGCGGAACTCAGCGCCGCACTATGTCTTACCAGAGCAAGGAAGTGTAAAACAATTTAAATGTAATCACTCCCTCGTGTGGGAAACGAATCAACAACCAAATCGTGTTCACAGTTATACGTTTATTATTCTTATTATTTTCCTTTATTTACTATTATTCACGATCATTTTATGTTTATTTCTCCACTCTCATAATATCAAACGCTTTGTAGATTATCTACAGGCAATGTTTTGATTTCAGATGAAAAGATATATTTTAATAAGTAATAAAGATAAATATGACTGTTATTAAATTGTCTTTAATAATTTTCAAAATACACTTTTATTTAGAACAAGGCCGTAATTGGTAGTAGGTTCAACTCCCACTAGCGGTAATAATTTTAACCTCTTCGCTCAACACACACAATGTCTTGATTTCGGGCGAAAAGCGGTCAGTGGAGTGTCTTGACACTAGGTTGTCTCTAACTACCCTTATGCGATATTCTTATTCGGAAAAACCTTTAAGATATTTAATATCATCTGAGATATTAAATAGTGATCATGTTAAAATTAACCAGAAGTTCACTCTAAGTAAACTATTTCTGTATCTTTTTAATTATACAAAATTATTGATTAAATAAATTAAATTTATGAATGGATTTTTATATCTTTAAAACTCATTATATTACTAGTGTTTGTAATATTAAAAAAAACCTATTTCTAAATGTTTATTTACATATACAGTACCAAAATTTTGTTTAAACATGTTTGTTTGTGTATCTGTTTATTTCTTCTAATCTATGGAACGGCTGGACTGATTTTGATGGGACTTTCACCGGCAGATAGCTAGTATAACAAGGAGTAAGTTAGACTACTTATATTTCAGAACTATTATAGAACCAAGAGATGCTAAGGTTTACATGGATGCAGTTGCGAGCGCCGTTCGTAATAAATACAGCTGGATATATGAAACAGTCTAGTATTTCTATACCGACAGAAGTGTAAGTGATAATACGTGCTGAAAGACCGCGGTAAAGGCACGTCCTTTGAAATATAAACAGAGGAAATACTACCACAGTACCTTATATATAAGACAATGTTTACAAAAATTACACATGACAAACACATTGAATAAATAAAATACATTATTGCACACTGTGTTTTACATATCTCTTATCGCCAATTGACATACACGTTGCTAAGGCAACGTATACAATACTCATCAATGGGTAGATTGGTAAATATAATACAGTAATAGTACTCATGTAAACACTTAATAAGGATCTGTACTGTATTTAGTATTAACAGGCATATTATTGGTAGTTACCAATAATATGCCCGTTAATACTAAATACTAACAAAACTTTCAGTAAAGTGTGACATTGACAAGACTCTCTGATGATAACTTGATATCCGGTTACACGATGCCTGATTTCCGGCCGTCAGCGCCACTATCGTAAAAGCAATTGAAAAATAACGTACGTTATTTTTATATACTCGTAAGTGAGGCATCTTCGTGTAGGCGTTATGGTTTGTTTTAAATATTTATTTTGTTATATTTTTTGATAGCATGGTAGAGGCATGATAGCATGGTAGTCGTGGCGCAATGTGACATCGTCTGACTGTAAACACGATTGGTTGTGGGTTCGATCCCAACTCGGGGGAGTGATTATATTTAAACTATTTTCACTTCCTCGCTCTGGTAAAGACAAAGAGCGGCGTTGAGTTCCACCACCCAACACGCAATGTCTCGAATTCGGTGGAAAGCGAAGTACAGAGTGTCTTGACACTCGGCACTTTCTGCTTACCCTGCTATGCAGGATAAAAGCGTGAAGCTAAAAAAAATGGTAGAGGCAACCTAGTGTTAAAACATTGTTCTTTACTTTTTGTCTGAATAGTTTAATATATTATAATTTCGGGTTGTCAAACACATATACATCGTTTTTACCAACAGAAGCTATCGCCATAATATCTTATATAGTTATAAAACAGCATTAGACTTAAGAGATGAAAATGGTGTTTTAATTTTGAAATTTTTAAATATGTCATAAAAATAGAGAATTATGTATGTCTATGTTGACACAAGGTCTCTTTGGAAAAAGCTTGCAAATGCATTTTTTTCTAATTTTTTTAAGCTTCACGCTATTATCCCATATAGCAGGGTAGACAGAAACTCTCAGCTGAATTTAAAATTCGAAAACGAGACATTGCGTATTGAGTGACGGGACTTAACGCTGCACATTGTCTTACCAGAATGAGAAAATAAGAGTAATTTAAATCAAACCCACAACCGATCGTGTTACAGTCAGACGCTATCCCACTTGTGACAACCCCCCCCCCCCCAATCCCTCTAAATAGTAAATAGCATATATAATATAAATATCAACAGAATTTCAATTCAAACAATAAATTTGGCTGACATTGTGACGTTTAACATTAAATAAGTAAAATCAACAAGCTAACTCCATTTGATACCGACCGTTTCATTTATCATACCGGCACTAAACTTTACAATGTCGCCCGAATGCAAAATACATAACAAAATTCCAACTATCAACTATTAAATGCTTGCATAAACTATAAATTTCCATTGCAATCTAACTTGGAGAACATAACTGGTGTGATGAAAAACGAAAATTATATATATTTCTATATATGTATGATGGTACAGTGGTATAGTACATCATATAAATGTTGTCACTATGGTAGTTGGTTCGATACCCACTAGGTAGATAATAAATTATTGTGATTAGAAAAGAAACTCTTTAGTTAGACAAAAAAACTTTTGTAACTCAACACGAAATCGTATGGTAACAACGTAAATAAGTTATAACAAAACGTATAATAATTTCAACGCTGCTGGTAGCAGAACGCATGGCTTATCAGAACGCTTGGATGGTCTCTAAGTGGCACGGGTTCGAATCCCGCTGTGTTCAAAATTTTTATATGTTTTTTGAAAATTTTTTCTGATCCCAAGTGTAGAACACGCTTTGAAAACAGTAAAAATAAATAAATATACAAAATAAATACGAACGAATAGAGAAAACCGCAAATTTGTAGTGTTAGGCCCCTCTGTTTGTTCTACTACGCTAATTTTGTATAACATTAGGTTTTTTTTGTAATCAAATCCAATAGATTATATTATTCAGCCTTAAATTTAATGAGGCCGATTAAAATAATTCTATATATCTACCAAATATATCAAATTCGCAGGCTTACATTCATACATTTTAAATAAACCTTCTCCAATCTAGAATCGAACCCATTACCACTTTGGTAATGGGTTCGATCTAGAAGGAAGGTGAATTTGATGAAAATTTATATATATATATATATATATATATATATATATATATATATATATATATATATATATATATATATATATATTAACATAATTCAAGATTTATAGCTTGACGCAAAAAGATTTCAATTTAAGTGCGGCAATCCAATTTCACACGGCGTTGGTTGTAATGGGTGTCATTTTAAAGTTGAAATTCTGAATTAGTACTTTTCGGTTTACCAAGTCTCCGTACCTACTCCACCTACTCTAGTCCAAAGTTTTAAATGAGCTTATGATAAAGAGTCTCTTTAACGCTATTTTATGATCATCTGAAATGCAGTTTTTTTTTAAATAATTTTAAATTTAAATTTCAGGTTCTTTTCTTTTTTTTAATTTTTGGTTTGAGAAATTAATAATTATTTAATGATAAACAGGTAGATTACATGTTGTTATTAAAATAAATGTTATTTGAAATATTGAAATAAAACAAATATTTTTTAGCTAATAGAGCCAGTAAATATATAAAAAAAAATCATTTTTTTTAGCTTCACGTTTTTATCCCGTATAGCAGGATAGACAGGAAGTACCTAGTGGACCTCAACGCCGCGCTTTGTCTTTACCAGAGCGAGGAAGTGAAAATAATTTAAATATAATCATTTCCCCGAGTGGGGATCGAATCCACAATCGATGCGTTAACAGTCAACGCTGTCCCACTGCGCCACGACTGGCCTCAAAATCAAAAATATTGCGTCATTTCTCTACTTGTTCAACATACGCATATTCGGGCACACGCAGCCAATTACACAATGCTAACCAGCCTTACGTATTACGTTACTATCGGAAACATAGCACTCTGAATCCCTTGGAAACCAATAAGTAAGTAAATCAGTCAACAGAGTATCATGACACAGGGATGTCTCTGACTATCCTGCTACGCGGGATAAAGATTGAAGCTGGTCTAATCTGCAACCTGAATGACGTTTCGGTAGACAGAAAAATAATTATTATTATCTAGGCACAATGTATATAAAAATTATATAATCAAATAAAATGTAATCCATACCACCAGCCCAAAGTTTGGGCACGTTGAGTGGATAAGTGATGAAAAAATCGTAAGAAATAATATATCAAGCAAATATGAATGGGTACGAAGGCCGGAAGACTTGGCTTGACTTTGTAAACACAGTATCGAAGATACTGAAGGGAGGTCACGTAAAAAGCATGAAGACCCCTCAGGTAAAAAGCATAAGGAGGGTAATGACTGTGGACGAGGCGAAAGAGGTATGCAGAGACCGTAGCGTTTGGCGCTCCGCTGTCTCTGATTACCATGTCAGGGATACCGCGTGAAGCTATAAAAATTATAGCACCTAATCCAACCAATCAACCAACCAATTATAACACCAATCATTATATACTAATCATTATATTGAAACTGACATTTTAAAACAGACCCACCATATTGTTCTAAGTGAATTACACGTGCGCCATAATCTGTAGAATTTATGGAAAATATAAATATAAATATAAATATAAAACCTTTTTGCTGTTACATAAATTCACATAAAGCTTGACCCATTGAGGATAAAAAAGTGTCAGCCAAACGTCCGTACTATTTACAAAAGTAGCATTCAAAATGGCGTCATCCATCATGGCGGCTCTGTTTGGCGCGAATAAATTTGGTAAATCCCCGCGTTCTCGTCACAGCGTATATTGTAATTATGATATTACTAATGGACTTTAACTATGCATATATATATATATATATATATATATATATATATATATATATATATATATATATATATATATATATATATATATGTATGTATATCTTTTATAAAGAATATATTTTATTAAGAATATATTTATGTAACAACATTTTTTTATGTGAAAACACGCACTATTGGGAGAAAAGATACGAAAAAATGATAATAAGTAAATTTATTGTATTATTTTTTTAATCAATCATCGATTATTATCTATATTACTCGACAATATTTGTACATTTTTTAATTATTTCTATTATTTAATTTGAGCTCAGCCAGTTGCTCCAAAAGTTAGGTTTAATGGGTCTATTGTTGTTATAAGTTTCTAGTTCCACTCAAGGAACTTTTTTTTAGCTTCTTCGTAGTTAGTAAAAAACGTGATTAGTAGTAAGCGTAGTATATAGAAATATGGAGTGTTAGTACATAAGATATTTTCTGTCTAGGAAGTATCTAATGTCATGACACTCCATATTTCCCTTTCAGCTGCATGTATTTATATTCAAGTATTTATTATTGTTTCACTTCTGGCGTGAGACAAAGAATGGCGCTAGATTCCGCTCTGCAAGAAATTTAAATTTAAGATCTTAGCACTTCTCTTAATATAATTATGAACTTCAATAACTTGAAGATAATAATAATAATATTATAGCAACGATAGTTGTCAAGTTTCTTTTCTATGAGGATATACTTATAATATTTGTTCCAGAATTTTCTAATCAGGATGCATATTGCTGAAGCAGAAGAGATCTTTTTCATCGGCTTTGAATCCCTAAGATAAAAAAGATCTAGTCAGAGAAATTAAGAGGAGATAGATTTGTAACTCGTGTTCATTAATTTTAATTCATATCCTAAGAATACAAACAGTTTTATTTTGACCTATCGGATATTGTTTAATAGACGAAGTTAAGCCAAACGTAATTGGGCAATTTTTGAATTCGATAAAATTAATAAATAAAATTAATTAATTCCATAAGCTTATTATTTATTAAATATAATAAAATCAATGATATTGTTTCAATCATTTCATAGAAATATTTACATTTATTTTAAATTCCATGTTATGATGTCAGTTTAAGGGTCACATATGACGTATCTGACCCTACTGCTGCTTTACTCTAGATGAATACTTATTCATAAAGCTATCCGCATTACTTATACGATGAATAAAAATTGTATTTATTACGAAAAAAATATTATTATATTTTTTTCGTAATAAATACAATTTTTTTTTAAGTAAGGCTTAATGAGACTTTGGGCAGGAGTTCAATTTCTGCTTTATGTAAAGTTTTCGTCTTTCCTTGTCCTTTCAACCTGGACAAGACCTGGGTTGACCTTCAAAGAAATTGTACAAAAGTAATATTTTTTGAGTTTGAATCAAATGCCCAACCAACGCTTTAATGGTCAGGTATTTAAAAAGTATGGCGTCGGCTACAAGAGCGTTAAAAATATACTATATACTTTAACTATACTAACAACGATATATAAATCTGATTTATCAACTCCAAGTCAATTCTAATTTTTCTTCAATCCTTCCGCGAAAACCAATACAATCTATCCAAGTATGAACACGAGGCATTAACTACACTAACATAATATCAGCCTGTCATACGTCCGTACGTGACAGATCACAATGAGAAAACTGTCGATCAGAACGCGTTCTAGTTTTGTTATAATGTGGCTTTTACACGTATTTTTTTATTTTACATCGAAATCGTAATAATTATAATAAAAAATATAAACAGATGCTTTCTATATTTACTTGTCAGTATCCTGAATATTGTGTCAGAATATCGAAATTTGACTTGGTTTCCTTACACAAACTTGTTTGTGTGACAAATGATTTTTATTAATTAAACCTTTGCTTTTTTTAGTTTTTTTTAGCTTCACGCTTTATCCCTGGCGGGGTCGTCAGAAAGGACGGAATGCCATAAGCAACAGTCCCTGCATACCTTTTTCGCCTCGTTTACAGTCATTATCCTCTTCATGCGTGCCCCTCCGCGGGGTCCTCATGCTTTTTAGGTGACCTTCCTCCAGCATCTTCGATGCTGTGTTTTCGAAGGTCAACCAAGGTGCCCCCGACCTCTCGTACCACTCACATTGGCTTCATAAAATTTTCTTACCATTCTTTCATCGCTTATTCTTTCAACGTGCCCAAACCACCTCAGCATGTTCTTCTTCGTTCTTACTGTGACATTCGCGCTAACACCTGCCATTCTGCGGAGATCCTCGCTGTATATACGGTCAGCTAAACTGACTCCGCATATCCTACGAAGAGATCTCATCTCTACTGCATTCATCTTTCTTTCATTCTTCTTTTGACACACCCACGTTTCGCCGCCGTATAACAACGTCGGTATCAACATCAGTACAGCATTGTGAATGGCAGATGTGTAGGTACGCTGACGTTTTGCCGTCGCATCAATGCAGAATGAGCACCGTTAACCCTGTTACCGGCAGCAATACGCCTTTCTACATCTATTTCGTATCTTCCATCTCTACTAAACATAATTTCCAGACATACCACCTCATTCACTTGTTCTAATATCTTTCTATCTACCATAATCTTTCTAATTATGTTCTTTTTTCGACTCTTTCAAATACTAGAATCTTAGTTTTACTTGCATTCAGGTTAAGACCATTACTTTCACACCATTCTTTCAGAGTGGTGACCAATACCTGTAACTTGCATTCTGATGATGCAATTACCACTGCATCGTCTGCGTACAACAGATAGTTTACTGTCAAATCACCATCTTTCACTCCTATGACACTGTCTTTCACTCCTTGGAGAGTAACTGAGGCAACATGCCAGCTCCTACTCGTATACAGGCTAAGTGATCTCGATAAAGAGATGTTACAGCCTGCAACAAAGGTCCGTATACATTGTACCGTGGCAGTATCTCCCATAACAATAAGAAAGAATCTTTCTAAATTCACAAAAGCACAGAATTTTTTCTGGTTTACAGTCAAAAACTTTTCCGTGATCATGCGGAGAGAAAAGACTTGATCCATGCACCCTCTTCCATGTCTAAATCCTCCTGTGGCCTCCCATAAAAACCTTTCAGATATCTCTTGCATTCTTCTCGCTAGAATTTTAGCATAAATTTTACTGCCTAAGCTAATCAAACTGACAGCCCTATAGCTTGCACAGTCTATCTGTGAACCTTTGCCTTTATACAAAGGTACGATGACTGCGGCTCACCAATCATCCGAGACCTCTCCCTTTTTCCAGCATAAATCACATAGAAAAAAGAACAGATCCAAGATGCGCGGCCCACCGTACTTGATCATTTACCGTACCTTACCACATTTCAGACTTCATATAGCATTCTCTATTTCTTTTGTACCATTTCGCCATCTGCTACATCAAGACTCAGCATATTGAGACAGAGACGTCATCACAGTCATACGTCTTCTTGTAGAATTCCGTCCATCGGTTCAAAACGTGTGTTCTTTCCGTAAATATTTCACGTCCTCGGAAAGCACCCCATTCATTCTACTGGTTGGCGATCAAGGCCGAGAATTATTAACTTCTCTTCAGAAAAGCTTCATGTTTTCCCAGAAATTGTTTGCGAATCTGTCGTCTCTTTCACGCTCTGACTTTTCACGCTTCATCTTTATCAGTGCTTTTGCAACTTATACTCTTTCTTCTTAATCTCTCTCATACTTTTATTCTTACTCGGGGCTTTATAGTCCTGCCATGCTTTCTTCTTTCTTTCTACTGCCTCTTTCACTCCATCATCCCACCATTCATCGCGCTTTTTACTAAAACCTCTTTTCTCAATGCCACATACCTCAGTTACAGCTTCAATCATACAACTCCTAAGATTCTGTCAGCATACCTTAACACTTTCAGTACCTACTTCGCAGCTGTCTAGCTTCTTGGAAACCCTTTCTTCATATTCCTCTCTAATCGGTGGGTCTTGAAGCTTACAGCTTCTTATGCGATTATTCGCCTCCAAGTTTGGAAACCTCGTGCGGCTGCGCCAATCGGCAAACAAACCCCTTATTCTTGCAACTACTAGATAGTGATCTGTTTCCAAGTCGGCACCCCTAAACACACGCGTGTCCATAACTTGGTTACGAATACGCTGATCCACTATCCATCAATCATGCTTTTTTCTTCCATCCGTTCCCACGGGTACATGTGAATTTGTTTGTGTTGAAACATAGTGTTTGCCACAAACAAATCCTTTTCCTTACATAATTCAAATATGAGCTTACCAGCCTCATTTACTCTCTTATCACCATACTTCCCACTACGCGTTCATAACCATGTCATGTGGTTCTGACCTATCCATTCAAATCACCACATACTATTAATTTTTCGTTCCCTCTGACACTACCTAGAACTTCCCTGATACTCTCCCAGAACTCTTCTAGTTCACTTGATAGAGCTGAGTATACCGGCGCCTACGCCACTAACAAGAATATTCTTGTCACCAGTTTGAAGCGAACCCGGAGCAGCCTCGGATTGATCACCTTATATTCTACCATTGCACTCAAAAACGAGAGGACAATAACACACCTACATCGTGACGAGGGTGTCAAGGTTTACTTTCTGAAACTCCCGCCCAGAAGGCGACTCAGTTGCCCGGCAAATCGGTCATGCCATTGCCCTTTCTTTTGGTCTCAGTCACACAAACAACATCTTAATCTGTTTCATCCATCACATCTAATAATTCATTCATCTTCTGTTGCATCCTTCCCCTTACATTCTACGTAGCTATTTGTAGCTCCGTTCTCCACTTCCCGCCGTCCCGGACATGGCGTGCTGGGTAGCAGTCCCCAACGCCGCATTCGTCGCCACTTCTCACACTACCGGGGACGCACTGGTGTGCGTGCCTTGGGGGGACGCCCTAGCATGATGCGCCCTGGTACTCACGATGGATTGAATGTTGCAGCCTTACACAACTGTTGCTATTATCTAAGGCTGGCAGGGGTCACTGCGCGCAAGTCTTCCATCGTTGAATTTTCTAGTACTTTATTAATTTTTTATTTTTAGCTTCACGCTTCCCTCCCTAGCAGGGTAGTCAGAGAGAACGGACCGCCTAACGATACGGTCCCTCCTTTCATCTCGTCCCCATTCATTAAACTATTTATAAATAACCTTCGGGGACTCCTCATGCTTTTTAAGAGGAAGGTCTCTTAAAAAGCATGAGGAGTCCCCCTCGAGTATCATTGATACTGTGTTTTTGAAGGTCAACCCAGGTCTCTTCTGAACAGCTTTCATCGATCACCTTTCTTATATTTTATAGCTTATTAAGTAATTTATATAAATATAAACTTCCTATAAAAAGTCATCGTTGAAACCATTATAGCTAATAGCTAAATCGGTTGAAAGGATCTGTTGAAAGACGAGAACGTTACATAAAGCAGTAATTGCTTCAGCAATATGCATCCTGATCAGAAAATTTTGGAACAAATATTGTAAAGATATCCTCATACAAAAGTAACTCGATAACTATCGTTATTATATTTTTATTATTATTATCTTAACAGTGTAAAAAGTAATTAGTGTTAAGATTTTAAATTTATATTTCTTGCGGGGCGGAATCTAGCGCCACTCTTTGTTTCACGCTAGAAGTGAAACCATAAGAAATACTTGAATATAACTACATGCGGCTGAAAGCGAAATATGGAGTGTCATGACATTAGATACTTCCTAGACAAGAAGTATTTAATGTCAATGACACTTTATATTTTTATCTACTACGCTTACCACTGACTACGCTTTTACCCCACATAGCAGGGTATGTAGGATAAAAGCGTGAAACTAAAAAAATCATCATTCCCTCGATTGGGACTAGAAACCACTAACAAAAATAGAGCCATTAAATCTAATTTGGAACAACTGGTTAAATAATAGAAACAATTAAAAAGACAAATCTAACAAAGGCACAGCTACCCACGTTAGTGTCGTTAAAACTATAAATTAAAAAAAGAACCCACAACCAATGTGGTTTTAACCATACGCTCTCCCACTGTATTACAGTCTCATCAACTATGCTAACATAATAACTCCGTGCGTGTCACATGCATGACAGATCGCGATGCGGGAGCCATCTATCGAAACGCGCCGCCCCACTTTTCCTAACAAATGTATTTCACTTTCGATATTCTCATATTTTTTCTGTCATACCCTGACATCAAATACGCAAATTTACAGCGTAAATAAAACTACTATGTTAAATGCAGCAATTTTTCATTTAAATTGGTTTGTCAAGTCACATGTCGACTATGGGGTTTTTTTTATTTTTTTTTAATCTACCTAATTATCCTTGTCACTCCTAATAACTGTAAGAGCTATAGTATCATAACACAAGGTTAATCTTACAATGGGTACCAGGTTCATTAACACCAGATTAAATGAATAACATAATTGTCTTATAATTTCATTACATTTTTTTAGCGTCACGCTTTTATCCCACATAGCAGGGTAGACAGAAAGTACGTAGTGTCAAGACACTCGGTAAGTCACTTTCCACCGAATTCGAAACGCCGTGATTTGTCTTTTACCAGAGCGAGGAAGTGAAAATAATTTAAATATAATCACTCCCCCGATTGGGGATCGAACCCACAACCGATCGTATTTACAGTCAGACGCTGTCCCACTGCACCACGACTTTTATAACATCCTGATTTTAGGCTGAAAGAAATGAACGGAGTTTCTTAACATTAGATTATCGGAATGTTCTACTCTGTGGGATAAAGCGTGAACCTTGCAACTACCATTTCAAAGCACTACTACACTATAAGGATAAAATTTATTCTCGCCACTAAAAGTATTATTTAGTTTAGAAACCTAAAGCTCTCAGAAAGTTCGAGTCGCTGGTATATTTCATTACAATCCATGCATGACAAACTTCATTTCATATCTCTAACCATATTTAATGAACTTCTAAAGAAGGAACTTTCAATAACATCTGAGTTTTATAGCCAGTGGTTTTGCATTCTATTGGCGTTATATTTTCTAAAGCATCGCCTTATATTATTGGAAACGTTCAGATTTTCCCATTCGAATATTTATTTATATGAGAAACAATTTATATTTGAATACCTTCGATATGAATTATTATGTATAAAACTAATTTAGATGCAAGTCGTCAAGTTCCATTTTAAATGTCAAACTATAGGCGGCGTTGAGTTCACTAAAAACGCAATGTCTCGATTTCGAACGGAAAGCAATCAACTGTGTGCCTTGACACTAGGTTGTTATATAATTGTTTTATTTTGTTGTTATATAATTATTTAGGAGCTTTTCCATTCTCACCATGCTGTTATTAGGGGTATTTTTTTAAGGGAGAAATATTTTAAATTACTTGTGAACACAAACAATTTAAAATATTTCCCCCTTAAAGAGAGAGAGTATGTCATATTTATAAATAAATCAATATTTACTTACAATTATACTCGTCTCCAATACATCATTATATAACAAAAATTGGTTACACGCTTTATCCTGCATACTAGAGTAGTGAGAGACAGCCTAGTATTAAGATACTCCGTTGACTACTTTTCGCCCGAAATCGAGACTTTGCGTGGTGAGTGGCAAAACGTTTTGTCTTAACAGAATGAAGAAAGAAAATATTTAAAATTGAAAATATGTGGGAATTTATTTCACAACTAATAACATTTACAGTCAGACGCTGTCTACGATGACACTACTGCACTGCGATGGTGTTATATCTCTCTCTTTCTCTCTCAGTGCTCGGTCCCTCATGACTGAGGATCGTGGTCAGCATTAAGGATGTATTTGGAACGGATGACCTGCCTCCACTGGTGTTTCTTCAATGCAGTAGATGACAACTCCTATTTGGTCGGTTCATCTTAAGGGTGTACGTCCATGCGATTTGCAGAAACGGCAACAGTTTGGAAAAGCTCGTTGTTGTTGGAAACACCGAAGCAAAAGACGATATATATACCTACTTATAAGATACATCAACTTCAACAAGATACTCGAAGAACACACTTGAATTATGTTTTTATTAAACTTATTCATTTTGGCGAATATGGATCATATTCGGACACAGGTGCACAGGTTTGATATAAATTAGACGTCAACAAAGGTGACGCTTGATTTTTTCTGTCTTTGATTAATAGGTAAACTGGTAAAGCTACTAAAGCATTTAAAAAAAATAATTAAAGAATGTAAAACATTTCTAATAAAAATGCGAAAGGTCACTCACTCACGTATAACAAAATCTCAGAAACTATGTTAGTCGCTAAGACCGGATGTTGTAAAAATCAGCCCCTGAAGGATTGTTTCTGGGGGTTGAAAGTTTGTTAGAAACTTCTTTACAACAAGTTCTAGGACTGTAAAACTTTTATGGCAGTTTTTTTAATTATAGGTAATCACTAAGACAGGACATTGTAAAATTTGACTTCTAAAGGGTAGTTGGGGTTTATAGTATGTACGAAATTCATTGCAAAGATTGTTCTTTTTTTTTCAATTCTAGCCGTGCGTTATGCTATTTCGTGGCCGATATACAATTTTATATATTTATTTTATGAGAACAATGTTAGCTCAGGGAAAAGTTAAGTTATCTGCCTTAGAATCCAAAGATCGTAGGTCTGAATCCCAGTTTAATCCCAATGACTTTTTTTCAAGCGAAAAATATATGTGTGATGTAAACACCGATAGTGAAGGTCAAGAAATATTAAGATATTGCCGTTGAGTGACGCCTTATTAACTCAGCGTGCAGTGTCTCGGAATAAACAACGTAGTGTGAACGTGAGTATGAACGGACCCTTTTTGCAGGCTGTAAAATCTCTTTATCACTGACTTTGTGTTCAGTAAGAATAAGAAGCTGGCATGTCAACTCGGTGTGTTATCAATTGGGTGTCAAATGGGGTAGAACCGTGTTAGCTTGGCTATTCAATTTGTATTTGGATAGCTGTCTTTAAAATGTTAAACAAACTGACATAGGAGTGATAGGTGACCTGATGGCTGTTGTAGGCAGATGATTCAGTGCTTATTGCTTCATCAAACTATGAAGCTTTGGTCACCTATCTTAAAGACGGGTATGAAAGTATTATTATTTTTATTAGTATTTCATATTACTTTTTTACAGTTTACGTTACTAAATGTAAAAAAGTGGTATGAAATAAATTTACTTATTCCAACAAAAGAAGTTGATATTTTGGATGCTAATTGATTATTTCACTGAAGGAGTTGTAGTGATACTATTGATGGTGGTAAAATATGTTTTTATACGATAAATAACGATATATTTTTATACGATAAAAAACGATAAATATTTGTGATTTATGTTATAACGCCAAAAATTAGCCATAATTACTAATACAAAAAATAAATTATAATCACTCCCTTAGTGTGTTCCATATACACAATTAATCACGTTTGCATCAACTAATCACATCAAGCGCTCTGTGCCCAGTTCTACTGCGCCATGATGGTGCCACTTTTGAAATCGCATGTGAATAAGTGAAGTCATATGTAAACCATGGTATCATTTGTGGACTGGTAAAGTCACAAGTGGACCATGATGTCATATGTGGACCATGGTATCATGTGTGGATGGCCGAAATTCTCACGTGGACCATGATGTAATATGTGGACGAAGCAAATCACATGTGAACCATGATGACATGTGGACTATGGTTGCATGTGTGAATGGGTGAAATCTCATGTGGACCATGATATCATATGTGGACGACGAAAATAACATGTGGACCATGATGCCATGTGTGAATGAGTGAAATCACATGAAATATGAGGGTAGAAGATGTTCGCCAAAAACGTTTGTCAAAAACAATGTTTTTACTCTTAAGTTCAAAACCATATTATACTAACCATACCATATAAATCTGTATATACGAGTACGTATATACAGATATTTTGCGTGTATATAACACGTATACAGATATATTTTATATATAATATACATATACAGTCTCTTTAGAAAGTAAAACATCTGAGAAATTACGTACATATAAGGAAAATAAGCGTAAATGCAATAACAAATCTATAGGCAGTTGTCAAAGTCAACCATGACAAACACGTTATGAAGAAAAAATATCGGCTGGCGCGAAATTATATTTGTTGGTGTTACTCACCTACGCTATTTAGGGTTGGTAGAAACACGAGTTATAAATAAAATTTACACATGCTCATATTTGAAATATTATAACGTAATATAATGTAGTCATAGCATCTGACTCAGAGAAAATTATACTTAAAATTATTTCCATGTCTGGCTCAAAGCGCGGTGTTGATTTCTTCCTTTAACATAGTGGTATTTGGTAAAGTGATTGTCAATTCAAATCCAATACACTACTAAAAATGCAATATCAATATATTTTCATGAAAATCGGAGCGTCTCAACACGAAAAGCAAAATATACGTGATTAATCCATTTAAATTAGTTCCATTTAAAATGTATAAAAATCTCGAAGATTAAAGATCTTATAAAGTTAATATAAATATGCAAAAAAAATAAAAAATAAATAAAACAAAGTGAACACAGCCCTACTGGCACCGCTATCACGGCAAATCACACGCGGCGCGGTGTCGCACATCCGCAAACATTAGTCAACGTAAAAAAGGGAGGAAAGACGGAGAATTACAAATAGTGGACCGACACGGCGCTACGCTACCGGGTAATTTGTGAGCGTGAGTCGGCAACTCACGTGTTGCTTCGGTTGATCGAGTTTCGTCTATACGATATATGGTTGTATTTTTAAATTCCTTTTTCTCTTTGACTAGGCAATAAAATTTCAGGTTTTTTTATGTTCATGTTTCATGATATACGCTTTTTTTCGCTTAGTAGTGAAATCTATAGGCTCTAGTGTCAATACACTCCGTTTTCTACTTTTCACATGTATTTGTATTTTTTAAAAATAACATTTCCATAAAATAATTGAGGCTGGTCTTGCCGCAATGGGACAGTGTCTGGTTATAAACGTGATCGGTTGTGAAGTCGATTTCCACTCGCGAGAGAGATTATATTTAAATTATTTTCACGTCTTAGCTCTGCTAAGCTAAAGTGCAGCGTTGAGTTCCGCCACTTAAAACGCAATATTTCTAATTCGGTGGAAAACGGAATATGGCGTGGCTTGAGATTAGGTACTTCCTGTCTATCCTGCTATACAGGATAAAATACGTGAAGCTATAAAAATTACTAAAAATTACTGATTTATTATATATTTCTTAAAGAAATTAATAAAAATAGCACCGATTTATAAAAGCACCGTAGATTTAAAAGTTTATAGCGTCTGGAACTAAGGCTATTTGTAGTCAACAGTCAACTTGGTAGTAGGTCAGCTAATAATATCTTTGAAGCAAACTACTTAGTTAACAAGTTTACAATATAAAAATGTTCGTTTTAAATTAATTTAAGATTGTGGCACCTAGGAGCAGCGTCTGACTGCAAACGACACTCCCGTCCCCATTTTCCTCCCAAATTAGAGATAATAAATTGAATGGCTAAAGTTAACGCTAAAAGCCTTGACAAATCAAAGTCAAAAAATAATGGTTTTTTTAGCGTCACGCGATCCAGCATAGTAGTATGGGTAGTCAGAGATAAAGTGTCAAGACACTCCGTTGAATGCTTTTCCCCAAAATCAAAACACTGAGTGTTAAGTGATGAACTCACCGCCGCGCTTTGTCTTACCAGAGCAAATAACAATAAATTTAAATATAATTATTACCTCGGATGGGAATCAAACATACATCCAATCGTCTTTACAGTCAAACGCTCTGCCACTGCGCCACGATAGCCTCTAGAAATAATAATACTTGAAAAATATTAATTACCCCAATTTTTAATACACCCTACAATCTCTCTCAACCACGAAACGTCTAAGAAAATAATTTCGCTAATCACAAGACCGATTTATCCAAAGCTTAAGGGGTGATATCTGAAACAATAATAAATGTGTTCCGTACAAACATTAGGAGCACGTGGGTAATAATAAAATAAATAATATAGATTACCAAGGTGGGGCGGCGGTAATCAAAATAAACGGTAATACAAGGATAAGAAACGCTATTATCCCCAAATGTGTACGCCGGACAGTAGTTGTACAGTATGTTTATATTTATGTCCCCAATGTTTCTTAATACGTACATTGTTTTACCCATAGACTGAGAAGATTTTAATAGAGATATATTCGTTTATTTACATATATATTAATTTAATTATTTGAGATTAAAAACCATCGGGGCTCAGTGTGAAAACTGTCCGATTGTAAACGCGACTGGTTATGGGTTCGATTTCCATTCGAGGAAATGATATTTAAAAAATATTTTAGTATCTCCGCTCTTGTAAGATAATGTACGACGTCAAGTTTGCCACTAAGCTTGCAAAGTTTTGATTTCTGACGAAGACCAGTAAACTGAGTGTCTTGACACTAGGTTGTCTCCAATTCCTGCTATGTGGGATAAATCATCAATATGTATTATAAATTAAAAAACCTTTTTGAAGAAAGGTCAAATTTCATAATTTATAAAAATAAATATTTTCTAATTTCCGTCTAAATAAAATATATATGTATATATATATGTATATATATATGTATATATATATATATGTATATATATATGTATATATATATATATATATATATATATATATATACGCCCTCTGACAGGTAACATTTTGACATTTAGCGCCAAGTTGATTAATGTGAAGAATGTGGTTAACTCTGAACGTTTAATACAAAGTTTGTTACGTATTTTAGTAAGCTTTGGTACACCTGTAAATACGAGAATAGCAGTCTTAAAGAAGTTATTGTAAAATAAGGAACATATAAGTCGACCTTGTCTTAGAGACATTTTTTTAGCTTCACGCTTTTATCCCTCATAGCAGGGTAGACAGAAAGTATCCAGTATCAAGACACTCGGTACTTCGCTTTCCACCGAATTCGAGACATTGCATGTTGAGTAGTGGAACTCAACGCCGCACTTTGTCTTTTTACTAAAGCGACGAAGTGAAAATATTATAAATATACTCACTTCCCCGAGTGAGAATCGAACCCACTACCAACCGTGCTTACAGTAAGCCGCTTTCCCACTGCGGCAAAGTAAATAAGCAAACAGTCTCGTAATAATTCACTCTATTCTTCACATTTTAGTCATTTTAATAAAAAATGTTATTAAGAACTGGAAAGCAATACTGCAATTAGTCTAAGATATATCTAAATTGAACTTCAAGCAATCGTATACAGTAATATACTCATAACCACTGTACATAGAGGGTTTCAAAATAAATAATAAAAGAGCATTACCTGTATAAAGACAAGCGGTAATCGTAAAGAACGACACAGCGAGGTTATAACTGTGAATTACTACGACGGTGTGTATTTAATCGTACCATATAATGGAGATGGCTACCGTTGAATTCAGTTTCATGTTTGTTTGTTTTTTTTAAATTCTATTTTTTCTCTTATCTTTAAGCTTTTATCCCACATAACAGGGGAGACAGAAAGTACCTAGTGTCAAGACACTTCGTGTCAAGACCTCGAAAATTAAATTTGTTCTCCTTCTTGAGTAGTTAAACGTGGAAAAGCGCGGAATATAAATTATAATAAAAGTCAAAGAAATTCTTGGAATAAAATTTAAGTTTATTCTACAATATCAAAGGAAGAAATGAAGAAAGAATTGAAAGTTGTATTGTAATTGTGTTGTTTTCCGGAGTACGGAGTGTCTTGACACTAGGTACTTCCTGTTAACCCTGCTGTGCTAAAAGCGTGAAGCTGAAATTTGATGTTTAGCACTAGATTGGGTAGATATTTATTAATATAGATAGAAATTTAAAAACTATTTCTTTTCTCGATTAGTAGTTAAGCAAACAATGTTACATCTGAAGCTACTGGCCGTAGAGAACACGTAATTAAACTTAAATTCTTAACATTAGAAAATGAGTTAAATATAAAGAAGCCGATCGTGGTGTAGTGAAACAACGTTTACTGTAAACACGATCGATTGTGGGTTCGATTCCCACTCGGGAGAGTTAAATTTAAATTATTTCCATTTCTTCGCTCTGATAAAACTCCGCAACTCAACACACAACTTTCGAGACGATGCGTGTTGAGTGGCGGAATTCAGCGGAAAATGGATTATGGAGTATCTAGACACTACGTACTTCCTGTCTACCCTGCTGCGGGATAAAAGCGTGAAGCTAAAAAAAATTACAACATTATTATGAATCACATAATATTTAAAGTTCAAGCTTGGTAATGGTTTTAATATGCGGCGGGAAGTTTTAACGCACGCACATTATCCCACCTTCACATCATTTGTCCTGATTATTGTTACTCCCTTGAGCTCTTTTATATTTCTATTAAAGTAAGTTTATTTGTTATAATATATTTTATTATAATATATATTATATTTTACGTATTAATATAAATTTTTACTGTTTATCGTATTAATATTAATTTATACTGTTAGACAGGAAGTACTTAGCGTCGAGACACTTCGTACTCTGCTTTCCACCGAATTTGAGACATTGCATGTTGAGTGGTGGAGCTCAACGCCGCACTTTGTCTTACTAGAGCGAAGGAGTGCAGATAATTTTAAATATTACGTAATAGCTTATTAGACTATACAAACACTTAGATATATTATACACCGACCAATATCTATACGGCTTTTGATCTTCTGCATGGTGAAGGCCTGAAAGAGATCACCTGTAGTAAGGCTTATTACACCAATATTGTACTACCCCTTCTTTATACATAAATACGTATTTTTTTTATCTTAATACATCTTTTATCTTAACATCTTTGATTTTCACGATTTTCACACATTTCACAAATAGAAACGTCGGGCTTTCAAAAATCTTTTTTTGGAATACCAAAATATACGCGATAAATCCGTTTAAAATAATTTCATTTAAAATGTTAATAATAAATAAATATTTTTGAGGTTGTCGCAGATTCACATTTTGTTTAGGGTACACATACTTGAGTGTCTCTTGTTATGTTTTAACTTTTTTTTGTTACTGAATATTTTCAGTTTGAATGATTAAAATCATAACTAAGTTTTTATTCTTTAAGATTTATCGCTAGAAGGTAGTTTGAGAGAAAATTTATTTATCCTCTGGATACTATAATATCATTGAGCTCTAAAAAAAAATAAACAGACGCCTTTCAAATAAAAATTGCCTTAATTCAAGAAGTTTTCATACACTGAAATTTTGTCTATAAATTATGTGTAACCCTTTGGATTGGATTGGAACCCGCGTCTCTTAGAGAATATACGTCTTCTATAGAAATTAATTATAGTTCAGTGAAACAGCGGTTGAACGGTCAACCGCTGTAATAAACTCACAACCAATCGTGTTGAAGGCAACACGATTGGTTGTGAGTTTATTTCCCATTCGGGGGAATAATCATACTTAATAAATAGTTTCAAATGAAACTACTTTTTAAGTATGATCAGTCCCCTTTCGCCTTTCTAGGACAGAGAAATCTTTGCCCTAGAAAGGCAAAGAGCGGCGTTAAGTTCTCCACTAAATACGCTACGTATTGACTTTGGGCGGATAGCAGTTAACGGATTATCTTCACATTAAGTTGTCTGTAGCTATCCTGCTATGAGGTGTAAAGTGTGAGCCAGAAATTTGATTATAGACACTATGAATGTGTGTTCAATTTTAAATTCAAATTTTCACATTCTGTTAAGACAAACCGCGGCGTCAAGTTCCTTCATTCAATGTGCAATGTCTTGATTTTGAACAGACAACTAAAAGGGGCACGGAATGTCTTGACATGACTTCAACAAGTGTAAAACTGGCGAAAATTTCAATTTACTTATATTTGTTTGAAACAGGATAAGAATAAAAGGTAAAGGAGGGTTACGTTATTATTACTAAATGTAAATAAATGTTGCAGCATTAGAGAGCAGGTGGCGCGAGACGTTGCTCGTTGCTTGTGTTTATTATGAACGATACCGATATTTATTTACGCCTTATTGTATTGTGAGAATAGATTTACAAGTTATCTCTACATAATATATTAATACTTTAACTGGTTTTTTTTTCTTTGGCAATTACAAAATAAACGTAGTGAGAAGACACTTCGTTAAATTACATAATTTCATATATAATTGTTTTTTTTTCATAACCAAAAATTATTTAATATTATAAACAAGCTATGCTAGTGATTTCTTTGGCGTGGAATTTAACATTCCCAGATTTTTATTATATAATAATAAAATAAATGTAAATATCTACTCTAAGTACATATTAGAAGTGGAAAGTCGGAAAAGACAAAAATTAAAAATAAATGTTTTTTTTTACTATATATATCATGTATACTTACTATTTTTAAAGTGTTATTCCACACTTAGGATTAGAAAACATTTTTGAAAAAACGTATAAAAATATTTTTTTAACGTATAAGAATTTCGACGCAGCTGGTAGAAGAACGCATGGCTTAGCGGTCAGAGCGCTTGGACGGTATCCAAGGGGCGCGGGTTCGAATCCCGCTGCGTTCAAATTTTTATACGTTTTTTCAAAAATGTTATCATGTATACATTAATATAGATTTAGTAAAAAGAGGTTATTTTAATATTATAAACAGACACTTCAATTTTATTTATTTATACATGTATAGATATAGATTGTTATGGCGAGTTGATAGTACAAAAGTTGAAAAAGCTAGATTAGCTACTAGAATATACAGATAGATCTAGTATTGAGAGATTCCATTCTCTATTTTCAGCCTAAATTCGATAAATTGCGTAAAGAAAAATCATTGCTGCAACATTTTGACGATGTTTTACGAGACATTTAAATGATTTTTTTTAAATATAATAAGCTATATCAACTGGAATTGAACCCATAAATATTTCGTATACCCATAAATATATAAGATATTTTTATATATATAAGATATTTCACTTTTAAAATAAAACTATTTGAAACGGATTAAATGCGTATATTTTGGTAACCGAAAATATATTTTTAAAAACCTGACCTGTCTGACTAATGTCACCTCAGTCTATCTGTGCTCACGTACTATTGTAAGGTGTTCGAAACGTCAGATTTTAAAAAATAAGAGAAAAGGTTTCTAATCTCGTTACATACCATTTAAGAGCAGTGTTAATATATCAGTAGACGTTTTACAAATGCAGCTTTAAGCTTTCTCCCGCATAACGCAGTAGTCAGAGAGAAGGACCACACCGTGTCTATATTAAAATAAATAAATAAAATATATATATATATATATATATATATATATATATATATATATATATTTGTTAAGTTAATTATAAAAAAAGCAGACCCTGTGAAAGGTACGTGATGAAAGAGCATTCCTGAAAGGCGACGACGTTCATTTTACAGCCGGGCGAAACTCCGTAGGTTTGAAAAAGATCTATTGAATGAAGTTATGTAATTTTCCTATTTCTGCAAAATCTTTATACAAATATTTCATATTATATATATTTTTTAGTTTCCTTATTTTTGACTTAGTATAAATGTTACATGGACTTACAGTTTATTCTTTGTCCCACATAACAGAGCTGTGATGGTGAATCTAGTGTTAAAATACTCCCTATCACCGCTGTCCGCCCGAATTCTGGACGTCAGGTTGAGTTGATTAGAGGTTGAGTGGCGGATCTCAACACCGCGATTTGTTTCATTGGAGAGACAAAATAATTTATATATAACCTTTTTCATAAGAAATTCCCCATCGCAATTGGTACAGCCTCCGATTCCCAATCATCCTTTACCAATTGCGTTAACACAAAAGCTTGCCCACTAACCCACGCTGTCCAATAGAAAAAAAAAAAAAAAAAAAATATATATATATATATATATATATATATATATATATATATATATTTAAATAATATATATAAAAAATTGTCTAAGCTCATCTCAATTTTATCAAAACGTTTTCTAATACTAAATGTGGAATAAAGTAAAAAAAAAATAATAAATATTCTGCCTTATGATTTATTTAGAGAAAGTGCGACATTTAATGTTTCATCAATACGATCTCTGTGTCTCCTGTCGTGAATATAGTTTTCATCCCTGACTCCTTATAAAATCCCTAATACAAATATTAGGGGTAAAATGATGTAATTGAACCTATGACCCCTTGCGTAAAATATAGCCTTACTGTACCGTTTTCAACTACATGATTGCAATTTTCAGTGAACGTTGCGCTTTTAAAAATTTTCATTTATATTACACGCCTGTTTAACTGCACTTTGGCGTAGTACAAAGCAATATTAAAAAAAATCTTTTTTTCTCTGCTCTCTTGGAAACCCGTTTAATTTGGGCAATATTAGCGTTGAAGAAAGAATTCCATAGACAATATATGTAACTATATTACGGCATAATGTTAGCTAATAAAAATTGAAAAATAAAACAGTTTTTTTTTAGAAAAGATATTTGGTTATTTTTTCTTATGATTAGTGCGAAAAAAAATATTTTTTTATTGTTAAAACAAGAAAAGAACCTAACACCATCGCTTACACTTAAATTTAGCAAATGCGCCTCAATAGAGTATTTTGAATATAAAAATATTTTCCGGGATAAGCCAGCGATGACGGGCCGGGATTTCACGTAATCCCGAACAATCCCGGGGTACCGGTGAATTTGAACGGGATAAGGCCTTACACCTCGGCCGGTAATATATTTTATACGTGTATCACGCGCTGAATACCTAATTGAGCAGACGAACCTGATAGTAAAATGTCAAAGGTACATTATCAGTAATAAAATTTACATTGAGGCCAGTCATGGCGCAGTGTGACAGCGTCAGACTATAAACGCGATCGGTTGTGGGTTCGATCCCCACCCGGGGGAATGATTATATTTAAATTATTTTCACTCCCTCGCTCAGGTAAAGACAAAGAGCGGCGTTGAGTTCCACCAATCAACACGCAATGTCAAATTTTTATACGTTTTTTAAAAATCTTTTCTAATCCTAAATGTAGAATAACACTTTAAAAATTAGTAAAATATCATTTGAAATTTGTTTATTCTCATTTAATCAAAGGAGCAGAGTTGGGTGTCAATATTAGTGACTTTCAACTGACAAGTTGCAATATAGCACCATTTTGAATTATCCATTGAAATAGTTCCGTTCTTCGCTTTCCACTGAATTCGAGTCGTTTCGTGTTGAGTAGCGGAACTCAACGTCGCAATTTGGCTTTCCAGAGGGAGGAAATGAAAGTAATTTAAAAACAATCACTCCCCCGGGTGGGAATCGAACCCACAACCGATCGCGTTTACAGTCAGACGCTGTCCCACTACGCCACCGACCGGGCCTCAATTAATAATTCCTATCTATTAGAAATTGAGCTCACGGCCGTCGACAGACAATTTGGCAAATAAATTATGAATATATGTGCAGACATACCGCTATATAGTGTAAGAAAATTCTTAATTTATCAGTCTGCACGCGGGACCATTTATTATCTTGAGACTTAAGTTAGAAAAAGCTAAACCGATTTGGTCGAGACGTGAGGATTCACGAAAATATGATTTATATACTTTTCATATACTTATAACTAACATATAGAAAACTTTGAGTATATATATATTTCACTTAGCTCCACGCCTTTATCCCTCATAGCGGGGTAAACAGAAAGTACCTGGTGTCAAGACGCTCCGCTTTCCGCCGAATTCGAGACATTGCGTGCTGAGTGGCAGAACTTAACACCGTGTTTTGTCTTACCAGAGCGAGGAAATGGAAATAATTTAAATAAAATCTTTACGCTGAGTGTGGATCGAACCCATAACCGATTGCGTTTACTGCGCCACGACCAGCGTCTTTAAGTATATGTTTTGAATTCTTTTCACGAC
Organism: Dryadula phaetusa; assembly: GCA_032432895.1. Classification (NCBI taxonomy): domain Eukaryota; kingdom Metazoa; phylum Arthropoda; class Insecta; order Lepidoptera; family Nymphalidae; genus Dryadula; species Dryadula phaetusa. Next base: position 499,545 of record JAOYRS010000022.1, read on the forward strand.
GTCCACTGACGTCAACGAATTGCAATAATATTTTAATAAATCATGACCTGTGGGAGATTCTTAGGTTTTTCATTTTACTTTCCTCCAATACCATTCACAATGTGTTTTTTGTTATATGTGTTATTTGTATATATATATATATATATATATATATATATATATATATATATATATATATACACATATGTGTTTTTTGTTTCTCGTTTCTCGTTTCGGAAACTGGTTGACCTTCGAGGACATATATATATATATATATATATATATATATATATATATATATATATATATATATATATATATATATATATATATATGATAGTAAATTTTATGCTATTTATGATTTAAACAAAATATCGTTCAAATGACAGCCACGACTTTTTTTGCATTGGTAAATACGATCGGTCCAATTTTCGATAACTCGGTGCAGCATTTCGGCTTCTTCGGTCTTGAATCGTAGCTGGTTTATTGGCATATACTTGAGATTAAACATAATCCCATAAAAATAGTCCAAGAGTGTTAAATCGCATGATCTTGGTAGTTAATTGTGAGGACCGTTGCGAGAAATAACCGACTCACCAAACTTATCACGCAATAAATCCGTTGTGACGGTCGCAGTGTGGCATGTTGCACCATCTTGTAGAAAATAAATGTCGTCCACATCGATTTCATATACTTCAGGAAAAAAACCGTTGTACATTTCACGATAACGGTCGCCATTGACAGTAACAGTACGGCCTTCGTCGTTTTTGAAAAAGTACGGGCCAATGATTCCACCGTACCATAATCCGCACCAAACAGTCAATTTTTCAGGATGTAATGGTGTTTCATGAACCACTCTTGGATTTAACTCACTTCAGTAACGACAATTCTGTTTGTTCACATAACCATTAAGCCAAAAGTGAGCCTCATCTGAAAAGAAGATTTTCCTATGAAATTTGGTGTCCGTTTTCATCATTTCAAGCGCCCAATCAGCAAATTCACGACGTAATCGATGGTCGGCTGGCTTGAATTCTTGTGCCAACACAATCTTGTATGAATGTAGGCCAAGATCCATACGTAAAATCGCCCGGTTGTCATTTTGGATAAGCCCAATTCTTGTGCACGTCATGGAACGGAAACATTTTGATTTTCTTCGGCACTGGCTGATACGGCGGCAATATTTTCTTCACTACGGCCTATCCGTTTTCGTGTTGGTGTTCTACTATCATGCAAAGAATATTCACTTTCCATTATGCGACGTATAGCGAGCTCAGACGGTGCACCATGACCATATTTAGCACGAAATGCTCATTGAGTAGAGACAATACTTCTCGAATTTTGCTAGAAAATTTGGACAATTTCCAAACGTTGAGGTAACGTGAACTTGTTCATAATTAAATGGCAAACATTATTAAATACGAAACATTACAAATGTCAAATGTTAAACAACCAAATGGCGGCTGTTAGCTATCAAAATTCTATTATCCCTATTGGGAAGCACTGTATATATGTCGCTGTCATACTGCGCCGGTCGTGCCGCAGTATGACAGCGTCTGACTGTAAACGCGACCGGTTATGGGTTCGATCCCCACTCGGAGGAGTGATTAGGACAAAGAGCGGCGTTGAGTTCCACCACCCAACACGCAATGTCTCGAATTCGGTGGAAAGCGAAGTACAGAGTGTCTTGACCCTGCTATGCAGGATAAAAGCGTGAAGCTAATATATATATATATATATATATATATATGTTTTCTACAAGGATCAGTACAAATCGCTTAGCGACTTACTTCTGCTTGATTCATTAAAACTGCCTGCTGGAGTGGCTTTAGTAATTATGTAAATTATAATAAATTTTATTATATAATATTATAAATCTCTATATGTATTGTATATATATATATGTATATGTATGGTATATTCCTTTTTACATATCTACAGTACTTTCGACTGTTACTCAGTTTTAATTGGATAGTTTTCTTTATATTATAATTAAATTTGTGGTTTATGTGTTTTTCTTATTTATAAATAAAAATTTATCAAGATATGTTTAGTATTTTTTGCTTAAAATTATTAAGTATATATAAATACAAACATTATCAATATTAACAACGAGCAAAGCACGGTGTAGAGTTACGCATTGAAAATGGATGTCAACTGGCAAAAAATATATAACAATTAAAAATAGAAGTTTCAACAGATTATTCTAACTACATTGAATTCCGCGTTATAACACTCTCATAATAAAATAGTGTGACATTTTAGTTGGTGCATCGAGATGAATTGTGAAGTTAGTACTATGGTCGAACTCGCGTCGCTTAATTGTTAAAAACTTTTAATTGGCCACAACTTTCCGTTTTGAGTAATACAGGCGCGGAGAAAGCGGAAACAGAAGAAAGCTCGCTCAGGAAATTTCATTTTAATTTTCGTGATATTAAATAGTTTGTACTTTTGTATTTAAATTTTGATATATTATATTAGAGCTTAAAGCTTGTTTTTAAGTAATTTAAGCTCAGAAATGTTCAACTCTACACGTTATGTTTGAAACTTCTATTCACACTTGATAGGGGTCTCTTAGGGGTCACATTTTTTTTTATTACATTTGAACCCCACCCCGTCCTTGTCACAGCTGGTATCTTTTATGAGACCAGCTCTCAAGCAAGGTCACAATTTGTCGAACCCTTTATTTAAAATTCAAAACTCTAATCATAATAATATTGACTATTTATTTTCAAGAACACAATAAAGATTGTAAATATCTTTAAACTTAATAAAATCTATTATATATTCACGATTTACACACATTTTAATTGAAATCACTTTAAAGGGGTTAATCGTGTCCGTGGTCACAGTCTACCTGTGATGGACTACTGTAAAGTGAACTAAACGTCAGATTTCATTGTATTGTATTTTCATTCATTGTATTTTCGAATACCAAAATTTACATGATTAATCCGTTTAAAATAGTTTAATTTAAAATCTTTAAGCTCACCTCTAAAACAAACGACACAATGGCAAGTTAAGTTGGAAAGCGATAAATGAAACCCAATCGTTAACGACTATTACACTTGTAACCGAACTAATTTAATTAACTTTAGAGTAATTTATTTACAATTACGTCACCCAGTAAAAATGTTCTAAGGAAATATTTGAGGCCAGTCGTGGCGCAGTGTAACAGCGTCTGACTGTAAATATGGTCGGTTGTGGGTTTGATTCCCACTAGGGGCCTGATTATATTTAATTTTTTTCACTGCCTCGCTTTGGTGAGACAAACTGCGGGGTTGAGCCTTAACTCGTGAAGCGTGAAGCTCAAAAGCGTGAAGCTCAAAAGAAAAACTAAACATTGTTCACAGGTTCGAAACCCAATTTAGAAAATAATATTGTTTTTCTTAGCGTTCCTGCTTCAACTTTTTTTATTTGAATTCATTCAAGTATATTACATTGCTATGTAAGTTAATTAGTTAATATAAGTAAAATCTTCCAAGCGTAAATTAACTCACTTCCAGAACGATCAAGTTAATATAATCAGTAGTGTTATGTATTCAAAATGGCCGCCGCAACCATATGTCAGGTTATTTTTTCTTTTGATATAAACTTTTTCTAAATCAGTCTCAAATGAAGAATTAAATGCTATAAACCTTTAATAAATTAATAACCCGTGTTTTAGGTCTATATATTTTATTTATTACAGTAAATATATTTTTGAAAATTTGACGTTACACTCTTTACAATAGGCCGTGACAATAAAGAGCTTTTATTATGAGGCACACGTGCTTAACGAGTTACGTCGAAATTGTTAAACGCTACGAAATACAAAATATATATTTTTTGTACTTTTCTAAAATAACATACTAAGTACATGATTAATACTTAAAAATAAAATAATATAATTTAATAAAAAACAATAAAGTTTAATTTATTTTCTTAGCTTTTCTGAGTAGATCCGAATCGGGACCAGAAATCAGAAACATGGCTATACCCTGTACAAATTAGCTTAATCTTTTTGACAGATGTACATTATTCTGTTCGACATAACTTTTAAATGATATTCTTATTATTTCCTTACTTTAATTATTTAAAAAATTGAAAACATCTTAAAAATATATATAACACAAGAGTCCCTAAAAGTTTTAAATCTTTAGGTTATCGTTATCCGAACATTTTAATTTGACTAGCCCGTCTATCAAAAAGATCAAGCTTACTTATATAGGGTATAAGTACCTATATCTACATTAATCCTTATAAAAAAAATAGAGAAAAATCTTATAATGCCAGTAGTGTTTTCGACACGCCTCAACTCAACGCCGCGGTTTGCCTTATGAAAGGGGAGAAAAAAATATTTTTTAAATATAATCATACTCCTAAGTAAGGATCGAACTTACAACCGATTGTTTACACTAAGACGATATCCCACTAGACCACGATGACCATGACCTTTTCCCCGGCCTGTTTTATCTATTTAAAAACGAAAATCATCAGATACAAAATCCGCAGATATATAAAATAAGTACACTAATAACATTTAAATATTGCCCCTATTAAAATATCCTCTCAAGGTCATATCAAACGACGTACAAATCACAATATCATATAAAACATGACCATTACAAGCAGCAAAGAGTAAAATCTGACTTTCACACTGTACACGAGTATATTAGAACGTTAGCTACAATTTTTAAGGCTCTGTCATTCTATTCCCGACACGCGCCATTCATAATGTGAACTTAGTATTCATTTGCCGCTGCCGTCGTCAGAGGCATCATAAATTCAGATTATGGTTGACTGTGATACTATTTACGTTGATATTTCACACGGCAACTTCTTTATTGCTTGAAACTTCCAGCGAGTTGTATTAGTGAGAGTGTTATTTTGTTTTATGTTGGGCTTTCAAAGTACGTTTACTTGTTGGAGTATATAATTTGGAAATTAAGTGGGAAGCTTTATTTGCAGTCATAGTTTGGATGCTAAATGTTTTAGGTTTTCGTAACGTATATATATATATATATATATATATATATATATATATATACATATATATATATATATATATATGTGATGAATGAAAGAGATTTAGATATTGTTTGTGTGACTCAGACCAAAAGAAAAGGCAATGACCTTTTTTGCCGGGCAACCGAGTCACTTTCTGGGCGGGAGTTCCAGAAAGTGAATGAGGATGTCAAGGTGTAGGTGTGTTATTGTCCTCTCGATTGGTGAGTGCAATGGTAGAATATAAGGCGATCAACCCCAGGCTGCTCTGGGTTCGCTTCAAGCTGGGGATAACAAGAATATTCTTGTTAGTGGCGTATGCGCCAGTATCCTCAGCTCTTTCACGTGAACTAAGGGAGTTTTAGGAGAGTGTTAGGGAAGTTCTAGGTAGTATAAGAGAGAACGAAAAATTAATAGTATGTAGTGATTTGAATGGATGGATAGGATAAGAAAGTAAATGAGGCTGGTAAGCTTTGTTTGTGGCAAACTCTGTGTTGGAACACAAACAAATTAACATGTACTCGTGGGAGGAGAAAAGCATGATTGATCTATTCCTAGTGGATCAGCGTATTCGTAATCAAGTTATGGACACGCGTGTGTTTAGGGGTGCCGACTTGGGAACAGATCACTATCTAGTAGTTGCTAGAATAAGAGGTCTGTTTGCCGGTTGGCGCAGCCGCACGAAGTGTCTAAACTGGGAGGCGAATAATTACATAAGAAGCTGGAAGCTTCAAGACCCACCGATTAGAGAGGAATATGAAGAAAGGGTTTCCAAGAAGCTAGACAGCTGCGAAGTAGGTACTGAAAGAATACCTTATTCTACCAGAATCTTAGGAATTATATGATTGAAGCTACAACTGAAGTATGTGGCATTGGGAAAAAAGGCTTTAGTAAAAAGCATGATGAATGGTGATGTGAAAGAGGCAGTAGAAAGAAAGAAGAAAGCATAGCAGGACTATAAAGCCTCGAGTAAGAATAAAAGTAAGGGAGAATATAAGTTGCAAAAGTACCTAACAAAAGCACTGATAAAGATGAAGCGTAAAAAGTCAGAGTATGAAAGAGACGATAGATTAACAAATAATTTCGCGAAAACAAGAAGGTTGTCTGCCGAGAAGTTAGTGATTCTCGGCATTGTTCGCCAACCTGTAGAATGAATGGGGTGCTTTCCGAGGACGGTGAAATTCTTACGGAAAGAACACACGTTTTGCAACGATGGGCGGAATTCTATAAGAAGATGTATGAATGTGATGACGACTCTGTCTCGAGCGACAGCAATATGCTGAATCTTGATGTAGCAGATGGCGAAGTCGGTATAAAAAAAGTAGAGAATGTAATATTTACTATTTTTAAAGTGTTATTCCACACTTAGGATTAGAAAACATTTTTGAAAAAACGTATAAAATTTGAACACAGCGGGATTGGAACCCGCGCCTCTTGGATACCGTCCAAGCGCCCTGACCGCTAAGCCATGCGTTCTACTATCAGCTGCATCGAGCAGCTGTTCTTTTTTCCATGCAATTTATGCTGGAAAAAGTGAGAGGTCCTGGATGATTGGCGAGGCGCAGTCATCGTGCCTTTGTATAAAGGCAAAGGTTCACAGATAGACTGTGCATGCTATAGGGCTTTCAGTTTGATTAGCTTTAGCAGTAAAACTTATGTTAAAATTCTAACGAGAAGAATGCAAGAGAGATCCGAAAGGCTTTTATGGGAGGCCCAAGAAAGATTTACACCTGGAAGAGGGTGCATTGATCAGATCTTTTCTCTCGCATGATCACGGAAAAATTTTTGGCTATAAACCAGAAAATTTTCTGTGCTTTTGTGGATTTAGAAAAGGCATTTAACAGGGCTGTAAGAAACAAGTTATGGGAGATACTGCCCCGGTACAATGTGAACGGACCCTTGTTGCAGGCTGTAAAATCTCGTTATCGAGATCCCTCAACCTGTGTACGAGTACGCTCTGGCATGTCGCCTCAGTTAGATATTCAAACATAAACAGGGCTGCGCCATGTCAGCTTGGCTGTTCAATTTGTATTTGGATAGTTGTCTCCAAGGAGTGAAAGATAGTGGTTTAGCTGACCGTATATGCAGCGAGGAGATAAGCAGAATGTCAGGAGTAAGCGTGAATGTCACAGTAAAAATGGAGAAGAACGTGCCCGTGCTCAGTGCCCGTGGTTTGGACACATTGAAAGAATGAGCGATGAAAGAAAGATTTATGAAGTCAAGATGAGTGATATGAGAGGTCGAGGAGTCACCCCCGACCCCAGGAGGAAGGTTCTATAAAAAACATGAGGACCCCCCCAAAGGGCATGTGTGAAGAGGATAATGACTGTGGACGAGGTGAAAGAGATATGCAGGTATCGTATCGTTTGGTGGCTCTTTGACAACACCGCCAGGGATAAAGCGTGAAGCTAAATATATATATATATATATATATATATATATATATATATATATATATACATCTACACGAATTTGGGGGAAAGCAGAGTACGAAATGTCATGACTGCTATGCAGGATATAAATGTGAAGCTACAAAAAAAGTGGGCTGTTTACGTCTATTTTTTTTCTGTCTTCCGAAACCGAAACACCGTACACCGAAAGTGTATGTATGTATTAGATGTGAAAAACGACAATAAATTGGCAGTGATTTAAATATCTTACAATATAGAAACTTATGCAATAATAGTATGCACTAGTAAAAATTATTAACATGTAAATTTTTGGCACTTTAAATAAAAAAAGGGAAAGTCCCGCTGTTTCTTGCGCCGGTTCTTCTCAGGTCTGAAGCAGTAGCTGTGAACTAGTGAACTGGTGATAAATTATTTCATCTTTAGAAAATGAAGCATGTGTAATTTCTTATTTTAAACAATATTATTTAACTTCGACTTTATCTAAGTATAACGTTAATAAAGTAATTAAAGGCCTGATATTGTATATAGTATAGCTTTCATTTTTTAAAACAAGGAGATATTGGGAAATTATTAATTTAGTGCATTTCCGTAGCTGACGTTTACCTTTTGTCTGCTGAGTGATAGATCCAGAGTGTTAACGGACAAATTTTACGTATTACTAGCGAGAACGTTACTGACTTTTATTTTATTTTTACGTTCAAATTGTAATATTCAAGCGAATATTCGTTTCACAAAGCCATTTTCAATAACTATTACGCTTAATTGACAGTTCATTTTCCATATAGTTTATCTGTATTGTTTCTGCGTGAGTATTATTTTCATTTCGGCGTTCATCGCCGTTGGCGAAATGTAATGCGGCATTAAAATCCGCCGCACAAATCACAGTCTTGAATTGAGTTATTGACGTTGGTTTATTGATCGGTTGTGGGTTGGACTCCCACTCGGGGGAATTATTATATATAAATTATTTTCATTTCCTCGCTCTAGTAAAACAAGGCGCAACGTTGAGTTCCACCACTCAACACGTCATATCTCGAATTCGGCGGAACGTGGCGTAAGGAGTGTCTTGACACTTGGTACTTCCTGCTATGCGGGACTTTTCTACTAATCTAGAAGAGTATCATTCGTTTTTTGCTCCGATAGTGAAATACAACCGAAAATATGACTTAGTCACTCCGGAACGGAGATATTTGTCACTAATTTTAGTGAACAAATATTATAACATACAGCTATAATATTTGTTCACTAAAAGTTATTTGAAAGCAAACATCAGTGCGAAACGCCTGCATATATGCCACATATTGCTTCTAACTAAATATTGGATTCATATGTCGAAAGTATATTTTAATAAGAACAGGCCTATATTAGTCTCCTATTTGTCATTACTCTATACTATCTTTGTTCGCGGTGATTAAGATTACCTTTTCTAGCATCATTTTCGTTTTGTATTGACGAATTAAATCTGATAATCGGTGCGATAATATATATATATATATATATATATATATATATATATATATATATATATATATATATATATATATATATATATATATTATGTAGAGTAAAAATTTTATATTACAATTTTTTATTATAATTTTATTTATTATATTTATTTAATAAAGCATAGAAATTAATATTAAATTAATTAATTTATTAATTATAATATACACCACTATTTGTTGTACATACACATTTGTAAAAAGTGACATATACGTTGCTAAGGCAACGCTTTGTTTACGCGTCAAAGGGATATAACTAAACGTTAATATTATAACTTGTTTGATGATTTTTCTTGTTATTTCTAATTTGTTAATATAAGTTAATAAACGGTTAACTAATTACTTTGCTTTTATAGTTGAAACACGTAAAAACATCAACCCGGCTTTTATGTATTTTTGTACTAGTATCTTGCTATAAAGGTTCACACTTAACCCTTATACCAGAGTAGTTAGAGACAACCTAGTGTTATAGGCTGGTATAATTCGTTAACCGCTTTACGCCCGAAATGAAGGCATTGTGTGTTGAGTTAGCAAACTCAACACTTGTCTACTATAGCGGAAAATTGAAAATAGATGAAATAATGATAATTCCACGAGTGGGAATTGCACCCACAACCAATCTGGTTTATAGTCAGACGTTGTAGTCCTACTGCGCCGCGATGACCTTATTAGATACCTCATATTTGCATCAATATATCGTAACAGTATCATATGTCCTTAATCGATATGCAATGCAATAACTTTTTACGAGCTTTTCAAAACTTGCCACCTTAGTGAGTTAGTTATATATATATATATATATATATATATATATATATATATATATATATATATATATATATATGTATATATATATATGTAAGGCCACTTCAACACAACAAAATATCGAATTTCATTTTTCTTTCATTTTTCTGTACAAATGAAATAGCTTAGAGAGTAGAATACAATAAGCTCTAGATATGCTTTATTTTAAATATAATTGAATATAGAAGCAAGAGTAATGTCTAAAAGGTGTAATTGGAATAATAAATGTATTGCCAGCCTTATATGGGTGAAAGATATGGAGGGTCACTACAGAATTCATCCAAGAATTGGTCAACCATTGCCTTAGACAAATACTTAGTATTTACTGGCCCGAAAAGATCTCCAACAACAAACTATGAAATCTCTGGAATTTATGGGAAGTAGCGGAAATCAACGCCGCACTTTATCACATCAGAGTAGAGAAATAAAAAAAATAATAATATAATCATTCCATTAGTTGAGAATCAAGACTTACAATACTTTACTAAGGAATATTAACTTTGTATAAAACTGGACACAATACAAATACAAAAAAAAGGTAAAAAGATTTTAAAATCAAAACTACAGCAATCCAAATTAACTTTCCCGAGTTAGGATTCAAGCGATTTCCTGTTTTCTATTTCACTTAAAAAACGAAGGAACGAAGGAATTCGGTATCACGTCGGGAATCAACTTGCAGTTCCACTCCATAGGATTATTGTTACTGTTTCAGTACAAGTTACAAGAGATTACGTCTTATTTTATTAATATAATTCGTAAATTTTGTATAACCATAGGATTTAGTGATAATTTACTACGATGATCAACCATCAGGTTTGCTAATATGTACAAAATTAAGGGGCCCACCGTGGCGCAGTGGGATAGCGCCTGACTGTAAAGAGTACGAATTTACAGAGTGACTATATTCGAATTATTTTCACTTCCTCGCTCTAGTAAGACAAAGCACGGCGTTGATTTCTGACACTCAACACGCAATATCTGGAATTAGGTGGAAAGCAAAATACGGAGTGTCTTCACAATAGGTACTTTTTTGTTACTGTTATACAGGATAAAAGCGTGAAGCTAAAACAAATTAAGACATTACTTTACTTGGTTAAAAATAGCATTAACACATATAAAAAAATATGTAAAAAAAGAAATATAGTTGCAGCAAGTAGCTTTTTGCGTACCTTGATCATTCCATACTTTTATTAAAAAAGAGACAGAGAATATACTGCTTGAATGACACTCAATTCTTTACATTACCTTAACATAATGGGGAAAAACATGAATATTTTAAAGATTTCGAAACATAAACCTACCTTGAGTAGGAATTGAAGTCATAACCATTTTGTTAAGAGATTGTACTCCACTGCGCCACAAGACGAATATAGAGCTAACAATTTATTGAAATTATTTCCTATTACTTGTACCCAACATTCATTGGGGCTGGCAGTAAAAATCTGATGAGGCCTAATGACGGAGATCCTTCTCGCGTTCTTTACGATGGCTCGATTCGGCGGCGCATTGAAATTTGTGACTGTAATAAACTTAAGTATTTCAAGTATTTTCTTACAATCGTATGTCGTTTCAAGTAGTAAATGAAGCTGGGTAGTTGTCTTAGTTTTATTAAATCAGCACATGAAAATCTATATATATATATATATATATATATATATATATATATATATATATATATATATATATATATATATATATATATATGTATATATATATATATATATATATATATATATATATATATATTCTATTCTACTAAACGAATTTTGATAAAACTTTGAAATAACATAGATAATATATATCATAAAAAACGCATAAGCTACAACTAAAAAAATTATTTGTTTATTTTCCCTTCTTTGCTCTGATCAGACAAAGCGTTTTGTTGAGTTCCGCCACTCAGCACGCAATGTCTCGAAAACGGCGGAAAGCGGAGTACGTAGTGTCTTGACACTAGGTACTTCCTATCTACCCTGCTATGCGAAATATAAGTGGAAAGCTAAAATAAATGTTAGGATAAAAATTTTAAATTGGCCAGTTAAATTGCCACTTTACATTAAACATGGAGTTAATCAAAAGTAAATGTAGATTAGTTATACAGTAAGTTATACCCTTTAATAATCATATTAAGGCTTGATTAATTTGTTTAATATAACAAGAAAATAGATAAAGTTATTATATAGATAAAGTTAGAAAATAGAGATAAAGTTATTCAATAAATATAGATATTTCATGAAAGAAAACAAAATAAAAATTAAAAAGTATCAGTAAATTGTATCACAATTATTTTATATTATTAGATATTTATAATTATTATTTCAATACAAACATCTCCTATATTTTAATAAATTAAAGCGGAAATTACGTTTACGAATATTTTCCTAATATTTTATAAATATATATTTTTTTAGCTTCACGCTTTTATCCCGCTCTTTGTCTTTACCAAAGCGAGTCTGAGACCGGTCGTGGCGCAGTGTAACAGCGTCTGACTGTAAACGCGATCGGTTGTGGGTTCGATCCCCACTCGAGGAAGTGATTACGTTAAAATTATTTCTACTTCCTCGCTCTGGTAAAGACAAATATTTTTTAAATCTTTAATAATTATTAATACTTAAACAAACTTTTAAGTTACAATTTAAAATCGAACCCAGAACCTACAGATAGGTTCCTCTACACGAGCACATTACATACACGTACTAAGCCCAAAGTGATACAGCAAATAACAGCAAAACTCGAAATCCGTGACAATTGACCAGTCTCAGAGATGAAATTAAATCGCGGGACACTTCGCACCTGCCCGAAAACCGATTAAAATGATAGAACGATGGGCGCGGATTTGGCAAGGATAAAATACGGCTGGAAGTGACTGGAATTTCCTTTCTCTTTTAATGTACCATACCATATCTCTCCCTTATAGCTGGTAATAGTTATAAGTGACTTTATTCTCCGCTTCGGTTACCAAGACAAATTCTGTAGGATTTATTTGCACGAGATGCGTTATAACAGATTAAAAGTATATCAAAGTTGACTCAAAGTATTTATTTATATTTATCAAAAATTAGAAGACACTTGACTATATTATACATTTGATCTGGTGTTAATGAACTCTGGTACCCATTGTAAGATTTAACTTGTGTTAAGGATACCAGCGCTCTTACAGTTATTAGGAGTGACAAGGATGATTCAGTAGATACTAACCTTTATGTCTGGCTTGTATATAACAAAAAATTAAAAAAAAAACTAACGACATATTTCGTATGGAATTGAATGTATTTTCGATTACTAGAATATACTCGATTAATCCGTTTATAATAATTTTATTTAAAATGTGTAAAGATCGCGAAAATCCAATATCTTACAACATATAGTTCCCTTGATTAGAGAAAGTCAGTTGGAAGTTATACTTAGATACAATATACCTGAATTTGGTGATAGGAGGTTAATCTTTCCACTGGCTCACGACTACTACGATTACCATGATAAAAACGACCCGCCACGTATAAGATGATGTGTTCAGGTTCAATATCATGTAACTCAGCATTCCCTATTACCAGCCATCCCTCAGAGTGTGACGGTACTGCCAGTCCTGGCTACCGGGGCTACAATACTTTATATCCTCTCAGGTCCACCCTAAGGCCGACAACGCATCTTGAATGCTGATGCTATCAATATCCATGTGCTTAGGTAACCACTTACCATCAGGTGGTTCTTTTGCCCGTTTACCTCCTTTTTCTATAAAAAAATATATCTTTTAGCTATACAGCTTTTCACATATTATATGGGAGTCAGAGAGAACCTACTACCATGACACTTTGCTCGAAATCTTTGACCTTGTGTGTTGTGTTGCAGAACTCAACTCCGCAGTGTTCTACCGGAGAATAGACTTAAAAAATTGAACCACACTCATCCTCTTGTTTTTTATCGAACTCAGAATCATTTCTATTTAATTGGAAGTTACACCACCTCCACCACCGCGCCACATCGCCTGTACAAATTACGAAGATGGCTTGCTCAATTTGTGAAATCAACATAAATAAACAAAATTAACACTTACTCGGAAAATAACTAATTCTGCACACAAAATTGTATCTCTGTTCTTGATTTAATCTTTCATTCCCGTATTGCGCGGGTGAAATTTTTCAAATGTCACCCGCTTTGACAAATGCTCCGCGGGGACCCGCCGCAAATTACAATCCGGGCGTTTTGCTCACTCTTTTTTTTTTAATTGGCACAGATGTAGGTTTTACGTTTAGGTGTTACGTCGTTCTGCCTTTTAGTGATTAAAAATACCTTTTGTTGTGGTTTTAGTTTGAAGTCATTGATTTTTTGTTACCTATGTCATTTTGAAAATCACTTAGTTAAAAAAAATTGCTTAACAAAAAGAAGAAGAAAAAAGAAATATTTCATTATAGATTTAAACGTAAATTAAAAAAAATATAACTTAAAAAAAGTCATATTCTGTTATTTCGTTCAAAAATTATTCAAAATAATTAATTATTATTGGAATTTGCCATATCAATATACACACTAAGCTCAATAATTTCGAATCTTACTTGTAAAAAAATTATATACTTACTTTTGTATACTTACAATTAGTGAGACAAAAAGGAGTGTCAAAAGATGTATCACTAAGTTTTTAAACTAAAAGAAATACGTGACATATATATGAAAACCTTAATTACAAAATCTTTAGATATCAAAATATAATAACAACACACTTGTACTTCATCTGAGTTAAATAAATATCAACTACAAATTTCAATTTCACTCAGTTCGGAATACCTCTGAATGGGTGATAACCAAACAATAACAACAATAATTTAAAAAAAGGCGATACTACGGACTTTTTCTAACCTAGTGTCAACACACTCCAAATTTCGCTTTATATACTCGAGACATTACGTGATAAGTGGCGAAACTCAACGGCGCATCTTTCTTACCACAGCGAGGAAAATAAAAATCAATTAAATATAATCATTCACCCAAGCAGGAATCTTCTAAACATAAATTTTCTTATTTTAGCTTAACGCTTTTATCCCGCATAGAAGGGTAGACAGAAAGTACCTAGTGTCCAGACACTCCATACTTCACTTTCCACCAAATTCGAGTCATTGCGAGTGATGGAACTCAACGCCGCACTTTATCTTAACCAGAGTGAGGAAAGGAAAAATAATTTAAATTGAACCCACAACCGATCGCGTTTACAGTCAGACGCTGTCCCGCTGCGCCACGACCTGCCTCATATAGACTTTTCTGATTAATTATTAAACAGCAAATCGAACACGATTCTTTTGACTCGGTCGCTAGCAACATTTTTGAAGCTCCTCAACGGCTACACTACAATTAGTGAATGCAAATAATAATTTATAACAGCCCAAGGGCTCCATTTCGCGTGCAATTGTTTCACGTATTTGTTTATCATTACGCCTGTCTTTTAATTGATAAGAGCACTGACGTGAAACCATTGTTGATTTTGAAGGGGTCTTGGTAATTGGGTATGAAGTTAAAAAGCGTACAAATGAAATATACATGTGTTGTAATATTGTTGTATAAAAATTAAGATCTATATTAAAAGAAACTATTTTAAACGGATTATTCCAGTATATTTTTTTGGTGTTCGTAAATACATTTTTGTAAACCTGACGTTTCGAACACTTCACAGTAGTCTATGGTTGGTTGATACAGAAAATAATTATATCAATCTACCGCCTGATGTTTCTTAATTTCATTTAAAATGTGTTAAAATCACAACTTCAAAATCAGAATTTGAACTTGTGACCACGGCTTTTGTACATATTTCTATCAGCTTTTTTAATAATTATGGTTATTTTGAGATTTCTATATAAAAGTGAACAATAAAAAGATTTTTTATATATATAATAGTTATGACAATTTCTACGTTGCCATCATGGTAGAGTTAGTCAGCGCTTGACTGTAAGCTCGGTTGTGGGTTCAATACCGTTTTCTATACTTGAAATAAAATTTCTTTACTCAGTTTTGATTTCGGTCGAACGAAGTATCTTGAAATTAGAATCTATCTGACTTTTTTGAGAGAGATAATACGAGAGAGCATGATACAGTGAATTCATCCAGTAAGAACCCTCGGCAGTACTCGAGGCAACTAAGCTTAGCTTGGTACAATTATTTACTACTTATATTACTTTGATATTATGATAATTAATTAATATTATTATATAAAAGCGACTGGTCGTGGCGCAGTGAGAACAGTGTCTGACTGTAAGCGCGACCGGTTGTGGGTTCGATCTCCATTCGGGGGAGTGATATTTAAAATTATTTTCACTTCCTCGCTCTGGTAAAACAAAGTGCGGCGTTGAGTTTCACCACTCAACACGCCATGTCTCAAATTCGGTGGAAAGCGAAGTACGGAGTGTCTTGACACTAGGTATTTTACTGCCTATAATGTCATGTGGGATAAAGAGCGTGAAGCTAAAAAAATTTGAGAATTGAGGCCGTCCATGGCGCAGTGGAACAGCGTCTGACTGTAAATGCGATCGCTTATGGGTGCGATTCCCGCTCGGGGAAGTGATTATATTTAAATTATTTTGATTTCCTCGCTCTGTCTCTCTTTCTTGCAAAGAAGAAAAGAAAATTCCAGTACCCACTGACAACTGCAAAGTGTTCGAAATATCAAGTTTTCTAAACTGCAATTTTAAACATAAAAAAAACATGAGTTCCTTCTATTACTACAGTATAATCATTGATTATTATAAATTTCGAGTTAAAGAGGTTTAAAATATTGAATGAATATTGAATACTTACATTAGTCGTAAACTTTTTTTTCTTCGAATTATAAAGGTAATAAGTTTCAAACAGCTCAAATAAAATAACATATTGCTATGTTCAACATACGGACATCCAATTCAATTTTTCCAGTTATGAGCAGTATACCAAAATGGCTTGCACGGAACCACTGACTATGTCGACTTATAGAGGGTTGATATTTCGAGTAATAGAGGTTTTAGTGTTTGTAAGGAAGCAAACTAAATGTTATTCTAGATTGGAGATTTTCAATTGATTTTCTAATATATATTTATACCCAAAATAGCCGGAAATACGCAACAAGCTGATTGTATCTATTATAGATATATATATTTTTTCCTTAAGCAGTAAGTGAATCTAAACTGCCGAGTTTCCGGTGGGGATTAAATTAGCGAAATAGCAGCAGAAAGACAGGAAATAGAAAATACTTTGTCAGATTTCGTGACGGCATTGTGTATTGAACATCAAGTTCACCTCAAGTTAGGGGTTGAAGCGAAGTTTCGTTTATAATTTTTTTTCTTAGCAAAAGGTTACTGACCAGTCAGTTAGAGATGTTGTTAGTATAATTAGGATAGCTTATATATTAAGGATAGATTAAAGAAAAATATCTTTCAACTCTTTACTTAGAAAATAATACAGGCAGAACTGACTTCCGAGTAGTTGGTAACCTCTTTCTCAGTTCTATGACTGACAATACTGACAATTTTATATTGATTAACGATTCAAAACTGCCTGTAATAGCCAGCATATTTAAATAAGGAATATTTTGATAAATTAGTATCGCTAAATTTTATATAAAAATGTACAGAAGGTCAATATCTTTCATAACAATACTTTAAAAATATATTAAATTATTAATATAACCACCTCTCAGCCAGCTTTGGATATACACTTTTATATAAAATAATTTACATGTTGCTAAGACAACATGAGTTTTACGTACAGTTTCATCGCATATCTTAATACATTTCAAATACCGAAATATACGCGATTAATCCGTTCAAAATATTTTCATTAGAAATGTGTAAAAATCGCAATTAAGCCATTTTATAAAGTTTAAATTTGCTAAGACTGATGTTGGAGATCCTCAAAGTGACATACGATAGAAACCGAATTAAATATTATCAAAATAAATATATAATGCTCTTCTTCGTTATATGAAGGGTCATGCTCGTATATATTAGTATTAGTTAAGTTAAAGTAAGTTTATAAAAAAATTTTTTAATGAAACTATTTTAACAGGACAGGGAATTATTTATACTTTTATCATTTTATTCATATTTTAAATAAAATTATTTTTTATAAAATAAGAATTTTGATTTTCGCGATTTTTATACATTTTAAATGAAACTATTTTAACCGGATTAATATATATATTTCAAACACTTTACAGTAGTCCGTAGTCACAGGTAAATATACATATTTATTTCAAGTCAAGTCAAGTCAAGTCAAGTGTCCAAAAGTATTTTCAAATAACAAAATATACGCGATTAATCCCGATAAAATAGTTTCATTTAAAATGTATAAAAAACGCGAAAATCAAAGATCTTATTTTATAAAAAATAATTTTATTTAAAATATGAATAAAATGATAAAAGTATAAATATTTCACGCTTGTCATAAAACAAGCAATTCACTAAATATGATATATTTCTGTTCAAGACAATCATCTGTAATGCTTTAATATTTACAATAATTTACAACAAAAATATTCATCCAATTTTGTTTTGAGTTTGAATTATGGGAGTATTATGCTTATTAAAGTTTATACAAAAAGCGTCTACGAGAAACTTTTCTGTTGAAAATATTGTTAAAAGCTTGGCGGAGTTAAATATTGTCTGTATGCACCCAATGACAGCAAGCTTGAAATTAATTCGGAGCGTATTTATTTAGAAATATCAAAATATCTAGTTAGACGAAGCGCGGCGTTGAGTTAGCTACTCATCTGTCTCTGTAAATGTCTTGATTTCAGGCCGAAAACAGTCAAAGTGTCTTGAAGCTAGATAGATTTGATTTTTTTTAATAAATAACATTTTTATTGTCCTCTATAAACAGACGTAGAATGTTAAAAAATTTGACATAATACGATTAAACGGTGTGTCTGATCGCCAAAGAAACAAACACATAAAGCTAGCTAGCTCAAATAAAGACAGAGAACGAAAAGCTCCCAATATTAATATCAGAAACTTCGTAACTCGTCACTTGGACTACTCTATGAGTCAGTGTAAATAGTCTAGTCACGTCCCGTCGCGACTCCGTCACGCGGTGTCAACGACACTGATTTCAGCTCAGTTATTGTTGTATAATATCGTTAGATAAAATATTTATATGGTATATATAAAAACAATATTTTATTGATTTTGTATTTAATTTAAACATGATATCTGTGAAATTATATATATTAAAACTGAAAATTAGATTTTTGAAATGGCTGTCATATTAAGAAGTTTTTGTAAAGAACTATGTGTTTTTAAGTACTGAGTCGAATTAAACTTGTTATATTATCACTTAGAGTTCATTTTATTTATATTTGTACCTCGCATTCCTGATAATTATGGAAAATATATAAATGATGTAAGTGGAAGTGACTTCGTACAATTTTGCCCAATTAGTTAAAACTTTTAAAGGCAGCTTCGCGCATTCTTCCGCAAAGCACAGTAGTCAGAGAGAAATTTTAGAATCTAATGACTGGAATGAGGCCGATCGTGGCGCAGTAGGACAGCGTCTGACTGTAAACGCTATCGGTAGTGGGTTCGATTCCCACTCGGGGGAGTGATTATATTTAAATTGTTTTCACTTCCTCGCTCTGGTAAAGACAAGGAGCGGCGTTGAGTTCCACCACTCAACACGCAATGTCTCGTATTAGGTGGAAAGCGAAGTACGGAGTGTGTTGACACTAGGTACTTGCTGTCTACCCTGCCATGCGGGATAAAAGCGTGAAGCTAAAAAAAATAATAATAAAAATAATGACTGGAATTAGCTTTTTTACACTGTTTTTACGCTTTTACTGCACATAGTAAGGTAGACAGAAAGTATCTAGTGTCAAGATAACTCATACTTCGCTTTCCACTATATTCAAGACATTGCGTTTTGAAGTGCGGAACTCAACGCTGTAAGTTGTTTTACCAGAACGAGGAAATGAAAATAATGTAAATATAATCACTCTCCCGTCTGGAAATCGAATCCAGTACAGATCACGTTTACAGTCAGACACTGTAAAAATGCGCCACGATCGGTCTCACCCTTTCAATATATAAAGACAGGATAATAATAATATATTTTTTAATAAAAATAACATAATTTTGTCACCCAAAACAAACAAACATCGGATTGACAGTCAAATGTTTAGAGAATCCTCTTAACACGCTTACGAATTTCATCACAAAGGGCGTTCATATAATTAAATGCTATATATTAGTATTCTGTAAACTACGTTCAAGTTTCGCATAACTCAGCTAAACAACGGCCATCAACTAAAATCAAGTGTCATAATTCAATAATGTACCAAGCGTGTACCTACTGCTGACTTGTTAGTACAAAATAGTTCGTGGAGAACACCACTTCTGATAGTTAATTTACAGTATATATTTTATTAGTTTTAAATGAATATTACATATTTTATCGTCGTTACTATTATAATTATAAAAAAAATATGTAAATTTTTAATATTTTATGAGTTTTAAAGTGTTATTCCACGCTTAGGATTGGAATAGTATTAGAAACCATTTTTGAAAAAAATATATTATTTTTTTTAACGCAGCGGGATTCAAACCCGCACCTCTTGGAAGATTTCCAAGAGGATAAGTAAACTTTTGTTAACTAATTAATTCTTATAAACTAATTAATTCAGTCCTTGAAAAGTAACAATTACTTACTATGAGTGCAGCTTAATATAATTATTCTATTTTTATTTAAATTGAAATATTTCTTAAATATACTATACAAAATTTACTTAGTTAAAATTGCAAGAATATGTATGTTAGGAAATTATAATACAGTATTTAACTACTCATCGTATATATTTTAACTTCACCTTTTCTTTTTTTCCAGAATAACAGGTTAGATAAGAAGAACCTAGTGTCAAGTTATTAATTCTCCCCTTTCCACCGAAAACTCCAACCAAAAGAGAAATTGCGTGTTAAATGGCGAAACTCAACGCCGCGCTTTATCAGGCCAGAGCAAGGAAATATATATATATATATATATATATATATATATATATATATATATATATATATATATATATATATAACATTCTCATAATAAAGTGTACAGCACTTTAGTATGGAGAGAGGCACGAACTGGTCCAAAGAGATTGCACTCATGTTTTGAATTGATATACTCACACTTAGTAAGTAGTTTATTGATGTATACTTATTACTTAGCCTTGTTTCTTGGTACTGTTTTGCGTTTGATCATTATTTGCAAATAAATATAAACTAAGATGAACATATAAAATAAACAGAAATTAAGATAGAAATAATCATCAAATATGAATAATAATATCGTTTTAAAGGTGACGAAACTTAACCCCATAGTTTCTGGAGCGGAGAGATCAAATATTTTATATAAAAACGAGTAGAAATTGAAGAGTGCCATGGTGTTCGTATGACTTGTTCTTGGCTTTACACTTTATCCCACGTAGCAAAGTAGACAGAATTCGAGACATTTATATTCTAAGGAGCGTAACTCAACGCTGTATTTTGTCTAAGTAGAGAAGGAAAATTAAATTAACGTACATATTATCACTTTTCGAGTGAGATTCATACTCACAACCTTAACGCTTACAGTGTGACATTGTCCCATTGACTTAAGATAGCCTTAATTGTAATTATAAATATTTCACCAAGATTTGAACCTGCCCCTACCATCCATCATACCATGGTCTGTCCATCTGGTCTTTCACCAAATATAAAAAAAAATCAAGCTTGACACCACGTCATATATCGTATATGTATATATAGAGCATTAGTATATATATCGTGTATCCAATAAAAACAAATTCAACGTACAAAATTCTGTACATCATTACATTTTACTGAAATAATAGAAATAGACTATTATTTCTAATAACAAGCGTGAAGCGAATTAAATTAATTGGTCACATGTCAGGTTGAAATTGACGTTTTATTGGTACAAATCTATGTTTAACAAGGAAACTAAGCTGTTCATCAATAACATAGTGGTGTATGCGATAGTATATGGGTTCAGTTCCCTGTCAAACGATGACTCACAATGTTTTTCCTTATCTCGTAGATACTCGCCCTATATTTTCCTGTTGAAGACAGATTTTGTTGAGAATAGGGTGACAGCACTTAGAATTCAATTAGGACTGATGTATTAAAGTTTTTTTTTTTTTGCTTCACGCTTTTATATATAGCAGAGTAGACAGAAAGTACTTAGTGTCAAGACACTCTTACTTTCACTTTCCACAGAATCCGAGACATTGCGTGTTGAGTGGTGGAACTCGACGCCGCACTTTGTCTTAACCAGAGCGAAGATGTGAAAATAATTTAAATGTAATCACTCTCTCAAGTGATCGAACCCACAACCGATCACGTTCACAGTCAGACGCTGTCCCACTGCGCCACGTCCGGCCTCGATGTGTTAAATTTATTATTTTTATTTCATTGACTTACTTATTTATAATCAGTTTTTTTAGATACATAATGATGCAGTTATAACTTGAAGTAATGAACAAAATGGAAGCGTAAGCGAAGCGAAGTACGGAGTGTTTAGACATTAGATACATCCTGTCAGGGTAGATAGGCTATGCGACATAAAAGCGTGAAGCTAAAAAAATGAACACAACGGTTTGTAAACTCCTGTGATATTTGAATTTTGAATGTTGGTGACCATGCTTAGGTAACTGACTGACTTCAAGAAAGGGATTACTATGATCGAGGCCTACGCTTTGCAATGTATGACAACAGACTAAAAAAATGATCTCATTCATGCTGCCCAGTACTGGTTCCTTACGTTATAAATCTAGAAATATAAAACATAGATATTTATTCTTAGCCTCACTCTTCTGTTATCGGGGAATTGCATGAATGTATACAAATTTATTACATAAATCGCTTTTTTTTCGTTAAAAGTAAATAATATAATGTCTTTAAATTAAATGTAATAAAAACCTTCATTAAATTTGAATCCACTACAGTTCTACTATGTCTTTAGGAGAATAAATATATTGAAAACAAAACAATAAGAAAACCGGTATAAATATAATAAACAAACCTAAAGTTATCCTTTATAAAATATAAAACATGGCCACAACAAGTTGGGTGACTTGTAATCGTATTATGATCGATGTGCCCAAGCTTCAGCCGACATGAGACATATTTATCTGCTCCAGAAAACAATTTCAGTACCCTACTGCGGGGTTAGATAGTAAGATAATATTTATCAAAATTACTTGTTGATATTACAAAAAGCTTGACTATTGACACTTGGTTAAATACGTGTATATACTAACATAAGATCTAGAATTCGAGATAATAGATAATTATATTTTTGTTTTAATTTTATGTAACAAATATCAAATTTCAACCCCCGTTTTCTCTCTCTCTCTCTATATATATATATATATATATATATATATATATATATATATATATAAAATCGTTTGGCAATTTTTTTAACAATTTATCATTTTAAATTTATGAATTTTAAATTTTATTTAAAATTCAAACTTATCCTGCGTAGCAGGGTAAGCTAAAAAAGCTAGCGTGAAGCCAAAAAAATTATATAACGCATAATTACTATAAATTGTTAAAAAAAACTGCCAAACGATTTTCTTTTACATTTTATATAGAATTTAATCTATTATGAAATCCAATTTTACAGTAGTCAATATAATATAATACATTAAACGAACTGATGGCCGTTGGAGTGATTTTAACTAACAACCAATCGCGTTTACAGTCACACACAGACCCACTGTGATTGTTAGAGATTATTTAACATTGAGACTGGCCGTAGCACAGTGTGACAGCCTCTGACCGTAAACGCGACCGGTTGTGGGTTTGATCCCCATTCGGGGAAGAGATTATATTTAAATTATTTTCATTTCCTCGCTCTGGTAAAGACAAAGTGTGGCGTTGAGTTCCACCACCCAACACGCAATGTTTCGATTTCGGTGGAAAGCGAAGTACGTAGTGTCTTGACACTAGCTACTCTCTGTTTAAAAAAATATTGAAAGACTTGTAATCATTTTGAGCCATTAAATGTATATTTGTAAATTGTAAGATAAAAATGTATTAAGGTATATATACACGCGTGTACTTGAACCATATATAAAAAGCTCGAGGCATATTTTGAGATATTATATGGATTCTCGTAGGATGAAAATGACAACCAATTTCTCTATTTAATATTAAAATAAATATTATCTAATAAAGCTTTAAAGCTCTACATATACACAGTACAATTTTATAATGTTTTTTTTCACGTTTCACATTCAGCTTCACGTTTTATTCCCGCAGAGTGTAATGAGCAAAGAGAGTCTAGTGTTGCAACGCGTTGAGTGTCGAAACTCTTCGTTTTTCCAGTGCAGGGAAATGAACATATTTTATATAGACTAATCTAAATTCTCACACACTTCGATTGTACCGTTAATGAATTTACAGGAGGATCTTAAGGATTATTTTTAAATTAGTAGCTTAAATACTTAATAATTAATAATGTGTATATATCGTAATAATTAATAATAATAACTTTATTATTTCTCTCACATTGATTGATAGTAAGTACTCACTCAGTACCCTTACTCAGTACACTCACCCAGTACCCTCACCCAGTACCCTCACCCAGTACCCTCACCCAGTACCCTCACCCAGTACCCTCACCCAGTACCCTCACCCAGTACCCTCACCCAGTACCCTCACCCAGTACCCTCACCCAGTACCCTCACCCAGTACCCTCACCCAGTACCCTCACCCAGTACCCTCACCCAGTACCCTCACCCAGTACCCTCACCCAGTACCCTCACCCAGTACCCTCACCCAGTACCCTCACCCAGTACCCTCACCCAGTACCCTTACCCAGTACCCTCACTCAGTACCCTCAACCCTTGTAGCCTCGACATATTCAATGAAAAAAATCCAAAAGCGCCAAGCTGGCGGTATAAATATAACTGTCATATTATATTGCAGATGAGCCGATATTGACGCATCTGATACGAGTATTGAATAAACAAACGGCATCTAATGAACAAACATCCAGCAATCTTGCGGGACATTTTGTTTTCCTTGGAATACAATATCCCGCTGATATCTTTGTGTTTCTGTTTATTTTGCGTATATTTTTTTTCAAATATGTATGTAAAGATAAATATATATATATGTATATATATATGAATATTATTTCTATGAGGTTACTATGGAATAGTGGGATATAATGTGACTTTGATTTCCCCCGAGTCCCTCTGGTAAGACAGAGAGCGGTGTTGAGTACCGCATACGCAATGTCTTGAATTTAAGCGGAAACCGGAGAATGAGGTGTCTTGAGAGTAAGTTATCATTCAAGAGCTAAGCGGTGTGTTTAGTAATGATTTTTTATAGTTATAAATAAAATTCATTCGTGACAATTTCTTTGAATAGAAAATATAATTTTTAACACAATAAAAAATATTAAAAATTTTATCATTGTATTTTGTAGCTCTTTTATTACGAAATGATAGTTAAATATGTGCACAAAGCATTAATGTGATTTAAACCTTAATTAACGTCCATGAGTTGCGGATATATTATTATATATAAGACTTTAGATTAGAAATTTGTTACTTTAAAAGCAAGCTTAATGAGTGAAAGCGAAACCCTGACTGTCAATATTAAATAAACCGAAATGCCTCTAAGCAAAGGGTAATAACGTAATAAAGACTAATCTCATTACAGTATCAATATATGGATATACCTTAATTTTTTTAATTAATATATTTTTGTTGATACAATTAGGAAATGTTATATTATATAGTATGATTTTCAACGTTATTCTTTATCCGATTTAGTAGGATAGTCAAAGAGAACAGAGTGTCTGTTCTCTTCTTTCTGTCTTATTCAAGATAATGTGTCAAACTCAAATGTTAGAAGCCAGTCGTGGTGTCGCACAGTGGGACAGCGTCTAACTGTAAACGCGATTGGTTGTGGGTTCGATCCCAACGCGAAGGAATGATTATATTTAAAATTATTTTTTAAATTAAAATTATTCTTTAAGCTCTGAAGGGTAAAAAGAAAATATTTTTCAAAAGAAATCAATCATACAGATTAGCTATCTATAAACGCTTAAAAAGTAATATGTTGCCATGAATGTACGTACGGTTGAAAGAGTGTTTTCGGATGGATTATTAAGTCCCAGATATATAAAAAAGTCATTAGATATAAGCACACAAATGAAACCCTAATTTATGTTTTAGTCGTATTTATAAAAAAAATTGTATTTTTTTATATAAATTCATGTTTTTAATAACTAATTACCCTTAAAGGCATTTTGTGTGTGTGTGTGTTGTGTTTGTTTTTAATTTGGGTGTGAGTTGACTAAGATTTTTTATTATATCATGTTAAGCTTGTTTAAGTTTAATGTACATTTTATTACTATTGTCTGTTTTTTTTATCCCGCATAACAGGATAGATAGAAAGTACCTAGTGTCAAGACACTCCCGTCTCCGACTCTCAAGCGAATAACGTCGCTTTCCATTAAGTTCGAAACATTGCGTGTTGAGTGATGGAACTCCAAGCTGGTTTTATTTTGTGGTTTTTCTTAATATATATAATATTATATGTTAAGTTGGCTTGTACCTAGTATATTTCAAAAATTCCGAGGCAATGTAGAGAAAACAATTTTTTAATAAAACGTTAACGTTCATATTGTATATAAATACGTATACACTAAGCACTAATTACTACTATATAAATATAATTTTTATCTATATTATTATTATCATTACCTTTTATTTGATTTTTGTAAATAAATTTCTATAAATTTGTGTTTTATTATTAAAAAAGGTTCACATGACTTATAGAACCAAGTGCCTCTTATAACCTATTAACATCTACCAATAACTATTTCACCAAGGAACATACGTATATCATTTTGATTAATTTATATCACAATGACGTTCAATTCACACTGTAAAGGCATATCCATACATTACTATGATAACGCGCGTCTTACACAATGTATTAATGGTAGACAGAAATAATGATATTTCGAGCTTCGCTTCGTATAATCGCGTAAGCTTCTTGATTAACAATATATTTTATAAATATATTTGTTATTTTATATAAAATTAAAACTAATGATGCCATTGTGAGGCATACATATATATATATATATATATATATATATATATATAAAGATTTTTTGTCTGTTTGTTAGATAGATTTAAATCAAGACTACAGCGTAGATTTAAATGAATTTCGAATATAATAATATCATATAGGATATACAGAATTTTAATCTCGAATAATGCATTTCGATACAGTTTTCATAAAAAATTAATTCACTGAAAACGTCATATTACTTTATACACTAACATCAGTAGTACCATATTGGGCAATTTTATCTTAGTATTAAGCGTTGTTCCTGTAGGATAAATAAAAAACCGACACTGTCAAATCACCTCGATTACTCTCAAATACTTTCTTATCTTAATTAGTAAAGTTGTTATTAAAATAAACAATACAACAAAAAATACACGTACATTTATTGAGAAAAAAAATTATGTTGAAGTAATACAGGCGCGCTCTCTATCTGTGACAAATTGATGACATCCCGCTTAAGTAAAATTTACTACAATATACTGTGTTAATTAAGTTAAAAATACATTTTTGAAAAAACGTATAAAAATTTGAACGCAGTTCGATTCGAACCCGCGCCTCTTGGATACCGTCCAAGCGCTCTTACCGCTAAGCCATGCGTTCAAACGCATTTGAAATTTTTATACGTTTTTTCAAAAATATTTTCTAATCCTAAGTGTAAAATAACACTTTAAAAATAGTAAATATTGAAGTTAAAATTATTTAAAAATAAACATTATATAAAAGATATATGTTTTTTTTATTAATACCATTTTATTAGCATCACCTCTATGTATATATTTATGTATGAATTCCATACAGAAAAAATTAGCAGCGATATTTTGTTGTTAGATTTTCTTGGAAAATTGCAAACACACCCACTTACCCAGTTCTGGTAATACAATATTATAAGTGTATTCTATCGTTTCGTATTGCACTTTAAAACATATTTCATATTAATTAAAAGTTTATTAAAAGTAAGTGTATGTAAGTAAGTGTGTATATTCATAAAATGAGATTTAAAACGACACCCGGTATCATAAATTAATATTTATTATTAGTTTTAAAATTTAATTTAATTAAAAAGTTAAATTTATTGTGTCCCCGAAACTTTATAGTATAAGACGTTTTTTATTTTATTTTTTTATTAGCTTCACGCCTATTATTCCGCATAGCAGGGTAGACAGAAAGTACGCAATGTCAAGACACTCTGTACTTCGCTTTCCCCTGAATTCGAGACATAACGCGGTGACTGGTTTAACTGAACGCTGCACGTTACGTACATTCTGTCTACCCTGCTATGAGGGATAAAAGGCGAGAAGCTAAAAAAATCGGAATTAATTTATATAAATGTACCTTGTAGAATAAACAGAATTTTTTTTTTCAATAACTCGAATATAATGAAGTAAAGATATTATATATTAGTAAGATAATAAATTAAAAAAAATAGAGTACACTTTGATCATAGACAAAGGCCCAGAAGTGATCGATTGGATCCTTCTGGGTAGTGGTGCTCAAGAAGCAGCGGAACGAACGATGGATTTGGGTTACCATAGTTCAGCTGGTGACAGTTGAGGATTAGAATGAGATTTTAGTGGGTATATGGAACTGCCTATAACTGTCAGTCTGGAATCCCCATAACCCATTCCGGGTCCAAATTACCCCAATCCCAACAGATTTCCTTACAAGCGTTTAGTGTTTTTTTTTATCCGGCAACTCTAAGCTAAGCTCGGCTAGGCTAGGCTTTAACAAAGAAAACAAAATTTTCTTAACAATAATATTAAAGTTTCATAATATTATCTCATACTAATATATATATAGATAATTAATACCCAATAACGCTATACGTACAAACAGTTAATGCAATTAATTTTACACCTGCACACATTCATACATACTCCTACATTTCAGCAAAATGCGGCACTCATGAATATATGTATGAACTATTGGTTTATAGTTTAAAATATACATGCACAGTGTAACGCAGAGTAAACTACCTGTGTTTATGTGGACGGACCAAAACGACCCAATGCACATGTCCGTTATAGAGACTGATATTTTATTGTGATAAGTCTTAGGTTCAATTATACGTTAATTTTGTGGCATTTTAACTAACATGGCGCGGTACTGATGCGTCTGTTTGCCCGAGGTAGGTGTAGATTCAATTTCTAATAGATATTATTATTTTTATAGCTTACTTTTGTCGTGCTTAACTGAAACGGAGAAAATAACATAATTTTAATAGCATTAGTAAGCTGAACGGGAATCAAATCGCAAATCAGTCGAGTTTACAGTAAAACAGTGGCCTACTGTGCCACTGCGGTTTCATTATATTAAAAATACAAACATTTTATGATCTGACCTAATTTTGGCAAATTTATAAGCTCGGACACCTGTAATGAAATTTTACAAACAAACCTGCGGCTACACCTTTTTAATTAAATTGATAACTATAAGACTTTTTTTCTATAATAAAAAAACTAAAGCGTTTAAGAAATTCAACGAAGCTGGTTAAAAAGATATTGCTTAATTATTTAGAATGAAACTGTTCCCAAGGGACATGGGTTCGAGTTCCGGCACGCACAATATTTTATAAAGTTCTAAAATGAAGTTGTCAAATTTGAAAACAAACCTCTTCTTTTACCTCGGTATTCTGTATTCGGTTTCAACTAAATATCTTACGGCCAGTACAACAATTTAACCATTAGACCAACGAACCCATTATATAATCGTATGAGTGCTGATTAATTGCGACATTACCGTACAAAGCCTCTTGAGATATTGTACTCCTAGCTGATAATCGTTAGTTTATTATTTTTTTTGTGATTTATTTTAATTCTATATAAGAAAAATGAGTTAGTGTATATTAGAATGTCTAAAGATGTTGTAAAATAGAGTAGATATGAAGAAGACTGTCAAGGTGCTGTGGGGCAGAGTCTGACTAGCATTGGCCATGATTATGATTTCCAATAGGAGTGATGATTAGAAGTGTTGAATGACAAAACTCAGAGCTTCGTCTTTCTATATGAAAATCATCCTATACAGGTGGGATCATTTAAATAATAATCCCCTAGTAAGAATAGAAACGATAGTCAGTAGCTATACTGACTATCTAGTAAGCGGCTACTGAAGCGGCTACGCTTAATTGTTTCTTTTTTATATTTATGACAGAACAAAAATTCATACAGTTGTATTTTTTATACGTCTTCACCCCATCCGTCTCTCCCACAATCTGCCTATAAATAATCACTAAATCTCGAGGGGTAAACAAAACTCTAAACTAACAAAAGGATGTTCAAGAGCAACTAGCCTGTGATAAATTTATCAATTGAATAATAGAATTAATTTTTTAAGTCATGAGATTAAGACTGTTTATGTTTAAAATTTTAATCCGTACTATAAAATATGAACAAGACGGCATAAATAAGAAAATTTAGATATAAAAAAAATTAAAATGTAGCACTAAGCAATAGTAGTAGACCCGTTCAAGCGTAAAATAGATGTTACCTTGACAACGTGTCACCGACACGATCACTTTAAACACAAAGATTTATTTAACATATTAGTATCTGTATTATAAATTTTATTCTTTCAATATATTCCCAAAATATTATTGCTTAAAATATTAAGCTTCTGCACTTTCTTTTTATATCAATCTTAAGAGTGCCGAATTTCATACTTTTCCAGATTATAATCTCTTGCCTTTTTCTAGTATATAGGATTATTAACTTTAAAATTTTAGTAAACAATACGCTAAACGCTTACAATTTAAAATCACAAACTACGCAACAATGATAACGAGCACACAAACACACATTAAGAGTATGTATGTGTGTTATCAATCCATATAAACGATATTATTTTGTCACAGCATCAGTACACCTCGGGTGTTCATACAATATGATCGTTGAAATAGTTGTATTAGGCCTAACGGCTTTATTAGTCTACCTGTTGTACCTGCATAAGAGAAATCATAAGTTCTTTGATGAAAAAGACGTAAAATATTTACCAGGTGTACCAATTTTTGGTAATATTTTAAAAAGTACATTTTTAAAACACCACTTTTTTGAAGACTTGGACACCGTTTACAGAGCCTTCCCAGGTGAAAAGTAAGTATTCCATAGTAATATATTAAGACACAGTATATATATATATATATATATATATATATATATATATATATACATATATATATATATACAAATATATATATATATATATATATATATATATATATATTATATGGTAATAAAATTCGAATATATATATATACATATTCGAATTTTATTACCATAATGGACATGAGTTTAGTTTTTCTACATTATTCAATTTTAAAATATATAATTTGGTTTTAAAAGTTATTTTAAGTGGTTCTATGGCTACATAATGTTAATGGTAAGCTGTTACCGCCGACAACATCTCTGCTCAATTTACTCGTCGACTTAGTTATTGCCTTTGTATCTCTGTGACAAATAGCCATTCTTAGAATATATTTGTTTTCAAAAGATTCGTTCGAACGTTGAATGTTTTTCGGCTTAGGTTTTGTGCATGCACACGACATTCGGCAGTGTGCCTTGCCACTTATTGATACGGTAATCTTGATAACCCTGGTCTGAATGACCACAGACTCCCATATTAACCCTGGGACTCCTTGATAGTAAGAGTTTGTGAATTGTTCGTAGCCTCTGTGCAATAGGTCGGTCTTATTCGCTTATGTGTGTAATACCACCCATGTACCGCCGTTTTCCGAGGAGTGTTTCGCGAAGTGGGTTAAAAATATTCTATTAGTCACCTGTATGTTGTCTTGACTGAACGTAGCTAGATTTGGGACAATATAATTTATACGGAAGAGCCAAATGTCAACGAAGATGTTCTGGCCTCTGCTTATTCGGCTTCCATTATTATCGCCCCAAATTTATTCATCAAGGCCTCATCCGCTAATTTGACATTCCCCCATGTCTGGTTAAGCCTTGCACTTGAATTGAACTCTACCTAGTATTCCTAGTGACTCGACAAACAGTTGCAACTTCAGGAAAGAATTGTCTGAAGGTTACTCCGCCGCTGAAAGTAGTGTACCTGTCTTGCCATTTATGATCGGATTCTTCTTGAATCTTCTTGACGTGGACTTATGGTATTTTAGCGTAATCGTAGGGTTTTGATGATTGCTCATGGTTTCTTTCGCATACTGTTCAGAGCTGGCCGTTGAAAGTGTCCCACCTTGAACCTTGAATTCTACGATATCTGGCTCCCACCGTCGAGGTAACGGAAGGTTGGGACTCTTGGACCTTAGTTAGTGGTGATCGAGATGAAGCATAAGGCTTAAGTTCGTAAACGGGACGCAATTCAGAGTCCCACGTAACCTGTCCCGAGGCTAATAAAGGCCTCTAATCAGAAAGGTGTCCGTAATGCCATTTCCGCAAATATTTTTCTTTTGTTTTTATAATGCTGCGGTGCTTTCGGCTAGTTCATCTGCTCTTTTAATTCCAGCCTTTTTTATTTAAACTTAAAGCCATACTAGCCTAACCTCTCTTATCTGTTCTCTTAGGATATTTCGCTATAAAGCTCTCGCTAAGGGGTGGGTGAATCTTAGGTACCTTAATAATTTGCGTGAAGATGTTGTGTCATTCAGAATAGCAACCTGGGTATCGTTAATGGTAGTAATGTTTTGAATTGCCTTTTAGATAGCATACATATCTGCTTGGAATACAATAAACGAAGAATGCAGTGTGAAGATTAGGTTATTCTTTTCCTTCTCTTCTTCCCGCCAGATGAGCACCTACTTCTTTAACCACCTTACTGCAATCCGTGCATATGCAATTCGGACCTCAAATAGCTCAGGAGCTTGATATCATAGCTTCCAGGATGTCATATTCTATGGTTTCCGATGAAGCTGGGTGTGATAGCGTGGAAGAATCGTCCTGTGTCTCTAGGCAAGTATTTAGAGGTAGTTTGTCTTTGCTCTTATATTTAATCCTTCTCCTGTTTATCCTCCCTTAAGAGAGAGCAGGTCCAACGGGATAAGAACTGTAGGGAAGGTTACGGTGCGATAAGATTTATAAACCTCCTGTGCAAAGCCCCTCAGGAGCATCGTATTTAAATTTTTTGTCTGTAAGCTGTAGTTTTATAAACGAACGTAAGGCTAAATTGCTTAAAACGTTGGTTTGTTTTATTCCCAATAGATTTGAGTCCCGCCACGTACAATATTTTATACGATTCTACAATATTGAATCATAAGTAAGTAGTCAAATCTTGAAAAAAATTGCAATTTGAAATCTTTTTTTGTGAGTAAACACTTTTTTTGAGTAAATTCTTCTTCTTATACACTCGGAATCAATTGAATATGTTACGCCATGTGTAACAATTTAACCACTAGACCAACGAACCCATTATATAATCGTATGAGTACTGATTAATTGCGACATTACCGTACAAAGCCTCTTGAGATATTGCACTCCTAGCTGATAATCCTTCGTTTATTAATATTATAAAAGAAATTAGTTAATGTCTTTAGATGTTGTACCATAGGGTATTGTATGGGTCTATATGAAGAAGACTATCGTGGCACAGTGAAGCACTCTATTTGGCAATGGCTATAATTAATATCTATTATAACTAGGGGCGGTAATTAGAAGTGTTGAGTGGTCAATCAAAGCCATGCTTCGTCTTCCAGAGATGGGGTGATTTAAATATAATCGTCTTCCAATTGGAAATAGAACCCATAATAATCATGGTTACAAGCAGACTTTGCCCTCTTGCGCCACTTTATGTGTATATTTTTAAACATCTCTCCTATGATCTACACATGGACAATCACTAAATCCCGAGGGGAAAACAAAACTCTTAACTAATAAAAGGATGTTCAAGAGCAACTAGCCTATGCGATAAATTTATCAATTGAATAAATTTTTAAGTCATGAGATTACGACATATTTTCTTTGTTTGAAATTGTGAATAAATATGAAAATAAATTAAAATAAAATCAACTGCAGAGAACAATTAGAAAATATTTTATTCAGAGCTACCACTAAGTGACAGTAGTAGAACCATTCAAGCGTTAAATAGTGGTTACTATAACAACGTATTGGTTACATCCAACAAGTAGTACGTGATAAAGACTTTATTGATTCAATGTATTTCAAATGTATTAATACTAAAAGTATGACCTTTCCCGTATAAAACATCGCCATTAAAATGCACCAAATTTCATACTTTTCTACAGATCTTTATAAAAATTTCGTGTTAAAAAGTGATATTGTATGTATTGAATCGACCGAGATAATGATCTCATATCAATATCTTTCTCAAGTTTTGTAAGATTATAAACTTTAAATTTTAGTAAGCAAAACGCTAAACGCTTACAATTTAAAATCACAAACTACGCAACAATGATAACGAGCACACAAACACACATTTGTGTATGTATGTATATTATCAAAGCATATAAACTATTTTGTCACAGCATCAGTACACCTCGGGTGTTCATACAATATGATCGTTGAAATAGTTGTATTAGGCCTAACGGCTTTATTAGTCTACCTGTTGTACCTGCATAAGAGAAATCATAAGTTCTTTGATGAAAAAGACGTAAAATATTTACCAGGTGTACCAATTTTCGGTAATGTCTTTAAAAGTACATTTTTAAAACACCACTTTTTTGAAGACTTGGACACCGTTTACAGAGCCTTCCCAGGTGAAAAGTAAGTTTTCCATGATTAATATAAAAAGTTAATGATCAAACTAAAAAAATATTCTTTCAACAATATTCAATAAACCAGTTTTAACCAGTTTCATTGTAAATATTTTTAGAAAAGTTATAAAAATTTTAACGCAGCAAGATTCAAACCCGCGCCTCTTGGAAACCGTCCAAGCGCTCTGCGTTCAAGGCATTTTCTTATCCTAACTCCGCAATAACACTTAAAAAGTATTAAAGTACTTAGATAGCAGTTTTAACTAGCATTTACCATTTCTACAGAGCTAAGCCACTCTATGACAATCATAAAATGAGTAAATTAAGTGAGGCCGGTAGTGACGTGGGGCTGAGTCTGCTGTAAACACGATCAGTTGTGAGTTTGATTCCCACTCGCGGAAATGATAATAATTGAATTATTTCCATTTGTGCTCTCTGGTAATACAAAGTCGATGTTGTGTCTCATATTCGGCGAAAAGCGGAGTACAGAGTGTCTTGACATTATATCCAGTTTACAGTGCTAGGCTATATAAAACTAAAAAACAATTAAATCTTCAATAAATGTTTAAATAAAAAAAGCGAAACTAAATATATATATATATATATATATATATATATATATATATATATATATATATATACGCGATTAATTTAGTTAGAAATAAACAGAAGATACAAATAATGAGAGAAACGAAATATTTTTTTTATTCTAAAATATTTAGCTTATCTCAGTGTAACATTTAAAGAAAAAATATATAATTACTTATGTCACGTGGTACGAAATGTATATAGTAAAGTAATTATCAGTTACGGAGAACTGAACTTTGACAGAATATCCTATTCCATATCTAAAAGCTTTTTTAACGTAAACAAAAATCATAATTAAAATGTTTAATACTATAGGTCACGGGTTCAAATGTCATCTGTAATAATAATGAAGTTATGTTATTTATTTGTATGAAATTTGCGTTTTGTTAATTTAATTTTTCAAAAATATACATTTAAATGTGGAAAACAGATAATATATCTGTTTTCTACTAAGTAAAGTAAATAAAAATCTAAAATTTGAACACGATTGATAGGTATATATATATTTTTAGCTTCACGCTTTTATTCCGCATAGCAGGGTAGCCAAGAAGTACCTAGTGTCAACACACTCCGTACTTCACTTTCCACCGAACTCAAGACGTTGCGTGTTAAGTGGTGGAACTTAACGCCGCTCATGGTCTTTACCAGAGCGAGGAAGTCAAAATAATTTAAATGTAATCACTTCCTCGAGTGGGGATCGAACCCACAACCGATCGCGTTTACAGACAGTCAGACACTGTTACACTGCGCCATGACCGGCCTCTAATTGAACACTAATCCACATAAATGTAGCTCGTAGAATAAAGATAATATTTTTTTCATAAACTCGCTTTAAAATAAATATAGATCTTAATTCTAAGTAGCCGACTATAATTATATACAAATGCGAGATAAATGTCATTAAGGAAAAAAAGATACAAAGTCTGTAGTGGAATAAATTTAATATTAAAAAAAAAGTCATGGCGCAGGTTATGGGTCGAACCCCACTCGGGGGAGTGATTAAATTAAAAATTATTTCCTCATCCTCACTCTGGTAAGATAAAGTGCGGCGTTGAGTTCCACCGCTTAGCACGCAATATCTCGAATTCGATGGAACGCAAAGTACGGAGTGTCTTGTAACTAGGTACTCTCTGTCTACCCTGCTGTGCGTTATAAGAAGCTATAAAATACCTGTATGATACATTATAATTCCTTTACTTTTGTTACAGATATGTCGGTTACTTAGAAGGAACTACACCATTATATATTATAAGAGACCCTGAATTAATTAAGGCCATAACTATTAAGGACTTTGATCATTTCGTTGATCACAAAGAATTCTTTTCTGAAGAAATTGAGCCACTATTTGGTGGAAGTCTAATTATGTTAAAAGGTAAACAAATATGTTCATACTTAATATATGTATATCTATGTGTGTGTGGATGGGTGAAAGAGAGAAGGAGAAAAGTTGTTTTTTTTTTAATAAAATACGTAACTTTACATTTTACCTTGAATCTTATTTTTAGTAATAACATTAAAATTCCGGCTGGTCGTGGCGCAGTGGGATAACGTCTGACTGTAAACGCGATCGGTTGTGGGTTCGACCCCACTCGAGGGAGTGATTATATTTAAATTATTTGCACTTCCTCGCTCTGATTAAAGACAAAGTGCGGCGTTGAGTTCCACCACTCAACACGCAATGTCACGAATTCGGTGGAAAGCGAAGTACGGTGTGTCTTGACACTAGGTACTTCCTGTCTATCCTACTATGCGGGATAAAAACGTGAAGCTATAAAAAAATATTAATTTTTTTTAAAACTGTATTTATTGATGTTACTTTAAAATTTGTTTAAAAATATTATGACATTATCCATTTTACAGGTGAAAAATGGCACGACATGCGTACTACACTGAGCCCCGCATTCACTGGTTCTAAGATGCGACGTATGATGCCTTTCATGACGGAAATTAGCGGGAATATTATAAAATATTTGAAAGGTAAATATGAGTTAATATTAAAAAATATTCGCATACAATATTAATAAGATTTCTCTACGTATTCCGCTTTCCGCTGACTTGATAATCCGCTTCGCTTTCCGCCGAATTTCAGACAATGTGTGTTGAGCGGAACTCAACTCTGTATTTAACTAAGCACGACCGATCACGTATACAGTCAGGCGCTGTCCTACTGCTACCTTGACACTAGGTACTTCCTGTATACCCTGTTATGCGGGATAAAAGCGTGAAGCTAAAATCTTGAGTTATATAATCTAATAAATGAACAATGCTGATCCTTTTCTTACCACAATGAAAATAATGAGAAAAAAAATAAAATATAATTATCCCCCTGAGTAGTGAACCCAAAACCATCAAGTTTACGGCATGATACTATCAAATACGTCACAATGGTTTCAATAAAAAAACGATTTAATACATGTCTTCAATGTGACCTTGTAACAATGATTGCTACGTTCAGAGGCAACTTACATATAATTACTTTGACTTTGAGAGAGACGGACAAAAAGTTCTTAAATTACTTATTATTATTATCCGCTATATATATATATATAATTTTTCTGTTGACTTACTCTCGCTTTCTTAGCTACAGTTCTGAATATAGATACTAACTTTTTACCTACTTGCAATTACAAAATATCTCAAAATTAATTTATAATTAGTTATAATAATAATATTTGGATTATCACGCGTAGCAGGGTGTCAAGACACTTTGTATTCCGATTTCCGTTGAATTTGAGAAATTACATGTTGAGTGGTCCAAATTATTATAAATATAATCATTTTCCTGAATGAGAATTGAACCCACAACCGATCGCGTCTACAGTCAGACGCAGTCGATCTGCACCACGACCGGCCTATTTTTTTTATTAACACCTGCTACATAAAATCTATCATAAAATTTATAACATATTTAAAAATAACAAACTATAAAATTTGGCGTAGAACGGGACGCATTTTTAACAAACGCGACTGAATTGAGAAAATGCGATGTTAAGTTACGCATTTCTCACACCTGAGAATGAATACACATGAATAGAGAATGAACCATCCAGCCCATCAGCCAAATATTGCTATACATACGCATAACATATTATATATGGCGGAATGCGTAACACAACGCCGGCGTAAGTCATAGAAATTAACAAAATTTGTGATATCTTATATTTATATAGAGTTTAGCTAAAGTAACAAATAATCAGAATCAGCGTTCGATAATTACTTGACAAAGGTAAGCAAAGTTAAATGAATTAAACTCCCAAGCACCAAAGTCTTACACAAATATGAAATTTACAAACAAAGAAACCAATTGCGGAATTAATCAAATTGTACACGTTTACTTGCGTTATAATTTGAACGCTTTGAAACTTTTAATGACGTTTAAATCTAATTTAACTTTTGAGCGTGAAAGCTATCTAATGTTAACACGACGTATGATTTTGGCCCGTTTGTTACTGAGCAATTAAAATAATGAGAAATTCAAATTAATGTATTCACGAATTACGTTTGTATGTAAAATTTTATTCTAGACGCTTTTAATGGCACAGTAGACTTAATAGTATATGAGTTGATTCAAGGTTGTTTTACCGCTGAGAATATTGTTATTATATATATTAATACGTGAAGAAAAATCTATATAAACATTTTCAAGAAAATTTTGCGAACAGGGGAGTATGAAATTTGGCACAGTTACAGTCTATATAGAGAAGGAGTGCAAAATGTTAATATTCTTAAAAAATAATGCATAAAAATATATATAACACACACTACAATATGTTTGACATACACGCTTACATAAAGTGATGTACACGTTATTGTATTTATAAAATCTCTACGCTTTCTCTGCATGTAGCACAGAGAGTTTATTGTCAAGACAATGTGCACCCAGCTTTAATATTAAACAATGCATGTTAAATGGCGGAACTTAACGCCGCGGTTAGTTCCACTAGATTAGAAACATGAAAATAATTGACTGCGTCTAAACAGCCTACGTTATAATTAAAATTTTAATATATTTCTCTAGCTCTTTTATATAAAATATATTTAAATTCCACGTTATAGCCAATGATATAAAAAGAAAGAAATAAACAGAAAAAAATATATAGTGAAAATAAACCTATAAGTAAGAATTAATAAATCAGGCATTAATATTTCATTTGCAAATTGTTTTGCTTCGTAATATCTTATATATGCTAATAATGGTAGACAAAAGTTGTAAGGCATTCTGTACTCAATGTTTATTACGTTACTTACTCAATTTACTTACTTTGTGTCTTCAAGAACACTCACGTGAAGATATCGACGTGGAAGACGTGGTCCGTCGATATACCAACGATGTGATCGCATCAGCTGGTTTCGGACTTCAAATAGATTCTTTAAAGGATAAAGACAATGAATTCTATAAAACTGGCCTGAATTTGTTCAATTTCAACGTGTTTCAGCGTTTCTTCTTTTTCTTTTCGGCCATGTTCCCTAATTTTAGCAAGGTTTGTACCTAAATATATTTTTATTATTTTTTGTTTTAGCGTCACGCTTTTATCTCGCATAGCAGGATAGTGTCTAGTGTCAAGACACTCCATACTCCGCCAAATTCCAGACATTGTTGAGTGGGGAAACTCAAGGCCGCACTTTGTCTTACCGGAGCAAGCGAGATTTTTATTATATATATATATATATATATATATATATATATATATATATATATATATGTATATATATATATATATGTATATATAAATATATTACATTTTTATTACTATAGATTTTATGTAAATTTATTGCGTTTATTTGCTTGTTGCCTTAAAATTAATTAAATAATCATTAATAGGCTATCAAATATTTTTGTATATGTAAATTTAAAATTTAATTTACTGTAAACGTGATCGGTTGTAGGTTCTATCCTAACTCGGGGGAGTGATTATTTTTAAATTATTTTCACTTCGTCGCTCTGGTACTTTCTGTCTACCCTGCTATGTGGAATAAAAGCGTGAAGATATAGAAAAATAATTAAATTAACTTTTAGTGTACTCAATAAACATGAAACATGAGATAAATTTAATTCGTTTATTTTACAGAAATTAGGTATAAATTTGTTCCCACAAAAAACGACTCAATTCTTCAGGGACTTGGTGAACTGTACCATGGAGCACCGTAAGAAGAATAATATAGAAAGACCCGATATGATCCAATTGCTTATGGAAGCTTCTAAGGGTATTTACGAATTATATAAAACTTTAAAATATTTTCTAATCCTAAGTGTGGAAAAATCCTTTAAAAATAGTAGATATTAATATAAAACCCTTGATAATATAGGTTCAATTCCCGAGTCATACAAATTATCTTCCCAATAAAAAAAAAAAACTATTCTTTTCAATAAATATAAAATCATTATAAAAAATTATCCTAAATATAAAATTAAATAAT
Source organism: Dryadula phaetusa (assembly GCA_032432895.1). Taxonomy (NCBI): domain Eukaryota; kingdom Metazoa; phylum Arthropoda; class Insecta; order Lepidoptera; family Nymphalidae; genus Dryadula; species Dryadula phaetusa. Next base: position 539,992 of record JAOYRS010000022.1, read on the forward strand.
TATAAAAACTAAATCATTGTCTCATAAATAGCTTGCTTTACACATTTCTTACACACGATTGTGAAGACTGAGACCTGTCGATGTATTATCCTATTAAAAATACATGTTATATAGGATGTTTGAAGGCGGAGAATGAGGGAAATGACAACTTTACCCTCGAAGGAGACACCTTCAAACCAAAAGCAGTACAACGTGGTAAGTTTAAATTTTATTTCAACGCGTGTTAAAAATACGTTTATAATAATAGTAATGAATAATAATAATATTTTTTTTTCTCACAAAAGTCAAAAGGTAAAAACCTGTTTTAAAGATCACTAAGCTCTTATATTTCCTTGGTAGAAAATATGTAAAATAGTTTAGACTTAGAATTATATATATATATATATATATATATATATATATATATATATATATATATATATATATATATATATATATATATGTATATATATATATATATATATATGTATATATATATATATATATATATATATATATAAATATATGTATATATATATATATATATATATATATATATATAATAAGAAAGAGAGAGACCGGTCGTGACACATTTTTTAAATTACTTTCATTTGCTCGCTCTGATCAGAGAAAGTGCGGCGTTGAGTTCCAACAATCAAAACACAATGTCTCGAATTCTGTAAAAAGCGGAGTACGGAGTGTCTTGATATTATGTACTTTCGCTAAGCTAAAAAAAATTAATAGCAATGCAAATAGAATATAAAGCAAAAATAATAAATTTACAAGTTTATATTTAAATCATATTATGTAACACGCAGAAATAATATAAAAAACACATAATTTAGTACTTACACGCTCAATTGCCTCAGTATAATTAAGTGTATACAAATGTACGTACTCGTATAACCAATTCCAATCTAAATTCATCAAACGAACTGTATTCACAACTAGAATACCAATATTGCAATAATTATAATTTCCAACACACATATTTCATTCGTATTAATTGACTTTAATTTGAAAAAAAAAACGCCATAGTAGTTTCGTGAGCTGACTCTACATGTGGTTGAGGGTTCGATACCAATAAGGGGCGTGATAAGATTAATTTTTAATTTTCTATGGTTCATAGACAAAGTGCGGCGTTGGGTTACGTAAATCTATATATTGTCTAAAAGCATTGTAACATTGGCTTAAAAATTAAAGTTATTTTAAACGTGTTTTAATATATTAATACACCTCCTACTAATAAGCCAATCCTTTAAAGTATATACTATACATTTTAGAAAACCATGAAAATCGTGTAAACGTCTAGATTAGACCATTGTGACAGAGATTTCAGATATTTTTTTTGTAAATTTCTCCCAAAAACTTGTCTTTCTATAATAATGTTAATTAGAGAAACAAATTGTAATATGCACATTAGAAATTCGTTGTTGCTGAAAAGAACATATGGCTTAGTGGTTAGAGAGGTTAGACGACCAAGAGGCGCGGTTCGAGTCGTGCTACGTACAAATCTTAATAAATTTCTTCCATAATAAATAATTTGTTTTTTTTTTAACTTTACGCTCAGGGTAGACAAAAAAACCTAGTGTCAAAACGCTGCACGCTGCGCCAGTTAATAATTCCTTATATATATTATAATAAATAAATCCTTATATACAGAATGGTCACAAAGTGAAATAGCATCCCAAGTGTTCGTGTTCTTCGTCGCCGGTTACGAAACGTCAGCAAACGCTCTAGTGATGTGTGTACACGAGCTCGCCCTACACCCTGACATCCAGGAAAAATTGTACCAGGAGATAATAAGTTTTAAGGAGCAACACGGAGACCTCACGTATGACAATTTGAACCTTTTGAAGTACTTGGAGTGTGTTTTGAATGGTACGTAGCTTTTTAAAGTAAATAATATTTTGTAATTAGTATATAATGTTTGCTAAGAAAAGAAGAATATAAAGAAACTAACGGGACGTATGTTAACGTAAGAAGAATATAAAAGAATTTTCTCATACTTCCTACAGTCAAGTGTCGATATAGTATAGTTTTGTATTAAAACAAAAATATTAGTATTTTTAGAGTTGCCAGAAGCTAGTACTGTCTGGGAGTGGGGTTCTGCTGAAAAGAGCCAACAAGAATACATTGTTTAAAATTGAACATAATGTATGCCATTTTTTTTTTTCAGAAACATCCAGAAAATGGGCTGGTGCCATTATAATGGATAGAGTGTGCAATAAAGAGTATGAACTACCTCCGCCAAGGGAAGGAGCTAAGCCTGTAAAAGTTAGTATTTTTAAAAGAAATCTTTATTCAAGAAACAGTAACTAGCTTGTCTTTCATGAACTTTATTTAAAAATACTCACTCTCCAGAGTGGGAGTCGAACCCACGACCATTTAATATTATGTATCAATGCTGTCCCACTGATTTAATAATTTTATTTATAAAAAATAAGCCGACTTGATAATAAGTATACAACTACCTTCATATATTTTCTTTCCAGTAATTTGCCTCTGTCTCTGAAACCACTTAACTTATTTTAATGAAACTGACTGACTGTTCTCTAAGTTAAATTATACTTAAGTAAAATTAAAAGAATTTGTATACACAAACAAACATACAAACATATACTTACCAAATTAGGCACACCTGCTTCGATGGAAGCCTAAATGAATATATATATATATATATATATATATATATATATATATATATATTTTACAATTAGATTAGAGAAATAAAAGCGTTGACTTCCACCATTCAATTTATAATATATAAAATGTAAACGAAAAATAAAGAGAGATAATTCAAGTTATTTTTACTAGTTATAAAGTATTATTTCACACTTAGAATTAGAATTTTTTTTTAAGAAACGTATAAAAGTTTGAACGCAGCGGGACTTAAACCTGAGCCTCTCGTAAACCGTTCGAGCGCTCTGACCGCTACACCTTGCATTCTATTACCGGCGTTCTATTGTAACATAAATAAATTGTAACAAAGCGTATAAAAATTTCGACGCAGCTGGAGCAAAAGCGCGGGTTCGAATCCCGCTGCGTTCAAACTTTCATACATTTTTCAATAATATTAACACAAATTATTATTTTTTAATAATTATTTTCAAAAAAACCTTGCTTTATTATGCTTATATTTGCAATACATCATCTACAACATTATCAGTACTCTACTTAAGAGATCGTATACACGTCCTGGATATATTAATTAATAAGAATTTAATTAACACTTAATATATTTTTTGCAATGCTCTTTGAAATAACGTAATTACATGAAAGGACGCAATCAATGCTTACATAGGCTATGAAAAGTCGATGTCTCGAGTGTATCTCGAAAATACTCGATTTCTCGTTTATTATTACAAAATAATGTACAAAATGCAAGTGCATGTTTATATTCGAAATACAGTATTGTTTACCCAATTAAAAATATCTCAGAAATAGACAGAAATAGACAGAAAATAGGCTTATCTTATAATTTTATATTTTACTAGAAAAGTGATAATGACTGAAGTGTGTGATCCAAGATAGATAATTCTAGAACAATATATTAATTGTGCTATATTTAATTAGATAATATTAGTCTTTTAGTCAAGAAAGAAAAAATCATACAATTTTATATATAAAAAAATTACATAATTAATTTTTAAAGCTTATATTTAGTTATTGAAATTAAAATGACTTAGCACTAGGTTATATCTGTTTATCCTGTTATATACGAGGGATACTTAAATATGGTTCTTTTTTTACTTCACGTCTTTACCCCTCATCACAGGGTAGTTTGGTTGTACCTAGTGTCAAGACACTCCATACTTCGATTTCCGCCTAATTCGATACATTGTGTGTTGAGTGGCGGAACTCAATGCACTTAGTCTTACCAGAGTGAGAAAGTAAAAATAATTTTAATATAATCACTCCCCCGGGTGGGAATCGAACCCACAACCGATGGTGTTTACAGTCAGACGCTATCACACTGTACCATGACGAGCCTTTTAATATATATAATTTAAAAAATTCTAGCTAAAACCAGGAGATATAGTCTACAACATGGTGAACTGCATCCACATGGATCCACAACATCATCCCAATCCAGAGAAATTTGACCCTGAACGATTCTCTGATGAAAACAAACACAAAATAAAGCCTTTCACATTTATGCCTTTCGGAATGGGACCTAGAATTTGTATTGGTAAGCTGAAATTTAATATTATTTATTACAAACAAAAAAATCACATGTTTGACTGATATCTAGTTAGGCAAAAATATTATATAAAATAATATTTTAACTATGGATTTGAAATGAGATCATCGTGGGGCGATAGAACGTCTGATTGTGAGCAAGATGGTTGTTGGTTCAAATCCCAATCAAATTCTTGATTTATTTAAATTATTTTCATTTATCACGTCTGTTATGTCAAAAGGTGGCATTGAGTTTCACCACTCAACGCGCAACGTCTGACTTCAAACTACTTGAATATCGCGATGTCATGATACAGAATCCTCTGAAGAAGAGAAAGTGCACAAAGATGCTTGTTTGTGTTTTAATTTCTAGTAGAATTTAAACACACTATAATAAACACACAAATACACACACAAACACACACGGACGCACAGCTCACACATACATATATCATAAATCATGTACGTTTAAGCTTTTTAAATGAAACTGTTTAAAAACGGATTATTTGCGTATATATTGGTTTCGAACACTTTACAGTAGTCCGTGGTCACACTTGGGGGTAGACTGAGGTGTCTTGGCGTGTCGGTTGATACAAAAACTAATTACATCAATCTATCGCCATCTGTTTTTTTAGCTTCACGCTTCTATCCCGCATAGCAGGGTAGACAGAAAATACCTAGTATCAAGACACTCCGCACTTCGTTTTGCACCGAATACGAGACATTGCGTATTGGTGGAACTCAACGCCACTCTATGTATTTACCAGAACGAGGAAGTGAAATTAATTAAATATCACTGCCCCGAGTGGGGATCAAACCCGCAACCGATCGGGTTTACAGTCAGACGCTGTCACACTATGCCACGACCGGCCTCTCTATTTCTTTATTTAATAATAATTAAATAACGTATAATTTTTGTATCAAATGACAGACAAATACCACCTCACCCTACCTGTTTGAAATGTCAGGTTTTCCAAAAATATATTTTTGAATACCAAAATATACGCGATTAATCCGTTTAAAATAGTTTCATTTAAAATGTGTAAAAATCAGGAAAAGTCAAAGATATTATTGCGTGTAAGGTGTTTAAAACATTTTTCCAAGCGATATTTCTTCCACAGGATCAAGATTTGCGATGATGGAACTCAAAGTCCTAATATATAATCTTGTACTTAACTTCAAGATAGTGAGATGCGAGAAGACGGTCGACCCTATTGTATTGAAACCACACGAGTTCAACATCAAAGTACGCGGAGGTACCTGGGTTCGACTTGAACCTAGAAAATAGATTATGCTACGTTTCTATGATAAATGAGCTGTTTTTTTTTAATTTTTGTATTTTTTTGTTATTATTATTATTATTATATAATCGTTAGTGTTAATCATTAAATATATTATAATTCATATAAGAATAAATGATACAAAATTATTAATGAATTTAAATGTAAGTCTAATATTTGGATGATGGTAATAAAATAACACATTATTGTTAAGTGGTTTTGTTTTTAATCATAAAAATAAATCACCATATAGAAAAAAAACATCAAATGTACAAAAATACATAATGTACAAAAATAGTCGTGTTATGTGTTATACGTACTTATGTGTACATTTTTACTCTTATTGACATTGCTAGCTAGATAGCGGTACCCAACGCCGGACGTTGTCTTGCCAGACTTTTATCCAAACCAATCTACGTCAGTAAGCGCAACTGTGACCACGAACCACTGTAATGTTTAAATGTCATGTTTTCTAAAATATGTTTTGAATCATTTCAAAATATATTTGACATATCGCAATCAGGCCATCGTGGTGTAGTGGAACAATGAGGAATGATTATATTTAAAAAATATTTTATTCCTCCACTTTCTCTGGTTAGACAAAGCGCGGCGGTGAATCGTTACTTAACACGGAATCCAATGCAGTTAATGGAGTGTCTTGACACTAGGTTCTCTCTGAATACTTTACTATGCGGAATGAAGCGGTAACTTGAAAATCAATAACACAAATGTACATGACTATAACCACTATAACACAATTTTTGGCATAATCCCTCTTATATTCCATTAAACGCCATAAACAATGCTATAAAATACTATAAATATGCCAATGAATTTACAAATTAACCCATTCCGGATGTAGAATGTGACAAATGAGAGAATTATCTTACATCGAAACCTTCCAATGTGTAAATCACCACGCCCCATAGGATCCGACGCTGAATACCATGAAATATACGGCTGTCCATAGTAATAGAGACGCCTGTTTGTTGATTTAAAGAAAGAAAACACTAATTGTTTGTGCTTTGATTTGCTAAGTTTGCTTATTTAAAATTATTTTAAATGGTATTTTAAATGGTAGGACTTTGATTTAAATTAGATTTATATGTGTATTTATATGTATGTGTGTGTTTGTGCTTATATATATATATATATATATATATATATATATATATATATATATATATATATATATATATATATATATATATATATATATATATATATATATATATATATATACATTATACTAAACGGCTATTAAAAAGCGTACACGCCCGCAATTTGTGCCCGTATGTTACCTTGTTTAAATTGCGTACATTTGGCAGGCTTTCACCGTGTTTTTAGAACAAGCACATTTTAACTTGCCGCGGGATGGCATTAAGGGTGACCAGGCTTCACTCTTATATGTTAATGAGAAAAAAATTAAATATATTTATTAGAACACCTTCAAAACATTGTCATTTACGGGATAGACTTGTTTTCTAATTGACGGGGCATTTGGACAGCATCTGACGGTATACGTGAGTGGCTGTAGATTCAATTCCCGCGGAAGCGAAAAATTTATAATATATTTAATTCTCTGCCCTGGTAAGACCAAAAACGTCGTTGAATTTCTACCTCGCAACACTAAATGTCTCATTGGAGTGTCTAAACACCTAGGTGGCCGATCCAGCCTCTACTGCAGCAGGAAATAATATCTACTTTTATATTTCTAACTTGCTATTACATGTATTTGAACAAGATAGTTTATACCTGAATCAAGAAAAAGACAATACGGCAGTATATATGTGGATCTTTGGTTTACATTAAAAATTATTTTTTAAATTGAAAAAAAAAAATTCAGACACTAAAATCATAGAAAAAAAACACCAAAAATAACCAACTTAATATTATATTAAAAGAAAGCCTATTCCCAAGTAATAATGGAGTCACTACGGTGGTCGGTGTGCAATTTGTAAGTTATTTTAATGTTAATTCAGTGCCGGCGACGTCGACCGCAGACCATAAATTCTCGTTGTCACCGCTTTGTTGCCTCTTATAATCCTTGCCTGGTCCAAAGCTTCGCAGAAACGTAAGGAAATCTTATTTTTATGATGTTTACTTGGAAAAATAATATACATTTCATTTCTTGGTTTGTATAAATTAACACTTGTTTATAATTTCTAGATTATAAGTACTTCAAATTTAATATCGAATTGAATATATATATATAGAATAGAAAATATTTTTTAAAATCTGAAGGATATTACTTAAAATAAACCGGCCTGTCGTGGCGCAGTGGAACAGCGTCTGACTGTAAATACAATCGGTTATTAGTTCAATCCCTACTCGGGGCACTGATTATATTTAAATTATTTTCATTTCCTCGCTCTGGTAGAGTTAAAGTGCGGCGTTGAGTGCCACCACTCAATACGCAATGTTCCGAATTCGATGGAAAGCTAAGTACGGAGTGTCTTGACACTAGGTACTTTCTGTCTACCATGCGGGATAAAAGCGTGAAGCTAAAAAAAATTAAAATTACCATGTTTAGAATGGGTACGTGTTAGAAGTAAGTGCGAGAATCATAACAGCGAAATCTCTCTACTCCTAATTTTTTCTGCACCTATTGTTAAGGTTTGCTCTGGTAAGATATCGTACGGCGTTGAGTTCCACTCCTAAGTGAGTACCTTTACACTAAATATCCTCCGACTGTTCTGCTATACGGAAAGAAAGGTATAACTATTTAGATTCGAACCCATAAACATCGTTCTTAGTCAGATTTTTATTCACCGCACCATACTGGCATCGTATTTTATAAAATATTTTCAAATATCAAAACCATAACGCAAAAACTTAATTACAATATCTTACCGTAGGGTACTTTATATAAATTGACTTAAAAAAAACAAATTCTTATCTTGAAATTACATCTTAGGTATTTTAACGTTTTCCTTTATTGTTCTTGGCCGTTTATTAAAATCATTTTTCTATAAAAAAAATTCGAAGCATATTATTAAAGTTTCATTATTTATTTCCTTGTAGAGTTTTCAACGTTAATGTCATACTTAGTAATTTTATATTCTCTTAATTTTTTTTTTAATTTTTTTCCGCACATTGCCAACTAAAACCTCATGGTACATTAATTCGAACGCATTACCTGGATATTAAAGCTGCAGTTAAGTCAAAATTAAACATGTAGATCTCTCAGCATTTTATTTTTCTTATTCTTAGGATAGAGGCCGGTCCTGGTACAGTGGGACAACGTATGACTATAAATTCAATCAGTAGGCTCGATTCCCACTTGTGGGAATGATTATATTTAAATTATTTTTATTTTCTCGCTAAGACAAAGCGCGGCGTTGAGTTCCACAACTCAATACGATACTTCTCGAATTCGGCAGAAAGTGAGTGTCTTGACAACAGGTACTTCCTGTCTACCATGCTATGCATAATAATAATGCGGGATAATAGCGTGAAGCTAAAAAAACAACTGAAGCGTGAAGCGTGAAGCTAAATAGGTATTTTTTCACTTCTTGCCACCAATTATTCAACTCATCACGCTGTATTGAGTCAATACAGTTTTTTCTTTTGTATTTATTAGCTTCACGCTTTACCTGAGAAAAGCGGAAAATTGAAATATTTAGAAAAAAAATTGAATATTACTACATTTTCATAAAACTTATTCTCATTAATATAATTTATTTTAAACCCACGAAGAGACACAGCTATAAATGCTCACAGCATCCAAACAAGCATCTCAGAGAGTCATCTCCACAGTACCAAAGTATAAAAATGAGGCACAATCTTGTAATAAACGACATATCGTCCGTCCATATCGCGAGGGGACTGCGCTGCGGTTTTATTGCGAAAACATTCGTTTTATAAGATGAGATGACGTGATAAGTTTAAGTGGGTTGACATATATATATATATATATATATATATATATATATATATATATATATATATATATATATATATATATATGTATGTATATTATTTTTATTATATACTTGTTTTTCGCTTCACTCATTTATATTAGCCAAGAAGTACCTAGTGTCAAGACACTCCGTACTCCGATTTGACTATGATATATTGTGATAAACTTATAAAGGACATCGTGGTGCAGTACAGCGTATGACTGTTAACGCGAGTGTTTGTAGATTCGATTCCTCGGCTCGACTCGGGAGAATGATATTTTATTTTCATTTCTCAGCTCTAGTAAGACTAAGTTCTCCACTCAATACGCAATGTCTCGATTTCAGGCCAAAAACAATCAGCGGAGTGTCTTGACACTAGATTATTTCTGGCTCCGTGCTTACAGAATAAGAGATAAAGGTGTTCTTTTATAATAATTATTTAAGTATTTAAATATATAAGTTATTCTAAGAATAACCATTGGCATTATCATAGTATCCTTGTGCAATAAATATAATCTGCTCGGGTAAATTTACAAAAATATTGTTAATTTTTTTTAGCTTCACGCTTTTTCCTTGCCAGAATGGGGTAAAGGGGTAGTCAGAAAGGACGGATATTGTATTACCTTAATTTATTTATAAATGGGTAACATTGGGTATTAGTCTTAAATATTAATAATTAAGGAAACGTCATTCGAGCTCAAAAGTTATATTTTGCAGGAAATCATTTAAATATTTATGTTATTACAGAACATCTATTCACCTTTTTTAACTATAATTTGCCCTCCTTGGTTCGATGCCTATATAAGACGGCAAGTACACACTACAGGGGCTCTTTCACTCGTCCGGTTAGTAGGTTGTGTTCGGTGATATCTATTCTAATGCTGACGTTATTATTATTATTTCAATATACTTTGCTTATGTATTTTAATATAAAATTATAATTTTCTTGTACAAATTCATTTACCAGTTTAAATATTCTCCTTATATTAGAGTAATCAGAGATAACTTAGTGTTTGTACACTCCGTCTTCCATTTTCTTTTTTAAAGGCAACATGCATAACGTAAAAAAATATAAACAAATCAATTTGTTCTAGTAAGCATCGAACCTCTTATTACTTTTACATTAAATTTTTTTAGCTTCACGCTTTTATTCCGCGTAGCAGGGTAGTCCGTACTTCGCTTTCCACCGAATTCGAGACATTGCGTGTTGAGTGGTGGAACTCAACGCCACACTCTGTCTTACCAGAGCGAGAAAGTGATAATAATTTAAATATAATCACTCCCCCGAGTGGGAATCGAACACACAACCTATCACGTTTACAGTCAGACGCTGTCCTCGCTCAGACAATAAGTTTCGATTATATTATTTAAAGTTTAAAGTATTCTATACGAAAACTCCGCATATTTTGTTAGCAATACTTCGCTTTTGTTCGTTCCACACAAAATGACCGGAGCATTTGAAATGTTTGTTGAAAATATTGTGAACGATGAAATGTGTGGTTTTAATTGAATATTCTGTTACCATTTTACACGATACAATGCCTTTTTTTACAGTCAACGGGAGAACGGACTGCGGTGTGTAACGATCGTTGCTTTAATATATAAGAAAATTTTAATATATCGACGTAATTTGGAGGTATCGGTGTGTATGTTTTTTTTTATTTTTTCAACAGGAACTAATTTGAATATTGGAACGGATTACCGTATTACTTACATGTATCTAACCTCTCAGTCTCTGAAATATTACATCTAAAATATCACATTTATTTATCTCGTAATTACCAGTATATTAATTATTTTAAAGTTTTAGATTTTGGTTTATTTGTCTAAAAATGAAATAATTATAACAATAAAAATATCCTTTATGTCTCTTGAGTTTTTATTCAAAGTTAATCCATTTCTATCTAAAAGTTCAGTAAATAATATCAATATCAGCATTATATATTCATTTAATTAAACATTAACTGTTATATTTTTGAATGTACTGTCCAGTTTTATAATATTTATGTCTTATAATATGAACGCGATGGTTACGGATTCGATCCCTTCTCGTAATCAATTTATTTTTGCTCTGATAAGGTAAAGCACAACGTTGAATTCTGTCACTCAATATGAAATCAAGCGAATCACGAAGATCTTAGTATCTACAGATACATCTATATAATCATTCCCTCGAATGAGAACCCCCAAACAATCGCGTTTACAGTCAGATCCTTTCCTATTGCGCCACGACTGGCCTCTAATAAATTTTATATTTTTAAAAATATTCATAAGCTTTTCACAGCTCTGCAAGAATATATGAAGCGTATATTGGATATTGGGCAGCGTTCTACGTGCCGTTTGGACGCAACGTGTATAGTATATTTAAATTTTGTCATAGAAATTTATATCAACCGTCTGGTGTGAGCCAGCGTCATAGCCCGAGTGCCTGACTGCACTTGTTAGATAAACATTTCTCTAATACCTATAAAATATCAATCAGAGTCAAACAGAACCCCGCGTTGAGTTCCGCCATTTAATAATGTCTAAAGAAAGCCGAAACGAAGTCGAGGACAGTCGTGGCGCAGTGGAACAGCTTCAGAATGTAAACGCGATCGGTAGTGGATTCAATCTCCACTCGGGCGAGGGACTATATTTAAATTATTTTCACTTCCTCAGCGTTGAATTCCATCACTCAACACACAATATCTCCAATTCGGTGGAAAGCGAAGTATGGAGTGTCTTGACACTAGGTACTTTCTGTCTAACCTGCTTCGCGGGATAATAGCGTGAAGCTAAAAAAACAAAATACAAAAAATGTCTTAGGAGACCGGATTTTCTTAATACTATAATTTTATAATATAAGCCAATAAAATCATATTGACCGTCTGCTGCAGGTGTATATCGCTACCTCTAGAACACCATTTCTTTTTATCTCTGGTAATAATATTCAATGAATAAATGATTTGTCCTGCAGAGGAGAGCTATCGTGCGGTTTACAGCCTCGGTCTTAAAACTTTTCTTGAGATAATATTAAAAAAAAATAAAAGTTTTTACTGATATGATGTTTCTTTTGAGATATCTGTTGAGAAAATTTTATAGTTTGTTAAAATATTAACAATTTATTTATTTATATATATCGATCTTGTATTTACATGTAAGGACATATATATACATTAAAATATAAAATCTATAAAAAAATCATATTATGAATCGATCAGCGTCACGCTTTTGTATGTATTGCATATACAAGAACTTAGTATCGAGACTTTTAAATATAAAAAAAATTTAAAAAAAACATCCTTTAAAATGACTACTGACTATTGTATTGTTATCCGATCCTAGACTCTCCGCAAAATTTCATCTCTCTATGGCAACGGGAAGTGGTTCAAATTATGCTTGGCAGATTTGCACGTATGACGAATACGCTTATAAAAATAGATATACGCGTATAAAGATCTGGATATTTTAAATATTTGGATTAAATAAAATAAATGATTTTAAAAACATGCTTAAGGCCGGTCGTGGTCCAGTGGGACAGCGTCTGACTGTAAACGCGATCGGTTGTGGGTTCAATCCCCACTCGGAGGAGTGATTATATTTAAAATTATTATCACTTAGCTTTAGGTAAGACAAAGTGAGGCGTTGAGTTCCGCCACTAAACACGCAATATCTTGAATCCTGACTCGTTATCCTCATCGTCATCAGAGACATCATCTTTACTGTACATATAATACCATATTCGGCTCGCGTCACTCGTTCACTATTTTCTTTTCAGTGGCTTCCACATAAAAAATAGATGTATGCTGTCGTGGATTTCAATTTAGAACTATTCATAGGAATCGAACCCACAACTGAACGCAATTGATCGCGTTTATAGTCCAATGCTGTGCCACTGCGCCTTGACTGGCCTCTATTTTAAGATGTATTTCTTATATTTATATGTAGATAGGTACAGCCAAGGCTAATAAATGGGTTATAAAACTAAATGTTGCAACCCTTAGCTATAATCTAACAATCCAAAATTGTCTCCATATATGTTTTTAAACAAATCATTAGATATTGAAAGCCTTTTAAATTCAAGGTGTTAGAAATCTTCAGGTCAAAATTACGTTAGAAGAACTAATTAAACATTACAAAGTTGAACAGTCTGACTCCACTTGAAGAAGTGATTATATTTAAATCATTTCTTTTCACTAAGCTGATCTCGCTCTGGTAAAGACAAAGAGCAGCGTTGAATTCCATCACTCAACACGCAATGTCTCAAATTCGGTGGAAAATGAAGTACGGAGTGTGTTGACACTAGGTACTTTCTGTCTACCCTGGTATGCGGGATAAAAAGATCTTATTATCATTATTATGGTCAATGGAAACTTTTATATTAAACGCAACATGTTGCTAACGTAATGCTTATTGTACGCGTTAAGTGAGTGAGGCACTATAAATATATTCATAGTGACTCATTCACTTAACTAATGATTTTCAGTCGGACGAGAAAAAATGAAAAATTATATAATATATTATATTTTAATACAAACAAACACGGAAATAGTATAGTTAAGAATCATAAAATATCATCGTTTAATATCGCAATTTTTACAATGAAACGCTTACTTAAACGTATTAATCATATATATTTTTATAAATAAGGCGTATATTGATCATGAATTTCAAGCAAATATAACAAAAGCCGTGTGCTATAGCCAGTTCAAATACATAATAAACCCACCTCGGAACTTTAGACTGTTGTGTTCGACTAACTTTCCGAACAACATAAACGATAGATTAAAATGAATATTATCCGACTTTGAAATTTCAATTTAAGTGCGGCAATCCAATTTCACACGGCGTTGACTATAAATGGGTGTAATTTTAGACAGAGAGTCGAAAGTTCGCGAAACTTGAAATCTTAGTTTACTAGGTATATAGAATTTTATTAAACCACCCTTTGTCTGTGGCCGCGAATGAGTTATACTTTTTGCGCTTTGATTTCCTATAACGAAAATGAAGCTTTTCGTTGAATAATTTTAAGAGCTTTTTGTTTTTGTAGAAATAGATAGGTTAGGTTTGAATATTAAAATTCTGGATGGTTAAGATATTTAAATATATTTAATATATATTTTTTTATTTATCAATAAACATTATTGTATTTTCTTATCACGGAACGTTACTAAGCAGCTTATCTATAGAATATAAACAACGTATATATATTAAATACTAGTAAACACCCGCTTAAGTAAAGAAGCCGGTCGTAGCGTAGAGGGATAGCTGTAATTCCGATCGGTTTTGGGGTTCTATTCCCACTCGGGGGAATATATTTATATTTAAATAAGATTATATTCAAATTATTTCCATTAACTTGCTCTGGTAAGACAAAACGTTGATTTGAATTTGAATTCAGCAGAAACATGAGTACGGAGTGTTTTAACACTAGGTACATTTTGCTATGCGGGATAAAAAGCTAAAGTAACCCGTAACTTAACTGCGCAACGAAAGCCTTAATTTCACATGATTTCAATTTATCATCGGAAAACATGAAACATTTTCTTTTATGTTATTCTTTAATTCAACTATGATACTTCATCTGGTGTTCCAACTCTTGTATTGATACGACTATATGGCAAAATTTGTTTGGCGTGGTGGGGATTTTAGAAAATGTCCACCAAATAAGTTTTGCAATTTTTTTCTTTATAGAAAAGGAGGCAAATAAGCAAAAGGGTCATCTAATGGTAAGTGATCACCTTCGCCCATGGACATCCACAACATTAGAAAACTATCGGATCTAAAACACTCGGAGAAAAAGAATGGGTGGGAATAGGGAAAGCTGACTTACATGATATCGATCGATCCTTTTTGACATGATAATGGTCGCAAACCTTACCTACTACCACCAAAAGCCAGGAAGGTGCCATTTCCATATTTATTTCTGTGTCATCAGCCACTTTGTATTCCAAATGGCGTTGGTCATCCACTACAGTATTATTATATTATGGCATATACAGTTATTGGACTTATTAGCTTCAAAACAATAAACAATACTAAAATCTATTTAGTTTCTGAGATTAGCGTGTACATACAAATAGACAGACGGACTTTTAATATTGAGGACATCGAGACGCGTTTGTAGCGGAGACATTATCTCCGCTCTACAAAAAAAGTGCGGGCGAAAAGTGAATCTAGACATAAAGTTTTCCCTAACTGCAAAACAAAAACCTACAAGTACATTTTTTTAGTTCTACACTTTTACATCGCATAGAAGAGTAAACATGAAGTACCTAGTGTCATGATACTTCGTACTGTGCTTTCTACCAAATTCTAGGCATTGCATGTTGAATGGCGAAACTCAACTCCGCGCTTTAACTTACGTTCTTAACAAAGCGAATTTAATATAATCATTTCCCTTAGTGGGAATCAAACCCTTAACAATTGTGAACACAGCCAGTTCTTTCAACAACACCTTTATGGATATAACATTTTTTTTTTCAAACGCTGTCAGATATGCCGCTTACACTGCACGAGTATCGGAATGGAATAATATTTGTGTTGAGCCGTCAATAGCTGCCGATTGCCGGTGTTTACGGACGGCGCACGTCACTAGCAGACACTGGACCAGTTTAGGTTTTACCGTAAAATTATAAAAAAATATATTTTTTGATATCGATTATTTATTCGTTTTGTTTTTATAATATATTTATAATTTTATTCGAATTGGTAATATACTGTAATTTTGAAATATGTTATGTCCGTGTAACATTATTCTAATTGTATATTCTATTTAAATAGAGAAGGTTGATTGGAGCGAAGTGGAACAACGGCTGATTGTAAATGCGAATAGGTGTGAGTTCGAATCCCATTCACAGGAATGATATTTAATTACTTTTTAATCTCCGCTCTAGTAAAACATAGCGCGACGTTAAGTTCACCATCCAATACGAAATGTCTTAAATTTGTACAAAAAGCAGTCTATGGATTTGTCTCTGACTATCCTGCTATGCAAGATAAAGCGTGAAGCTGCCTCTTTAAAGTACTGTCTTTTTAAAGTTCTATGATGTAGGTCATCGTGGTGCAGTGGAACGCATAGCTGTGAACATAATGGTTCGATCCCTAAATGGGGTAAAATTTAAATTGAAATTGTTACCAATTCCTTACTCTGGTAAGACTAAGCGAGGCATTCTCTAAACCAGACGGCAAGCTGAAAATGGTAGATTTTTATATATTTGTTAAGTTTTTAACGTTGAGATAATTATAATTTCACAAGTTACATTTAGATAAAGGAAATAAATAACAAATCAATTACGAAAAATCACCCCTTTTGTAGATGTTACGAATATATATTTCAAACGATTATACTTTCAAAGGACTAGCGTTTATATTAATAGGAATACACGCCTACGAGCCTCCTCTACAAGTACTACAACACGGCATGTCGCTGTATATTTCTGTCAGAAGAAGCTGTCACAGGCCGTCACTGTTTCATAGATACGCCTTGTCCGTACCAGAATACAAGACTATTTGCTAGTGTCCTTTATTAATATTCAATCATAGGAAGCCTTTATATAAAGTGGTATATCTCCTTATTAGAAATATATAAATTTAAAACTTTTCTGTAGATGCGTTTTGCATCCGGGGCTTACTGAAGAATCAGGGTGTACCAGAAGTCCAGGCTAGTGGCACTCGAGGAGCACTGTTAGGGTTTAGTTGGTAAACGGGGCGGCCTGCCAATCCGAAGTCCCATATAACTTGTCCGGAGTCCCTAGCGCATTCCGCAGCGTTAAAATCTCGCTAACCCTGTCCACAAATTCGTTTTAACAGACTATACGTAAAATTTCGTTATTGACTGTTCCTATAGGGATTTCTAGAAGTGCTTCCTTAGTGCTTCCTCACACTCCAAAGAACCTGCATATCAAAATTCAGCTCTCTAGACCCGGTTCTTTTGATTTTGAAGGTAAGTTAATTTAGCAATACAAAATTTAACATGTCAGTATAGTGTATTTTTCATAAAACATTTTTGATATGGTATTTAAAAAATAATTCATATAATAATAATCAATTAAATATTAGATTAAATAATTAAATAAATTATTATTAAATATTAAATATATTTAAATATATTTTTAAAATATAATATAAAATATTTTTTGTTATTTTTAAAAAATAAAAAGAAATTCTTTCTTTTTAAAGCCTATAAGGCTTTAAAAAGAAAGAATTTCTTTTTTACCTTGAGTAAAAACAAAAAATAAAATAACAACAATATTGTCGAAATCTACTTATACCACTTTGACATTCATAATCTTGTAATATCCGAAGCTGTGTAGTTTAGAATATGATATCAGCCTATAAATATGGATTTAGGATCGACTCGAATGGTCTTAACTAAAAGGAATTATTGATATTTGATCGACAAGTGGAAGATTTGAATCTGTACTAGATTTGTAGATTAATTATTTTTTTAAAATTAAAAAAAAATATTTATCCCGCTGGGCAGAGTCAGAGTGAGCTTAGTGTCAAGAAACAAGGTGCTTTCTGCCGGACTTTAAGGGCTTTGCGTATTAAACGGATCCCTGCGGAACTTAACGCCGCACTTCGTCTCACTAAAGCGGGGAAATGGATGGATGAATGGATGAAATTTGAATATAATGACTCCCCAGTGTGTATCCAACCCACAATCAATAGCGCAAACAGTCGGACGTGGTCGAAATACGCCACAGAGACCTCAATGTAAACAGAATCTCTCGTTTTTTTTTATAAAATACCTGCATTTGATAACCATATTTTTAACAAGGAAGCATATTCTTAAGGAATATATTGAAGATGTACGAAGTGTAAACAACTGTTATGGTGAAGTAAAATTCCAACTATATTGAAAGAACCTGACGTTACACGAATCCTTTACATTTAAATTTGAGATTTTATTAGCTTTACGCTTTTATCCCGTACATCAGGACACTCCGTACGTCGCTTTCCGCCGAATTCAAGATATTGCGTGCTGAGTGGCGGAATTCAACGCCGCTCTTTGTCTTACTACAGCGAGAAAGTGAAATAATTTAAATATAATTATTCACTGTCGCAATGCGCAACGATCGGCCTCAAAAATTTGAGATTTACAATTATAAAATATATAAACCCGTAAGTCTGTTGACGCGTAAAATACACGTAACCTTAGCAACGTATATACCATATTATACAAAAGCAAATCTTAACTACAACCTATGATTAGAAAAAAATAAACACAACAATTATTTTATTAGAAATTATTTACATCAGAATATTATGAATTATAACCCAGAATTCTACTCAACACGCAATTCCTCGATTTTGGGTGGAAAGCAGTTAACGGCGTGTTTTGACACTATTGTCTTTCATTACCCTGCTATGCGAGTTAAAGAATGAACCTATAGAATATTTTCTTATAAATTTTACTCATCATTTCATATTTTTCCAAATATAACTTTCTTAAAATTGAATTGAAACATTTTCTTAATATATTAACAAGTAAAACAAATATATACAAAATTACAAAACCAATGCAATTCTCTCAAAAGAATTAAACCCCGTATCTTCATGTAAAAGGCAGTATTTTACCACTATACTAGTGTACTATTCTATTCAACATGAGTAAATAGAACCTATATCCCATAAAACGATCATTTAATTAAGTTGCACTTCCTAAATAACTATAGCGATACATCAATGTCGCTTTAATGTGAAATGGCTGTCAGTAAATGAGTCTATAATGCGTGAAGCTCCAACAAGCTTTGGCGGTATCACCACATTTATTTACAAAAGTATTTAATTTCAAATATTTAAATAACTTTATATTGAGTTACTATAGAGTTTAAATTATTAAAAATATGAGGAAATGTTAAATTAATTTAAACTTGTTGTATCAATTTTGAGACAGCTTTTTCCCATACCTATCCTACTGTATAGTTAGAATGTCATCGGGGCGCAATAAGGCAGAACCATTGTTTGTGGGTTCGATTCTCATTCTGTAGAATAATCTTAATTTAAATTTTATATATAATTTCGTAGTCTAGTCAGACAAAACACAGCGTTGAGTTCCGCCACTCAACACGAAATATCTCAATTCAAGGCAGAAAGTGGAGAACATAATGTTTAACATTATGTAACCACTTTCTGCCTGATAAAAATTGTGAACCTGAAAAAATATAAAACAGTCACAAGTGTTTCAATATTAAATATGACGTCATATATAAATTGGAAGAACAAAGTAATTTCCAAAGGAATTTGTAATAAGCTTTCGCGTGGTTTTCGAATAATTTCCCTTTAATAAGTTCTTTGTGGTATATATTTCAAAAATATCAATATCTAATATATATATATATATATATATATATATATATATATATATATATATATATATATATATATATATATTCTTATTAAATATATATTTTATTGTTAGTTTATCACAAAATATTGGAATTAGAGCAGAGGCAACCTAGTGTCAAGACACTCCATTGACTGCTATACATCAGAAAACGAGTAAATGTGCGAACTCAAAGCCACGCTTTGTCTTACCAGGTGCTACCTTAGTAAACCACAAAGTTGAAATATATAAAATATTGTAATTGTATATATATATATATATATATATATATTCGATTACATAGTACATTATAGTAATGTACTATGTAATCGAATATATATATATATGAAAAAAGACAGTGTTAAAGGTGAGTAGATGATAAAAAGCCGCAATGGGGGATGAAACTTAGTTATAGAACTTTATTGACAGAGATGAAGTTATAAGTTTCTGAAATTATTGTTGTTTATTATCAATTGTTACCAGTTCTATATTAACACGTGTTCTTTAAAAAATATTTTCTTTACTTATTTTTAATTATTTTGATTTATTTCGTTCTATCTTCACGCATTTTGTATAGCATAGCAGCGTGGACAGGAAATACCTAATGGTAAGATACCCTATACTCCGCTTCCGCCGATTTCAAGGCATTGCGTGTTGGGTGGCAGAACTCAACGCCGTGCTTTGTCCTACCAAAGCGAGAAAATGAAAATATTTTTTTAAATAGTCATTTATATAAGTGAAAATCAAACCCACAACAGATCGCGTTAACAGTCAGACGCTGTCTCACTGCGCCACGACCAGTCATATCATGTAGGTATACAATCATTTATATAACAAGACAATTTGTTATCCGCTAATTGACGGAGCTAAACGCCGCGCATTGAATTAGAAGTAACAAACAAACAAAACAAGCAATAACATAGAAGTAAATAATAAAAACATACCAATAGTAATATTCCAACACATATTTACGATTGTGAGTACAAAACAAAGTTGCAAACGTATAAACTTTACACATAAATCTAAAGCTACGTGTAACAAAAAAAAATATCCTCATTTATTCATGTTATTTACTGATGAAATAAATAATTAACGAAGCGAATATTCTGTTTATATGTTCTTGACTGGCTTGTGTTTTGGGCGTTGTGCGTTATTTTTTGTTTTTTTTTTAGCTTAACGCTTTCATCCCGCTTAGCAGGGTAGATGGAAAGTACCTAGTGTCGAGACACTCCGTACTTCGCTTCGGTGATTATATTTAAATTATTTTCACTATTAGAGTCGGTTACTACTTAAACTTTCCTTATTAATTGTCTAATATATTTAAGAATGCGATATAATGTGGTTAAGTAAATGTGTTTTTTAAAGTCTAAGCAAAATAATACATATTAGATAAAGCTAAATTTAAAAATTGGTGGAGGCCGGTCGTGGCGCAGTGGAACAGCCTCTGATTGTAAACGCAATCGGCTATGGGCTCGATTACCGCCCGAGGGAAATGATTATATTAAAAATATTCTGATTTACTTGCTCTGACCTCTGACGGACACAGCGTGGCGTTTAGTTCCGCCGTTCAAGACGCGATGTCTGGAATTCAGCGGAAAGTGGAGTGCGTAATGTCTTGACACTTACACCTAGTGTCTATTTATGTCACTGCTATGCGGGTTAAACAAAGTTCACTTAACATTAAGTTGTAATATATTTATTAGAGGATTTTAGCTTCTCGCATATCTACATTTACGGCAAAGAAGAGATAGAGAACCTAGTGTTACAACACTCTATTCTCCACTTTTCTATTCCTAATGATATCAAAAAAAAGAGAAAGTCCCGCTGACTTTCTTGCGCCGGTTCTTCTCGGGTCTGAGACATTAGCTTTAGTGAACTGATGGAAAATTATTTGACGTTCAAAAAAGAAACATATAATTTCTTACTTCGAATAAAATTATTTGATTTTAACATTTGATTTTATCAAAAAAAAAACACACCTAAGTAAAAAATATGTTTAAATAAACCACCAGTACATAAATACAAAAAAAAACCATACATTTAATCATTCTCTTAGTTATAAGAAATGACGTTGCACGAACGTGATAAGCCCAGTAACGTTATCGCGTCACAATACGTCACGCAAAATATTACCGCTGACTTTTTATAGGCATTTATTTTCCTTGTGCGATACAAAATCTTCTTTAACCGTAAAATACGTTGACACTCCCCAAAAGCATAATAAAATATGAAAATCTCAACAAAAAGACACCCCGCCGCACTTTTACTCCATTTAAAGCGTTAGAGATATACGAGACGTAAATCGCAAGGAATATTGTATAGTTTTATATGTACAAGAAATTGTGTTTTGAATATAATTAAAGTACTTGTTCTTTGTTTGGGGGAGGTTCATTTCGTGTAAAATATCTATGTGAATTTACGTATTGATAAATATCTACGTTAACCCACATGGCAGGGTAGACAGAAAGTACTCGTACTCCACTTTTCGCCGAATTCGAAATATTATGTGTTAAGTAGCGGAATTCAACGCCGACTTACTTGAGCGAGAAACTAAAAATAATTTCAATATAATCATTCCCCTGAGTGGACCCATTTACCCACCTATTGGTATATATATATATATATAATTATTATTAGTATTCCTTTTAGTGTTCTAAAAACTAATTTATTATCTATTTATACTAAATTTCGTGACTAAATTACACTATTTTATAAGAAATGAGTTAATTTAAGCGTTCGATGTTAAACATGGCGTAAAAATATTGGCATGAAAAGCCACAACCTAATTCTATATTTTTATCAACATAATGGTAGCTTTCCACTTTTATGTTAAAGCGTTATTTCAATTAAAATCTTTAATTTTATTTACGTACTTCGTATTTTCGTACGTATATATATATATATATATATATATATATATATATATATATATATATATATATATATATATATATGTATTTATATATATATATATATATGTATATATATATATCTATATATATATATATAACATTTTCTCCCTTTAGCGGGATAAAGCAGGGTAGTCCGTGACAACCTAGTGTCAAGATATTCCGTTGACTATCTTCCGCCTAAAAATGTGCTGAGTGGAGAATTCACCGCTGCGCATTATCGTACCAGAGCGAAGAATATAAATATTTTTATATAATCTAATCATTCCCCTAAATGAGAAACGAAACCGCAACCAATCGCGTTCTCAGTAAGACGCTGTCCCACTGCGCTACGAGAGTCTACATGGTCATGTATTTATATGTACTTACATTATTTTAAGAACGCATTCTATTTGAAAATTAAAATAAAAACAAATTTTCACTGCTTGTCACCGATATTGCTCGTTTTATTAGGTCGTTTGTTTATTTTTACGTATTCAAAGAATATATAATTTAATTAAATATGTTTTTTTCTACGCCATAAGAATCTATTTATATCTAATCATCATAATGTATACAAAAAGCAAGCACTTTTTTAATTACTTTTCTTACTAAATTATATAAAAGTATAGAGGCTTCTCTATAAACAAGCGCATATATCTATGTATCCAACTTAGTAGCTTCACATTTCCGGTGGACAGCCAGCCATTTTAACGCACCATTTGATCCACAAAGACACGTTGATTTATGGCATCCTAAATCCTAAAAACTGATAAATATATCGCCTCAATAAATCATGATTCAATCAATCATTTCTTATGAATCAATGCTTGTTCTACTCGAAAACTTTGGACGCGTGATTTTACGATTCATTAGTTTTCAATTTTTTAAAGTTCATTTTGATTATAAATTTTTCCTTTTTTTTCGCAACTTCACGTTACTTGCTGTTAATAGGCAAAAGAGGATCTAGTGTCAATATCAATAGGATATTGCTTGTGGAGTGACGGAACTTAACACCATGTTTTGTTTTATTAGAACAAGAACACTAAAATGATTTAAATATAATAATGTTCCTACTCAAGATCGAACCCACAATAAATCAAAGTCAGACTACTGTTCCACTACGCTACAGTGGCCAAAAACTTGTATTAGTAAAATCATTTTTACTGTAACTAATATGCTAAGTAAGTAGAGAATAAACTCTCCGAACTGCCTGTCCTTTTACATTACATTATTTTATGGAAACTTAATTCCTGCAAGTAATCTAACAAATATCAAACAGGGTATTTTTTTGTTTTTTTTTTAGATTAACGTACATGAAGGTAGACAGAAAGTAGACCTAGTGTGAAGACACTTCGTATTTTGCTCTCCGCCGAATTCGAGACATTGCGTATTGAGTAGCGGAACATAACGCCGCACTTTGTCTTACCAGAGCGAGGAAGCGACAATAATTTAAATACAATCACACTACCGAATAGAAATCGAACCTACAAGCACGACGCGCCACGACTGGCCTAACTAATTAATATAATAAATTAAATTAATATAACAATACACCCACTTCAAACCACAGATAGACTAACCAACCGACCAAAATACCTTTTTAAGAAGTCTTCACTATTTATTTAATTTTAAAAAATAAATAAATGCACCTAATGAGCAACTTGTAACTTAAATATAAGCTCTGAAATAAGCTACAAATATGAGTTACAAAGACAAGGAGCTTTTGTAAATCATTTGAAATATATTCACAGTTACATTTATTTTGCGTTTGAAAACAATATGTCTATCATATACAGAGTATATTTTGCGTCTCTAAAAGCTTGTAACCATGAAAGCATGTAAAACACGATACAAGCATTACACTAAAATGAATGAAAATGAGATACCTTATATTGTTTTCTTTAAAACTGCATTACACTCACTAAGATACTTTTTTTATATATATATATATTTATATATATATATATATATATATATATATATATATATATATAAATATTGTGTAAATGTTGATAATGTACGTATTATTGTCCATAAACAAAGCCCTATCATTTGATACCCATATAAGGTGGATTTTGCAAAAATTATAATCCGCCATTATGTTGCGGCGGACATTTTAGATTATCTACAATATTGATAGTATGTAATTTCATTATCATCCAAATTTCAACTCAATCGGAGACTGGGAAATGGGTCAAATTGAATTGGAAAGATTTCACACACACTAACTAACTAACATGGATACCTCTAAAACTTGGCATAAATAAATTTTACATGAAGAAGACGCGTAGAAAGACCATATTTCTTAAAGCATTTATTACATATATTAAGATAATACTATATATAATACACACGCCCCACACACAGTATAAAGTAAAATACACGTTCCCATGGCAACGATAATTTTACGCTTCAACGAAACTCGTTTGTAATAAATATAGATACAAAATAAATAAACATAAAACAAACACTTTTCGTTATATTTGAATTTCCAAAAATAAGCCACAATCGTATAATATTAAAAATATTTTGTGTACCCATTTCAAACAAAGCCTCTTATTAGACGTGTATTCATTTTCAACTTTTGTATTAAAAAACTTTTCAAACCGCTTCTCTGTAAAAATGTGTAATTTATTCCTTCGATAGCCTAGTGTAATAATAAAGTTAACAACAAGTTAATGAGCTTTAACAACTAAAGTATTGACAATTCTATCTATAATTGCAGAAGATATCCTATATAAAAATTATTATATAGTGATAATCAAATAGGCCAAATATATCTCTTTCTTTCTCTATTCTTTTCTCTTCTGTTCTTTTTTTAACTTCACGCTTTTATCTCGCATTAGCAGCGTAGACAGGAAGTATCTAGAGTCAAGACACTCCCTACTTTTCTTTTTATATTTCATAATATTCTAATACTTACAATATTTTAATAAAAACAAATCAAAAGGGATTTGAACCCGTGCCTCTTGGATCCATCTAGTTTTCACTTGAGCAATACGCTCGGTGATGAATGTAATATCATATGCATTACAATGTAATACCCCTGCACTGTGCTTGAAGTATAAACAATTCATTCTAGTGATCACTTTACGCCTATACAAGATTCATTGTATGCGGAACTCAACGCTTTGTCATATCTAAACTAACCATAAAAAAAACACACTCAATTACAAATAGAAGCCCTAAGTCTATCACCGTACGTAAAAGAAAATAATTACAATAATCTTTTCCCCCAACTAGGAATCGAACTTATATGCGATCACGTTTAAAGTCAAACGCTGCCACTATACCACAATGGCGTTTACTTTATAGTATAATAATTATCGTAATTAAAATAACGATAGGCACAGATACGTATTACAGCTGATAGAACGCAAACAAAGTGAGGGGGCTATTACTAGCGGTACCTGGCCATGTGTGAAATCTCCAATAATGCGTGAACCAGCCTAATGAGCTACCTTCATAGTAGCAATATGTTGCTATTATAGTGTAATGTCTAGATTTAACTTCAACCTATTCATCCTAACAATAAAGCACTAGTCGTTAGTATTTTTTAGATTTTGTATAATTATATAAATTGGGAAGAATAATAAGAATATTTGGGGAACAGCATCTGACTGAAACCGCGATCGGTTGTAGATTCATCCCAATCTGGTAAGACGAAGCGCAGCGTTGAGTTCCGCCACTTCACACTAAATGATTCAAATTTGTCGGAAAGCGGAGCGCGGAGTGTCTTAATACTTGGTTCTACCTGTTTTCTCTGTTATGCGTGAAAAAGCGTGAGCGTGAAGTTTAAGAAAATCTAGAAGGAAAGGATAATTATATTTAAATTCAAGAGCACTGTGTTGACGGTATCGTAAGAAGTTCCTAAACTTACCATCAACCCTACCTTATATTGTTTTTTTTTTCTGTCTTTGCTGTTCACCAAAATATACGCGATTAATCCGTTTATAATAGTTTCATTTGAAATGTGTAAAAATCGCGATAATCAAAGATCTTATTAAAAGGTACGTATTTTATAAAAAGGCTAACCTAAATAAAATAGGCAAGAACACTCTTAAATATAGTTGGAATTCTTCCAATTAGCCGCCAGTGTAAAATCGATACCTGTTATTGAGTGTTACAAGTAGATGCCGTGCCGCCGCATACTAGAACAAGATGATCGCATTTTTAAAATGATGTTAGAATTCAAAACACTTGGATGAGGCATTTTTAATAATTTTCTATTAAAAATTGGTAATGTCTAATAAAACATATAATTAACGTTCACCACAATTCAGTATATAAAATTCTTTAAGGAATGTTTGGAAGTTTGAAGGAACGGGATTCGAACCCGCAGTTTTTGGAAACTGACCAATAATTGCTAAAACACGCTTTGTTTGTGCACATTCTTGAAAAATTAAGCAGCAATATATAAAGAGGCCTCGTTAATAATACATAAAAATAAAGAGGTACACGGCGTTAAGAACCGTCACTCTCTAAACTATTCTAGACATAAAATGGAAGACTTTAATTTAATAATTGATATTGCGTTCAATATTTTTTTGTTTTAAAGTTGTAAGCGTATATATAATAAAAAATAACGCATCTACATTTCAACATTGCTTCGTTGTTCATTTTTAAAGAGCCTCGTTGCTTGAAGCGTGTTGAATTTTTAAAAAGCGCTAATTGGTTTACCTTTTAGTTGCGAGTACGTCGCGAGCTTACAGCTGGGCTATTTCTGCTGTCGTAGCGCTATCGGCATTCTTACAGTATTTCAGGTGCAGGTGTTTTAGAAATTACTATTTCTTTATAAACTGTGTTACTTGAAAATATTGTGAGTTAAGGCTCAGTGGTGGAGGTTAACGCGAATGTAGCAAATTACAAATTGTAATCTGCGCATATATTGCATACAATTTTGTATTTTTATTATATATGTATGTTTCTATAGATATACCTATGTTAAAGCTCCTTTAAACGCACCTAATATCAGTATATTGGACCTTAAAGCTTCGTGGGACTGCCAGTAACGCGATCATCTGGAAAGCAAGGCCAAGTTGGCCTCTAAAAACTAGTGTCATCAGCAGAGCGAGACGGTACTTCACGCCTAAAAACCGCTTGGCCCTTTACAGAGGCCAGGCTCGGTTTCATATGGAGTACTGTTCTCTTCTATTGACTGGTGACACCCGAGTATCAGCTTAAGATATTTGATCTCATACAACAGGGAGCCGTTTGGATCGTTGGGGACTCAATAATCTGTGACAGGCTTGATACTTTGGCGTTGCGTAGAGACATTTCATCATTGTGCGTTCTCTATAGCATATATCACGGAAAATATTCTGGAGGATTTTTCAACTGGTTCCTGCCGCTGAATTTTCCAACCGCACAGCACGTAATAGACTAAAACACCATCCTTACCATCTGGATACGTGGCGTTCTACTACTGTGCGGTTTTGTATTTCCTTTAACGTACCACACAACTGTGAAATGGCTTACCTACGGCAGTGCTTCCAGGTCGTTACGACATAAACACCTTCAAAGCGTGCCTATTTCCAACTTAAAGGCCAGATACACCTGTAGCTCCTCTGGTGTTCCACGGGGCCGTGGACACGCACGCTCGTTTGCCTTGCCTATCCTATAAAAAAGATCAAATTAAAATACTATTGTATTGTTTTTTATTTTAAATCATCAACGTTATATACATAATTGAGTGTGCTTAAATGTACGTCCCTTACAACCATTAATTAAAAGGGAAAAAATTAACTCAAAAGGTGAGAATTGAACTCGCAACCTTTCGCAATCTACCCATCAAGGCAATATTCAGTATCATTATATCACGTATATCACTCTCTTATAATAAAATCTGAATACCTAAATAACTAAAAAAACATCACAGTCAAAGAAGCCCATAAATAAATACTGTACAAAAATTAATTATTCGTTTTGTATCTTCTAAGAATGTATTCTTAACAAGTCCTCTTCCCAAAGACGCTACCATTCAATCGTGCCCTAATTGAATACATGCAAATGATACTGGAGGGGGGCAATTATATGAGGGAGGTAGTGGGTTCGAGATCTCACAATACAACACCTTGTAATTCGTAGAATTTTTGCTGCTAGTGTTGCCATGATTTGTGTTTGAAAAAAGTGAAAAAAAAATTACTGTAAAATCTAAATACATACAAGCACTAAGATGACAAATATATAAAAACGAATAAAATATTAATGTAAGAGGGAATCGAACCTATGAATCTCGGATACTGTCCAATAGCATTGACAAATTAATCTACACGGTCTCATACATAAAAGTCATTATATGCTTATAACATGTTATTTGCAAGGAGATTTTTCCAAATTTCTGTTTTCTAATTCATTATTTATTTTTTAAAATGAATTTCCAAATTTAATTGACATTATTTTTTTCTATTGTTGGTGAAATTGAGGCCGGTCGTGGCGCAGTGTTACAGCGTCTGTCTGTCCGGTTGTGGGTTCGATCCTCACTCGTGGGAGTGATTATATTTAAATTATTTTCACTTCCTCGTTCTGTTTGTGACAAAGTGTGGTATTGAGTGGTGAAAGCGAAGTACGGAGTGTTTTGACACTAGGTACTTTCGGTTTACCCTACTATACAGGGTAAAAAGCGTACAGCTAACAAAAAAAATGTCTTTTAATTTATTCTGGAAAAAAGTGTAGTGTAAAATGGTTTGACATTTCTCTTGCCGCAACAGAGAAAACGAGTTAAACCAACCTGTTAGTACATTTTTCTGTTTATAATTCTATTTTATCCATAACTAATATTAGAACTATTCACATTAAGCATGAAACTTTAAGCTTCACAATAAGATAAATTACTGAATATTCAATTTAACAAGAAATTTAAGGCCGATTGTGGCTATTTTAAACGCGATCGGATGTGGGTTTTATTCGCGGCGTAGAGTTCCATTAATCAACACGCAATGTATCGACCTTGCTATGGGGGTGAAAAGCTTGAAGTTAAAAAAAATAAATATATATTTATATATAAGTAAATTTTGTTTCTAAAAACCATGGACACCCCACTCGAAGTTCACGAAAGTTTAGAAATATGAAGAGAATACGTAATAAAAACAATCGTAAAAACTTTGACAGCGCTTGTTGTCAAATATTGTGTCAAGATATATATAGTGACACAGTCGTAGAGTGTTATACTCCAACGAGATTTATGGGACCCTTTCAGTATGAAATCAGCTGAAAAACGAGCGAAACTCCGTCTTTTGTATTAGAAAGTTTTCTTGTAATGTATTTATAGATTTAGTACCTGTCTACCTGTTTGCCTGGCAGAATTGAAAAATGGCGGAGTTTCATTGCTTGTATCCTGCCAGAGAGAATTTTTTTTATTTTATTTAGCTTCACACTTTTTATCCCGCATAGCAGGGTAGACAGATAGTAACTAGTGTCAAGACACTCTGTATTTCGCTTTGCACCGAATTCGAGACATCACGTGTTGAGTGGTGAAACTCAACGCCGCACTTTATCTTACCAGAAACGAGGAAGTGAAAATAATTTAAATATAATCACTCCCACGAGTGGAGATCGAACCCACAACCGGTCTCGTTTACAGTCAGACGCTGTAACACTGCACCATGACCTGCCTGAAATTTACAGTAAATTTACAGTAAAAATGTTTAACGTTTTGACAGGCTCCAGCCGTTAGGGGTTAAGAACTTTAACTGTTCACATCGTCTCTGCTATCAGGAAGGTGTGTTCGAGAAGAAGTAACTCCAACATAGCCTATGACTCCTAAAATTAGTTTTGCCACCCACCACGCAAATTTCAACTCAAATCACATCACTCTTCCAAACATTTCAACATCAGGAAGGTTTCAGGAAACCGTTCAGCTCAGAACAAATACAACTATAGAAATTTCTCCTACAAGTAATTGAAAATAAGATCTCCTTTTAGAGGCAAGCTCAGAACGCCCGCGGCTGGTCGAGGAATATGAGGTTATGAATATTGCCTATTAAGCAAAAAGCTACGGCTACGAAATAAAGACCTTATAACGAAGTTAAATGGTTTAGTAAAAGTTTTATGCTGCCACGGGCCTCGAAAGAAGCGTCATTTTAATAACGATATAATACTATAATACAGAACTTTCCTAAATGATTATGTTTATCTTAATTACAGTGTAATTTATTAAATTAGGATCTTTTTATGTTTCGCTTTAACTAATTATTTTTTGTTTTTAGTTATTTGGCCCAGTGGGAAATTTCTTGTTTTATATTTCTCAAATTTGGTCTCGACAAATTTTGTCTTGGATAGTGATGGTGGTAGAATATCTTTTTCTTTTATAGAAAAGCAAGCAATCGAGAAAAAAAACATCCTAAGCTAAGGTTACCTTTACCCATGGACCTCCATTACATTGGAGTTATAAATGCATTGCCGGCATTGAGGTGTAAGTGAGAGGAGAGAGTGTAATGGCCTCAGCAGCCATAGCTGTCGGAACCACCCCTCTTTGAGGGAAAGGATGGATGGGTATAGGGAAAGCTTGCTTAAGTGACATCGAACCGGAACACATCATCAGATATTTGGTGCATCGTTTTGTCATGGTAGTGGTCGCTAACCTGTCGGAGGACTAACCTCCTGCTACCAAAGTGCGCGCCTCCATAGGACGTTACCTAACACCGGAGGGAAAATATATTCTACTGCGTCACCTCACAAGGAAGGGTAAGTTACACTCTAAAAACAAGCACTGAAATAGACGTTAAAACTTATAAAATAAGATAACTATTTAAATAGTGTAACTGGAACAATAAATTAAAACGAAACTCGCTTAAACAATACCAAGCCTTATTTCTGAGCAACAAGTTTATAGAAAAAAATGTAGAGGCCAAGTGGCTGAAGTTTCATAGTAAAATTAGAAGGAAAAATCATGATGTGTAACACCAACTATAAAATACTGGAATATTTTCGAGAACACGTAAAGACTAATTTTTTTTTAGTACAAATCTAGTTTTAAGTTATAAAAATAAACAAGCATCGATAATTATGTAAAAGATAGCAAATATCGGATCATGTGATCAAAATAAACCAAATTAATAGTAAAACAATTGTAAAATGAATGAATTATAATAATATATATTTTTTAGCTACACGCATTTCACCCGCATAGCAGGGAATACCGGAAGTACCTAGTGTCAAGACATTACGTGCTCCACTTTCCGCTGAATACGATACATTGCGTATTGAGTGACGTAACTCAACACCGCGCTTAGTCTAACCAAAGCAACTAAATGAAAATATTTTAACCTATGAAGCTAACAGTCAGACGCTGGCCCACGGCGCGGCGGCCAGCCTAAAAATATGTATATAATTATTTATTTGTATCATGAACCGCTAATTTCATAGCTCCTCTCAACTAATACAGAGTGGTTGTAGGCATAATATGATTATTAGTTTATGAGATAGCGTGACGCACGGACGGACAGCGGTACTCACTTTATTATGAACCTTCTAACAAATAAACTTATACATAACTAAATATGTAGAATATATATATTTTATATGTATATATCTACACTATTATACCTGCGTTTAAATATTTAGATATTTATAATTAATTGACATTAAATTCTAACCATAGGGAAATGGAAAATCTAAACTTTATTCAGAATTTGATAGCTAAAATGTTTAATTGAAAAATAAATGATAACACTATTTTTACAAATTCACACCTTATTCCACATAGTAGGGTAGAGAGAATCTAGTACCAAGATACTTCGTTAGCTGCTTTCCACTCGAACTAGACACTGCATGCTAAATGACGGGACTCAACGCCGCGCTTCATCTTACTAGAGGGATAAAAGAATTAATAATAATTTAAATAAAATCATTTACTCAAATAAAACCCAGAACCAACGACGTTTACAGCCAGATGCTCAATTCCACTGTGCCAGGATGACCTCATGTGCACGTGAATACGATTTCATAACCATGAAGTTATAATTATAATTTTTCTTATAACTTCACACTTGTTACCGCTTGACGTGGTAGAAACTGATACCAAAAACTTCTGTACTTTCTATCTTATTTTTAATATACTGTATGTTATGTGGCGTAGCTCAACGCTGCGCTTTATTCTAATAGAACAAAATGAACGTAATTTAAATATAATCATTCTTTCAGTTTGGAAAAGTAAATAATATTTCTTATTTCATTGTAACAGAGTAAGTATATTTTCTAATATCTACTCAGCTTTTGTCAAAAAAATTGACACTAAAATACTCCATTTTCCACTAAGAAAAAAAATATAAGAATTTCTTTTTTTATCAGCTTCATATATACAAAGTTCTTAGAGTCAAGAAACTCCACACTTCGTTTTCCATCGAATTCGAGACATTGCGTGTTGAGTAGCGGAACTCAACACTGGACTTTTTCTTATCAGAGCGAGGGAATGAAGATAATCTTAATATAATCACTCCCCCAAGTGAGAATTGAACCCACAACTGATCGCGTTTACTTTACTAAAATTACTGATTTTTATAATAAAAGGTAATAATCGCCTCGACTAGTCAAAGGGTGGTTTCATTTTTTGAACAAAGTATTACGAGTCAGCTAGCATTCTTGACATAATTACATGTTATTATATGAAATTTTTTGGTGAAATTTTTGAAACAAACGTATAGGAGTTTTGGTGTCGCAGAACGTAAATGTGGAGTTGATAAAGCTCTTGTAGGGATCAAGCTTAACGGATTCAAGTCATGGTCAAGTCATGATTACCGCTTTTGTCACGCATAGCAGGGTAGATAAGGAGTACCTGGTGTCATGATACTCTGTACTCCGCTTTCCACCTAATTCTCCATATTATGTGGAGGAACACAACGCCGAGTGACGACTTATGCAAAAAATGTATAAAGTAGTTCATTTCATTAAATTTTCTTTGATTATTCCGAATAAATTGAAACTTTATCAAGTTCAGCTTACTTTTCCTGGAATAAAAATAAAATATTAATATCTATGGAAAGCATGTACAAAAATACCAAAAAAAACTAATTAAAATAAATGACTATCTAAATATTATTAAAATAAATTACCATCTCATAGGTTGTACAATGCTAATAATATCTTTAGAGCAGTCGATATGAATTTAAATATTAAATAACGCTTTTCATCCCACGATTGTTTCGTGGGATGAAAAGCGTTATTTAATATATAAACATTTAGTATGTAAAAAAAAACAGAATTAAATACTTTTACATTAAGTAACTAATGAAGAAATATAATTTACTATTTTGGTAAGTGTCAAATCAAGGGTTTGTAAAAACGTATAAAAATCTTTTAAACGCAGCAAGATTTGAACTTGCGCCTCTTGAAATCCGTCCAAGCGCTCTGACCGCGAAGCCATGCATTCTACATCCGACTACGTCGAAATTTTTATACGTTTTCTTACAACTTATTTATGTTTTTACAAATTTTTGCACCCAAAAATTTGTAACAAACAATCGTTTATCAAGAGAAATTAATAGTTTCTCTATTTTTTTTTTTGTGGAAAATGGAGTGTTTTTCTGCTATTTTAAAAAAAAAACTATAAACATGAGAAGATAGACTTACTCTATTACAAGTAAATAGGAAGTATTATTTACCAAACTGTGGGAATGATTATATTTATATTATTTTCATTTTGCTGTGTTAAGATAAACCGCAGCGTTAAGCTACGCCACATAACGAACAGTATATCAAAAATGAGGCAGAAAGTACAGAAATTACACTTACTATTAGAAAATATTTTTGAAACGTATAAATAATACGTTTTTTCCAAAATGTTTTCTAATCCTCAATGTGGAATAACACTCTAGAAACTATTTATATTATTTTAAAAAATCTAAAAAATATATTATAATTAGCTAATGTATGATAAAATTTGGTTTAAATTTTAAAAACATATGTTTAATAAATATCAAAAAATAATCAAATAGAATAAAGAAATTTAACGTTATAAGATTAAATTCCTTAACGATTTTTATACTTAGAGTATACTGTCTCTCACTGAAAGGAAACCAAAATAAAAAAGCACCTTAGTAAGGATTTATTACTAAAGTAACGATCAAGCAAAACAAAGCTAAACTTATAAAAAAATATATTTTGTATAAATTTTATTCTTACATAATAACAGTAATATAGTAAATTTTTTAGCTTTACGCTTTTATCCCACATAGCAGGGTAAGCAGAAAGTATAGTCAGATAGTAAGACTAGTGTCAAGACACTCCGTACTTAGGTTTCCGCCGAATTTGAAACATTGCGTGTAGAGTGGCGGAACTCAACATTGCACTTTGCCATATCAGAGCGGAAAGAAATGAAAATAACATAAATATAATCACTCCCTCGAGTGAAACTCGAACCCACAACCAATAGCGACTACAGTCAGGCGCTGTCCCACTGTGCAACGACCGACCTCTAGGAGTTATGTGTCAAATTCAATATATAAAGCCAATTAATTATAAATAATTTTACGTTAGTGAAATCATGGAATTATAATAATTTGATTAATAACAGCCCCACGAGAGCTTTGAATAGCGTGTTTTCGCAGTCAGCCTATTAATTTATTTTGTTAAGATTGTAACTTATATATTTGACGGTTTCATGTTATTTATCTAACATATATTAAGTTTTATATAGAGATTGTCTGGAGAGGTCGTCTGGAGACACCTTCAAAAGTTCACGAATATTTTGAGTTTATCGCCCAAATTTTAATTTTATATATATATATATATATATATATATATATATATATATATATATATATATATATATATATATATATATATATATATAATACTAATGCGTGGAGTAAAGTACTGATGATTCTCATTGAAAGGCTAATTGGCACAATTGTAAACCTATTGGAAAATTATAATATTTATATTTAAAAAGAGCAACTGTTGAGTTTCATGCCATTTCCTTTCAGCAGGACTGCCTTCCGAGCTGGTGGTAGCTTCTAGTAGGATTTACAATACTGATACTTTTATGTTAATATTTTACTATTATCAAAGTGTTATCCCACATTTAGTATGAGAAAACATTTGAAAAAAAACGTATAAAAATTTGAACGTAACGGGATTCGAACCAGCGCGTATTGGATACCTTCCAAGCTGTATGTTAATTAACGATTCGAAAGAGCTTGTAATAATAGCGTATTTGAATAAAATATATTTTGATTTAGATTTTAACTCCGTAATATGTCTTATCGGAGCCGTGAAATGAAACTAATTTAAATTTAACTCGAGGTAAGTTATATAAAAAATTACCCCGCATGTATATTTTACATATGATTTTATTGACATTTATATATTGAAATAGATGTATGTACTATATATATGAAATTCTTAGATACTTGTTGGATGCTCTAAATTTAAATATTTCCTAATTATCTAAAATTTTAGAAATTATTATACTTTCCAAAGTTTCCCTCATATCGCAATATTATAGGTGTGCTATGGAATTTAAAAAGTATAGGTTCAAAGCCTGTTACTTTAAAATGCTATATGGAATATCAAAATTATTCTGATTAATGCTTATCTTCGAAGTCATCGGGGCGTAGGGTCAACGGCTAACTGTAGTAACTAAAATTGGGGGTTTGATTTTCACATGGAAAAGTGATTAAATCACTCAACAGAGTAACATGCCAATTTAGGACGGAAGGCTGAGTTCGGAGTGTCATGACACTTGACTCACTCCACATATCCCAATATTCTATTTTTTTCACCGCCGCTGCAAGATAAAGCGTGAATCTAAAAAAATATTTCTATTTGTATGTATGTGTGTTTCAATTTATTATTTTTCAGTTTTCACTTTTCAACTGTGGTAACTTCCCTTTAACATTAAGTGTATAATTTATTTCAATCGATTTATAAATAGTACAGTTGTATTATATTAAAGTATTTTGATCAGCAAAATTATAAAATATCCTACTACGTTGAAAAGACTTCTCCGTATACTAACAAAATATATGTTATACTAACATAAAACCATGTTTAGCCGATTATTATGTGTAATTTTGTACCCATATCTATGTGTATTTAGAGTAAGCTGTGGTAAACAATGTTAAATTTATTACAAATTATTAGAAAGAATTAGAAATTTATTTTCTATATAATATACAATGCAATACTGTTTGTTTATCCTAATAAATAAAAAAAATCAAGCACAAGTAAACGAATTTGCAGGCATTCTCTAGTAATTAAATAAATTAAATATTTATATGTTAGTACTAAAATTAAATTTAATTGGACAAAATAAAGCCAAAAAAAACAATAGCGTAAAACACATAAATAAATAATGAATATGTATGAAATGAAACTTATTATGTTCGTCCCTTAAAACAATCGCAGTATATTTTCATTTAATACCTTTTAACTCCTATATTTTTATTAGCGGTTAAAAACGTACCGGTACATCACTTTATAATAATAGTCTATAGATATAACAAAAATGTGACATTTCGCTGTCAATGTCACTTTTCGCGGCATTTATCATTATAATAGAAATAAAAAACACAGATTTTTAATATGTTTCTCTTTTTATCTGTGTGTTTGTGTAATCTTGTAAATGGCTTAACGAATTTAAATACAATTTTCTCTTTGGTATTGGTAGCCAATTCTTCCTTAACGTCGTTTCATTGATAAGAAAGTGGTATCAATTTAAAATATTTTGCTGATTCAAACAAAGTTGCGGACGTTCACTAGTCAAGTACTCTGAAATTGGAAAGAAAATATAGTTAGCATGTGTTATTGAATTTCTCAGTAGTAAATTTCACTATGGTTATTTTAATATTTATATTTACTAATAACTACTTACCAATTTAGGCCGGTCGTGGCGCAGTGCGATCGCGTCTGACTGTATACGTTATCAGTTGTGGGTTCAATTCCCATTTATGCGAATGTATTTAATATTTTTTTCATTACCTCACACAAAGTCTCAAATTTGGCGAAAAGAGAAATGTCTTGACACTACGTGCTTCCTGTCTACCATGCTATCCGGGATAAAAGCTTGAAAAAAATACTTATCATTATCTACTTTTAACAGATCAAAGGGTAATTAATATATACAAAGATACTTTTTGTTATTTTTGTTTCTTATAACAAAGGTAAGAATGCTTAAAATTTAGATAAAAGCACATATCAGAATCCTGGCCGAATTCTTGACATTCTTAGCGTAGTGAAGCGTAGTGTACATATTTACTCAAGTCACGATTTTTCCCAAAGGCACTACGTTAAAACATAATTAACGATCCGGCCATCCATCAATCCTTCCACTCGATTTACCAACTTAATCAGATGACGGGGCAATATGGCTGCCAACATGGCTGACAATATGGCGGGAAGAGACGAAGGACATATGAGTGTAAGTCCCAAATTATTAAATGTCCTCTTAATTGTCGTTCAGTAACAGAAATTTAGTTTAATTTTAAGAATCGTTATTTAGTATAGTCACAGTCGTAATCGTTACGTAGTTTTAATCTTTTTTTGAGTTTGCCTGGAAAAAAGTCAGATAAACAAAAAAACCATCAAAATTTGCCTATGTAACAGTAAATGCAATAAAAAAACCACTCTCAAACCAATACATCAATCATTTTAAGTAAGTATATGTATGTATAGATAAAAAAGCATATATGGATTTTATCTAACCTAGTGTCAAGACACTCCGTTGACTGCCTTTTCTGATTATATATGTAGTATATAGAGAGGGAGCTCCTCTAGTTTCATGCAAGCAGTCAACGGAGTATCTCTCTGACTACCCTGCTATGCGGGATGCCGCTTGAAGCTGCCTATATATGTAAAATATAGGGACTATAGAGAGGCAGCTCCTCTAGTTTCACGCGAGCCTGGTACAAATTGAAACATTGGATGCTAAGTGGCGATCTTAATTTCGCTATGTATATTAACAGAGCGGAAATTAACGGAAATAAAAAGAGAAATGAAAATATTTTTTTAAATATGATCATTCCACCATAAAATCAAAACCAATCATCGCGTTTACCGTCACATGTCTCAGTACAGTACTATGACCTCTATATACATATACCATACTATTAAACTGTTTTACGAGTTACAATATACAAAAACAATCATAATTACAATACAATATAAATATAATAACATGCAGTTTCATGTGGTAGACAGAAAGTACCTAGTGTCAAGACACTCCGTACTTCGCTTTCCACCGAACTCGAGACATTGCGTGTTGAGTGGTGGAACTCAACTCCGCACTTTGTCTTTACCAGAGCGAGGAAGTGAAAAATTCATGTTTTTCTTTCCATAAAAATCCAATTTGGCTACAAGCGCCTATCAGATCGAGAAAACCTCTTAATAACCGACTCCTTTGATCACATTACTCACAAACCATTCGACGTCATTTATAATAGTTAGAGCACTTAAACGCTTTTATATGTTAATACAAAGTCCATTTCCATGTAATATGTTGGCACAGTATATCAAAATGTTGGACTTCCTCCCAATTGTGGAGGACATAAAAATACTAGAGATACCCTTAATAGTGCCATAAAGCTTATGTATAAGAACAAAACTAGGTGATGCCTTCAGTTTTGTTCACTTTGTTTGTGTTGTATTTGTCAATGAAACTATTTTTATAACGGATTAATCGCGTATATTTTGGTATTTGAAAATATATTTTTGAAAACTGAAACATATCTGTGACCACGGACTATTGTAAAGTGTTTTATCGAATACCAAAATATACACAATAAATACATTTAAAGTAGTTTCATTTAAAATGTGTAAAAATCGCGAAAATCCAAGGTCTTATTTGTTTGTATTGTTTAAATTTGTGTGTTTTATCGTAATTTCTCATCATCTGGGATGGTTGGGATTCGATTCCCACTTCGAGTAATGCTTATATTGATTTTTTTATTATTTTGATTTACAAATCATAATTTTTAGAAAAATCAGATATAGCAACTCGATGAAGTAGTTTAATTGACATTTCATTAAAAAATAATTCAAATGTATAAAAAATCACCTCCAATCTAACATTTCCGATCGGATCCCCGTGGGGATCGAACCCCCAACCGATCGCGTCACAGTCAGACGCTGTCACACTGTGCCACGACCTGCCTCAAGATTGCGGTACTTAGAAATTCAATATTTCATTTATAAATATAAAGAATAACGAAGGTAATGAGCCTGGTGCTGAGTCCAATCCTGCCGCTCTGCCTAACTAGATACGACTTCCTAGAAAGTCATTATTCTCAGAGCATTCACTCGATTTTTATTTAGTTTTAAAACAATTGCTTATTTATTTCAACATTTTATAATAATTTGAATATTTTAAATGAATCGCAAAAATTAAAGAATTTCTTATTTTAAATCTTTTTAAAAATTTTAGTTAATCGTGTGTTAAGAATCACTTGTTATATATGGATAGTAGTTAATAATCGCGTCTTCATGATAAAGTTATATAAATATATGTAAAAATTGACCCTGTTGGTCTTTACAGCGACACCGGGAGGGGAGGGAAGAGGGTGCTCTATCCCTGCGAAGTACAAACATGGCTGCTTGAAGGTGTCGTCGATCTCAAGGGAGCCCTTCAGAGTGCGGACCTCGACTTGCAACCGACGAGCGGGCTTGGTTCAGTAGCATAAGACTACTACCAACTAAATTTTGTCCAATTTTAAAATTTGTTCCTTATCAAATTTTAAGTATGATGTGGATATTAGTAGAAATTGTTTACGTATTTCTGTGACAATGTTTAACTATTTTTTGTGTGTTTTTTTTAGCTTCACGCTATTATCCTGCCTAGCAGGGTAGACAGAAGTACCTTGTGTCAAGATAGTGATTTGAGTGGCTCAACGCCGCCCTTCGTCTTTTTACCAGAGCGAGGAAGTGAAAATAATGTAAATATCACTCCCCCGAGTGGAGATCGAACCCACAACCGATCGCGTTTACAGTCAGACGCTGTTACACATTCAAATTGTTATTTCACATTTAGAGGTAGAAAAAAAAATTCTATTTAAATCTTATGATGTTTTTAAATACACCGGTACTTGAACCCTCACCTTTTAAACGGTGTCTAAAAGCTGCAGGTTCGAATAGAATTGCGATCAAATAAAAATGTTTTATAAATTTATTAAAAAAATATTGTCTACTAAATAGTCAACTAGGTTAAAATTAAATATATAGGAAAAATAAAAAATAATTATGTAGTAAAAATAAAAAAATATATATATTTCAAAAATGATATATTTTATACTTTTAAAAACTTGAGTTTTTTTAAAATACCATCACAAAATCATTTTAAAACGTATTAAATTTTCATATAATTATTTTTATCTTTCAAAACTCTATCAACAACTTATTTGGTTCTTTTATAATTTCTTTTACATTAAAATCTTCATACGTTGGGAATCAAACTCACAACCATCGGTTTTACTGCCCACTGCGCAACGATGGCGTTCATATCATTAGGAAATACGAATAGATGTCATCTGATTAGCAAGCAAGTAGCAGCTGTATATAACAGAGCATCCGTATCCGTATCAAGAAACTTATTTCCTTCATAGAAAGTTTCACAGAAGTCGGGGTACAGGTGGTAAATGCTAGAAGTAGATCGTATTTTTTGGTTTTAAAAAACAGGTTATTTTAGATAAAACCATTTTAAACGACTTAAGCGCTAAAATGTATATATATATATATATATATATATATATACATATATATATATATATATATATATATATATATATATATTGGTATTAGAAAATATATTTATCAAAACCCAACGCTTTAAACACTTTACAGTACTAGTCCGTGGTCACAGGTAGACTGAGGTAACATTGGTCTCTGGGTTGAAATGAAAAATTAATTATATCAATCTACCGCCATTTGTCGCGTACTGTCCAGTCCTGTCGTAACTGTCGCAGAATTGCAGAATGAGCTGACGGTATCTGTGTTTTTAGTGTGGTGGGTTTGAGACTTTATATTTTTTAGAAGTGTCTTGAATTAACACTAGGTATTTTCTGTCTATCCTGCTATGCGGGAAAATGCGTGAAGATGAAAAAAAGGAGGTTATAACAAACGTGTAAGGAATTCGACATATTGATAACGTATAAGTTTATTGGATAGTGTTGCTTTACAAGGCGCGGGTTCGAGTCCTGCTATTTTTGTTTTTTTTTTAATTAAAACCTTGTAAATATATAATAAGCACTTAAGTTGTCCGTGTAAGTGTGATTAAACTGAATAAAATACAAAACTTGCAACAGTACTCATAACACCGGCGTTCTCTGGAATGTGATGTAAAATTATAACAAATTTCCAAGCTCGGAGAATCACAACGCAATACAAACGCGGGTGGTATTCAAATCTAGGTTTTAGCGTGAAGTGTTAAATTTTATCGTAAATTACTGTAACGTGGATGAAAACTACACTGCAGATATTTTTTTTTAAATATCTTTACTACTGTCTAGTAAGACAAAATGCGGCGTTAAACTCTTCAAAATAACTGAATTTATGATCACAAAGTGGACAACGATCATTCTTAACGCTTACTCATTCACTTAAACCTGTAGGTAGTTTTGGATATATAAAAAATATGGTGTATATAGTAGGTAATGTAAAAAATATTATATTAATTTTGTTTGTAGTAACATTACTATGAAGTAATTCGAATTTTTACGCTATAAAATAATATAAGTTCGAATATAGGTTTTATAGTTGTTCAATTGACCTTATTAGAATGTCAATTGATTGATTAGTTGGTCAGTTGATTTAAATATTAATTTACTTTAATTTGTCAATTGATTATTATAGGCAAAAAAATATATTATGTATTTAGTATGTCATTTGACTTTCACTATAAAAGACTCGCCACCCGTCGCTTAGTATTCTTTTCGCATTATATATAGTGAAGAAGAGCTGTCTCTTATAAGTGTTAATTGTTTCGGTGAAATATATTATCATTTTTATTTACCCTAACGACCTATAAATAATATATATATATATATATATATATATATATATATATATATATATATATATATATATATATATACAAAAGCATATCTATAGTATTTGATAAATTTTCCACTTGACGCCTTACTTGTCTAGATTACAGTATAATTAAGAGACTAGGCGACTTTTGAGTACTTTTTAATTAATAAGATCTTTAATTATCGTTATTTTAAAACATTTTAAATGAAACTATTTTGAAAGGAATTAATCGCGTATATATAGGTATTCGAAAATATATTTTTGAAAACACATTCCCAACACCTTACAGTAGACCGTGGTGTTAGGTAGACTGAGGTAGCGTTTGTCTGTCGATTGATACAAAAACTAATAGTATATTCTCCCGCTATTTGTTTCTCAATCGCCTCGCGTACTGCCCTGGATTCCTGCAGAATGAGCTGACTGTATCTTTGTCTTTGGCGTGGTAAATTTAAGACTATAATTTTTTTATAAGTGGGTCCAAGGTTTATGGAAAATTGTATGGTTTTAGGTTTAATAGCCTCGCGGATTATAGGAATATATCTATTTTCCCCAGCGAGAATATGAAATTTATCAACCCTGTTGTAGTGATTGGTCTTTTTCATTGTATGCACACACACAGCTGACTGCAATACACGCCCATTCTTGACATCGGATATGTGTTTCTTCACCCTAACCCCGATGCTCCTCTTTGTTTGACCAATTTACGATAAGGCACAGTCACAGTCTAGTTTACATACACCTGCACAATGCAAAGGAATATTACTATACACTGATCTCAAATATTGGCTTACTTTTTTATTAGGCTTGTTTATAGCTCACATATTATAGTAGTGCTGGTATATATATATATATATATATATATATATATATATATATATATATATAGTATATTTAATATTTTTTAATTAAATTAAAAAACACAATATCACAATTATTTCGCACACATCATATTTTTATATAATTAAAAACCTTAAAAAATATATGGTCTCTGATTTTAAGATATTTTACTGAGAATTCCCTATAGAAACTCCAAAGTATTTGAAAACTATTTCCCATTCATCCTCGTTCTGGAAACGCTGGAACTTTAAACCTCATATGGAAATAGTTTAGATTACTTAATACGTCACTTGTACAGAGGGCTGTATTTAAAAATTTGAAAGGTCTTAATTGTTTTTTTGCAGAAAGCTGACTGGTCCAAGTTTGAAGAATTATATATACAGTAGGTTAACGCTTAACGCAATAAAGCAGCGTTCAGTTGTTGGATTTTTTTTTAAATTATATAAAAAAAAATCTGGACCTTCCTATGCGACGCATAGAACTTAGTGTCTATGCTTTATAATAAGCTTTTTGCCTATTTATCTCAACAAATATAAGTAATCAAAGAAATATTCAATAAATATAGAAAGATTTCAGGCGAACAATATAGACCGGAGTATATTGACACTACGATATAAACTTTACCTTAACACTTTTATTCCGCATAGCAGGCTATAAGTACCTAGTGTCAAGACACTCCGTACTCGGCTTTCTGCCTAACTCGAGTCATTGACTTACCAGAGCGAGGAGATGGAAATAATTTGTTTGTATTCAC
Organism: Dryadula phaetusa; assembly: GCA_032432895.1. Classification (NCBI taxonomy): domain Eukaryota; kingdom Metazoa; phylum Arthropoda; class Insecta; order Lepidoptera; family Nymphalidae; genus Dryadula; species Dryadula phaetusa. The sequence goes on from JAOYRS010000022.1 coordinate 584,085, forward strand.
TCCCCTGAGTGGAAATCGAATCCATAATCGATCGCGTTTTCAGTCAGACGCTGTCCCACTGTGCCACAAACGGCCTCCAGTCTATAATAAGATTAATATAATTTATTTTATATGAAAAAATCTGTCATTAACCGGTTCTTATACACAAACTATGATATCATATACATCTCGTTAGCGGCTTTTCATTGAATAGGAGTACTTGTTCGCGATTTATTTATCTCATAAATATATTTCTATGAAAACATTCTAAGGCAATATTTATATAATAGAAAAATCATCGATATTTTAATTATGGCGATTTAAATGCCTTTCAATACAGACGTAATTTGCTGTTCATCTCCCATATATGTTCATACTTATGTACTATATATATAAATATATATAATCATATTCGTAAATATCAATCTATCAAGCAATGTCTCACGGTAAAGAAAATAATTTGGAGCTAATGAAAACTTAAATAAATATATATTTCTTACTCCAATCCTAAGTGTAAAACAACTAGCACTCTAAAAAATACTTAATTTGAAAAATAATAATTCAATCTAAGGGATCATCCATAAATCCATACGTCACCTATTTCATGATTCTTTGACCTTTGAATCTTTGATGTCACAAAATTGAAACTCGGGAGGAGTTAGTCACGCAATGTCACACTTTGATGACAACCTCCCCCCCCCCCCCCAATGTGATGTCATTTATGGACACCCTTTAGTACCCAGAAACAATTAAATTTGCAATCATTTTTTGTATTTCATGAGAATAATCAAAAACATTTTGCATAGAACTTAAAACAATTTAATTAGCTTCACGCTTTTATCCCGAATAGCAGGAGAGACAGAAAGTACCTAGTGTCAACACACTCCGTACTTTACTTTCCACCGAATTCGTTTCATTGCGTGTTGGGTGGTGGAACTCAACTCTGCTCTTTGTCTTTACCAGAGCGAGGATGTAAAATTGACCCCTTCCTCCCCTTTATATTGTACCCTTTAATACCTAGAAACATAAATTTAATAATCAAAAACCCATAGAACTTAAAACAAATTAATTTTCGTTACAAAATTTGATTAGAATTGATATAAAACAATTTTAAATAGAAACTCTCCGTTTTATTGTACCAAGCCATACATAACAGCGCCCAAGAGATACCACCAGCAGTTAGTACCAGCACCGCTTCCGGTTGCCAAGTTTACAGACCGCCCTTATTTTTTTCCGTTGCATCCAACTCGTAAATTAGGAAGGACGTGGCCGGACTAACAAAGTCCCATATCGTGAATATTTGACACCATTTTTATTTTGTGCACGCTTCCCGCTACGTAAATACTTGCGGGAATTAAAATACTTGGTGAGATGGCTGATTCTTAATAGGGATTTAAGGTGTTTTTTTGTGATTTGTGTAGTTTTTTTAAATAAATAATATTTTTTTGTATAAAGCCGGTTGTCGGCGCAATGGGCCAGTGTCTAATTGTAAACTCAATCGGATGTGGGTTCGATTCCCATTCGGGAGATTGATTATATTTAAATTATTTTCATTTTCCTCGTTTCGGTATGACAAGTTGCGTTGCGTGGCGTTGACTTCCGTTGCATCCAACGCCTAAATTAGGTAGGCACGTGGTCGGGCTAGCAACGTGAAGTCCTATATCGTGAATATTTGACATTATTTTTATTTTGTACACACTTCCCGCTAAATATTTGCGGGAATTGCAATACTTGGTGAGATGGCTGATACTTGATAAGGACTTTTATTGTGATTTGTGTAGTTTTTCATTTTCCTCGTTCTAGTAAGACAAAGCGCGGCGTTGAGTTCCACCTTCAACACTCTATAACTTGAGTTCGGCAGAAAGCGGAGTACAGATTGTCTTGACACAAGATACGTATTCAGTACCCTACTATGCTAGATAACAGTGTGAAGTATTTTTTTTGATACAAAATTTATATTTAAAATTTATTCTACTTTAACTTTTAGTTAGCGTTTGAATAGTATCTGTACCTGTCTGTCTGTACTGTCACTGATTTGATAAAGAACGCACAACATGGTTGGTCGATTCATTTAATATCATTTTAAATATTATCATTTTAATATTATATATTTTAATATCGTTTTAATATTATATTATGAGGCCGGTCGTGGCGCAGTGTGACAGCGTCTGACTGTAAACGCGATCGGTTGTGGGTTCGATCCCCACTCGGGGAGTGATTATATTTAAATTATTTTCACTTCCTCGCTCTGGTAAAGACAAAGAGCGACGTTGAGTTCCACCACTCAATATGCAATGTCTCGAATTCGGTGGAAAGCGAATTACGGAGTGTCTTAACACTACGTACTTTCTGTCTACCCTGCTATATGTGGGATAAAAGCGTGAAGCTAAATAAATAAATATTATCTTTGCTATACAGTGTAAAAATTAGCTAACTATTTTACCATGAAAGGGGGATTTCTAAAGATTTTATCAAATGTACTGGACGTTTGTAGTTTAGATACTGTTAAGAACGTACTTGTAATTTTATACAATAAATTGACAATTATTTCCGCATTGTTTCGTCTACACCGGAATCCCCTTGAGGCTTTAAAAGTTATCTTAATACGTAAATCTATATAAGATAGGCTTACCAACATCACTGTAACGAATGCTTAAATATTTATGGTATATTTACGAAACATCATAGATGTCGCGTGAGGCCCGTCCGCCATTATTCAGCGCGGCTTAACTCGTTCAATTTTAACTGGGATTTAGTGGTGCTGCGTTTGAATTGTAAGGAATTTTGATACTTGCCTCAACTACTGTACTTGAGCGAGTAACTGTCTCATTAGTTACTTTCATTATATTAGTGGTGGTTTGAGACAGCGTGTGACGGTAAAGGCAATTGGTTGTTTTTGCACTTTGTTGAATGTACTTGCTTAAACTGATTTCGCCACACTGATACTACAAAGCGCGGCGTTGAGTTTCGCCTCTCAAATGCGTTGTTCGAATAAAAAGGAGCCAATCTTGAAATTAAGTTACCTACCACTAATATCAAAGAACGTAGTATTAAGACAAATCGTTCTTTATTTTCATTATATTTAAATTATTTTCACTTTCTCGCCCTGGTGAAGAAAAAGTGCGGCGTTGAATTCCACCACTCAACACGCAATGTCTCGCATTCGTTGGAAAGCGAAGTACGGAGTATCTTGACACTAAGATCTTTCTGTCTATCCTGCTATGCGACATTAGGCGTTAAGCCAAAAAAATCACTACATGCTCAGTTGTGATCTCAACACCATGCTTTGCCTTAACAAAGCCAAGAAATATATATATATATATATATATATATATATATATATATATATATATATATATATATATATATATATATAACCGCGACTACCGCCAACTGCGCCACTGAGCTGATAGATCATAGATATTCATATCAGAGATGTTAAATATCTGATATGAATATCTATGGCTAAAGTGTTTATATTTAAATAATCTAATTTTAAAAATATTTTAAACACATCATAAGACGTAACGCTTGTGTACTTTCTGTAAGTAGGTATGTAATGCTCAACTCCAGACCAGCCTTATTAACAATTTGTATGAATGTGATTTTAAATTAGAATATTATTAAAAAGGAAATTTCATTTTGGATTTTGATGGTATTTGAACTTGTAACCCATTTTTTTATGCAAACTGGATTCAAAGCTGACAAAATCGCATTATATTTCCTTACTCTACTGAGAGCAGTTAAAAAATAAAAATCAATATTATTTATGGAATGTTAAAACATTCTTTGTGTTAGTAAGAATCATGATAATGAATAAAATTCATTTTTGGTTTGAGGCCTAATATTCTGGACGATTTAAATAAAAAAATTAAAACAGAAAATAATGAAAGTCAATAGACTACATCTCTACTAATCACACGTCGGAAATGGTTAATAAATAAATATATTTTTTTCTTTTATTTAGCTTCACGCTTTTATTCCTTGTAGCAGGGTAGACAGGAAGTACCTAATATCAAGACACTTCGTACTCCGCTTTCCGCTGAATTTGAGACATTATGTTTTGAGTGGTGTAGCTGAACTTCACGTTGTTTTTACCAGACACAGCGAGGAAATGAGAATAATTGACATATAATAATTCCCCTGAGTGAGAATCGACCCCACAACCGATCGTGTTTACAGTGAGACGATGTCCCACTGTGCCACGACCGACCTCTGGTTCCTGTTTCTGAGAATCGAACCCAAGTTTCCTGAGGTAAAGCAGAGAATGTATATTTATATTAGAAAGCAGAGAGAAACTATTGTCAAGACTCTCCTAGTAAAGTTCTGGTAAGTTGTCTTTATATCAAATTCTCTCTCCCATCCCTTAAAAACAATGAACAGTAATGACAGTCATTAGACCTATCGCTAGCTACATCACTATGATGTTAATAAATAGAAATTTCTATAGATTCATTCTAAAGCACGCATCTCCAATTAGGCTGAGAGGAACTAGTGTTCAACAACTCAATTCTCAACATTTTGGAAAAACTGCTTTAAGTTAGTCATATAGCAGGGTGGTCAGAGACAACCTAATGTCAAGGCAGGCCAAGGCTCCGTTGTTTGCATTCCGCCAGCAATCTAAATATAGCGTGTTGAGTGGTGAGCTCAACCTCGCGCTTTATCTTACCAGAGCTGCAAAGTTAAAGTATTTTTTAAATATAATCATTTCCCCCAAGCGAGAATCAAACCCACAACCAATCGCGTTTACAGTCAGAACATTTTCAAAACTATATTTGAACACACAACGATTGGCAATTTTTTAACTTCTCCTCTGCACCACTAAGGTGTTAATGTATAGACAATGTTATATTATTCCTTTCGTATCGTTCGTAGTTGTAGGTGATGAATGAAATATGCGCGTTTCATATAAAGAAGGAAGCAATAAGGCGCCACGTGCTCGCACCGTTCCGCCCGTAATAAAGATAAGCTTTGGTACTGTGATCGGTTAAGGAGTGGTACAATTATTCATAATATTTATATTTTAAAAAAATCTACATATATAACCTGATTGATCCATTTTAGATATAAGAAAATTATAACAGAAGAGTATAAAAAAGAGTTAGTTTTTTTAATATGTTACTAGAAACAGAGACCGGTCGCAGCGCAGTGGGACAGTGCCTGACTGTAAATGCAGCGGGATTCAAACCCGCGCCTCTTGGACGGTATCCAAGAGGCGCGGGTTCGAATCCTGCTGCGTTCAAAATTTTTATACGTTTTTTCAAAAAAGGTATATACTTACGAAATAACAATTTTTTAACATAATCCTTAGCACGAGCAAAAATCGCGCACCCATCCAAACGATTTGAACTTACGTACTAATTACGGTAAACACAACGTCAGTATAATTGATAACGAAGAAAAATGCTCCCTGTGGGGGGACGGGGTAGAATACAATTCCCCTTCGCCGCTGAGTAGCTCCCGTAAGAGGCGGGTATCCTAGTACTTTGGTGGTAGGAGGTTAATCCTCCGAATGGCCATCAGCCACTATCATGAAAAAAAGGATCCGACAAATATCTGATGATGTGTTCCGGTCCGATGTCATGTAAGCCAACTTGCCCTATTCCCACTCATCCTTTCCCTCATCTCCTTTCACTTCCATCCCAAGGCCGGCAACGCATTTACAACTCTATTGTTGTAGACGGCCATGGGGGAAGGTGACTTACCATCAGGTGGCCTTTCTACTCGTTTGCCTCTTAATTTCTATGTTTGCCTATAAATTATATATTTTTTTATTATACATATAAAAAATATATAATTTAAAATAAAACTGACTTTATAATAAAAACTCCTAGACTGATTTTATTGAAACTTGTACTGTTCCCTGAGTTGTAATATACCTGAATTAAATTAAAAAGAATTATTTCGATATGAATTATAATTTTAAAGAAATGTGAAGAAAGTACCTAAATAAATCATTATTGTTAAATATTATTTAATTTCAACAATATTACATACATAAATATCAAACTGACAACCTCCTATTTTTGAAATCGGTTAAAAACAACTTTTTTTAAAATGGTTTAAAAGATATTTTCTATCAATTTATTTTGAAATATTTTTATTTTTTATTTTATTTCTATATATTTCAAATATGTATATGAGATGCATACTCATGAGTCAGGCGGCATGTTATACAGGTAAGTCAAATTGGATACGCGTGTAACATGTTAACATTATACGATATAGGATTATTGTAACTAATTATACACTTGTCATATTAGTACCATTATCAGAATTTAGCTTAAGTAATGACTTTACCATATTGACTTTATTTAATAAGTAAATTAAAATATACCGTTAACATCTGTAATTCAGGGCATTACTGGAAATGCCTGACTGTTAACGCGATTGGTTCGAATCCCGAACTCTCAAAAGGCATATTTTCTCCAGCCAAAGCCTGGCAACACAACTGTAGCACCTGGTGTTACACGAGGTCATGGGCGTCGGTGATAACTTACCATCTCTGAGCTCGGAGCTCGCTCGTTTGCTTTGCCTCGTCCATAAGTAAAGCAAAAATAGTGTCAAAATCTGCCAATCAATAAACAAATCGAACAGGCATTTCTTGACTATAAACTGTCTTTACCAGTCCCAATAAGTTGTAAAACCAAAGCCTGATATATTGCAATAGTTATTTTTTATGTAAATTTCTTTAAATAAATCAAAAAACATCTACTATTGAATTTATATTATTTTAAGCATTTTTCCTTTTAAAAATTAATCCTAACCGCATAGAGTATCTCAAATGTATAAAAACCACTACTAAAATCGAAACCGAACAAACACTTCAATTTGTCAGTTAAATATGTTAGTTGATCTTTTTTAAGCTTCACGCTTTTATCCCTCATATTTTATATCTAGTGTCAAGACACTACGTACTCCGCTTACGCTTAGTGGCGGAACTTAACGCCGTGCTTTGTCTTACCAGAGCGAAGAAATGAAAATAATTTAAATATAATATTTGAAATATAATATATTTCAAAATCTAATACAAATATGGCTTCCCCTTAAATGACACTTGTCTTCTTTACGATGAACGATAAATTAAAACGGCGATATAAACTGAGACGCACATATAATGTTAGTATGTACGTATATATGAATACACACTGTGTATGTACAATATACAACTGTACATAAACTATGTACAATTGTATATTGTACATAAACTATGTACAATTGTATATTGTACATACATCTTAGTGCCAATTCTTTAAAAGAAACATCTTAAAAATTAATTCCAATTATATTTTATAATTAATGTTATATATGGACGCCGGTTATGACGCTGTGGAACAGTCTAACGTGTAAATACAATCAGTTGTAGGTTCTATTCTAACCCGGAGAATGACTATATTTAGGATATTTTCGTTGGCTAGCTCTAGTAAGACAAAGCTCGGCGTTGAGTTCCACTACTCACCACGCAATTACACTCAAATTCAAAAAACGAAGTACGAGGTGTCTTAACACTAGGTACTTCCGGTCTACCCGGCTACAGGATACAAGATACGGGATAAAAGCGTGAAACTACATACCTACCTACATTATAATTTTACTATTTCCAATAAGTATAGGAAGAGTAGGGAACATAGTGTTTTTTTATTCGAATTTTATTAGCGCCACTGACATAAGTGGCCCGTGAGTTCTTGTCGAGTTTTTTTTTTATATTTTGCATATTATTAAAGTATGCATTTAGTTGAGCTTATGTATAATTTAACTTCCTTCCAAAACTTATTTACAATAGCTTTTTTATCACGTACTGGAGTTGATGCTATATATCATGTTTTTATAATAAGATCTTAGTTTTTTTCGATTTTTATGCATTTTAAATTAAACTACTTTAACCGGATTAATCGCGTATATTTTGGTATTCGAAAATAATTCAAAATGTATTTCGGAATACCAAAATATACGCGATTAATCCGGTTAAAGTAGTTTAATTTAAGATCATATTTTTGTTCAGTTTACTTATCAGCTTAGTTATTGCCTGTGAAACATAGCCGTTCTTAGATTATTTTTTATATTTTTAGCTTCACGCTCCTATCCCGCATAGCAGGGTGACAGAAAGCACCTAGTGTCAAGACACTCCGTACTTGGTAGATTATTTAGTAGGAGTATTCATAGATAACGGTTATATTCGATTATATCGTCCACGGAACACTCGTTGGCAAGTCATGAACCAGCCGTGTTTGTGATTGCGACCACGGCATAGGTAATCTAGATTAAAAAAAAAAAGACACTGTTAACTTTTTTTTACATATTTAAGAAATATAATAAAAATATAAACGTAATTTATGTAACAAGTTCTGGGAACAAAAATGTTTTTTTTGATACAACAGTTTCTGATCTGAATCTGATTGAATAATCTTATATGATGTGTAGAACTTATTCTATTGTGAACAATAAAGTGTTACAGATATGTTTCTAAACACGTCCGTCTGCGTGGAATTTATAATTCCTTATATAATTCCTTATTATAGAAATTTTAAATAAAAATAACTAAAGTCATTTCTTATTACACTAGCTATCAAACAGTGAAAGTCCATTCAAAACTATTCCAGCCGTTCTAGAGATTTGACAGACCACGCAAACTGATGGACAAAAGTTATATGTAGTATTTTTGTGTATGTACAGTGTTGACTATATGGATGACCTGTGGTTTTTAGAATAATTTGTAAGTCATATTTAGCTTCGTAACAGATTAAAAGTTTTAATATAAAATGCATTTTTTCTATAATTTTAGCATGTCTTTTTAAATATTATATATATATATATATATATATATATATATATATATATATATATATATATATAATCTATTAACTTAATACAGTAAACGATAATTTTTGACGTCATCATGATGCTTTAGAACAGTTATAAAGCACCGTAAAGCGTCACCCTATCAACCTATAAATGCGGTCGGTTGTGGGATCGATCCCCACTCAGGGAAGACAAAGTGTGGTGTTGAGTTGCACCACTGAATTATATAACTATATAACTCAACACGCAATGTCTTGAATTCAGTGAAAAGCTAAGTACGGAGTGTCTTGACACTAGGTGCTTTCTGTCTACCCTGCTATGCGGGATAAAAACGTGAAGCTAAAAAAAACTGATGTATTCCATATATTTTATTGAATAACTTGTACATTATAATTTCATTAAAAAATAACAATCAACAATTTTTGTTTATTTTAATACACCCACAATTATAAATATGTAATAAAATATAAACTCGAAATAGCGCGGCGTTAAATTCCGCCATTGAACACACAAATTGATAACAATTTCACTGTAGAAAAACACTTAAATCAATCATTTATTAATTATACAAAAATAATCAAATTTAATAATAATCAAATCAAATTTAAAATATAATTCATTTATTTTAATTAAATTAAAACGTTGAAATCACTATTAGCTTTTTGAACAAATAACCACTTAATATATACCACGTCTTATATTATAAAATTTATTGTATAAAGTAACTAGATATATAAACTTTTGATATGTACGTTTAAAAATAAAATAAAATGTAAAACCCGTCAGAATATACAATTATGCGGTAATCAATTTATTTATTTAGAATCGATTTTTAAAATCGATATTATTTTTAATGAATCGATTTTTAAAATCGATATTATTTTTAATGAATCGATTTTTAAAATTGATATTATTTTTAATGAATCGATTTTTAAAATCGATATTATTTTTGATGAATCGATTTTTAAAATCGATATTATTTTAAATGAATCGATTTTTAAAATCGATATTATATTATACAATTCTAATGTTGCACTGATTTACTTAGAACTACATCACAGAAGCCAGCGTTGAATCACTTCTATCGTTTAGACCTGGAATAAAAAACTTAGTAAATACATTTTTCACAGCTTGCTTAGGTCAAATAAATATATGACGTAAGCAAGCTGTCAAAATTTGAAAAGGACCAAACATAATATTATAAGTTGTTAAAGAAGGCCAGCGTGGCGCAGTGGACAGCGTCTCACGTTAAACGCGATCGGTTGTGGTTTCGATCCTCATTTTTTTTTTAATTCTGACTTTGAGTTAAATGCTGTTGACCTTAATGGTCTTTACAGTGACACCGGGAGGGGGAGGGAAGAGGGTGCTCTAGCCCTGCGAAGTATTAGCAAGCACTGACGTGTCTGCTTGAGAGGAAGCCGACGACCGCAAGGGCGCCCCCTGCGGGGCTCGAACCTCGGCTTGCGGTCGGCGAGCGGGCGGGGGGTTCGATCCTCCCTAGGGGGAGTGATTAAATTTAAAATTACTTTCTGTTCCTCGCTCTGGTAAGACAAAGTGTGGCGTTGAGTTCCACCACTCAATACGCAATGTCTCGAATTCAGTGGAAGGCGGAGAGCGGATTGTCTTGATATTAGGTATTTTCAGTCTACATATAGATGATTATCGTAAAGATGAGAATTTTTGTATTAATTTAATTTAATTTGTCACATTACAAATTATATAAAGTCACATATAAAAATTTCGATAAATATTCATATTTAGATTACGATTCACACTTATATACAATATAATAATATTCAGTATAAAACTAATATACAATATAATAATATTTAACACTTATCTAATCGACGATACGATGAAAACTTAACATATGTAATGCATTACATTCATTCATATAAAAAAACCACAATGTCAACCTACCCGCTATCTGTTACACTAAATTGGAACACACGAACCGCTTCCACCCCAAAACAAAAAGGTAAAAAAGATAAGGTGAGGTAAAAAAGAACAAAAAGTATTAAATAAATTCAACTACCTAATATATACGGCTGTATATCCAATCCGGATATAAATTTTCCCGCCATTTTCGGTTGTAAACTCTCAAACAGTTTCTGATGCTTCACATCAAAATTCCATAAAAGAATCCTGTGCTTTTTCAATTCCAGCTCCTCTATAACTGTTATTAAATTCTGAAACAAAAATAAATTAATTTAAAAAATATAATAAAAATAGACGCTTTAATTAATCTTTGTAGTGATAACTTGTTGTAATTGAGGCCGGTAGTGGCGCAGTGTGACAGCGTCCGACTTTAAACGCGATCGGTTGTGGGTTCGATCTCCACTCAGGGGAGTGATTACATTTAAATTATTTTCACTTCATTATTGGAAAAACATATAAAAATTGAACGCAGCGGGATTCGAACCCGCTCCCTTTGGAAATTGTCCAAACGCTGTGATCGCTAAGTCATGCGTTCTACTACCAGCTGCTGTCATAGCGGTCAATGCGCTTCGATTCGTTTCCAAAAGGCGCGGGTTCGTGCTTGGAGGTCTTAGGATGTACATAGGCTATTTTTACTACCAATTTTTTTATATTTTCCACGAATTTTATAGTATTACAAAAAAGTTGCGGAAAATGAGCTATCCGAGCGCTTACATGGCGTGCGCTTGGTTAAATCAAAGTCAAAAACTCGCTTAAATATAAATATAGATCTTTACTATTTTTAAAGTGTTATTCAACACTTAGGATTAGAAAACATTTTTGAAAAAACGTATCCAAGAGGCGCGGGTTCGAATCCCGCTGCGTTCAAAAAATTTTTATACGTTTTTTCAAAAATATAGATCTCTGTAGAGTTCTAAATAGCCAATTATAATATGCAAATCAAAGATAAATAACAATAAGAAGAATAGGTACACATACAGTCTGTAGTGTAATAAATTTTATATAAAAAAATAATTCTCAATGATATATGTTTATCAATGAAATCACTGAATAACTATATAACTATATAAATATATAACTAAATGGCTAAACTCACCTCCGCCACGCCGATGTCCAGCGCGCGCAGGTCCCCGGCGTCCAGCACCAGGCAGGCGGTGCGCAGGCGCAGCGCGCGCGGCACGTGCTCCGCGCACGCGTACGACAGCGTGCCTTGCAGCTTCACACACGTCACGTCGCAGTTGCCCATCTGTGGGTGTGGGCGTGAGAGTGGGGATGGTGATCGTTAGATATTTGATATTATATATTAATTATAAAGTAACAAACATAAAACAAAATGAACTGAATATCAAAAGGAATATAATTGTAGTCATGACTAAAACAGGTTAAATATTAAAAAAAGTGCTCAATATATATTTAAATAAATAAAATGAAAGAATCAATCAATGTGTTTTCCGAAATAAATTATTAATATAAAATACTATTGACTCTATTGGTCTTTAAAGTGACACCGGAGGAGTGAAGGAAGATAGTGCTACATCTATATGAAAATGTAAGCATTACTTGACTGTATGAAAGAGTGTCATTATTGAAATAAATAATAATAAAAAAATTAAAATATTAGAAAAAAAACATTTTTACCCCACTTGCTAACACTTATCCAAACGGTCTGCCAAAATCGATTGATTGAATTGATTGAAGTGGAAGAAAGTGTAATATGTTTTAATTATAACTTAGAAAGTCAAATTTTACGATTAAAACATTATATTGTTATTAACTCATTAATTTAATGTCAACCATTGAGGCCGGTTGTGGCGCAGTGGGACACTGTCGAATTGTAAGCGCAATCGGTTGTGGGTTCGATACCCACACGAGGGAGTGATAAAATTTTTAAATTATTTTCATTTCCCCGCTCTAGTAAGACAAAGTGCGACAATAAGCTCCATCACTCAACACGCAATGTCTCGAATGCGGTGGAAAGCGAAGTACAAACTATCCTACTTTGCGGGACAAAAGCGAAAAGCTAAAAAAAAAAAATATTTTAGCTAATATTAGCTAATAATCGTGTTTCATCCATTCCATGTTACGAAGGCACACCCAAAAGCCATATAAAACAAACATAGAAACAAATAATAAGATCTATATGTCATACTAAACAAACAATTTTATAACCTTATATGTGTCGACGCGCAGGTGCGGGCGCGCGGCGGCGGCGAGCGCGCGCAGCGCGTCGGCCCCCGCGCCCGCCGCGATGCCGTACTCTAGGCCCAGCGACAGGCCCACCGCTATCGTCAGCAACCAGATGCACAGCTCGGCTTCTACGTTGACAATCGGATATTTGGATATTTTAACTCTTTAAAACAATGTTTCAGTAAAATATATTTTAATTTTAGACAATGACACGAGTTTTTAGTTTAATTATTTCTTTTTAATATTATTTAATTTTTTTTTGTTTTATTGTAAAGCGAATAAAAAATATGTGTTTGACTGTGATTGTGATTTGATTTTACTCGTCCACGTACAACATCGTGATCCTCATGTGATTTTACTAATCCACATGTGACAACATGGTCCATATGTGAATTTACTCGTCCAAGTATATGACATAATGACGTAACGGTCCACATGAGTTTACTTGTCCATATGTAATTCTACTCGTCCACATATGACAGCATGGTCCACATGTGATTTTACTCGTCCACATATGACAGCATAGTCCACATGTGATTTTACTAATCGACATATGACAGCATGGTCCACATGTGATTTCACTCGTCCACATATGACAGCATGGTCCACATGTGATTTTACTAGTCCACATATGACATTAGGTCCACATATGATTTTACTAGTCCACATATGACAGCAGGGTCCGCATGTGATTTTACTAATCCACATATGACAGCATGGTCCACATGTGATTTCACTCGTCCACATATGACAGCATGGTCCACATGTGATTTCACTCATCCACATATGACAGCATGGTCCACATGTGATTTTACTAATCCACATATGACAGCATGGTCCACATGTGATTTTACTCGTCCACATATGACAGCATGGTCCACATGTGATTTTACTCGTCCACATATGACATTAAGTCCACATATGATTTTACTAGTCCACATATGACAGCAGGGTCCGCATGTGATTTTACTAATCCACATATGACAGCATGGTCCACATGTGATTTCACTCGTCCACATATGACAGCATGGTCCACATGTGATTTCACTCATCCACATATGACAGCATGGTCCACATGTGATTTCACTCATCCACATATGACAACATGGTCCACATGTGATTTTACTAATCCACATATGACAGCATGGTCCACATGTGATTTCACTCGTCCACATATGACAGCATGGTCCACATGTGATTTCACTCATCCACATATGACAGCATGGTCCACATGTGATTTTACTAATCCACATATGACAGCATGGTCCACATGTGATTTTACTAATTCACATATGACAGCATGGTCCACATGTGATTTTACTCGTCCACATATGACAGCATGGTCCACATGTGATTTTACTCGTCCACATATGACTACATCGTCCACATGTGATTTTACTCATTCACATATGACGTGATAATCCACCTATGATTTTACTCGTCTACATAGGACAACATGGGCCACATGTTATTTTACTCATCCACATATGACAGCATGGTCCACATGTGTTTTTCTTATGCACATATGACAACAAGGTCCACATGTGCTTCTACTCATTTACATAAAACGTGATGATCCACATGTGATTTTACTCGTCCACATATGACAGCACGGTCCACATGTGATTTTACTAATCCACATATGACAGCATGGTCCACATGTGATTTTACTCGTCCACATATGACAGCATGGTCCACATGTGATTTTACTCATCCACATATGACATTAGGTCCACATATGATTTTACTAGTCCACATATGACAGCATGGTCCACATGTGATTTTACTCGTCCACATATAACGTCATGATCCACATGTCTGTTTGTCTGTGAATTTGTGCACACTAATCTCAGAAACCGCTTAACCGATTTAAATGCAGTTTTCGCTATTTTATGTTTGGTAAACTTCCCTTAACTACTTCTTCTTCTTCCTGACATTTCTGCCAGCTTAGCCATGGTCTGCCTTTCCACTTCACCTACTACACTTTACACGGCCTTTGACATCCTCAGTGGTGAGTACATTGGCTGTCATATCCTTTTTCACGACATCCTGGGGTCTTACTCCAGGGACAGACATATCAAGGCATATTCGTTCAACATAGTTCTTCAGCCGGCACGCAACATATTCATAAGCTTATTCGCCACGTCACGGACTCCACGACTACCTCGGACGACTTTATTACGTATGTGGTCAGCCCCCGTTACGCTACACATCCATCTTAGCATTTTCATTTCTGTGACGTGAAGCCAGATTGTGCCGAGATAGTGCTGGCCAACATTTGCTGCCATATAAGAGAGAACGAGGTGGATTATGCTCTTGTATATCTGCCCCTTGAGTTTGCGCGGTATTCTGCGGTCGCAGACCACACCTATGACCTCACGCCATTTGGCCAAAGCAGCGCTGATAGGGACATGGATGTCGTGATCAATGCCCCCAGACTCATGTACGATGGATCCAAGGTACCTGAACTTCTCCGAGTTAACGGCTGGATCAGGACCTATATGGATAGTGCTAGAGTCCGGGCTCCCGCAAATCATGTACTCGGTCTTCGATACATTTAGGTTAAGTCCGCCGTTCTCAAGCGTACCTTTCCAGAGGTTCACTCTCTGCTCCAACTTAACCCGGCTCTCGTCAATGAGTGCTATGTCATCGGCGTACATCATCAACCAGGGAAGCTGATCTTGGATATAAGCCGAGACAGTATCCAGTACAACACTGAACAAGAACGGGGTCAGAGCCAAGCCTCGGTGAACCCCTACTGTAATCGGGAAGGAATGTAATCGGGAATTTCATGTCGCCAACAGCAGTCCTAATCATTGAAGCGGAATCGCGGTATCTCTGATAATGTCAATATAGGCCTCAGGGATCCCTTTTAATTGCAATGCTCACCAGATGTATTGACGAGGCACACAGTCAAAGGTTTTCTGGAAATCTAAAAATGCTACGTGCAGAGCTCTCCTTTTTTCCCTGTATGCCTCCATCAAAATTCTGAGGGCAACAATGGCATTAATGGTATCCCATTCTTGCTGAAATCTGTATTGACACCCAGAGACAGCACACTCCCGGCGAAGCCTGCGGTCGATCACGAGCTCAAAGAGCTTCATGGTGTGACTCTTAATATTAATGCCCCTATAACTACCACAATCTTGAACACTCCCCTGCCTATGTAAATAGGGGTCATAAAGCACCACCACTGACGTGGCATGTTCCAGTGTTTAAAATATGGTTAAAAAGGGTCAGTAAGCACGAGTACACCAAGAGAGCACAATGATTTCCACGCTTCGACCGGAATGTCGTTTAGGTCCCACCGCCCTTCTAATCTTCATGAGTCGAAGACAATTCTGAGTTTCGTCCGGTGCTATTGGAGTAACAAGTCCGAGATAAGAAGGTGGTTCGGTCGGAAGACTGCACGGATGCTGAGTATTCAGCAGCTCCTTGAAGTAGCAACTCGCATCTCTCCTTCATAGTCATGGTTACACAGCAGTGTGCCCTAGGAGTCTTTGACGCAAGGATATTTTGCAATGTCCTTGGTGGCTTTATCCTTAGCACGTTCTAACTTGTAAATGAGCTTCTGCCCCTCCGCAGTATCAAGTTTATCATATAGTGGTGACAACTTTTCACTGCGGGTTCTGACTACAGCTCTTTTACTGGCACGTTTAGCTGCTACCTACTCTGTCTTCAGGAGAGCCGGTGGTCTGCCATTTCTTAAAGGCAGGCTGCCTTTCCACGAATCACCTCCTGCACTTTGTCATTCCACCACCATGTTTTCCTATCGATAACACGTCTTCCCCCAGAAAGACCAAGAACTCGTTTACCCGCCGCCATAATTGCTGACTGGGCTCGATTCCAAGCTTCCTGGGCAGTTTCGGTTTTGGTCGATAGATTTTGACTCTCAACCTCAGCCAGAAAGTCAGTCTGCATCGGTCCATTCAGCAACCACCACTTGATTCTAGGTTGCTGTTTCTCAGCTACTTTATTTTTCGGGATATGGACATAGACCATGATAAGGAGACGATGCTGGGCCTTCATGATTTCACCTGGATTGACTTTACAGTTTATCACCCTGCTTATATGACACCGTCTGGTGAGCAGATAATCTATTTGAGTTGAGTGGGACCCACTCTAATACGTGATAAGGTGCCGAGGATTCTTTTGAAGAACGTGTTCACGATAGCCAAGTCAGGCGCAATACAGGTTCCTAGAATATTTTCTCCCTCTGTATTGCGACGACTCTACGTGACCGTTCAAATCCAACGTTTAAAGAGGTTCTACTCTTCAAACTGCTCCGTGAATGATTCCTGGGACCATAGGTACTGATTAAGTTAGTAATTACACCGCGAGTTTCCGCCTGGGTACTTGCGTCTTTAGCCGTGCCCTTATTTGACACGGTAGCCCTTGCCCACTTGTCACAGGTGATGATAGGGTGAGGTGCTTGCGCGTCGTTAAACGGCTTTATACCCAGCTTTCCTTTTTTACGGTGCATTTCAGTGGCGTAGTGGTTTTAATGGAGCGATAGCCATCTGACCTCCAAACCCCACGTAGTCGGTAAAAGCAGAGAAGGAAAAAGGGAGAGCGGTTTGGAAATGGGGGAGAGGGTGGTGACAGAACACTACTTGGATTGGAATATGATAGTGGTGGCTGGAGAATCCGGGGTCGCATACCTAACCTATGCCCAAGACCAAATATCGGACAGATATTTAGTAGGACATATATATATATATATATTAATTCAAATAAAACTCGAACCCAGAACCCTCGCCCTTACAACATAATAACGTCAAAAGAAAAAAAAGCATCACATACTTACTGCTACTTATCCATAATTTCTTTATAATAGTCAGGTCTATAAGAGAAATCATGGCCACCATGATGATGGCGGCGAGAGTGGCGCGCGGAATGAAGTAGAACGCTTCCGCCAGTAAGGTCACTGCGAGCAGCACCACGGCCGCTGGGAACAAAATATATATGTATTTAATATACTCATTTAAAAAAATATATTAAAAACACATTTTAAAAACGTTCAATAATTTCTACATAGCAAGATTCGAACCCGCTCCTCAAATTTTTATACAAAAATATTTTTTTTTAAATCTAAGTTTAAAACATACATAATTGATATAATTTTATATCGATTATAATTTTGAAAAGAAGAAAAAATATATACATTTAGTATAAAGCTAATATTTTAAATTACCTTTAAACAAACATCCGGCGGGGGTGACGACCCCGCTCGCGTGGTTCAACGCCGTGCGCGTGAATGAGCCCGTCACGGGCATCGCTTGTGCGAACGACGACAACATGTTGCAGGCGCCTATTGCTATCATCTCTTGCGTAGCGTCCACCGTTTTGCCTTTAGCTGGAAAGTATATAAGGATCCTTAGAATATTATATGAACATTCCCTACATCAGTGTCTAAATACGTAACTTATAAAAAAAAACAATTTTAAATGTAGCTTCATTTAAAATTTTCGGAGACTCGAGAAAGTCTACCCGTGACCACGGGCCACTATAAAGTGTTCGAAACGTCAGATTTCCAAAAATGTATTTTGGAATACCAAAATATACGCGATTAATCCGTTTAAAATAGTTTCTTCTAAAATCTGTATAAATCGCAATAATCAAAGATCTTATAAAAAAAACCACTTACCAAAGGCCTTGGCGATCGCTATGCTCTCCAAAATGGCGACCAGCGGCATCGCGAAGCCTTCCGGCCCGAATACTTCTAGCATTTGTTCAAAATTCAATGTATGATTGCCGACAACTGTGGAAAATGGCGGCAAGCCAAACTTAGGCAGTCCACCGTGTATTGTACCTGGAAATATGTTTTAAGTTTGGAAAGATATTTCGTGTAGATTGCGTAACTTAACGTTGCGCTTTGTCTTACATTAGAATGGAGAAATGGACATGAATAAACATAATCATCCCTCAAAGTGTGAGACACCATACCACTGCATATTATAAAATATAAACGTATAAAAATTTCGAGATTTAAACCCGCGCCTCTTGGAAACCGTCCGATCCGATACCAAGAGGTGCGGGTTCGAATCACGTTGCTTGCAAAATTTTTATACGTTTCTCAAAAATTGGTTTCTAATCCTAAATGTGGTATAACACAATAAAATTCATAAGATGAAAATGTAAATATATATCAAAATGTATATAATTTTCTTACCAGTAAGAGCAAAAGGCGTTATTCCATTCAAATACAGTATATAAGCTAAAAAAAGTCCAACGAAAACGACCAACGCGTTTCTTGCGCGCACCACATAGAGCCAAGTTTTAGCGAATATTATTCTTCTTCGACTGTCCGTCGATTGTGTTTTCACTGTTGTACGCTTTAATAATAATTTAAACAATATGTAAATCACCTCATAATTGCACTCGGCCCCAGAGACGTCATTTAGTAAATTGATTGAACAATATTTAATCAATAGATTTCAATTTTTTTTTACATTCTTTAAACTGACAGTTTTAAAAAGTTACTTTTTTGTTATTATTTCATTATTCGAAGTCATACCGATTTTTTTTTGTATATACTTTAAAATGAATCGTTTTTATTGTATAGTATAAAAAGTCAACTTAGAACACTATAAAGATTATCTCTATCTTTATTGCAAATAAAACTTTGAATACTATAATTACGATGAAAATATTTGAACTATCCATTTAATAGATCTCACGATATTAAAATCTTTCATTTTTTACATATTTTAAATTGATTAATCGCGTATATTTTGGTATTTGAAAACATTTTATTTTTTTGAAAACCCGACGTTTCGAACACTTTACAGTAGTACGTGGTCACAGGTAGACCTGAGGCGGCATTCGTATGTCAGTTGATACACAAATTAACTATATCAATCTACCGCCATCTGTTTCTTAATTTTGCAGTTCAAAAAAATGTATTTTCGAATATTAAAATATACACGCTTAATCTGTTTTTAACATTTTCATTTATAACTTACTCACAGTGGTGCATTGCATTTGCATCATGACAACTCTCCAAATCTAAAATAGGTTTATATATATCTAAACGAAAACCCCATACACACCTTAAGTAAAAACAGAGCCGCCATAGTGCATATTCCCAATAACGTGTCCCATAATTGAACTGTGCGTATGTTTCTAAAAAAATTAACTAGTGACTTTATAAAAGTATCACCGGAAGATCCTGTAAAGCAGTAAATAGTTTGTTTTTAAAAAATCATTTTTTTTTAATTATATATATGAAACGGAGATTTTTTTAAAAAAAATATAAAAGACGTACATTATCTATTATTTATGACAGAAGGAGAGAACTAAAACACTCCGTCCTTTTCTAACAATTCATTTTAAATCGTCGTTCCTTGGTGAATGCTAAGATCTATATTGTTTATAATAATAATATCAGTTTTTTTATCAATTCCAAATTCCAATCATATTGTACAATTGACAATTCCAAAAAAATATTTTCGCGTATCAAAATATACGCGATTAATCCGTTTAAAATAGTTTTATTTAAAATGGGAATCAAACCCACAACTCTAGTGCATCAGTCCAACTACCAACTCAACTACCATGAGACGGTATGTACTACAAGACAATTGATCTTATTCTCAACATAATATTGAAGTTGAAAGCAACAGAATCTGAGAGTACGAGCGGTCATAGATAACCTAGTGTCAAGACACTCCGCTGACTGATTACCGCTCAAAATCAAGACATTGAGTGTCTTTTCTTAATGTTTTTAACGAATTAAATATAAAAATCCTTCAAGTGGAAATCGAAACCACAACCAATCGCGTTTACAGTCAGATATCCTCCCACTTCACCACAAAGACCTCAGATCCAAACCCTCAAATCTATCAAATACAAAAATATTGCAAAATATTAAAACTGAACGCACCAGTAACCCTGAATAGGGATTTCAGTTGGGACGACGATATTTGCAGAGCAGCCGCCGTCGTGAAACCGCTTATAACCGGTTTAGATATGAAATCCAATAAGAAACCTGCAAATAATGATAATTAAACATGTTTACATAAATCATTTCAAAATTAAAACATTAATTACGTTTAAGCGTCACGTTGTATAACAGTTCTTATAAAATATATTTATCTGTAGATAATAAATATATATTCTCTAAACAAATATATTTTTGCAAACATCTGAAATAAACCCCACTTAGATATTTTTTTTCTTGTTTTTGTATGAAATTTAATAAAAATATTATGAAAATATATTTAAAATAATATTTATATTATTTTTAAAATATCTTTTTACCCATCAGTTGATATCCATATTAGGTGTGTTATAATTTATAATCCGCCATTTTGTTGCGGAAGCCATTTTAGATTAACAACAATATTATGTAATTTCAACGTCATCAGTCATATTGAGGTTGCAAGATTTCACACACACTAACTAACTAACACGGAAAATTAAAAAAGGTTGTAAAAAATCAGTAAATGCTTACAAATACATACCTAATTGTAATATTCCGAGTAATAAAATAACGAAACCAGATAGGAAAGCAGCCAGATAAGCAAAGTCAGGTGACTGGGCCACATATTTGGCGAGAAGTGCAGCTAAAATGGCTGTAGGCCCGACAGTCACGTCCTTACAACTGCCGAATATAGCGTACACTATGCCTGGGAATATACTGGAATACAGGCCTATCTGAAAAAAAAACGACATTATAAATTATTATTAATTCAAATATTACTTAGGTAAAAAGAATAATGTATATTTTAACTACTTTTGTCTCAAGATTTAAAAAAAAAGTTTTCTTATCCTAAGTATAAATGGTATAACGATTTAAAAATACTAAAATATTTTCATTTTGTTGCTTTGTTAAAACAATGCGCGGCGTTAAGCTACGCCAAGTAATATGCAACATGTTTAATTCGGCGGAAAGCTGAGAAAGCAGCCTCTACCTGCCCATATGCGTGGGACGTATAAGTGAATATTAACGCCCATCATATTTTAATAGGTGAAAAAATTAAAGCCGAATTATATTTAACTAAATTCATTATCAATGGACTCAAGAGAGTTTAAGGACATAATTGCGCAATGGGACAGCGCACTCAGAAGAATATGTCAAATTTATTCTCATTTCTCCGCTTTGGTAAACAACACCGCCAACACGCAATGTCTCAATTGCAGACAAAAAGAAGTCCAAGGAGTGTCTTGATGATAAACTATACGGGATAAAGAATGAAGCTGTTTTTTTTTAATATAACCTAAATGACCGCTAAAAATCAAGATAAAAAAAACAACCTGGCTTACAAACAAGTTTTTAAAGGTTCTTAATAAATATAAAATCACTAGACTATTATGAAACTATATTTTAATCAAACGTATTATATACAAATCACTTTCTATTTACGTAATTATCGATACTTTATATTTATTACAAATAAACTATATCTCAATTTAATGTATTACATAAAGAAGCCAGTCGTCGTGGCGCAGTGGGACAACTACTGACTGTATACGCGATCGGTTGTAGGTTCGATTCCACTTCTAGATATGATTATAATTACATTATTTTCACTTTCACGGTCTGGTAAGACAAAGTGCGGCGTTGAGTTACGCCGCTCAGCACACAATGTTTCAAATTCGGCGGAAAATGGAGTATGGAGTGTTTTGACACTAAGCACTTTCTGTCTATCCTGCTATGCGGTATAAAAACGTTTAGTTAATAATAAAATTGTACGAAATAAAACATCTAAGCCCAGTAGCTTAATAAAACTTAGTTTGTTTACTGAGACTTAAATCCACGTGCAAGTGTTACGTGCAGACAATAAAAAAAATAACGCTATTTATGTATTGTCGTTGTATAAAGAACCGATTTTAAGATTTAGAATTTATAATTACAGTTTCAAGGTATTATATAGCATTTTAAACTTCTTTTTATGAAAATCATACAAAAGGAGAAATTTTAAATGTATATACACAACGTATATATTGAGAAAAAATTGCACAAAACCTATATTTAAAATAAATAATAAAAAGAAAAAGAATAAGATCTTTGATTTTCGCGGATTAAATGTAACTATTTTAAACAGATTAATCGCGTATATTTTGGTATTCCTAGTATTTTTTTTTCATACACACATATCCCTAAAAATTATTTAAGCGATATATAATCAAGAAGTATTACAATATTGTACATTGGAAATGTCATTAAAAATAGGAAAAATAAAACACATTATTACTAGAAAACTAAAAAAAACAACGTTTCAAAATTTTATTTCAGGCGGAATACGGAGAATGGGGTGTATTGACACTAGATTCTATCTGACTACCGTATGGATAAGCATAGTTTGGAAACATATAAAAAAATTAATTTAACGGGATTCGAATCCACTACGGCAATGTGTATTTAACGAGATAACACAGATACGTACATATATAAGTATGTATAATAGATATATAACCTATGGTCGTGACTTGCCTCATTTAAAAAAACATGTTTATTCACCTTTATGAAACCCGCCTGGAAAATAGTCTGCGTATCAAATTCCATATACATTTGTTTACCTCTAATGACAACGTAGCATATATACAAAAATACATATTTTAATTTTAAATCAAACTATTTTAAACGGATTAATCGTGTATATTTTAGTATTCTAAAATACATTTTTGAAAACTTGACGTTTACAACACTGTTGGTTTTGTGAACATACAAATGCTACCTCAGTCTACTGGACATGTTCGAAACGTTAGGTTTCCAAAAATGTATTTTCAAATACCAAAATATGCGCGATTAATCCATTTAAAATTGTTTAAAATGTGTAAAAATCGCTAAAATCAAAGATCTTATTATATATTTTAATTATTAACAATAAGTTATTTAGTATTAACGCTACACGTGTAGTGTTGTACACAACTATCTAAAGTGGGTCAAACTGTAGTACGCTCAACTGAAGTAGGGAAATATTGTTTACTAACGCACAGAAATGTTTATATGAATAAAATAATATATGTTGTAAAACAGAGCGCAGGGTTATGTTCCGAACTTGACACACAATGTATACAATTTCAACGGAAAGCGGAGTTGAAAATGAGCGACGTTTCTTTTTTAGTTTAGAACGTGAGGAATGTATGAAATTTACAAAATAAATTGAGTTCAATTAGTACAGTGAATGACAGGGTAATCAGTCTTACCTGGGGAGGTAATCCCGCCAATATAGCATACGCTATACCCTGTGGTATTGATGTCAAGCCTACTGTTATACCTGAAACGGAAAACACCCTAGACTATATAAAAGAAAATATATTAAAAAAAACATTAATTTGTTGATACAATACAAACAAACACAAAAATGCTAATTAAAGTTTTACTTTAGAAATTGATATAAATTAAATTATATTTTTTTAGCTTCACACTCTGTTATGCACAGCAGGGTATACAGGAAGTACGTAGTGTCAGGACACTACATACTCCACTTTCCGCCGAATTCGAGACCTTACGTGTCGAATGTCGGAACTCAACGCCGCGCTTTATTAGTTCATAAAAAATCAAAGGAACTCCCTTTTAAACTTTATAAGAAGAAACTATCATACTCTCTTGCATTCAATGGACAGTAACCAACGAGTTGCAGAAAGAAAAGAAGTCCCAGAAGGTTGGAGAAGCACTTTACAACCCTAAACGCTCTCTTCAACTTCTACCGCTACATATTTCCTCGAAAATAATTACAAACGACAACCAAAAATATAATTAAGTACTTGTAAAATTATATTTATGCTAAAAATACTAAAATAACTTTATTTTTTTAATTTATTTAAGGATTTTTTTATATTACAGATAAATTAATCTCAGAGACGGCTTTTACTGTCACATTTGAATTATTTGACGTAGTCTTTTCCTTGTTCGCTACATTTTTAAATTCAAGAGATCGGGCTTAAGATAACATCAGCGGTTTTATCTGGTTTTTAATAGTATATAATATATACATAAGTTTATGTGACAAGTTTGTATTGGCGTTTAACATATACTAGATTTTCAACTACTAAAAAAATGAATCGTGAAAAATTTCAATTTTATCGTATGCAATTTCAAAACGTCTAAAACTGACCGGATATATATATATATATATATATATACATATATATATATATATATATACATATATATATATATATATATATCGAAAAAACAATTCTTCAAGTATTAGTGTCACGTCTTCGTCAAGCATCGTTAAGGCACACGACAACTTGGAACGAGGGCTTGGAAAAGGGAAGTAAACCGGAAACACTAATGAGAAAAGAAAATTTGAAAGACGAATAAAGAATATTCACAACTCGACAAAGCCTATTAATATTTTAGTTTGACTTCCTTTTCTAAAACAATATAACACCTAGCACCTATATATATATATATATATATATATATATATATATATATATATATATATATATATATATAAAAAGTATTTAGTATAGTGGAATTTTAAAGGTGCTCTAGTTTATAGTAGAGTAGCTCTTTCAAATAACATAACATACAATTAGTTACATACAATATCATAAGAGATATTTCACTGTGTTCATCTCTTTTCACACAAAGTCAGTAAGCCTAACAATAAAATATGTAAATATAAAATTAAAAACTTAGCGATTTTAATCCAATACCAGAATACGCAACCTAAATAAAAAAAATTGATTATGTTACTAATTACCAATAGTTACATTTTATTATTCTAAAGAAATTACACGCTCGAATTTAGTCGGAGAGCAGTGAAGTGAGAGTGTCTTGACACTAGGTTCTCTCTGATTACTTAAAGGTAAACTCCTACATAAAAGTAAACACCTACATAAAAGTAAACATTGCATAGATAAGAAATGCAATGCGCGGCGTTGAGTTCCGCCACTTAACATGCAATATCTTGAAGTCTAATGAAAAGCGACGAACGGAGTGTCTTAACACTAGACACTCTCTAACTACCGCGCTATGAGGGATGAAGGGCGTATTTTTGCTAAAAACTTAATATCTATTTGTAGTCCTATATCTATAATAAGTATGTATAAAACAAATTTAATAATTAAAAGCTTACCCGCAATGGCATCTCTTAAGAGATAATGAAAAGAATAGTTTGGCAGCCATATCGTTATTGGCATTCTCCGCCTCCATGATTCTAAGTTGCAGAGTCTATCCGCTACATCACGCCATTTATTCTCGGGTGGACAACCTGTAAATAACACGAAAATATTTAAAATATAATATTAAACAATAAATATAATATATAAATAGAGAAATTCAAAAAAAATCGACTCAGTAGTGATCTCGTCCAAGTAGTATCTAATATATAAATCCAAACGTATATTGGCAATCGTTCAATCATTTACGACAAATTTACGCCAATATTTAATACACGAACTCCATTCAACGTATAGTACAAATTATTGTCTATACGTATCTAAATAACAAAAAAGCTAATAAGCAATATAAATATATATATATATATATATATATATATATATATATATATATATATATATATATATATATATAAACATTTTAACAAAAAAATGAACACAGCAATTACCGCTTGGCGCATTCATCACTAATGTTTTTTTACTCTATTACATATTTTTTATTAAAAACTCGAAACGTGACACTCTAACGCCGGTCTATAATGCAATGAATGTACTTAGTACTATGAGAAGCGATGTAGAATAGATATCGTCATGACAGCGACGCGAAATTTTATATTACGTATTTTGTATCATACAAATGAGTTTATTGTACCGCAGAAACTGAAAGTAAATCTATATATATATATATATATATATATATATATATATATATATATATATATATATATATATATATATATAAATAAATATATATATATATATATATATATATATATATATATATATATATATAATTTAATTTTATTAATTTAGCTTCACTCTTTTATCCCGCAGGGTAGACAGAAAGTACCTAGTGTCAAGACACTCCGTACTTCGCTTTCCACCGAATTCGAGACATTGCGTGTTGGATGGTGGAACTCATCACCGCTCTTTGTCTTTAGCAGAACGAGGAAGTGAAAATAATTTAAATATAATCACTCCCTTGAGTGGGGATCGAACTCAAAACCGATCGCGTTTACAGTCAGACGTTATCACACTGAGCCACGAAATTTGTCGTTGTGAATGATTTATACTGCATAAAAATCTTTTTCACATCATATACGGCCATTTGAACGTTAACAGCATTTTATTAATATCCCAAACATTTATAGGTTTTAGTATTTATTTTCGACTCCAGCTACCCTTACAATATAGGTAAGTAGATAGATTTAGTGGTCTAATTAATATTTGGGATTTTTCTTAGATGGGCTTCTCAGAGGAAATCATAAATTCCAGCCTAACTATTAAGTCAACGCTTATATTCTTTTTTTTTACATTAAATCAGTCCAATACTAAGCCCGACGTAATATGTAACCCATCACCCAAACCCAATAGGTCATCGATTTTTTTCAGCTTTACACTGACCCAAAATAGCAAGGTGGTCTGTCATAACCTAGTGTCAAGACACTCCGTTGACTGCTTTCCGTCCGAAATCGAGACATTGCGCGTTAAATGGCGAACACAACGCCGCGATCTGGTATGACAAACATACCAGATCGAAGACATTGGAATTAAGTTATCGCTTTACAATGTTTAAATTAACACAGAAGCATAATTTGAATTTTTATAAATTTTACTTAACTAGACTGACGACATGTTAAAAAATAAAACGTACTTTAGACCAAAAAGAAAAAAAAACAAACTATGGTTTTATCTATAGCGTTGCTTTTTGCAAGTGTTATGTTCACGTACTTCTTTAAGTATTTGCGTTTGTTATCACTCAACCATAATCAGTGTACGCGTAAAGTAGTTAATAAATTAGATATTACGTATGATATACTAGCAAAGGCAGGAAATTATTTAACTGTGCCTGGTCGTATATTTTTAAATTTTTTGACAGTACGAGATTGGCATTGACAGATTGACTGTCTTTATATCTTTTTTTTTATTTTTTGAAGGTGGCAGAACCGGGTAACATAGTGTTGTCTTAAAATAAATTATCGCAATCACTATTAGAATTATTGCATATAATTATATATATATATATATATATATATATATATATATATATATATATATATATATATATATATATATATATATATTCTTTATTTATATGAAAAATATTTTACAAAACATCCATACTAATATTATAAATTCGAAAATCTGTCGGTCTGTTACGCTTTCACGGACAAACCACCTAACTGATTTCTATGAAATTTGAGATAAAAATATTTAAGGACCCGGGGTCAAACAAAGGCTACTTTTTTTACAAAAATCACCCTACAAAATACCCTAAAAGATTAAAATAGGGGTGAAAGTTTATTTGCCTGTTAATATGGATTGAGTTTCACGCGGAAAAGTCCCGGAAAAAAAACTAGTAATAAATAAATAACTGCAGATTCCTACATTATAAGATGACATCAAAAGCTATTAGTAATTTTTATATTTCAATGCAAAATGCTTAATTTCACGCTTTTATTATTTCAAAATTTCTTGTTGCCTCTATATTAGATGTTATTCAAAAAAAGGTCCTGTCCGGGCCTGTTAACTACACAACGAAAAGTTTTGCTCAAAACCGTCCTGTAGATTCAAAAATGTACGCGTACATACATACATACAAACAAGTAGACGGGTAATATCTTCATTATACAGATATATTTTTTTACTGTTTAAGAAATTTTAGTATAGATCACATACACGTTGCTAAGGCAACGCTTTGTTAACACGGTAACGAGATCATTTAGCATGTTAATCACGTTTAATATTGCCATATATATATAATAAAACATAATAAACATTGTTTATAAACAAAAATTTAATTTTTAATTAAAACATTAAGTTGAATGAGAGTGTGAAATCTATATATAATCGCGTTTGACTTACTGAAATAATTTAAATGTTATCATTTTTAAAGAGTGAAATTCGAACCCACTACGCCTGTTCACAGTCGCACTGAAACGTGATGGTGTTCTTTTACTAAGTTTACATATATTTATTTGACATATTTTGAGAATTGCCAGTAGCTCAATAATATTCACTTTCCATCTTATGCCATCTCATGCCATCTTAAGTAGCAATCAAATTCGAAAG
The DNA here is from genome assembly GCA_032432895.1 of Dryadula phaetusa. NCBI lineage: Eukaryota > Metazoa > Arthropoda > Insecta > Lepidoptera > Nymphalidae > Dryadula > Dryadula phaetusa. Next base: position 613,143 of record JAOYRS010000022.1, read on the forward strand.
AATAAATAGATAAATATTTCGAACCTGTACCTATTGGATGGTGAAAATATTTATCTTTTCAAAAGTAATTTAAAAACAAGCCATTTTTTTATATAGTTGTAAAAATAATAAGATTATTCACTTTTAGCTCAAAAACATGTTTTATATGAGTATATTAAACCTAAATTGATACTAATTCTAACAAATTCTAACATATATAAATGGTTCAACATACTAATGTCATTATCTCAATATCTTTAAATAAGCCACTTGAATTCTAAAGCATATGATCCCATTAAAATTTTATCATCAAAATGTTATTGTAATGCAACTATACCTGCCTGTGATAGTTCTATGTTCAAATCCATTGTTTCTATTGAAAAATAGAAAAAAACTCTCTATGTGGAGTAGATAGTAATCTTTCACTCAGTACTGTGAGCCCATTAAAACACTACTAATTTGTAAAATAAAAAAATATTTTTTAGAGACATAAGATATAAGAATAATGGCAATATATTTATAATAAGCTTTTGTAGCTCAAAAATAAATAACCTAAGTTAATCTTTATTAAATCAGCTCTCTGCCACTGAAATTGCCATCAAAAGTGGTTTAGCCATTCTAGAGATTAGCCGAAACAAACAAACAGACAGACAAAAATTATAAAAATATTATTCCGGTATATGTACTGTGTATACATACATATACACATAGCAAATTTGTATTTTATTCAATATTACAAATAGATACTGAAATTTTATTTATTTGTTTAGCTTTATATATAAAATTTAAGATCAACTGAATAATTTTAAAATAATAAGTCATTATTTTAAAATATTTTTTTATATAAAACAAAATTACTTAATGTGTTTCAAAGATTGTAAATTAAACTTGAATCTTTTATACAAAATTTCTAACAGATTTCCCTAAAAATATGTGTTTTAAATATCTTTCCATACCTTTATTCTATCAATATAAAATAAATATACAACTTTATCTGCCTTTACCAGAAAATAATTTACAAAATTATTACCAGTGTTAAATTAACTACTAATATATTATTAGAAATGTATGCATAAATAACATAATGAAAACATTAAAAACCTTTAATCTAAAATTATTAATAATTATTTATACAGAATTTGTTTCAGATAGTCACCACTAGATGGTACTAACAGTATCTTGTTTTATAAATCTTGCAACTGGACGTTATAAATATTTAAATGCATTTGACATATATAGTTAGCATTAATATATAATTTGAGAAAAGAAATAAAATTGCTGTACAGCTTAAAAATGCATGTACATATTAAAAAAAGTGTAACACTAATAAGAAACATGTGTTTTAAATGGATTAATGACATATATTTTGGTATTCGAAAATACATTTTTAGAAACCTGATGTTTGGAAAACTTTACAGTAGTCTGTGGTGTCAAGAAGAATAAAAACATGTGTTTTAAAAATTCATAATCAGTCAGTATATACCATTTAAAAAAATATAAGTTTTTATACTACTAAATAATTTGGTTTTTCATTTATTACATATTAATAATCAAGGAAATGTTCACTACTGCATTATATATAGTGTGTACATTTGTTCCTCTCAAACAATCCACTCAGTCTACAAATCTGAACAAGTTTGTCATGTTATCATTATATATCAGATTAGTATTATGATAATTTCTAATCTGTTTACATTTGGATTAAATTATTATGTTACACATGAAATAATGACTTTCAATATTTCTTCACTTTTAAATATCCTTACAAGTACTAAATAGCAAATTTTTGTTCATTCTATTACTATATTTAAGCAATATAAGGTCATACTTAAGTACGATTTAACTTTGTTAATAAAAAATTACAAGGAAACAAGTATGTAATGAAGAAACATACCCAAAAGTGGTCGCCTCGGATCATCAATATCCATTGTACTGTTTTATTTCCATTATGATAAGCTTTGATCTATTGCACGATGAATTTAATTGGCATAGCTAATATTTCTCTGTTTATTTATTTTTTAAATGACATTTGTATAAACGTCATTTGAAATAATTATATTGAATAAATGTCAATGTCAATGAAATTTGTCGAAATTGATTATAGATAATATATGTCCTATATTTCACCATAAACAACAAACTATAATTAAAAAATATGCAATGTGAAATTAAAGTAAATATGATAAAACAATTTTAAAAAATCTGTAAAATATTACAATACTTTTATTTAATTTAAATATGAATTTCATATATTTTATATTTGTTACCATAATCTTTGCACTAATGACAGTTCATATTAAAATCATCATAATATTACAATTATAATTATGCAAAACACTTACAATTTTATTTAACAGTTGATTGGAATCATTAAAGTTCTTTTAAAGTTGATTAACTTGAAAGGAGTTTAATTGAGTTTACTTTAAAAAGTTAAAGTAAAACAGATAACAGTTTATTTTTTATCATATTTTTATCTTTTTTAGAATTTAAATTGAAAGAAGCTACTTGCAGTCACAATAGACAATGACGATAAAAAAATAGAACAGATTATCTGCATGAATGGCTCGAGATCTTCCCACGCCACGTTAAACGAGAAGAAAAAGAAAATATTATCAATGTTAAATGTTATTATTTAATAAAATTATTGTTATTACTAATATGTTTTATTTAAAATATTTAAGAATAACTTAATAGTCTTCATTCGTCAACAACAGCAATATCGGATAGGACGGCACGGGACTCGACACAGATAACCTTACAATCTAGATTCTAAGCGGATCAAATCAGTTCAACCTAACGATATAATTTCTCTAATTACTTTATCGATTATAAATAACATACGAAGTATTACTAAAATGTATTTCAATATTATTATTAGGTGCAAGCTTGGCGTATACCAAAGGTCTGACATTAGTCAATTATTGGCAATCTCGATATTTAGACCATCGACTAGCATGTCCTGTTTCACAACATCCAGCCATCGGATCTTTGAGCGTCCGAGTATCTAACTACAGTGAATGATGTGCTTAAGGCATAGTTCCCAGGCCGGAGCGTATACCATTTCAGGTAACGCTCTTAGAGATCATCCGCTACGGTATAGACTCTAAAACTGCCTCGAATGAATGTGCTACATATGTGGTCATCCCACGTCACACATACATCCTACTGAAAGTGAAGCTGCTGAGAGTAATGGGTGTTAGGATACACTGTTCTCTGTTTTATATCCAATTTCAATATATCGTATATTTTATGGCGGAATTCATTACTATGCTTTGTATTACCGGAGCGCGGAAATGTAGCACAGATCCACTTTATAATCGTCACAAACGCACAAATTATTTTTCCATGAAAATTGTTAAAAAACAATTGTTTCTATAAAAATTGAAATGAAATTATTTTCAGTAGAAAATAGGAATCTCGACGTTTCGAACATTTTACAGTAATTCACATTACAGGAAGTATTGATTTAAAATGTGTCAAAATAGCGAAACGCAAAATTTAAATTATCACTTTAAATCTATGCAAACTATTATAAGCAGTGTTATCTTAAAACTTGTTATATTCCCTAAAACCGACCCTGGGGTAAAATATGTTCCTACCTGACAGATATTTTGAACCTATTCTCTGTGCATTTTTCAGATACCAAACTCAAATTACATGTTCTACACGACATCCAAATTCCATCTTTATACGTCAAGCGACATTTGATGTTTCATAAAATTGACCCTTTTTTTTTTTAGCTTCACGCTTTTATTCCGCATAGCAGGGTGGACAGAAAGTACCTTAGTTTCAACACACTCCGTGCGTGCACACTGCATGTTGAATGGTGGAACTCACTGTCTTTACCAGAGCGAGGAAGTGAAAATAATGTAAATATCACTCCCCCGAGTGGGGACCGAACCCACAACCGATAGCGTTTACAGTCAGACGCTGTACATTATACATTATTATTATACATTTCCAAATAATTATTTAAATTCCTTATGTTATAACGAACTGCACTCTGGACTGCAATATTAGTTTACATTCTATTTTATGCGTGCACATGTGTGTGCTTATGATTATATGGAGCCACGTGTGGTTTTTCGTGTCTACATGTGATTTCACATGAACATATATGCACATTTGATCGCGTTTATAACCGGTCGTGGTTATAAACGCGATCGGATGCGGGTTCGATTCCCGCTGGGTGAAGGATTATATTTAAATTATTTTCACTTCCTCGCTCTGGTAAAACCAAAGTACTGCGTTGAATTCTACCATTCAATAAGCAATGTCTCGAATTCAGTGAAAAGCGAAGTGTCTGGACACTGGGTATTTTCTAGACTGCTATTGGGATAAAAGCGTGAAGCTACATCCACATGTGATTTCAGGTTGCTACATATAACGTCTTGTGTGTTCACGTGAAATCAACAGTCCACATACAATATATATATATATATATATATATATATATATATATATATATATATATATATATATATATATATATGACATCACGCACGCGCATGCAATATCGTGTGCCTAGATGTGGAAATATCATGACATTAGGTTTCTGCCTGCCCCGCTATACGAAAATAAACATTCAGATAGTAATTATATATCAAGAGAATAATATCATATTTGAAGCTTTAAGAATAGGTAATAGACAAAAATTTAAATAGGCCAAAGAGGTCGCCATATAAACATGCCTTACACGTTGTGTGATAAGGATTCATATATAAATGTAGTGTCAATTTAATATTATTTATTGAGATCAAACTTCAAGGCTGTATAATTCTTTAAGAAGCAAAAACACACCACTACCGCCTTACACTTTATAGATAATTAAATATAAGTATTGATGTATGAATAACTATAATTTTCTAGCAACTTGAAAACTTTATCCCATATAGCAGATGAGTCAAAGTCAAACCAATCTAATGTCAAGACACTCCATTTACCGTGTCTACTTTCCGCCCGCATTCGAGACATAGCGTGTAGCGTGGCGAACTCAACGCCACGGTTTGTCTTACAATATCAAATAAGATATTGTTTTTTTTTCTCGAGTAGGAAATTAGAGGATATGATGCGGCGTTGAGTTCCTCTTCCAAGCACACAATTCGGGCGGTCAGTGGCAAAGTGAGTAGATACTTCAACAATGATTCTGATTTTGACACTGACAAGATAAGTTTTAAAAGGATTAATCGCGTATATTATGGTAACCTACGTTACTTAACCTGACGTTTCGTACACTTTACAGTTGTCTGTGAGAACAGATTGAGGTAACTGGAATTTATCAGTTGGTTTATACAAAAATTAATTATATCAAAATAGCCGTCTGCCTCGCGGATCTTTCAAGCAATATATCAATTTTCCCTAGCGAGGATATTAGGTTTATCAAACCTGATATTTTATATAAAATGTGTATAGTATGCGAAAATCAAAGATACTTATATATATATATATATATATATATATATATATATATACTTATAATTTTGTGTAAACAAAGTAGGTAGTAATACCTACTTGCGATACAAATCCAAAAACAGACCTAACTATTTTATTTATATGAGCCGATATCTCACTGGCATTACGCTTAACGTAAATAATTAGTAAATTAAAATTATCACCAGAGTGCAAGATTAAACAAAAGAAACAAAACAATAAATAACTGTAAAATGACATTAATTGTAAGATTATTATATAAATTTATTTCATACGTAAAATATATTACAAGAGCCATTTTAAGTATTCTTTCAAATTGTGATAAAAAATATTTAAAAAAGTAAAACAAAATAATTTTAAATATTTTTTTAGTCATCTTGGTGATACTGACCTTTGACAATCAGCCTCGTATATGGTCTATACCATATACGAGGCTGATTGTCCTTCAGATTCGGACACGTGTGCAAATTTTGAAATAGATAAGATGACAAAAAGTGGTTGAAAAATTGCTATATTGATATGATTGTCCCAAAACGTGCCCAAGTTATATTTGTTTACGTAGGTAATAAGGTGACTCGATAACTTTGAGAGATGAGAAACATAGATCATAATATTACTTATAACTTACTTATACTTTATTTTTCGATTGTGTAGAACACTGTTGATATTAAATGCCTTTATTTTATCGATAACAAGAAAATGCTATTGACACTGCTGGTCCAAAGAGGGACACCGATGAGGTAGAGGGAGAGGAAATATAAACGCAGTGTCGAAGGAAAAGGTGACTTCACTTGCCTTTATATATATATATATATATATATATATATATATATATATATATATATATACATATAAAAATTAAAATATTTGTACAATAACAAGTTACATAAGATTTATGCACAATTAATTATTCTTGTTACAGTTAATCATATCAATTTTACTATTTTACAGATAAATTAAAAAGCAAACAATCTAAAGTAAACTTTATATAGCTTGAAATTAAATTTCAAATCGATTAATTCATTACTTCCATGAAATAAACCCGTGTCACAACAATGAACTGGATCAAAGATAAAAATGCATTCATTGAAAAAATATACTTAGTGTAATGTGATGAAATAAATGTATTTAGTTACAGATCATGGTTATTTTTACATATTTATTTTATAAAAACTTTTTAAAATAAGAATTCTACGATTTAACTAAGCCAAAGACACTGATGTTAAAAAAAAATAATTAAATTAAAAAATATTAAGATTTGAGATTTCATTGTATGTTTTTATTAATATTTAAATGTATATTTATTACTTAAGTACTTCAGATATAAATATACTCAAAAAAACGTATATTTTTTTAAATGTATAAAGAAATTAACAATTATAATAATTAAAATTTCATAAAAATAAATAAAAATGAAAAGGCTTACTTATCTTTTGCGTTTTTAAAACATTTATCTGGTCGGTTGGCCGTTGAAATGGCCACATTACAATAACGATCCCCATTAGACCAGCATTATTGTTAAGTTTGTGATTTGCGACAATTTGGCCAACATTTGGACAACATTAAGCATATCGTTTGTGTTGGGTATCTGAAGCCTTAGTAAATAAGAATGTGATTTTAAATTATACATTTCTTGATATAAGACGGTAAATTTACTTTATCCATATTTACTATTTTTAAAGTGTTATTCCACACTTGGGATTAGAAAACATTTTTGAAAAAACGTATAAAAATTTGAACGCAGCGGGATTCGAACCCGCGCCTCTTGGATACCGTCCAAGCGCTTTGACCGCTAAGCCATGCGTTCTACTACCAGCTGCGTCGAAATTCTTATACGTTTCGTTACAACTTATATATGTTATTAGCATCTCTGTAGAAAGATTTTTAAAAAATTCTACTACTTAAAAATTATTAAGAAATAATCGTTTAACAAGAGAGATTGCTATTTTATTTGAATATTTACAATTTTTAAAGTGTTATTCCACACTTAGGATTATTCCACTTGGAAATTGGCCACAACATGACCATATCATAGATAGGCCTGGGCATATCATAGATTTAAACATATCTGTGTAGTATTTATTTTAAATAAAACTATTTTAAACGGACTAATCGCGTAAATTTTAGTATTCAAAAGTATATTTTTGGAAACCTGACGCTGGGAACACTTCACAGTACTCCGTCACAGGTAGACAGGTAGGTTCTATCTATGACTACTGTAGGAACTACGTGTGACCTTCTTCACCACCTACAATATGTTTATTGACAAACTACGTCATAAATGTACGTCAAATTAACAACACAAATAAGTACATACTTACATAGACATAATGTAGGTCACGTCGCGTAAACGATAGCGATTGTAATAAAAAACAAATCTACAATTGACCCATATGCCCTCTCTCTTTTACTTCATGGTATAAAATTAATAAAGTGCTTATAAATCCTGACCTCTCCTAGGGAACATATAGAAAGAGAGACACTAGGGTCTGTATGGGTCTTATAAGTATATTGTATTGTATAAGAAAAATAACAATAATAAAAAAAAATAATGTAACAAAAGGTACAGTGTCTGTAGAGTGTTAATAATAATATAGCTAATAATAATTCCTCCAAGATGTAAATCCGCAATTATTGAGTTTACAGTCAAATTCCTTAAGACGCCACGACAGACGATTTTACTGCTTACTTCATTTACCTAATTAAAATCTATTAAAATCCTTGTAATGTTCCTACTTCCGTCATAAGTCATAAAAAAAGGAAGTTTCCATTGATAGCTAAGTAACGGTGTAAAAATAATAATATAGGTGATAATTTTTCCTCTTATTTATTACCTGTTAAGCTGTAGAGCATTTCAATTAATAATTCGATTCTCAATCTTCAGTAGGTTATACCTTTGATATTTTGAAATAATAATACAAGATGGAAAGCAGAATAGTCAGAGAAGACCTAGTGTCAAGACACTCCGTTAACTGCTTTAAATCCGAAATCCAAACATTGAGTGTGATAAAAAAATAAACAGACAATAAAGCTACATACATCCCTTATATATATAGCTTTAGGGCTATTAATTTTATGGGACAAACTTCCGAGTTTACTTATTCATACCATTAAAAATTATTGCCAAAATATTAAATATTAAAAGTATAATCAAAATTTGCCTACTCTGTAAAACAATTCAACTTATATTTTTAATATCTATTAGCAATAAAAACACGCGTCGAATTAAGGACGTGCTCAGTGTTTTTCGTCGTTTAAAAAAAATTGTGACAGATGACAGGACTCTATTTACTCTATGATACATGTAGAATTTTTTATATTTAATAGAGGGAGAGAGTGGAGCGCCAAACTAATTTTAATTTTTTATATAAAAATAATCAAGAATATTCTTTTTCTTTTATTTTTTATTCATATAAAGCTGAATTAATCTATAATATATTTCATGCGTATATAATATATACATACTTGTACGTAACGATATGCATTTAACCTTCAACCTAACCTAAAGATATCAAACTTACACCAATTAGGTTAAAACTAGTTTAAAAATATATTTAAATGTGTCATCTGCACTATCGGTTCTTGCTACCACCGCATCATGTAGCAAAGAATTCAGAGAGAATTTAGTGGCAAGACACTGTGTCCACTGGCCGCCTGAAATCAGACGTTGCGTGTTGAATGAATGGCATATATTAACGCCGAGTGAAGTCTAACAACATTAGTTCCTGAAATTTCTAAAGGAACGGGAAAAATGTTATTTTGTACAGTTAAAACTACGAAGTAGATATAGCAAATTGTCAGACCTATTTTCCAAATACTCGGTTGTCCACTTTCTGACTGAATTCAGTAAGAATTCAGTGAGTGGCGGAACTGAACGCCGCGCTTTGCTCCTAACAGAACGATGAAATTAACGTAATGCGTTTGCTATATGGGAATCAAATTGACAACCAATCGCGTTTACAGTCAGATGCTGACCTACTGTGCCACTATAACTTCAAGTCAGAAACAAAACTATTTTAGAAAAGAAACGATTACCATTTTTAACAGATTAATCGCATATATGTTGGTATTTGAAAATACACGTAAATAATATATAAAATATATTTTCGAATACCAAAATATACGCGATTAATCCGTTTAAAATAGTTTCATATAAAATGTTTATAAATAGCCAAAATCAAAGGTTTAATTAAACGATTACTATCCTAAATCTGATACCTGCATGTAAATGTATGTCACTATTACATCAGATCAAACGGTCATTCTAAGGAAGGCGTGCGCCCGCGCAGCAATATACTGAGCGTATTGCATTAGACGGTTAAATTTTAATTCACCAACAATCGTATGTATTACTATCGCCTTCATTCTCTACGAGTTAGATAAAGATGGGATTAAACATGTACATTTGGGTTTTTTATGTGAATATTTTTTTAGCTCCACGCTTTTATTCGGCATAGCAGGGTTAGACAGGTAGACATATTGTGTGTTGAGCGGCGGAACTCAACTCCGCACTTAATCTTTACCAGAACTAGGAAGTGAAAATAATTCAAATATATTCACTCTCCCTAGTGGTTGTCGAACAAACAACCGATCGCGCTTACAATCTGTCCCGCTGCGCCAAGACCGGCCTCATTTTTTTAAGAATATATAAAAAATATATGTTTTTTTTTAATGTTTTTTAATATACATGGATGTTTTCCATACTTACTAGTGCTGTACTCACAGACACCTCAGACACACGCACAGTCAGCTTAATAAAATTTTATTTATTTATTTTTTTAAAGTAAGTATTTATTCATAAAGATTAATTAATTTAATTTTTCCCATACTATAATTCTTAGAAGAACAGCATAAGCGCCAAGATTTATGTAAAATTAGCCTTACAAAATTGCATAAAGCTGACAATTGTATGTTTCCTAAATAACTATCAGTAGTACATCACCAGGTACATTTACATATTAATAACCTTAGAAATATCATATATAAAAATCAATATTATTTATAAACATAGAAAAACCTATAAAAATTGACATTAGCGACCTTCTGCGAGTCCACTAACACATTCTAAACTGCATTTCTTGGCGTGGCTTTCTTAGCACCGAGCGCGTGATGGCGTAAGCCGGGTATCTGTTACATCATTATAAAGTGCATACTATTCTACCTATATAAACAAAATATAGATCAGATTTACTTACAAACTATAATTTTTTTTATATGCGTCGGTCGTGGCGCAGTGGGACAGCGTCTGACTGTAAACGCGATCGGTTGTGGGTTCGATTCTCACTCGGGGAAGTTATTATATTTATATTGTTTTCATTTCCTCGTTCTGATAACATAAAGTGCAGGGTTGATTTCCACTACCTCAACACACAATGTCTCGAATTTGACGAAAAGCGAAGTATGGAGTGTCTTGACACTAGGTACTTTCTGTCTACCCTGCTATGCGGGATAAAGCGTGAAGCTAAAAAAATATGAATTTCATTTCTAACAATATATTATTATTATGCTATTATTATTTTTTTAACAATATTATTTTCATAAGTAGTATAAAAAATGTAAGATAACATAACTGTCTGTACATTTATAAAAAAAAAAACATTTTTTTTTTTATTAATTTAGCTCGATTCGAACCCGCGCCATTTGGAATACGTCCAATAATCTAGACTTACGCAAATAATACTTAATTAATACAGATACTTATCAATAATTTCATCTTTTTAATTTAAATTACTTAATTACTTTTATTAGTGTTTTTTTTTCTGTTTACTTTTTTTATTTAGAATTGTTGATAGTACAATAAAATACTGATAAATTAAAAAATAATTAATAATAATCTCCCATACATTTCTTCTTTTGACAAAGGTATATGAACCTGCAACTAGCGTAACCAGTCATTATTCAATTTTTTGAATCAAAACAGTGAAATCTAGACGAAGTTAGTTAGTCAAAATATCGCAACGGCTTGTAACTTGAACTTTGACTTTAATATAATTTAACAAACATTTAAATTGATTGCAATTAAATGTTGTTTAAAAAAACACTTGTTTACTTCTAGATACATATTATAAAAGAAAAAACAACGTAGAAATTATAGAGAATATTTCTAAAAAAGAAATTATATTTTAATAAAAATTAATAAGGAATAATTGAAATTGAGCCCGCTCAAGTAGGAATTTAGACGCAATCGGTCGTGGGTTCGATTATATTTAAATTATTTTAGCTTCCTCGCTCTGGTAAGACAAAGTGCAGCGTTGAGTTCCGCCACTCAACGTCTCGAATTCGGCGGAAAGCGAAGCACAGAGTGCCTTGACACTACGTTCTTTCTGTCTACCCTGCTATGCGGGATGAAAACGTGAAGCTAAAAAAAACAGAAATAATAATCTATATAACATCTATATTTTCCACTAAATCGTTCGTACTTAACTTTGACTGATTAAATATAAATCTAAACGAATTAAATCACATAGACCACAATTAGATTTTAATATCAATTAACTGTAATATGTAGCTTTACAACCCAAGTATCATAATCTTTTTAAATGAAACTATTTTAAACGGATTAATCTTGTATAATAAAAAAAACGTGTATACAATACGTTTTAAGTAGTCTAATGTAAAAATCAAGAAAATTAAACATCTTATGTTAAAAAGCCCATTTAAAACGTGTCTATGATCATTTATGTATCCGAGCTCCTCTCCCCGGTTAAACATATTAACAAGGGTGTATGTTACTCTATGGTACTATATGAAAACCAAGTAAATGTTGTGAAAATTACCAACATTGTAACGCAGTATTTAAAGATATTGATTGGAATAACTTTACCACCGTTCGTCTATCGTCTGATTGGAAAAGCGGTTTGTGGGTTCGATTCCTACTCGGGGGATGATTGTATTTAAAATTTGTTTTCATTTCTCCGCACTGTGGATAAAGGGCGGCGTTGAGTTCGCCAATCAACACGTAATGTCTCAATTTCGGGCGGAAATTTGTCAACGAGAGTGTTTTGGCACTAGGTTGTCTCTGCATACTCTAGGTATGCTATATGAGATCTAAGGTGAAAGTATAAAAAAATAATTTTAGCATATCGTAAATACTTTTACAGTAGATACATGTAATGCAATACGCAGATCTAGTTTCGTCATGTTACAACTGGCATTTATTTACAAACAACTTTTGCACAATATATGTAGGCTACTTGTTATATATATATATATATATATATATATATATATATATATATATATATATATATATATATATATATATATATATTCATTAGCGGAACTCAACGTCGTGTTTTATCTTAAAAGCGCGGAAAAAATTATATTACATTAATTCTACCAAGTGGAAATCGAACCTATAAAATATGATTCACACTCGGGCCAGTGATTATATTTAAATTGTTTTCACTTCTTCACTCTGGTAAGACTAAGCGCAGCGTTGAGTTCCGCCACTCAATACACTATGTCTCGAATTCGGTGAAAAGGTAAGTACGGAATGCCTTGACACTAGATACTTTATGTCTACCCTGCTATGCGGGATAAAAGTATGAAGCCAAAATAAATCGAACCCATAATCAATATTGTTTACAGTACCCACTGCGTAATGGCCTCGCCGTAATAACAGTTCATAATTACTACAATTAAACGTATTTGTCGAACAAACACGATACAAAATAAATGAGTAAATCAATACATTATTGCCTTACGCTTTATCGATGTTGCCCTTGAATATGGTTTACAGCATCAATGAACTTAAAGTAGAGATTTCTTGAAAAAATATTTAATTTTAACTCTTTTCTTAATAAAAAACATCATATATTAATCTTAATTAAATATTAATATTATAAAAAGTTCTTTATTTATTACTCTAAAATAAAGTTATACCTTATTACATTACCAGATTAGCCAAATAAATTAAATATTACAAATAGTCATTTTAGTTTTTTTTTTGTATGTATATATAATAGTACTTCTAAGTATAAGTTTAAATGTGAGGTGAAAATGTTTAGATAAAGAATGAAACACGTTGGGCTTCCGGCCAACGGGCACTATTGACGAGTTATTTGTTATATCTTCACGCTTTATATCCCGCTTAGCAGAATAAACAGAAAGTACCTAGTGTTAAGACACTCCGTACTTTAAACCGAATTCGAGACATTGCGTGTATAGTGGCGGAACTCAACGCTGGGTTTTGTCTTACCATTATATATGTTATAATTCGTTTAATTCATACTTTAATAACAAAACGAATGCATAAATAATAAAATATGAACACGTAATTTCCAGTAAAAATTTCAGAAAAATTTTATTAAATTTCAACTATCTACGAAAGAAATTTTTTATATATATATATATATATATATATATATATATATATATATATATATATATATATATAATAACGATTCATAGCTCGCCAGGAAAAGTATTATCGCGGCCAACATAAAAAGATGCATACGCAAACCAAACGATCATTCAAGATCTGAACGTCACTATCGATAGTCATTTAAAACGTTTCACGCTTGTCCCCGTAGAAAGTAAATAGTGTTGTGCTGTGTATTTATTTATTTATATATTTTTTTTGTTTGGAAAAACATTTTAAGTGAGTATTTTCGTTATTGAGTATTTGGTAGGGAACAGGGATGTTTGTATTTGATTAGCTATATCTAAATTTTACTAAGGAATTAGTTATTTTTGTTTTGTTTTGTATTATATATTTGTGTTTTAAAATAAAAATATATATTTTTCATAGCATAAGGTCAATGACCGTTATTGCATTTGCAGTTCTAAGATAGATTTGCTTAGTTTAGATCACGTGGTACTTGGTGTTAGATATCTAATATGCAAATTTGTATTGTGTGTAAATAGTAAATAATAAAAAGAACCAAATAGTATATCGAGACCGGTCGTGGTGCAGTGGGACAGCGTCGGACTGTAAATGCGACCGGTTGTGAGTTCGATCCCCACTCGGGGGAGTGATTATATTTAAATTATTTTCACTTTCTCGCTCTGGTAAAAAGACAAAGTATGGTGTTGAGTTCCACCACTCAACACGCAAAGTCTCGAATTCGGTGGAAAGCGAAGTAAGGAGTGTCTTGACACTAAGTACTTTCTGTCTACCCTGCTATGCGGAATAAAAGCGTGAAGCTATAAAAAATAATATATATTATAATTTTACAAATTAATTAAATATATTATTTAATGTTTTTTACAAAATGTAAAAACATCAAATTATAAGTATAATTAATTATTTATATTAATAAAATATACGTTATCGTTATTCTTTCAAAAGAATTCATTTTAAAATAAAAAAAGTCACGGAGTTTAATTAAGTAATATATCAATTTCATCACTCAAAAGGAATTAAGGTTTAAAAACAAATAATTACAAATATGAAAAAGACACCGTTTTCCTAAAAATTAGTTACGCTTCTAGCGTATAAAAATATCTACTTAAAAAAATGACATGTGATCTAATATGTATAAAAATATAATACGCGATTGGTTGTGGGTTCGATTTCCACTCAGTGTGTGAGTCCAATATTTATAAAATATTAAAAATATTACAAATAAAAATTGTAAATCTGTATGTAAAAACTTTGATAGGTCACGATGGTTGTCAGTTCGAATCCCATTCAATGAATATAATTTTCCCAAATAGTTGACAACATAGTGACTAAAAGCAAGTGTTTTATTACTTTATCATATTGGATTTTAAATTTCTATTGAGTTCATACATTAAGTATAGATAACTCATTTAATTGGTCATCGCTATCTAATAAATAGTTGATCTTTGACGTATTAGGACGTTTTCGCTAGAGAATGCGGACAAATATGACATGATATATATATATATATATATATATATATATATATATATATATATATATATATTGCGTTGCCATAGTAATGCGTTATTTACGCGACTATAGGACGTCTACTAACATATAAAACTTTTACTATCAATCTTTATTATATCATATTATAATTCCATTCTACGTCTACCCCTTTTTTTAGAGATATTAGGTTTTAGGAGGTGTAACTGAACGCTGCGTTTTGTCTACTTTAAATTGGAAACATTTAAGGCTTACTTGTGTATATAGAAACGTCATTAAATTATATATATGTTAAATTTCATATATTCATATATTTTCCTGTACGTATCAATAAGTATAATGATAACCCCATTATTATAATCAAAAGCTTTCTGACAATGTTTCATTAAATAAATATATTTTAGTCGATTATTTAATGTACATATAAAAAAACACACACATCATTTCAATAAATGAAGTAAGATCACCGTGGTACCGTGAGGCAGCCCGTGACTGTAAACGCGATTGGTCGTGGATTCAATTCTCACTTGGGGGGATGATTATAACTAAATTTTAATTTTATTTCTCCGTTGAGTTCGTCCCTTAACACGCAATGTCTCGACTCGAGTGAAACGAACTCAGTAAAGTGTCTTATCTCTTACTACCCTGATATGCGGGATAAGGCGTGAAAGTGTAAAAAAAATCAAGATTGCAAGACGTCTTGATAACAGTCATTTCCAATACGTTATAGTGTATAGAGTACAATGACATCTAAGACGTTTGAACCAATATGTATACAAATGTATTAATATTGTTTTATTTCTTAATTAAATCTAATCTTTTGTACGGTCATTCGCCTTTATTTGAAGTATTTTGACCTTACTCTTGTATTATTATGTTTTTATAGTAAAAAAAATATTATATCTACATATTGCTAATTGTAATATATGATATAACTAATGAGGGTAGTGAGGTCGAATTTACCTGTTTTTTATTACTTGAGAACACTCTGTATTCACTGTATAAGGTTCCAATTGAAGAGTTATGCGACTTTTCCTGTTTACGTGATATTGTAACATCGAATGTAATATTATAACAACCTTTGTTTCCGTTACTTTTAAACAAGCAAATATTTAAATAAGAATGATTTCTCAATAAGGTATGGAATATACGAACTGTGGCGTTGTGTTCTGCCAACATAAAAACCTATTAAAATAATCAGGACATCAAGATATTTCTCAAGTTAATAGATTATTTTCAATATTTCCTCTCCGATATTTTCCGGGAATCAAATCCATGACCATTCCTATGTACAATCAAACACTGGCCTATATTAGTATGAGTATTTTCACACTAATATAGGCCAGTTTCACACTTTATCTTTTGCGGGATAGACAAAAAGGATGTAGCGCCAAACGCTACGGTCACCTCAACCATAGTCCTTAACCTCTCTATTCATGCTTTTCAGGGGTCATCGTGCTTTTTACGTGACTTTCCTCCGGTATCATTGACATCAATATATGAGTAATTCATTTATCTATTTACTTCTTTTCCAGCAATGCGTGTATGCGTAGTAGGTGCAGGTGCAGCGGGACTATGCGCTGCCAGGCATCTCCTCGTAGAGCCTTGTGTATCTCAAGTGGACGTCCTAGAACAATCCGCCCAGCTGGGCGGCACTTGGGTGTACACTGAGAACGTCGGCTACGATGATTTCGGATTACCAATACACACTAGCATGTATAAGAGTTTAAGGTAAGATTTTCTTTGGTTTTTAAATTAAATAAAAGTAATTATTATATTATATATAGATACTAAGGTCGTAGTGAGCCAATAAAATATAATTAAACGACATTATTGTTATCCGAGAGTTGGAATTAAGAAAGATTTGAATATGTACATATGTTTGTAAATCTATTTACGTACGTAAACATATATGAACGAGTACAAGTACGAGTATATATGTAAACATAAATAAAATTAGAGTGTCCGTTTTTCAGATTAAAATAACCAGATTTATAGTAAAAATCGGTGATATATATATATATATATATATATATATATATATATATATATATATATATATATATATATATATATATATATATATATATATATATATATATTATCGTCTGTCCGTCTGTCTGTTTGTTCAACATGGATATATATATATCTATATATATATATATATATATATATATATATATATATATATATATATATATATATATGTAATTTGCACGTGTCTAGTGACATATGTAGCAGAATCTAAATTAATTCTTTAAAATTCTCTCGAATCTGTAAACAAAAAAAATTACGACAAATATAAGTTTTGCTCGATTTTTTTTATCTCCGTTTTCACTTTCTGCCCGAACCTAGTCTCACTTTTTACTACTAGCAGATATCGAATCCACAACGAATTCTTTACAGCCAGCAGTTGCGTTTATGAGCTACGACAGTAAAATTCAGAAGTTCGAATTAAAATTCCTATTATAAAAGTAATATGAACTTACAAGCAATGATATTTATGATTTTACTATATACTGTAAAATATACAAAAACTTAACGTGTGCGTTAGGTTGATACTCTAAATCTATTAATACTTTTATATTTGGAAACTTCGCGAAATATATATCAACGCGATTGGTCGTGGGTTCGACTCCCATTCGGGATAATAATTATATTTAATTTTTTTCCATTTCCTCACTCTGGTAAGAGTAAGTACGGCGTTGAGTACCGACACTCAACAAGCAATGTTTCGAATTCGGCCGAAAGTGAAGTACGGAGTGTCTTGACACTTGACTGTTGACCCTGCTATGCGGGAGAAAAGCATGAAGCTATAACCACTGATTTTACTATATACTATGGTACACAAAAACGTGTCTAACAAACGTAGAGGGCGTTAGGTTACGTCTGAAAATTCCAATAATACAATTTTATTTGTAAACTCCGCGAAATATACAATAATACACTATCAAAAATAACGTAATTCAAAACTGTTAAATGTCCTGAATTTAATAGGAACAGCTTGATTAAGAACATAATCGTTCTGATAGAAATTGCACTTCGATCTACATACGTTGATAGCTTTTGCTAACATTGTTATCAAAGAAATTATGTATGTACATATTGTATCCAATATAGTAACACTTGTTCATTATAAATGATACGTTTTGCAAACCAATCCTTTTAAGTCTTCTCTAATAGACCAGCTTAGCTTCACGCTTTTATCCCGCATAGCAAGTTAGATAGAAATTACCTGGTAATAAGACACGCAGTACTCCGCTTTCCCACAAATTCGAGACATTGCGTGTTCAGTGGCAGAACTAAACGCCGAGCTTTGTCTTACCAGAGCGAGAGCGATAAAAATATTTTTAATTATAATCACTTTATCGGGAGATTCGAAAACGAACTCACAACCGATCGGGTTTACAGTCCAACGCTGTCCCATGGAGCCGTGACTAGAGTCTCTTTACTTTTTTAAATCTAATATAAAAATACCCTAAGTTACTGCTTATTACTTAGGCTATCTTATCTCGTGAAATCACGCCAAATTGGTCCATTCGTTACAGGCATTAGTCGGAATAAGAAGACAGACAAACAAAAATTATAAAAAAATATATTTAGATATATATATATATATATATATATATATATACCGTATTTACATATAGTAAAAGATGCTTATTTTAATATTACAAACACACATTCCTATTTTATTTATTTGTATAGAAAAGCTGTGTGTCTTAACTAGGTTTCTTCTGTGTAATCCGCCCATGGGGCACCCTAAAACTGTCCATAACTTTTTTATGGCCATTGCTATTTTATGGCCATTTTAATGTCATTTCGCTTATCAACAATAGATATGAAAGTAACAATTTTATTTTACAATTATATACATACATATATATACATACATATATATACATACATATATATACATACATATATATACATATGAATCACCAGACTGTGTTTTATCGCACCTAAGCTTACATCACAGGTTACAGGGTATCTGCGTGAGAACGTTCATTTGATTAACACAACTTTCTAGAAAGGTTTAGAACGTTATGGTCAATAAGTTAAAAAATATAAACTAAAAATAGCCCTGACTGGCCTGTCATGACACTTGATGTCATGACACTTGTTGACATGACACCTGATGTAAAGTGACATACACGTTGCTAAGGCAACGTGTATGTCACTTTACATACGTTGATGCGTTGACATACACGTTGCTAAGGCAACGTGTATGTCAACGCATCAACGGGACATCTAATATTGATAGATATATAGAGAGATAGATAGATCCACTTTAAATATATTTTTTTCCAGGACCAACCTCCCGAAAGAAATAATGGGCTTTCCAGACTTCCCTATTCCAGACAGCGAAAAGTCTTATATACCTGCTAAAGACATGCTATCATTCTTACAGCTTTACTCTGACAAGCACGGCATAACTCAACATATTAAAGTAAGCGTTTTCTCGCTATTATCCCGCATAGCAGTAGGTACCTAGTGTCAAGACACTACGTAATACACTGGTGGAACTCAACACCGCGTTTTGCCTTACCAGAGGAATTGAAAATAATTTAAATATAACGAACCCACAACCGATCGCTTTTACAGTCAAACGTTGTTCCACTGCGCCACGACCGGCCTCGAGTAAGTGTTTTTTGCTGGCGTAAAAAGTAAGTTTTATAAAATAGTATTAAGGTACTTCGTTTTTTACCGTCTGTCCATTTGATAGATATTGCTTGTAAGGTTGCAGTGCTCAACGCCGCATTTTTTCTTGCCAGATAAATTTATCAGATTTATACGTTTAAAATGGAAATTGTGACATCTGATTACGTTAGAAATATTCCTTTTAATTCATAAAACTACCTTTTCCTTGACATGAAATATCAATATATATATTTACAATAAACACTTGTTGTTTGTCACTTGTTTGCTTCTCTTGAAAAAACAATACTTTATCAAAGGCGGATGTTTTTCCCATATTAAATATGTACCAGTGTATATATATATATATATATAGTATATATATATGTATATATATATATAACAGTGTATATATATGTATATATATATATATATATATATATATATATATAACAAACAATTGAGTGTCTTGACTCTATGTTACCGAAGAAAACTACGTACCAAATAAAGTCAAAGAGTTAGTTAGTTGTTTTTTTTTCGTTGAAAAATCTTTTTTTTCAGTTCAAACACCACGTCCAACAAATAATACCCAAACAAGGAGTAGCTCGTGAACTATGGGATGTGACTGTCAAGGATCTAACCACCGGAGTCTCCACCACTAAAGAATATGACTACGTTTTCGTTTGTAATGGCCATTATAATACTCCTTTCATACCAAATATTCCAGGATTGAGAGAGTTCAAAGGTTAGTTTAGTTTGTAATTTTTTTTAGCTTCACGCTCTATCCCGCATAGCAGGGTAGACAGAAAGTACCTAGTGTCAAGACACTTCGTACTGCGCTTTCCACCGAATTCGAGACATTGTGTGTTGAGTAGTGGAACTCAACGCCGCACTCTGTCGTACCAAATTTATATTCTAGATAAATTTTCTTGAAGGAAAATTGCAATTTCAAATGCATTCTATTAGCTTCATACTTTATAACGCGTAGCAAGAATACCAAGTGTCAAGTTACTCCGTTGACTGCCTTCCACCGTAATTGCGTGTTGAACGGTGAACTGAACGCCGCGATTTGTCTGAACAAAGGAGAGAAATTAAAACATTTTTTGAAATATAATCATTCTCCTAAGTGAGAATCGAACCTACGACTGATCGCGTTTACAGTCAGTCGTGTCCCCACTACGCCGCGATGGCCTCTGTAGAAATAGACAACAAATGTAATCTGTACATAATTATTAAAAAAAATTAATACTTATAATTAATTTACTTGCATATAAATTTGTCACCTTTTAGTTTGATTAATTGCGTATGTTTATTTATTTATATCATTTCAAAGATTTTACAGTATTACAATAAAATAATACTAAATACTTTATTCAAAGCAATTTCATTAAAAATATATTACATTTAGTCGTGATTTTTGTTTAGACTAACGCCTTTATCCCCCATAGACAGGAAGTAGTTAGTGTCAAAACATTCCGTACTCAGCTTTCCGCCGAATGCGAAGCATTGTGTGTTAAGTGTGGAACTTAACGCCGCGCTTTCTCTTACAGGAGCGGGGAACTGAAAATAATTAAAATATAATCATTGCCCCGAGTAGAAATCGAACGCACAACCGATCACGTTTACAGTCGCTGTCTCACTTCGCCGCGATCGATAAAAATTCAATAGTTGTTAAAAATCTATTTTTTTTTTCTAATAAAAATGTAAACAATGTTTCAGGAGACGTGATGCACAGCCACGACTACAGAGTACCCTCCATCTTCGCCCACAAACGCGTTCTGGTAATCGGAGCTGGACCATCGGGGATGGACATCGCCCTGGAGATCACCAGCGTCACTCAGAAAGTCATTCTCAGTCATCACCTGAAGGAACAGCCCAAATCGGTGTTTCCTGAAAATTTGGTACAAAAACCGGATGTGGTGAAGTTGGATGGTCATACTGTTGTGTTTAAAGACGGCAGTGAGGAAGATATAGATGTTGTCTTTCTTTGTACTGGTAAATGACTTTTTTATAACAAAATCAAATATATATAAATAATAAATAGAGATTTTTATAGTCCAGTGGGAAAGCGTCTGACTGTAAACTCGATCAGTTGTGGGTTCGATTTCCACTGGAGGGAGTGATTATATTTAAATTATTATCACTTCCTAATTCTGGTAAAACAAAGTGCGGCGTTGAATTACACCACTCATCACGCAATATCTCGAATTCGGTGGAAAGTGAAGTATGGTGCGTCTTGACGCTAGATATTTTCTGTACCCTGCTATACTAGATAAAAGTGTGTAGCTTAAAAAGAAGAAAACATCTCAGATCTGTATCCATACATATAATGAAAAAAAGCAAAACTGATCAAGCCATTGAAATCTTCAAAATATTCATCGAAAATAGTATTAATAACTTA
Source organism: Dryadula phaetusa (assembly GCA_032432895.1). Classification (NCBI taxonomy): domain Eukaryota; kingdom Metazoa; phylum Arthropoda; class Insecta; order Lepidoptera; family Nymphalidae; genus Dryadula; species Dryadula phaetusa. Next base: position 635,426 of record JAOYRS010000022.1, read on the forward strand.
AAAGAATTTAACAAAAATATTTATTTTTAACTTCAGGTGTCCAAAATGTATTTTCGAATACCAAAATATACGCGATTTATTAGGTTAAAATGTATAAAAATCGTGAAAATCAAAGATCTTATTAGACAGGAAGTACCTAGTGTCAAGACACTCCTTACTCCGCTTTCCACCGAATTCGAGATTATAACAAAATTGAAAATATTTTGACATACAATATTAATAGCTTATAGCAATCTCAAATTTAATGAAATTAACAAAAATCTAATAATAAATTCTATCGCCCGTATAAAATCGCGAGAGATATTTAGACGAAAATGATGTGGGAAAGAAAGAAAAATATAATAAATAAACATTGTTCCCAGGCTATCTCTACAACTTCCCGTTTCTACACGAGTCGTGCGATATAGTAGTGGAAGATAACTGCGTGGAGCCACTTTACAAGCATCTCGTGAACATACAGCATCCCTCGATGTGTTTCATTGGTGTGCCGTATTACGTCTGCGCGTTTTCAATGTTTGATTTACAGGTAATTATTATTATTTTTTCTTTTTTTTTCCGCATAGCAGAGCAGACAGAAAGTACTTAGTATCAAGACACTCCGTACTTTGCTTTCCAACGAATTAGAGACAGCGTGTTGAGTGGTGGAACTCAACGTCGCACTTTGTCTTTTTACCAGATAGGAAGTGAAAATAATTTAAATATAATTACACCCCCGAGTGGGGATCGTACTCACAACCGATCGCTTTTACAGTCAGACGCTGTCCCACTGCGCCACGACCGCCTCTATAATTATGTTTTTTTAATTATTTATATGATTTTTGTATACAAAACATCAATCAATCTAGTACGCAATTTATAAATATACCATTAGTCGTATTGCGCGTAAAATATTCGTTGCCTTGGCAACATGTGTGTTCCCTGTGGAGAGACGGGGTAGAATACAGTTCCCCTCCACTGCTGGGTAGCGTACCGTTAGAGGCGGGTATCCCAGTCATTTTGTCGTAGGTAGTTAGTCCTCCGACTAGCTCACGACTACTATCATGATAAAAACAATCCACCAAATATCTGATGATGTGTTCCGGTCCGATGTCATGTAAGCCAACTTGCCCTATTCCCACTTATCCTTTTCCTCATCTCCTTTCACTTCCATCCCAAGGCCGGCAACGCATCTACAATTCTAATGTTGTAGACGTCCATGGGCGAAGGTGACCACGTACCATCAGGTGACCTCTTTGCTCGTTGGCCTCTTTTTTCTATAAAAAAAAATAAGTTTACACACAAGTGTATATTAAACACATAGTATTGTGTGTAGCATTATTTATTTATTTTATTAGTTTAACGTGCTGCTATTCTTCTATTCTTAATGCTTTGTTGTGAGTGAGATTGGCTTTATACTTTTACGCCAAATAAATTGTCTCAAATTTTGTAATTTCATATTTTTTAGAAAAACTTTTCTTTAGATATTAAAAGGTACATATGTTCTTGTTAATTTAGGCAACAGTTAGTTTAGGTTAGCGTAAGGGCAAATCAAATAAATACTTACACTTCTAAGGCGAGTTAAGTAACATAATAAAAAGGCTGAGAAAAAATAATTCATTATGGTCAGAAAAATCCATTAAAAAGCAATCAAATATTACATATTTTATTAATAACACAGGTACGATACTACGTGAGATCTATGAATGGTACATTTAACCTGCCGACGTCTGAAGAAATGATACAGCATTGGGAAGAAGAGAAGCATGACCGAGCTGCGCGCGGCTACACCAAGCGACAGGCGCACATGATGGGGCCAGATCAGGTATGACTTTTTATAGCTTCACGCTTTTATCACGCATAGCAGGGTAGACAGAAAGTATCTAGTGTCAACACACTCCGTACTACACATTCCACCGAATTAGAGACATTGCGTGTTGGGTGGTGGAACTCAACGCCACATTTTGTCTTACCAGAGCAAGGAAGTATAAATAGTTTAATTGTGTGGGCGGGCGTCGAACCTACAACCAATCGCATTTACAGTCAGACTCTGTCCCAGTGAGCCACACAACCTTCTTGGAAAATAATCGTATATTCGATTTTTAATATTTACAACTCATCTTCATAACTTCTATACCAACCCTTATACGGCAGCTACATGAAAGAGTTAGAAAAAATTATTTAAAAGAGCTACCCTTCAATGTACACGTCAACTTTCCGCAACTTATTCTATGGGAATTTATGTTTGTCAAACTAAAAAAATATATAAATTGATTTAACATATATATATATATATATATATATATATATATATATATATATATATATATATATATATATATATATTTATATTATACATATAATACACAAAAGTGTACACACTTATGAGGCATTAAATTGTATATGTAAATATTCCATGTATCTAGCTAGGCATTAAGTACCCCCTATTCTATATAATGTATGTATATACAGGATATACCTAATACCTGTATATGCAAATATTAAATACGTAGGTAAATGTTAACAATACTATATAACATCTCACAAACAACACATTACTTCAAAGAAGAACTAGTTTTTACCTATAATTTCTACATTCTAAAACCGTTCATTATCGTACCTCAACTCGTAACAGGAAGTTAAAATAAATGAAGCCCTTATACAGCGTGTCAAGAATCATTAAGATATACCCTGTTATTTCCTGTATTGCATTTCAATTCAAGGTTTTGTTACATCTCGCAATAAGCTTTGAAAAAAAGTTTAAAAGCATTTTATTAGGCTGAGTATATTATTATATTCAAGAATAATACGTAGGCTTCTAAAGCTATTGTAAAATTACATTTGAAAAGAGCAATTGTTGAATTTCTCATCAGTTCTTCTCAGCAGAAATGATCCATAACTGGCTGACATTTCAACAACTTGGTTTTCTTTATATTTTTTCTATATTTAAAAATTAACACCTTTAAATTATATTTACATTTGGGAAACTTGGATAATTAAAAAAAATCATTTAATATTAACAATATTTTTAAAAAACGTGTAAAAATTTGACCGCAGCGGGATTCGAACCCGCGCTTGTTGAAAACCGTCCGTGCGATCCGACCGCGTGCGCCATGCGTTCTACATCCAGCTTCGTCGTTATTCTTATACGTTTGTTACAACTTTATTTACGTAGTTAGCATCTCTGTAGAGATTTACACATATTTCTGCTACCCAAAGATTATTAAGAAATATTAACACTAAGTGTGGAATAACACTTTAAAAAATAGTAAAATATTGACCATATTTTCCAATAAGTCAGAACGTGCTTGTAAAATGTAACAAATTTGTTATTAATAATTTTAATTCCCATCAATAAAAGGCGGAGTATTACATATCACTCTCGCAAGAGAGCGGCGCGGAGCCGATACCCACAGTGTTCACAATCGTCCACAATCACTCCAGCGAGAAGTTCCTGGATGACATCACGGGTTTTAGACACGATGTGTATAATTTAGTCGATGATAGCACTTTCATATGCTATCGCCCTTAGATTTTATAAAATAAGGCTGTTTTCAGATGTTTAGTTTAAAACAAGTTATTGATTTACAATCACATATCTCAAATAGATAAGATTATGAATTGAATATAATATTCTGATGTATACATTTTTTTATTGTAGAGTTTTATCCAGATTTGTTCAGTAGTTTTTATATGAAAGTGTAACAAACATTCGCATTTATAATATTAGTGGGATTGTATCCATTACTTTATTATCTTTAGTATATAACTAAAAAATAATATTAACTCGAATGACTGAATTATTTTAATTCGAATTTTCTATAAATAATTTAGCTTGATGTAATAAATAGCTCTTTATCAGATATAAATTAACCTATTTTAAACCAAAAATAAACATAATTAAAACATCTTAAATGTTCAAATTATTTTTTTTTATTTAATTACTTGTAAATTTTAATATAATTACAATAAATAAAATAAAAAAAAATACAATAAAAAGTATACATATTTTTATAATCTATTTAGTGAGGCGACTTTATTGGCATGGATTTTAACATTTCTGATTATTTTTTTTTCTTAATTCTAAACTAAATGAAGCCTTAGCCTTATAAGATTACCTAAAAGATCAAAATTAGTCTAGTTATCAATATTTTAGACAGAATGAACATACAGACAGACAAACACAAGTTGTAAAAAATATTATTACCTTTCGAACACAGGTAGACTGAAAATAATTAATAAAAATAAAATAATTAATTATATCATTCTACCGCCATCTGTTTCTCAATCGCCTCGCGTACTGCCCTAGATTATTGCAGAATGAGCTGACTGTATCTTTGTCTCTGGTGGAGTGAATTTGAGACTGAAGAAGTGGGTCCCAGGTGGTACAGAGTTTCCAAACATCGTCTCTATTCAAAATTTCAATAGCCTCGCCGATCCTTCTAGAAATATATATATAAATATATATACATATACGTATGTATATATATATATATATATATATATATATATATATATATATATATATATATTTATATTTTCCCTAGCGAGGATATGAGGTTTATCAACCCTAATGTAGTGGTTCAGCTTATTCATTGTGTGTTCACACACAATACATACACACTACAATGCAATACACGACCATCCTTGACATCAGACCTGCAAATCTGCAAGTGTATACAAACCAGATACACATTGGCTTGTCTTACATTGGTCAAACAAAGAAAAGGGTCGGAGTTAGGGTGAAGGCACACATCTCCGACGAATGTCTTCTCTATCTACCTGTTACCACGGACTACTGTAAAGTGTTCCAATTTTCGGCTTTTCTAAAGTATATTTCCGAACACCAAAATAAAAAGTTTAAAATAGTTTCATTTAAGACAGGACACTTTGAAATCGAAAACCTTATAAATACTACTCTTTTTATAATTCCAAACATATTATATTAGTAGGTACTTTTGTTTAAAAAAAATATTTTTAAAATTAATTAAAATTACTATACAAGCTTAATTATCTTCAGTCCATTTCTTTAATTACGTCGCTTTAAATTACCAGCTCTACGAAATGTCATCCGAACAATGATATAGGATATAAAATGTATATTGATTGGAAAAATTAACGATTTTTTTTCCAATCAATATACACTTTTATATTTTACTATATTATAAGTAAATTATCAATATTTATTTTATGACTAGAGATGTAAATTTTTAGAATAAATTTATTTAATTGTTTAAATTAATAAATTAAAGGCAAAAGAGCGTGTTTCCTCGAAAATAGGGTCTTAAGAAGAGTTTTTTTTAATTTCTTGATCTAGATATTCAATAATAATATGTCCTAAAAAGTAGAACATGGCGTCTCGTTGATTAAAAACTGTTGTCACAATAGTGTACCCTTAAAATATAGATGTACTTTTAAATAATTTTAAAATTTGTAAAATATTTTCGTTTCAAAGTAATTTAAAAAATCAGTATCTAATAATTATTGTTTGAATATTTAATTATTAATTAAAAAATTACCTGAACTTTTAACGGTTTTTCTTCACAAAAAAATATATTTTTTAAGATTTATTTACCTGATTATTTGATTCTTACACACATTATTTTAAATAGCAATAAAAAAAGAAAAAGTTTATTTAATACATAGAAAAATTATATTAAAAATAAAACCACAGACAACAAAAGAATCTTTATTAATCAAATATATAAATATAAATTATATTTATTTACCAAAGTACCAGGCGTTCATGTAACAGTAGAAGGTTGTTCCTTGCAAATATGACGATCGCAACGTCTTGATCCTTTCACTTGAAGCGCGTGACTAGAACAGCAAATGTATTAAATGAATAATTTATATCATTGCTATAATATTTATGAGATAATTCATGTTATAAGACTTGTTTGTGTTTAAAAGAGACTGTTCTATCGGGTTATCGTATATGAAGCCTTGATGGAAACATTGACTTAATTAATTTATTTTATATTTTATTCCAGTTTAATAATATTGATATTCTAAAAATAAAATATTGCAAGTGATATTATTTATTTATTTATTTTTTAAATTTCGCGTGTCTTATAAAATACTTTTTAAATATAGATAATTATGTAGTGACAGTTTGATTTTTATTCTATCTATTAAAAACAATACCGCATTGCTGTGGACATTGATATTTTAAGCAAATGATTTGAGAAATTTCATTTTTGTTTTGTGTTTTGTGAAAACTGAATAATATAATTTGAACAATACATTAATCTATTAGTAACTTTACGAATGAAAATCTTATTCCATATTTTACAGGAGAAGTACTACGCGTCCCTTGCAGTCGAAGCGAACACGAAAAACTTGCCGTCCGTCATAACTAAAATCAGAGAAGAGAGCTCTATACGTTTCCTTCACAATCTACAGAACTACAGACAGGATGTGTACAAAATCATAGACGATGATACTTACGAGATTATAAGTAATGGGAAAAGAGAAATTCTTTGTTGACCGCCACGCGGAGAATATGTTTATTATTTTAAGTTAATTTTAATTTAGTTTAAGTTATATGTTTCGTGTAAAATTAAAAAAATAATAAATGTAGTCATACAGATTACTTTCTATATTAATTATAAAAATGAAAAAATCCAAGTGTCATTTTATAAATGTTGAAATTTCTTTAAAAAAGTAACCTTAATATATGTTAAGCTAAAATTGTTCCTAAAATATTAATTCTATGTTTAAGATAATTTTACACGTTATTTATTATTTTTAAATATATGACTGCTTTACGTTAAAACTTATTTTGGGTGTAATTAATTATTGTGATTTTTTTTAAATAAATAAAACACAAAGTTCAGCCAAAAATATTTTATTTAAGCGTATTTATAATCTTTATATTATCAATGCTGATATATTATTACTCTTTAAATCTAATAATTATTTTTATGGCTTTCCCTTTTGATTACTCTAAGGTTGCTTGGAATAATTCATTAAATTTAAAAGCAGATTCGAATGAAGAAATAATTTCCTTTGAATCGGTATCGAACGAACTGCTTTAATTTTGACGAATTATACCTTCAATGTTAGTATACACTCACGGGGCCGAGTTACGACTCGCGTTCAACGAATTTGTACTTATTTTACACATTTTTTAAAAATTAAAATCATTATTCGTCATTATATAAAAATACCACTTTCTCTGAATATTTTTTTATTCCAAATTCGAATTTTTTGTTTTTCTCGCCAATATATGTTTTTTTTTCGATTATTTGTTCAATATATATTTCATACGTAAAATAAAACATAATCTTATTACTAACAACTTATTATCAACTTAAATAGAAACTAGAGTAAATTACAACAAACTAGGTAAGTAAATGATTTTGCTAAAAGCTAAAATTTTCACATTATTTTTTTTTATTTACTTTGAATGGAAGAAGACAGTAATTTATATTTTGTATAAAAATGAGAAATACCATAGATTGTAGAGTGAGTGTTTAACGTTTAATATATAGCCATTTAAATCTATTAAAAAACAACTGCAACTGTTAATCCTATATTTACGTTTATAATTAATAGATTGCTTCACAAACATGTACAGATGTAGAGCTTAGAGAGTAAAGCTTAATTTCTTCCCTTTTTACATCAATCACTATATTGTAATTAATTATTAAATTAAGTAAATATTTTTAATTCATATAAAAAATCAGGACGTTACATCATTTGTGAGAAGAGCTTCTGTCGTAAGGGCAAATTTTTAACATTTTTTTTATATAAACTGTTTGGCCACTTCGTACAAAACCTATCTACATTCCTATCCTTGGTCGACCTAGCTACATCCCTGTCTTTTCAGTCCCCTCATAAACTTTCGATATGAATAAAAAGGATAAAAAGTGGGTTCGATCATACCCTGTTGAAATAATATAATGGATTACAATATATTACACATTATGATAAGTAAACAATAATGGCAACATCAGAGCAAGCGAAGTTTGAAATGAATGTATATTTACCGTACAATGAATTCCTACAGCTTCTATATTGGAAATATGACTATTTACAATCTTAACTATAGCGAAATTATACGAACAGTATCAAGCTTCTAGCACCATTTCGATATAAGGTATACATCAAATAACATAATATTATCAACCAATCAAAAATATAAAAAAATATATAAAGAATCAATAAAATAACAAACAGCTCCGAAAATTTTATACAATTGCACGTTTTACTTTTACGCGAAATTATTGAAAACATGACTAATATCATCACTGGTTAATTTTGAATGAAATAAGGGACTAGCTGACGTAGTATTGCATTTTAGACAGTAAATTAATTTATATATATATATATATATATATATATATATATATATATATATATATAAATTAATTTATATATATATGAAGAACTACAAAAGTATACATAACTATCTAAATAAAAAATATACATTGGACATACAACTACCTATACACTGAGATTATAATAGCGTTACATGTATAAAAAAATAAATCACATATCACCTCGACCCTTCGACTCCGACACAACACCAACTCGGCCCGTATAAATCGTGAAAAAACATAACATTCCAAAAAGGACACCGCTAAAATGTAACAAGGTAACTTTAACACTTACGTTTGCATCGAAAACTCGTCGAGAAAAATGTCGCCATTGAGCCTCAACTATGTTGTACTTTAAGACCTGTATAGTGATTCTGAACGCTACACAAACGAATCTACTGTAACTAACATCGATATTGCATATGAATTAAACCACTATTATTAAATATAACACCTTCCATTAAAATACAAAATGTCTTTATTACACGATAGGGGATTCTCTTATTTGTACACTAAAACTCATATAAATATGTATATCAAAAGAAAAATATTAAAATTTCAACGATTAAAATCGTTCGATTGCACTGCAATTAGTATTTATTACAAACGTTCGTTCCATTTCAATTTATGTCATTTTTAAACATAGAATGTATTTTTAAAAAAATACAGCTCAGGATTTACGCCTTTATCTTTTTGACTTAGTCCATTTTTCAAAAGTGAAACTGTCAAATCCGGAAATTGACAGTTACATAATAAAACAGAGCACAGTCAATACGTAAAGTACCACCGAAGTATATAAAAGTCATAATAAAACCTTTGTAAACGTATTAATTAGATTCATAAATATTTTCCTTATTAATAAAGCCGTCGGTGCAAAAGGCCTAACTTTTGATTTATTCAAAGATTATATAATTTTATATATTAACGCAGATTATTTTAAAAAAGTATTTTTAGCATACTTTTGATAGGAAGAAAACATATATATCTATATATTTGAATAGATCATATGGCTTAGTTGTTAAAACTTTTGGACAATTTCAAACAAAAAAAAAAAATTAATTATTAATTATTATAACTATTAAATTATTATATTTATTGTACGTTTTACAAAAACATATTTTTTTTTATTTTATTTAAAGATATCTCGGTTACTTTAGTTATGTCACTTTTGCACTAGACGGCCTTTTTACATAGTCCGATTGCGTTATATGCGTTCAATGCAAAATACCAGGAGAACATCTTCATTATAGAGTTGTTTTATTATATTTTCATGTAAATTTTCTTTCACTGACCTTAAATGTTATAAATACCAGGCTCACATAATATTGTAAGATGTTGTTCGTGAAAATAATAGAACATACAGGATTCACTTGGCCAGGAACTACCTGTGCGTTTTTGCTATAAGTACCAGGACATCATGAGTTTGCAGGAGGTTGTTTTTTAATTTTTATAATTTTTATAATTGATATTTCTCTGCGTCTTTAGTAAAAAGGTGTATTTAAAATAAATAATATATTTTTTATTTTTTTAATATTAAAAAAAAATATTTTTGACGTTACTTTTTTTTAATAAATAAGCAAATTGTTTTTTTTATTTCTATATAAATAAAAACATTTTTTTGAGCCCTTTTAACTAAAAGAACACATATATATATATATATATATATATATACACAACAAAGTACACAAAAATAATTTATTTTATTTTTCTGCTTAGTGCGTAATTATCTGAAATGTACCAGGAAAACATATCCTATGAGAAGATCTGAGCACCAAATTATTAAACAAATTAAAAAGTAAAAAAGGTCTTAACAAAAAATAGCATCTCTATATTTCAATAAATAATCAATATAAAAAATTTGCATAACTGTGCTATTATATCACAAGTACCAGGCTCACATAGATGTACAGAAGATTTGTTTTTAAAGTATATTTACTACGGTCATATATTATGAGGAAACGATAACAACGCTTCGTCTCACTCTCCATTAAGAAAAATGAACGGGACAGAATTACAAATTAGTTAACTTCTCGTATCACTAAAAACGAGACGCTTTTTTTTTAATCGAATCGAGAAAAAAATGATTTTATGAGAACTATAGCTTCGAAATATCAAGTACCAGGCATTCATAACAATTAAGGCAGTTTTAGTGAGAGAATATTTAAAAATAAGACAATCTGTCCTTCCTTATACATTACTCAATATCAAAATAACTAACTTCCCTTTGACATTTCGCTTGTTCCAATTATAATGAAGATGGTTTCCACCGACGGTACTTGAGAAAGACCGACGAAACTGACTGTCGAATTGTCACTATGAAGTACCGGTCCGACGAAATGTTCGCCTTAACCGGTTTTCGCGAGCGGTATATCCGGTTCCATGCGCAACGCTTGCTGGGTGGGGTCGTAGTGCCCCGCCAGGTAGTACACGTCGTTGTTGTCGTACACAGTGCTGTATTTGACCGGGTCGTCTCCCATGCGCTCCTTGTACTGTGCTAGCGGTAAAACTTCACACTTATGGGATATTGTTTGTACATCGTTTTCGTCTGTGTGTGGCGATTCGAAGAGACCGCCCTGGAACAAAAACAAAAAAATTATATAAAAAATGAATTTTTTTTCTGGTATTTAGAAATTCAAACTTACTATACAGATATTAGTCGATACGTTACTATGAGAATAACTTAATTAGTTAAAAGGAGGGTAGGTGACTAAAAGGTGCGGATTTAAATCATATAACACTGAATATTATCTTATATTTGAAATCTAAGAATATTTCAAAAGGGGATATCAATTTAAGAATTCAATATATGTTGATTTAAATCGCATATGAGTACTAACCGGATAGTGCAAGGCGTCGCAGCCGGCGGTCTCCTCGGGGTGGTAGAACCAGTGCACGCGCACGGCCATGGCGCCGCGCGCCTCCCACAGCGCCGCGATGCGCCCGATGTAGGGCCGGTCCGCGCGCCCCGTGGACAGGAACACGGCCGCCTCGCCCACCTGTAGCGTAGTACCGTAGGATCAGCGTTTTAGGGTTTTGTGGGATTTTCTTGCAAAAAATAGAGTTGTTTTTTTTTCAAATACGTTTGATAAGACTATTGTCTGAATAAATGTTTGCTGCGCCACGTGTAGATATTATTAATATCAATTTGAAACAGTCTTGTTCATTATTATTCATATTAAATTCTTCAATTACTACTTTAAAGGCAAAATTTTTAATTCTATCTATATATAAAATACATAAATTTTCAATTTTAATGTAAAAGTCAAGTTTATAGAAATAAATAATAATAATAATATATTTAGTTTAAAAAAAAGATAATAAATTATCATGATTATTTATAATCATAAAGCAGCAAGTGTTTATATATAAATAATCATGATGAACATAAAGAATTTAATAACTCTTCTTCTTACATAATTCTGTATTCTTTTCATGTAATATATAAATAAATATATAAATAAACAAATGTATAAATAAATACTAATAAAACTTCACTCAAACTCAAATCTCATCTCTCTCATTTATCACATTAAAAAGAAGAATACATTCTCTAATGCACACCAGTACCAGGACAACAGAACCACACATAAGTTGAAAATTAAGTTTCTTCTTCTTTAATTAAATAAAATAAAGTTATTTACCCAATACGGGCAACACCTACCAGGGCAACATAATCAATATAAATGTCATATACAACACGTCTTCTATAGAAAAGCTGTCACCCAGAACTGATATAACGTAATTATTTTTTTTAGCTTAACGCTTATCCCGCAGCAGCGTAGACAGGATGTACCTAGTGTCAAGACACTCCATACTCCGCTTTCCACCAAATTTGGAACATTGCGTGTTGCGTGGTGGAACTCATCGCCGGACTTAGTCTTCAGAGCAAGAAAGCGAATATAATTTAACTATAAACACTCCCCCGATTGGGGATCTGTCCCACTGCGTCGCGACCGACCGCCTATTATATATATAACGCAATGTTAGCAGAATAGTTTAATTTTAAAACTATCTGTTTTATCTGTGGCCGCTCTCACCGGCAGCTCGGTGGATTGTGTGCAGAGAGATAAGCAAAGACACACAGAAGGGATATCGTGTTCAGAGGTCAACCAAGGAACAGCTTACGTGCAAGACCTCCTCGCCGCGCTGTATGGCGCGGTAGAACAGCTTGCGGTGTCGCGGGCGCGCGGTGCGGCGGTAGGCGGGCCCGCGCCAGCGCCACAGCGCGCCGCCCGGCAGGAACGCCGCCATCTTGCTGACGGCGCCGCCGCCCTCCGACGACGTCGACGACACGGTGCGCTTTTTTGTTTTCTGCAAATTTTGGAGATCATTGATTTTAGCAATTTTTACATATTTAAAATGAAACTATTTTAAACTGATTAATCGCGTTTATTTAGGTTTTATATAAAGTAAGTAAAGTAAACGTCACGATTTCAAAAAATAAATTGTCGATTACCAAAATATAATGCGATTAATCCGTTTAAAATAGTTTCATTTAAAAAGTTTTTTGGGCGTTTAAAGTCACTTAAAGTAGGATTTAAATGTGTCGTCCCCTTAGGACACTTCACACTTTGGTCAGAGTAAACCTAGCCAAATCAAGCGAAACACATATTAATGACTTTTCAACCAAACTCGAGACATATCTTTTTAAGCGCTGGAATTCAACACCGCAGTCTGTCTTTCCAGAGCAAAAAAAAATATAATTTATTTATAAAGAAGTTATTAAGCCCCTAGATTTTTAACTTTCCGATATCGGTATCTATAATGCATTTAGCTTACATAGCCCAACGTCCATTTCGTGAAACCATATCAAAAAAAATATTTTAGTAAATTATATTACCTTACTATCAAGTTACGTTTTACTAATTACTACATAAAAACATTAAAATATGAATACCTTTTTTGATATTTCGGGAGCAGTAGACGTAGAGGGGCCCTCCAATTCCAACCCAATTCCACTGTCTTTCAAATTGTCTTTGTTCTCTGTATCCTTCTTTAAAGCAATCTTGCCTATATTGCTAAAGTCTAATACTGCGTTTTTCACCAAACTCTTCTTTGACAGCACTGCTTTCTTTATCACCGTCTTCATTTTCTCCTCCGGCGATTTTTCAACCGCTATCAAAGTTGATAACCTATCATTAGAATCCACAGAGTCCTCGTTCGACTTATTCGAATCTATATAGTCAGATGATGACTTCTGTCTGTGATCATCACCCGATGATGAGGAATGTTCCTTGCAGCCTGAATGATGTCGTTTTTTGTGTTTCCTGTGGTGTTTCTTGTGGTGTTTCCTGTGTTTGCAGTGTTCCTCGCAACACTTGTGTTTTTTTTTCTTCTTCTTCACATACTCCATCAAGGTGGGATCGTCTTCGCTTGTTAAACGTCTCAACTTCTCTTTTCTATGCTTCTTCAGTTTCTTTCGATCTCTATGCCTGTCTTCGTCTTCGTTAACAGGCTGTGTGTCCATTGGTTGTGTGTCAGGTTTTTGTTCGTTACTGGTTGACGAGATGGTTTTCTTCTCTTCTGTCATACTTGTGTTTCGTCTTCTTTTACCAAGCGTGAACAATGTGTTTTCATATTCTGAAACCGCAAAGAATGCTACGATAAAATAAGAGCAATATTAAAGAAATGTCAAGAATTAAAGCAAGTTTGTTCTTTACAATCAAATATCAAAATTGACCATAAGTATATCTTACTTTCAAAATCAATTTAAATACAATGCACGAGTAACCTGAAAAATCGTCCTTACTGGTAAGACGTACTACTTTGCTAATATGATTATTAATATAAATGTAAATGTATTAATAACTGTACAGTATTAAATATTTAATTTAATTTTTATATTTTGTAATATATTAACTTACCTACAACAGGGTAATTCGGTTCCAGGAACCTGATATCCTCAATGGCGATCCTGCCAGAGTCGCCATCATCAAATTCCACAGCCACAAACTTATCGTCATGAGGGTCTGGAGACGACACAGCAACAGTTCCTGGATACAAACAGCGGTACTGCTGGGACCAGTATGCGCATACTCGCGTGCCAGACGGTAACTCGGTAACTGATGTCGGACTTACTTCCAATATCTGATAAATAACAATAATAATTATTATTTAAGAAATTAGTTATTTATCAAAGAGCTAACTTTCAGTTATTTTATTTAATTATAATTTGAAATCAATTCGATGTTTAAATTTATTTAAATGTTTAATTTCAATGTATATAAGGCAAATTTAATTACAAAACAATATTTGAAATTATTGTCAAATATGGAAATAAAAACTCACCGCGTCTTTTAAAGTTTCCTCCCTCGACAATATATGGGGTTTGTTTCCCCTTTCTCCATCTAGCGTTATAGCGTACACATCTGGCGCTTGTACTGCACTTAGCTTCCCCGCGTAGAACAGCCCTCCCCTCGCGGTTAGCACTCGAGGCGATAAATCCAATTTATCCTCTGTTAGAGTGCATTTCGAAATAACCTGAGGCTGTGGTACAACTTCAGATGAAGTCTCTTTCGCTTCTTCCTCATTCCTCTCCTTCGACTTGGCGCTCTTCCGTCTCTTTTTCGCACGACGCCGTTCCTTGTCGCTATCACTTGACGCGCTCGCACGTCTTATTGCCAATTCTATTTCTGATAGATCGTCCCTGGAATGTTTCCTTGCCAGACGATCTACTTTCTCTCTATTTTTCTGACGAACCTCGTTAAGACTTTCCATCGAAGAACTAGCTGATCTGTTAAGGCCCCATTCGTGTTCTTCTTCCTCTGAATACATCTTTACAATCGGTTCCGCTTTCAATTTGGGACGAACTTTACTTGTTCTGTTGATATCATCTCGGGACGGTTCTCCCTTTGAGTACAAGATGTTACCCTTCAATTTGCCTTTTGCTAACAAATAACCGACAAGTCTACTTTTGGACTTGGGTTTCTTCGCCACTATTGTTTCAGTAGAATCCGGGCTTGACACTTTTCTCGGCCGACCAACTTTACGTTTTTTGGACGATCCTCTATCTGAATCTGGTGAGAGAGCTGGAGTACATGGAGTTGACGGTGCAGACAAAGCTGGCAAGGGTGGCGTTAGAGCATTTAATTGTGCTCTCTTTTCGTCGCACTGTCTTTCTAAGTCTTGTAAACGTTCTCGCATGTCCTTTTCAATGGCATTAACAAGAGCCTGGGCGGAAGTGACAGTTGAAGAATGCGTACAATTTGATACACCACAAGAACACGCCGTCACACGACGCAAACTTGCTTCCAATTCACCTCCTTCCTCGTCATTGTCTTTTCTTTCACGTTTGTGTCGTCTCATTTTCTCTAACTTATGACGTAAACGCTCTTCCCTATCACGACTCCTTTTCCTTCTCCTTTCACCGGAGGAGTCCTCTCTATTTCGCCTTTCCTTTTTCGATTCAGTAACATCTCTCTGTATTTCCGTGGGACTGAGAAGTGGTTCAGTTTTAATAAGTGGTCGTGACGTGGTCGGTGCGTTTAATATAGGTACTTCTTTTACTTCCTCCATAATCCTCTGCTCGGCTAAAGCACATAATAAGCTCAGTCTATCAATTGATTGTCCTTGATCATTCAACGATTCCACTTCCGCACGTGGTGGTGATTTAGGTGAAGTTTTCATAATACTCAATTTCGTGACCGTCCTTGTGTCAATTGTTAACGGTGTAGTTTCCAAGGTGGGCATGCTGGGCATGTTATTGCCAGGCGTCGTTCTCTCAAATTCAATGCTCAAATTTGATAATAATTCTAACCCACTACAGTCCAGTGGTCTAGTCTGCGGTTGAGGTATTGAAGGCGGTGGGGTTGAAGGCCGTGTTGTATCTATAACTAACTCATGTGATCCCGCACTAGAGTTTTCTATAGTTTCGTCTCTTTCAATTGCATCAATCGCTTTTTCCACTGCCACTGAGGAAGCTGCAAGTCCCTCTGAGGAGGAATCTTCAGCACTGTCTATAGATGACGCATGTAAAGTTTGAATCTGCATAACACTTTGGTCGTCTGGTGAATGTGCGACCCCGACGCAAGCTACATCGCGTTCATCCTCATCTGCATGATTCGGAGAATCATCTTCGTCGTCAATATGATCAGTTTGGTTCGATGCATCTTTATGAGCTGGGGCTTCGGGTGCCTCTGGCGGTGGTGTGGGCGGCGCGGCCGGTGACGTGGCTTGACTTCGACACGCTTGTTCAGCGAAATCAGATTGATAATACAAGTGTGTTGTTAAAATCGGCTGCGGTACTGGTTCCGGGGCAAACGGAGCTGGCGGTTTCTCTTGCTGACCAGGTTCTATTTTGATGAGAGTGTGTGGCGGTATTATTGGTGGCATCATGGGTTGGATCATTGGCTTCCTCTTGTCCACAGTATGTTGCGGATGCGGCTGGGGAGGTGCAGGAGCGAGTGTCACGAGCCGCGTTGAATGCGTATGTGTATGTTGTAACGTAGCAGTTGATGCCAGAAGGTCACCCGGTAACAACTGTAGGTGATGAGACGGATGAGGAGCGGGTGGTAGGAGTAAAGGAGCTGAGGGATAAGGAACTCCGCCCCAGACGAGAGCGTGTGGTAACTCGGGCGTGGGTAACAATAGTATCGTCCCCGATGCAGGTTCTCTTACGACTTGGTAGCCGGAAGACACCCCGCTGCCCACTGATCCGACGCCAACTGAGCCTACGCCGCCCACCATCATGCTTTCCATTGATACTTGAGCTGAAAAGCAAGCAAATAATTAAAATTACAAAACTGTTGATGAAGACGAGTAAGACGCTCTGTACTCCGCTTTCCCCCGAATTTTAAACATCGCGTGTTGTGTAGCGGAACTCAACACCGCGCTTTTCCTAACAGGAGCGGGGAAACGGAAATGAATTTCTTTCCTGTGTGGGAATCGAACCCATTACCAACCGCGTGTACAATGAGATGCTACTCCACTGCGCCACGACGAGTTTCAAATTTATAGTTACTTTTAATCAAATTTGACCATGATGTTGATTCCTAATAAAAATAGCACTATTTTATATTAAAAATAAATTTATATTATATTTTATGTTATTGAAATATATTTTTCACTTAACTTAACGCCGACTTATATGAATCCAAAACTAACACGCGTTCCGATTACACGACTATGATATATTAAAAGTATATTTAAATAATATCCTTTTACTATACCGGCCGGTCGCGACAGTGGGAGAGCGTCTGACTTTAAACGCGATCGGTTGTAGGTTCGATTCCCACTCGGGTGAACGCATTGTTTAAATTATTTTCACTTCTTCGCTTTGGTAAAACAAAGCGCAGCGTTAAATTCCGCCACTCAACACGCGATGACTTGGAGTCGGCGGAAAGTGAAGCACAGAAAGTAGGTATTTTCTGTCTATCCTGTTATTCGGGCAAAAAGAAGTTATAAAAAATATATCATATTTATTTGAAATCAAATTAACATTTTTTATAAATCAAACTGGTTTATAACAAGACACTAGCATATAGAATTCTAATACTATCTACTCGTGCGGGTACGACCGTTTTGTATTCATCGTAACGCACTTCCGGCGGCGAGTATGCTAAAATACTTGTGGGAATAAAAACTTACATCCTTATGTTTCTTATCATTTTACTTTGTATATATAGAAAAATATAATCAATGTTAATTATATTTTTATGTAGTAATTAAAAATACTTTAAATAACTTCTTAGATCTATTGTTTTAAGCCAATAAAACTATACTTTTATTTGTGTATGTGGCAAAAGATAATTTAATTCAACATACATATACGTATTTAATTAGACATTTATAAAACGTTGGCATTTTCCACCTTTCTGACTATTAGAATCAGAAGAAATGACTTCGATGTGACTTTCATAGACTACTATTACTAGAAATTACTTTTGAACTATATTACTATTTTATTATTATGAATATTTCTTGATTTTACAAAAAGACCAGTCAAGCGCAGGTAGGCCATATCTAAGCTTAATAATATGAAATAAAACTTCTAATAAAAAATTCCAATAAAAAAAAATCTAACAGAAATCGCTTTTTGTCTACTACCAGTAATTATATTGAAAAAACATGGTAAGTACAAAACATTCTGCATAGCAGGGTAGACATAAAGTACTTACTCCACCGAATTCGAGACATTGCGTGTTGAGTGACGAAACTCAACGCCGCACTTTATCTAATCAGAGCAAGGAAGTGAAAATAATTTAAATATAATCCCCCAAGTGAGAATCGAACCCACAACTGATCGCGTTTACAGTTAAACGGTGTCCCACTGCGCTACGACCGGCCTCACATAATCGTAATATCATAATTAAATTCAACTCAAAACTAAAATAACTAAATACAGATACTTTTAGGGTCATTTTCGCATACAATAGTTAACAGAAATAAATAATTAATTTATCTCAACCTTATAATAACATACCAATTATTTCTACTAACAAAACAATCAACCACATGTGCTCAAACATCGAAAAAATCATCAAGGCGTGAAAACGAAACGAAATACGATAATCGTTTTGACGTACTACATCCGCGTCCCTATGTCGGAGCGAGACGGCAATATATCATTGTGACGTGACAGAAAGGGACAGACACATCATAGAGTGGCACCGAAATCGCCTCTTTAATCTCCCGAATTAGAATTAAAAGGGATGACGCATCGCATATGAATCGATTTTTGTGAACGATTGTTTTCTTTGATAAATTATTAATGCGCTCTATGTTTTGGTATAATTTGAGTTTAATCGAGTAATTCTTGTTACGAAACCGCAAGGAATGATGTTTAAAATAAGATAGTGACTTAATGAGAAACTGTAAATAATGTTTTTTGTAAATAGTTAATATTTTGGAGTTTTTTACACTAATTCTATTTACCTAATATTTGCAATTTAGAAAATAGATTTTGTTTGACTTTTCACTTATTTAAAAGAAAGAAACGTGGCTTTCTTCATATTGTATTATTATGCATTATTTTAATCAAATAAAATAATAGATATTTTACTTGATAAGCATCTTATAGGTACTTTGCGTGGACTTTACAATTCTAGCCATTAGTATTACTTCTAATTACTGTTGAATGTAAAAATCCGTATTTCTCCGTTCCCATAATGGTATTGAAAAAACTGCTCTTAGTCAAACACTCCCCAAGAAACCTATAAGTTACCCCACATTTTAGGACAAAATGTGGACAAAGAAGAAGGACCATGATCAAATTTCAACTTTACATGTTTTTATATTGTCATTAAGTTAATAAAGTAAGTTATACAATAAACAAAACAAGCGTTTTGGAAATTATATCTCCATTTAAATTGTTTTTGTTTATTTAAATTATTAAGTTAATATTGATCTATCAATTGTAAAGTGTATTGTATTAATACATTTAAGATCTATCAAATATAACTAACCATATCTCACGTTTTACTTTAATTAATGGTCTGGTTAGCGCGTAAACTACGCGTTCCTTAGCAACCTGTACTAAGCGACATACGTATACCAGATTTATCAAAATAGCAAACGGTAACATAAAGTTAATTGAAGACTACAAATTGTCTGTGATGCCAACTTATTAAATGAAAACGTTTACTTCAACAAAGCCTTATATAGGTACCTACACAGGAACATGTGGGTAGGTAAAATTACAGTAACAAAGTAGTTCTAACTAACGTTAACTAAAGTAGACTAAAATTAA
Source organism: Dryadula phaetusa (assembly GCA_032432895.1). Lineage (NCBI taxonomy): Eukaryota > Metazoa > Arthropoda > Insecta > Lepidoptera > Nymphalidae > Dryadula > Dryadula phaetusa. The sequence goes on from JAOYRS010000022.1 coordinate 655,412, forward strand.
CTAAAGTAGACTAAAGTTAACTAACTAACTAAAGTAATAAATAAAGTAGTAAAGTAAAACTAACTAATTACAATATTTTTCTTAATATTCTTGTGACTTGTATTTACACAACATTTCTTACAGAACCTAGTACCTAGTACTTAGAACTAATTTATCATCGTAAAAGATTTTTGGGTAAATTTTGTTATTATTTTTTGTTCCTCGATAAGAAACACATTTAGATTTACATATTAGAAAAAACGTATAAAAATTTGAACGCAACGTCCAAGAGGCGTGGGTTCGAATCCCGCTGCGTTCAAATTTTTTTAGGTTTTTTCTAAAATGTTTTCTAATTCTAAGTGTGGATAACACTTTAAAAAATAGTAACATTTAGATCTAAGTCTCGATTTATTTTAATATGCTCTAAGAATAAGAAGAACAGGTAAGTTTTAAGCTTTATTAAAATATAACCGCATAGTGTAATTTTCCTATATTTCAGGCAATCTAAACTTTATATCCCTACACTAATGTAATACACAAAAGTTCAGTAATTTAGAGTTTCTTTTAAAAGTATTTTTAAAGAGTTCCTGTATAATAATGTAAACAATATGTTTACTATAGATAAAAAAAGTCTAAAAAAAAAGATTTATATAATCTTATACCTGTGGTTTTTTTGTTAAATGAACATGAAGATAAAATTGGGTCATCAAAAATGTCTAGCCACGTTAGTCTATATTAAAAGGATTTATGTATTAACTTAAGTAAGTTAAACAGATTAAATATTTGCCAGTCCGTATTCACGTGGTTTCGCGTTTCGTTTTTAATGTTTCATATTTTATTAAATAAAGGTGACTTTATAAACACTTAATTCAAGCTTAATTTAAGGTTTTTTTTCGTAACAATTGAAGATAACGTAAACAGATATGCCATTAAGGTAATTTCTTTAACAATTTTTAATTATTATATAAAGTAAATAGAATACCTTTTAACAACACCAAATTACAAAATCATTATCAGCGAATATCGAATAATTATAATATATAATTAAATATTCCCCTATTTATATAGAAAAGAGATTATCAATTTGACGTGTTAAGGCGATTTAATTTTTTTTTATTCTTTTTTTTATTATTTTCCTCGATAGTATCGCGTGAGGTGTCAAATTCATAACCGTAAAGTGTAAAGGCTAACTATAATCGCCGCTAAAAAAAACAAACAAAAGAACTAATTCACAACACTAAAAACGAAATGGGTGGCGACTAATTAGATCTGGCCTTTCGAACACGCTCGCTTTTGATTGGCTGAGACGTTGTACGGGCGGAGCTTAGGAGGAGGGGCTTTAAATTTAGGGCCGGCCTAAGTCGAGTGGAGTTATCGATAAATGAGTTTTTACGATATTTTTTGCATGTTTTTTCGGATGATGGATAATTTATGTGTTGGGAGTGACACGAGTTCCGCTGGCGTGTGGGAAGCGATTTACCGGGTGATGGAATCAGTCAGTCGGTTTATATTTGACTAGATGGTCACAAGTTGTGTTTAATAGTTTCGGATTACGTTCATTCTGTGTACACAACGTAGTAGTATCATATTTTGTAACAAGAACACGTTCATAGATAGACACATCTTAGTTTACGAAAAAATAACTTTTTGTTAAGATATAGTTTTCATAATATTTTACGCTGTGATGGGTTATTGTTCAAGACCAGTTTAGCAAGATTAATACAATGTCTTTTGTTTATCTAAAAGCAAATATTAAGTTGAGATACTTAATACCTGTGCAAAATAAAACGTGTAGACGAGCTATTTGGGATGTTTATTTACTAAAATAAAAAAGTAACTTTATAGTTACTTTTTTATTCTACTGGAAAACAATTAAAAGGCTAATTTTATAATATTATTATTTAGATGTGTGACTTCAATATATTCAATATTTATAAGCACTTAATAGGCATTTACAAACAACCATGACTTTTATTTTTTCTGTTATGTAACATATGAAAACATTAATTGGAAATTGACAAACAAAATTAATTTATTTCAAATTTGAAATCTTTTGAAATATAATATATATAGATATACACATTTTAGGTCTTTCATTTGGCTATTAATGTACAAATTATAATTAATGCAATTAAATTAATTTTAAAAATTCCTACAGCACAAAGAAACAAAATGAAATCCCTATTTAAACAACAAGCGTAACAAAAACGACCATAAATAAAAAAATTAACGAACTATTATCAAATATATATATATATATATATATATATATATATATATATATATATATATATATATATATATATATATATATATATATATATATGTATATATATAAAACCTTTGTCCACGAAACAACCACACAGGCGCACGCTAGTCCATTACGAAAAAAAATAAAATGAACGTTGAAAGAAACCGGTGGCCGTAATAAACGGGATCGAGTGTCGGTTGAAAAAAAACCTTTTTTAAAAAACAAATTAGACTGAAAGTAGTGGGAGGCTGATTACATCATTTATAGTCGGTCAAATTAAACACGCATTGGAATGCGGTCCTGTGAACTTGACTTTTGGGAATTGAACGCGTAACTGTATTTAGCTGTATTTTCGGAATTATTTCAAGCGCTCAGTTACTTTTCATAAATTTGGTTAGTAAAATATATGAAATAATTAAAAATTATTATATTTAAAATATTATTAAAAGTTATTCCAACAAATAATATAAAATAAAAAAAAATTAAATGTAAAAAAATTTAACTTTATGAAAGGTAGTGTAATATAAAATGAGAATTAGATATTTTAATTTTATTAAAAATGGTTTACTTTAAAACAAAAGAAAAAAATATCAAACTCCAATCAATCATCATCAAATCAATGGAGGAATTAAAAAAAACATATTTAAATATTCCAGAATCGAAATTACAAAACCGAGTTGCAATTCCGGTACCAAAGCCGCATAACCGTACAGGAGGTGTCATTATATGGGGCGAGCGCTAAAACGACGCTCGCAATGCACTTGGCGCGTAGTTACCAGGCGAGCATGACTCTGTGGGAGGTTACCTGGGTACTGCCAGAGCGGGGCGGCGGGGGGCGCGGGGGTGGGCCACGCGAGCGGGGCGGGCCGATCGTCGCACAGCACGTTGGCCACGCCCACCGTCATGGCCGCCTGCGCCGTGTCTGCAATGACAATGTGACGTTTGATCTGCATTCAACGGTTATTTTATAGTAATTAAAACTTTTTTAATCTATTTCGTTACATGTTGTATGTTTGAATAATTTAAATGTAAAGATTTTTTTTTCATATATCAATAAATGAATCTCGTATCTAGACAGATGCTAATAGATGATTATTTATAGGGATAACATATATGTTATCAAATATATAATATATATATTACCTATATATCTATTACTTATATACATATAACCTATGTACATAATCTATACTCTTAACAATATAACATATATCACACTAATATCAATAAAAGTTAACATATTTCTTATCTTGTTTTCGCCATTTGCAAATACCATCAAATTATCAAACTACATTAAATAACACTTTAAAAATACTAAACTAATAATTAAATTTTCCTAAGTAAATACCACACTGTGAAACTATAAACCTAAAATTGTTCCAAATTTACGAATATCTAAATATAGGAAATATAGCAAATGGGTTTATCCTTATAATATACAGAGATTTTAACATGAAAACAATAAAAGAGACCCATCAAGTAGATAAGTGTAACTTACGTAACGTTTTAACCATAACTTTTACCATACTTCTGAAGCTAGACGCTAATAGGATCTTTGATTTTCACGATATTTATACATTTTAAATGAAACTATTTTAACCGGATTAATCGCGTATATTTTGGTATTCGTAAATACATTTTTGGCCACCTGACGTTTCAGGTAGTCCGTGGTCACAGGTAGACCTACCAGTAGACCTACCTGTATACGTGATTAATCCGGTTAAAATAGTTTCATTTAAAAAGCTAGACGCTATTAGTCACAAACGTTAAAATAAACAATTGTATTTTAGTAATAACGAGCGTTTTATCAATATAATTTTCTGACTTTCATAGAAATCTATCCATACAAACATAATAAAATAGATAACCGTTACTGTAGTGTTCGAAACGTTATATATGTTTTCTTACAAATAAAATATTTTTTACCAAAATGTACGCAATTAAAACATTTTAAACAGTTTAATTTAAAATTAAAATACAACTTACTTCACAATCAAATTTATCCTAGAAATCTCTCAAATAAACACAAACATAAACACAAGATCTTTCCTAACTTCTATTCAATTCAAGTTATATTCGCGTGTTTTCCTCCCTTGGAACGTGATGTCATATTAGTCGTGACCTATGATGTTGAAGATAAACTCGATAGTACTTAGATACCTAGAAATCACGAATAAATTGAAAATTTGTATGCAAATTACCTGTTAAGAGTTGAAAATGGATCTCATTTTTTTTTGTTTCACGCTTTTATCCCGTATGCACGGTATATAGAAAGTACCTAGTGTTAAGACACTGTGTACTTCGCTTTCCACCGAGTTCAAGTTGAGTGGCGGAAATCAACGCCGCACTTTGTCTTACCCCCCGAGTGGGAATCTAACCCACAACCGATCGTGTTTATCGTCAGACACTATCCCACTGCGCCACGACCGGCCTTTTTTAGATATTTAACGTATACAATTATTATTGCTTGATAAATGAAACAATCTATAGATATAAGAATTTAGCGCGAATTACTTCTTAGTTTCAATTTCGTACTAACTTAACCAAATTTCAATAAAGTGTTTTCAAATTATTATTTAATTTGAAAATTTTTGTAATTACGAGTTGCCTATAGCAAAAACTTATATTTTTAAGGCTTCTAATTTTCGACTGTGCGTAATCTGTTAATCACTTAGTGAGTAACGACACATTTTCACATATGATGCTATTGGTTCTACTTGCTAGGTGTAAAAAAACATTAAATTTCTCTACTAGATACTATTTGTTTATGATAAATTAATTGTAAAATAATTTTACAAAATTAAATATTCTTATGATTTCTGACAAACTCACGAAATCATGATGGTCCTGTGTAAAAGCGTTTATATTTTTTACGTTTTTTCTTCTACCTATCTATAGCCAGGTGGTCCGAGACCACCCTAATGTCAAGACACTCCGTTCTCCGCTTTCTGCCCGAATTCAGAACAATGCGTGTTGAGTGGCGACTTAGGTACAAAAACCTTTTTGTATGTATGTTTCATACAATAAAATAAATATTTTAACACTATTTTGCATGCAGGAAAACGAAATAATCATTAAGCACGCCCTACTTAGATAAATAAAAAAAAAATTTGAAAATTGGCTACAATATACTCGTGCTATGAGTAATCAAGTAAGTATAGCTGAAGAAGGAAAACGTACCTAATAAAACTAGTTATGTCCGGATTGAACTGGTAATAAAGATAAATAAAAAAATTAAGTACAATATATTTTCTTAGAAAAAAAAATATCTAGTAAAACGTAACAATATCAACAAGTAGATAAATTAAAACGTTGCGGCAACTTGGCTGCATGTACCACACTCTCGGGTCACCAGTAATTATAGGTTGAGAGCACAGACGTGATGAAACCGGTTTTAGATCCGGACTAACCCATTTAAAGTTGAAAAATGATTTCCGTTATATTAAACGGTAAATAAATCATCTCTTTTTTTGGATCAATTATCAAAGCTAATTTCGATAATCATGGTGTGGTTATCTTTTGTTGTTTTTATATTGGATTAAAATCATATTTATATTTCCAGTCTATGGAAGTTACTTTAAATTTGCTATAAACTTTACAATAAGAAATGCTAATGTAATATTTCTGAAGGAGGTATAAACTACAGAACCAAGTGGTAAGCCATGATTATTATATATTAATAAAGAGACACTTTCTTAGAAAAAATAAAAATAAAATCGATATTGCCTCCCACAAAGTTATTAGAACAATCGTATACCACAAGGCTTAGATAAAAAAACTTGTATAGCCAGCATTGCGTATTTAGATTTAATTCAACCAATTATTAAATTTATATAATATCTATATTTTAGAATAATTAATTAAAACTTATATCATTTCTCCGCTCTCGTAAAACAAAACGCGGTGTTAAGTCCTGCGATATAAAACGCAATATCACGATTTTTGGCTTGTGGCAACAATTGTCTTGACACTAGGTTATCTCGACTACCCTGTTATTGGGGATAAAGCGTAAAGCAGCTATTATTAACTGAAATAATTAACATCACATAAAGGGTAAAAAAACAATTCGTTTAGATATTCGTACATACAATACAATACCTTTATAAATACAAGTACCTATATAAAGTTAATAATTTTGTACCAATCCCATCTTATCTATTAGTAATTTAATTACATATTATTAATATTCATATTACCTACATTTTAATATCATTTATCACCAAACAAATTATATTTGAATGAAAAAAAAACGTAAATAAAAAAAAACATTATCGATATCTCGATGAGTTAAGTAACATTCAAAAAGATATATACTTATAATGTAAGTATGTAAGTACGGTCTTGGCGCAGTGGTACAGCGTCTGACTGTAAACGCGATTGGTTGTGAGTTCGATTCCCACAAGGATTTAAATGATTTTCGTTTCTTCACTCGCTACGCTAACAAACACGCTAAGCGGAGTACGGAGTGTCTCGACACTAGGTACTTCTGTACCTACCTACCTACTTGAATTGTTTTTTTTTCATCCCAAATATAATTAGTCAATTATACGAATTTAGTTATCTACTTATAACCTAAATCCCAAGCAATGAAGAAACAATACGTAATAATATAAAGAATAGGTAGGATTACTCACCAAGTGACTCAATAGTAGATAAATTACTGTTACTTTGTTATTGAAATTAAAAAAAAAATTCTAAGAATTAAATCGATATTGTTTTGTAAACAAGTTGCTTTAAAATTATTCATATTCTTATTAAGAATTTTATTTAAAAATAGCTTTTTTAAAATTATTAGTATTAATTGTATAGGTTTACAAACACTATAATGGCTTAGTAGCTATGTTACATTGAAGTGTTGTTATTATGTATTCGATTCGCATCAATGTAAGTAAATAATTATTAATTATATATTTTTTTATTGCTCTGTTGCTTGTATTGGGTACCTTCATATAGGTAGAAATAGGTAGGAAGTGGTGAACGGAGTGTCTTAACACTAGATAGATGGATATTCTTTGACTATAAGCTAAATAAACTATACTGAAGTTAACAATACAAAAAAAAGTAATGGCCAGTAACAAACATAAAATATCTCCTTTAAGAAATAAAAAAAATAAATAAGAAAAAAAAACTCTACATTTAACAAATATTTCATGTAGATAATAAATAAATAAAAAAAAATAAAAAAACAAAAATGAATAAAAGTTTCTCCACAGACAAAATTCCCACAATGAGATGTATCGGAGCGGCAGTCGAGCGAGGAGCAGCTCGCAACGCAACAGAAGCACGTGCTTGTGTTGTTGTCTCGCTCACACTTATAGCGCTGTCTCTGTTGTTTCTTATAATTATATAGGTTAAGTATTGTCAGAGAGTATTGTTATATATTATCATGTGTTACTTATTGAATATTATATGATTATTTTTTGTAGTGATAAAGTTATATATGTGTTAGTTATGTTCCTATATGTTCATTAATCAACTTTACATAGGCTATCCAAAACAAAAGAAGCTGTCATTTTTACCTAATATATTTTCTTAATTTTTTTTAGATATGACATAAAAAACAACAAAGAATGTGATGTAAATATTAAAACTGAGTAATATAAAATCAAATACTATAAAAATTCTCTGTTACAACGTACTCTGTGCAACCTATCGGTTGACCTTCACGCACCGCATTGCTCTAGCACCGGCATTCCAAGCATAAGTCTGTTTCACTCGCACGGCACGCTACAGCACACCTCCTAGTAACCGCTGATAGCCTAGTATCACGCGCGCTGAAGAAAAGGGTTTATCCGACGCCGAATAACATTCATTCCCCTAGGATTTTCCGACAAACAAATAAATAAATTTTCCGCGATTATTATCATCTGCATTTGTTTGTAAAAATCGATATCGTAAATAAACAATTAATAGTGACGTGGCAAATTACGAGACGTTTTTTTCAAAGTTATTTTTACCATTTTTTTTATTGTATTTCTTTTAATAATCAAAGCAGTTTTTGGGTCTAGATCTAGGTTAAATAGATATATCTATCTATTCTAGAAATAGATCGTCGTTGCGTGGTCAGTGTAGCGAGGCGTAGCGTAAATAGAATGATGGTATCGGGCGACTGCAGGCCGGTCGGTATTTAGCGGTATTGGAATGATGCCGTATCGATTCTACGTACCGCAACAGCTGATTATTATATTTGAATTTACATACTGCATATATACACTTTTAACATAAACAAAAAGGATACAATGAAACGCAATAGCAACAACTAATATATGTTTTAAAGCTTAATAACTTTAATATCTGAACTTATTAGTATTGTAAGAAAACAATTATAAATAAAATAAATATATATAGATAACTTATGATGTACAGAAGTAGGCCAAAAGCATGCTATATGATATAATGATATTCTTGCTAGTTAAAAAAACTACTATAATAATAAAAAATAATTTTCATATAAATAATCAGCAAAACTAAATAATAATAACCTAAAAATCACAATAATTCACTTTGTTTACCAATTAAAATAAATTGAATTAAATTAATATAAATAAAATCAAATAAATTTATTTAGTATTCGATACTCAAAATCATACATGAATGGAATTGTTGAGGATGAAATTTCATAAAAAAAAAAACCAAAACGCTTACAAATCAGAACAACAAGGAAAAAGCATTTTTATCTCAAACACTATACGTTGCAAATTAGCTTATACTATTGCGTGTGTAATGAGAGAGAGTATTAATAAAAAGCGAGAGGGGTAACACAAAAAAGTACCAGGGCGACAGAGAGAGGTGGCGGTGGCATTCCGTAACGCGAGCTTATCGTTAGACAAAACAATATGACATTGACGCGGCGAGTACGTAACTGCGCACTAGACGGCAGGCGGGTGACGGACAATAAAATGTTCATTATACAAATAATGAACGCCAACACTTTGTGTTTTTTTTTATTTTGTATTTCTTATTTGTCTGATGTAATATAACGCATATGGAAGTATAAATTTGATGTAATTTTTTTTTTAATATTAAACTTTTTTCTCTCCGCAGTGATGCTAACAACATTAATAATTTGTAACTAAACATATAAGAATTACGATGCAACCGGTAGTAGAATACGTGGCGCACGCGGTCAGAACAACACGGGTTCGAATTCCGCAATATTTATTGAAAAATGTTTTCTAATCAACATTAGAAATATTAGTAACATTTTAAAGAAAGTTAAATATTGTAATAAATTAGTTATAAGCGAATTCCAATTTTAGAGGGAGGAGGGTCTTAACAGTAGTCGCCTCTGCTTGTCTTCTACCCGGGGAAAGTACCATGAAGAGCATTTACAATAGGTAAATTTTACAAGATCTTCATTCGAACATTAGATTTATAAGATAGAGATTTAGTAAAGTAATATTTATATACGAGTAATAAAATAGCAAATTAAAACATTAAATTTACGTAAAAATAACATAATTTAAATATTTCTTCCCAATTTTAGTATTTATACATCATGTTTATAAAGAGAAAAAGAGATTTTCAATAAAGTACCAAATAGAAACGACAAAGTACCGATTGTACACACAAAAAACAACTCAAATCATCGTCAACTTGTAGGTAACAAACTAACAGCATTGATGACATTCTTTATGTAAACATCCGTGGGGCAGATAGCGGTCCTGTTCACCCTTACAAAGTGCCTGAACACGTAATATAAATCTTATATACACGGAATAGAGTTGGAAATTGAGTGAACATTAAAACTTGAATTTTATAAATTTTACAAACGCATTTACTTAATTGAATGTTGTATGGTGCAAGCAATTATTTATTATATTTTTGTATGAAAAAAATAAATTTTTCCCTCCTTAGTTACCAAGACAGTCGCACCTAAACTTATACCCTGTATCTTAGTAGTTGTCGTTAAAAAAACCATATATTTTCCAGTATTCAAATACTTGCTATACATAGTATAATCGTATAGATAATTCAAACTACTTAAAATTTAACACAATTAGTAAGTATTAAGTAAAGGTTATTTATAATTCTTGCATTTCATTGTGTTCTATGTAGACATGAGTTTCATTGAATTCTATAAATTTTTATTTAATGACACCTGTTTTAGGCTGCAAATTTCAATAATTTAAACTAACTCATATAATATACTTATAATATCATCTCTAAATGATATAGATAAATCGACCAGAAAGAGTGAAAAAACTAAGTCAAAGAAACTACGAGAGAGGTTTTGGAAAATGGTTATCATTATAACTTTTAATTTTAGTTAAAAAAAATAAAATCAATTCTGATTTCTAAGATTATAATAATATTTTCAATTAATGAAGAAAAATATAAAAAAATGCATTAATTAATTGTCATTTAAGCGACTTATTTACGTAGACTTGCAGACGGTAGTTAGTGATTATTTACTCTATTCAACTTCTTTTATTTATAAGAAAAATAACTATATTTAAGTAAAGTGGAACCGATTGTTTGAATAAAAAAGTAATTTAAAAGAAACGCCAAATCATTTAAACTATTCTTAAAAAATTGAAAGTATTTTTGCATTAATAATCCAAATGCAAATGTAATTGATTATGTTTTAATTTGTGATGTGAGCTTTTAAATATACATATTTATATTAATATTTGTAATAAATAATCAACTAATATAGCTATTACAATTATTACCCTATAATATCCAAAGACTGGAATTAGTTATTTTTTTTTAAATTCTAGTAACAAAAACGAAAACAGTCATATGTTAAATGTTAGTTAGACAGTGATTTAGATAAAAAAATTACAAAATAAAAAATTCCAAACAGTTTACATATAATTTAAAAAAAAAACAAATATACTATATTTGATTGGATCGCGATTTGTACACATTAAATAAAACTATTTTAAACGGATTAATCACGTATATTTTGGTATTCGAAAATACATTGTTGGAAACTTGACGTTTCAAAAATGTATTTTCGAGTACGCATTTACTCCGTTTAAAATAGTTTCATTTAAAATATAGGTAAGTGAAAATCAATGATTTTATTAAATTAAATATAGGTAATATTTGTTTTTTTTTTTAATTATACGTGTCATGTTTTGTATTTCTTATTAAGCCATTTTTTTAATCGAAATTATTGTGTAACTAACATTATAATAACTGCTTTCCTTTAGATACCTACTAATAAAAAACATTTAAAACTTTTTTAAAACTTTCAAGCGAATATATAAAGTTGCATAACCTCAGGATCAGGTCACTACTGTTAATTTATATGGTATATATATATGGTATATATATATATATATATATATATATATATATATATATATATATATATATATATATATATATATATAATTGTTTGTATTTTAAACAGCTTTCGAATTAATTAATGGTAGGATAAATTGATAAAGTGAGTAATTCGTGATTTTGCTGCGATTGCATCAGAAACAATTTTTAAGAGGATAACGATAGCCCTGCTTAATATCCCAGATATCAGTCTAGTTAAATGAATCTAAAATTAAATTGATTTTAAAATATACCTTAACATACCTATATTTATGTTGAAAATCTTAACGGAATGGGATAACGTCTGACTGTAAACGCGATTGGTTATAGGATCGATTTCTTCGACACGCAATAACTCGATGTCCGGTAGCAAACGGAGAACAGAGAGTGTGAACACCAGCACGTCTATGAGTACCCTGCTATACGGTAATAAGGGTAAAGATGTTTTTTAAATTAAAAAATCATTACTAGATTTTTTAAAACTCACATAGCTGCCATCAATTCTGTCACCTCGACGTCTGTCAACGTAGCGTTTTCTGTCATCGTCGTTCAACGTCAAAGCAAGTATGACAGCGACACTCTATATATGTCACTTTCATGTTTATTACTTTACTTGACATGTTAAATCATTATGAACCCAACTTTTAATAGCGCAAACATAATAAAGGCAAAACTAATAATAAAAACCTACTAAAAGGCAAAGATGGACCATCGTGGTGCAGTGGCACAGAGTCGTAATGTAAACGTGATAGATTGTGGGTTCAATGCGTACTGGGTTTAATAATTATTTTCATTTCTCCGTTCTGGTAAAACAAAGCGAGGCGTTGAGTTTCCCACTCAACACGTAATGTCTAGATTTCAGGCGGAAAACATTCAACGGAGTGAGGAGAGTCTTGATACTGGGTAGTTCTGATTACCAAGATATGCGGGATAAAAAGTAAAGCTGCTTGTCTTACTAAGAGGCAAACTATGACAACGCTAGGATTAACGCCAAGTAGACGCATCTCAATACTGGAGCAATACCGAAGAATATATGTAATTATTTATAAAAGTTTTACAAGCTTATTAAATATTTAACTTTGCTGATTCGATTAAAATTTTAATGGAAATTATTAATATTACACTACACACTCGATCAAAAAGCTACATATTTGTCGAGCCTTCGGTAAAACAATGATGGTGGACGAAATAAACTTTAAATTTGGGAGATAATATTGCAAAATCTTTCAGCATCTCTACAATGAAATTTTATCACAATTGGTTCAGTAGAATAGCTTTGATGACGTCACAAACAGATAGACAGACTCACATTTATAATCTTAGCATGAATTTGGTAGTAGCTTAAATACTCAGAACGTTAGAAGGTAGACAGCAAGCAGATACAGTAGGGGGAGTGACGCGGCATGCTCCCTAGTCCCTAGTATCGAGGGTCGCTACCGAGTGAGAATTTTGTCTTGTTGCAAGTTTGTTTTTGTTTAGGGTTGGCACAAATTTACATTTAAGTTAAGTGGACATTGATATTTAAAAATAAAATATGTGGTGAATATTGAGAATATATATATATATATATATATATATATATATATATATATATATATATATATATAATAAAGTGTCTTGGTATTTTTTTTACAGTCGTATGTAAAAAAACCTAAAAAAATTACATTGATGGATTTGAACTCGCTGCAACTCGCTCTCGCAACTCGCTGCGCGTGACTGCGATGGGATTTTTATTACTTACATTTTTATATTAATCATATACATTTAAGTATAACATCAAAATGGCATAAATTTTTTATTGATTTTTCCCATTCCTTTTAATCAATTAAGAAACCGTTAAGATCTATTAAACAAAATCATTAACGAATATTATACGTACGTATCCATATCAAATACTAATATATATTTAAAACAAACGAATTCTATTATTAAATGGTTTAAAAAAAATCAAATTCTAAGCTAAAAATCATTTAAAAACTATTCCTAACTAAATACATCTTGATTTAATTAAAAAATATTATTTTTCTATGAAGCAGTAACCCTACACCGGGAAGTACGCCAAATGTTTGTGACGGGCGGCCGAGCAATGGGCCGAATTGCCGCGACGTGATTAGAAATACTCCACGCTACAACGGCCCTCGACGTCTGCACTCGCATAATACCCACTTATAATATATGATCATATATATTTATATGAATCAGCTTCATGCTTTCGGCATAACAGAATAGCCAGAACCTAGGGTAAAGACACTCCGCTAGAATTGAACGGCGTAACAGAACGCAGCGCACTGTCTTACCAGATTTCTTCTCCTTTATCTAAGCTAAATATAATAATAATAATAATAATAACATAACTTTATCATTTGAAAGACCATCGTGGCGCATAGGACGGTGTTCAAATATAAAGGAGTTTGCTTGTGGATTCGATTCCTACTCAGGGGAACGATTATATATTTAAAACATATGTTCACGTCTCCGTTCTGGTTCCTAAGACAAAACGCGGCGGTGAGTTGACCACGCAATATATCGATTTCAGACGGAACTCAGTCAACGGAGTGTCTCGACGCTAGGTTGTCTCCAACTACCCTACTTTGCTAATAATATAAATCGTATATAATCTTTACCTCTTATTGATATTGCTATTATAACACTGCAAAGAGTCAAAGTAAATAACAATTAACAAAACGTCGTTACCGCCATTTGGAATTAATACGAACAATTAATATATATATATATATATATATATATATATATATATATATATATATATATATATATATATATATATATATATATATATATATATATATATATATATATATATATATATATATATATATATATAAATCAAAAATAATAAACTTTCTGTCATTACACCCCAGAGTGGACTATTTGCGAACCCCAAGCGATATTCTATACCGATCTTCTATACCGATATATAAATAACAATGATTTTCCTATACTTGGTCATGCCACGCTTTAATTAAGAAGCCTCGAATGCTCCTCTAATTTTACGTTTTAGGTTATTTTCAAATTGAACCTTACAACTATTGAAATAGAGTTAGATTTGTAAAACAGGTAGATATAATAACGTGTTCATTGCCGTATGAAGAAGGGTAGCTTGGGGTAGGACGATAGATTATCGATTTTTCTATAGCAAGAGAAGCTATTCATTATAAATAATAATACATCTAAATTGTTTTTTGAATTGTGGACATTGTGGCGAACATTGTTTGTAAACTCAGTTAGGTTTGGGTTCGATTCTACTCGGAGGTATGTTAGGCTCTACTAAGATAAAACAAAATTTCTTAAATGAAACTATTTTAAATCTCTACCTGCCTAGAGTCTACCTTGTTGCACAGGCTGCTGTAAAGTGTTCGAAACATAAAGTTTCCAAGTATATTTTTTTAAAACCAAAATATACCCGATTAATCCGTTTAAAATAGTTTCATTTAAAATGTGTCAAAATCGCGATATTCAGAGATCTTATTAAAACACGCTTTGCTTAGTAATCATGGACAGATTTCGATTAAATTAATTATTTAATAACATAGTTGTCGGTCATGGCGCAGTTGGGACACCATTTGTATTGTGGGTTCGATTTCCACACGGGGGACTGATTATATTTAAAATATTTGCACTTCATCGCTCTAGTTGGATAAAGTGCGACGTTGAGTTTCGTCACTCAACTCAATTCAACACAATGTCTCAAATTCAGCGGAAAGCGAAGTATGGAGTGTCTTAACACTAGGATAAAAGCGTGAAGCTAAAAAAAACACAGTGCCACGACACTGGCTACTCTGCTATGCGGAAAAAGCAGTTAATGTCCAGTAAAACGCACCCGAGCGAACCAGAGCAGACTCTCGTTATTGCCACTCTGGCACAAGAATATATATTTTCTTGTATTTCTTCTAAAAATGTACAGCAAATGCCTCATAAATTCAGCTTTAATTAAACATTATCGCAGCTGGCGGCACCGCACAATTATAACTTTTCTCAACAATCCTTATCTATTCGTTAGTAGTCATATGTAAGTAATTAAGTAATTTTGAAGTAATAAAATCTGTGTTTCCATTCTATACAACACAAAAAAAAACATATAATTAGTATATTTAAAATGCTAACTGAATTTCTATCTCTTGTTGAGTTTTTGTTATTTTTTGTTTACGTAAACAATTTATATTTACGATTAAGTTCGTTTTGAAGTATATTTTTATAGCATTCTAATTAAATACTCTGATTGTAAACGCGATCGGTTGTGGGTTCGAACCCGAATCGGGGGAGTGATTATATTTAAATAATTTTCTCTTCTTCAATCTAGTCAGACAAAGTGCGGCGTTGAGTTCACTCAACACGCAATATCTTAAATTCGGTGAAAAGAGAAGTACGGAGTGTCTTATAGGTACTTTCTTTCTGATAAGAAGCGTGATCTAAAATAAATATTATAGCTTTTATTTTTAATTGGGATTAATTTACACTAAAAATGACAGAAGAATGCAAACTAATAATATGCAAACAAGTCTTTTGAGTTTATTTAATGTTGATTAACAAATGTTTAATTCTATAAACATATTACAACTGCATACTTTACAAATTTTTGTTATTATCTCCAGCTTAACATTATATATAATAAAGTATTACTTAGAACTGCAGCAAGGTGCAGTTTACGCATATTTTTCTTTCATCTATATATTTATACATGAAGTAAAATCTTTGTATTCCTTTTTACGAAAATTACGCAAATAGATGTGTATGAAATTTAGCACAATTATAGTTTTATATAAAGAAGGAGTGTAGAAGACCTTTTATAAATTTTAAAAAATAATACATAAAACATATTATCAATTCAGATACATATATATATATATATATATATATATATATATATATATATATATATATATATATATATATATATATATGACTATAAACAGTCAAAATAATATAGTTAACATCGCGTGACAGATCACCGGCGAACACGCATGTGTATTCGAGTTTCTACGCAACCAATTATAAATACTTACGTATTCTAGGTATTCTAGTGAAAATTCATGAAGCTATAAAAGCGGCAGAACAATACAATTCACAATTAGGTAGGTAATTGTAAAACTCCGATTAGCATGTAATTGGCAAGGTGCGTTTTTGCTGTGCAAATATCTTTAGATGTTTTTATTTACTTTCACGTTTGGTTACGTATTCATGGTATAGAAAAAAAATTTGAAGATCCAAAAGATAAGATTTATTAAATATAAATAAAATATATTATAGTCATATAAAGATTATTATTATTATATATTAATCGGATATTAAATATATTTATTCCGCACAGCAGTTAAGAACAACATACTGTCTAGACACTCCGTTCACTGGCTTCCGGCCAAAATCGAGACACTGCGTGTTGAGTGTCTCATACTATATGAGAATATGAACTTAATAACACGTAGTGACACAACACTCTATTCCTTACTTTCCGTTTGCATAGAGAATTTATCAATATAACGGCGAATAAAAAAAACATATTCTAGTTTGAATAATATTACCCAATATATTTGTAAAATCCAATCCTACCACTAATTGGATTGTTTTATATAAAATATTTATGCATAGCGAAATAAATATAAATTTTATTGCATATAATTATGTTTATGTTCGCTGTTTGTTACCATTAACTTAGGTATTTATATGTACCTATTAAACGTTAATTAACGCTGTTAGCAAGAAGGACAGCGAGAACTCAATGCCAAGACACTTCGTTCTCTACATCCCGCTAAATTTTGAGACACTACGTTCTGAGTGTTGGATCTTTTTTTTTAGCTTCACGCTTTTATCCCACATAGCAGGGTAGACAGAAAGTACCTAGTGTTAATATACTCCGTACTTTGCTTTCCGACAATTCGAATTCAATGCGTGTTAAGTAGCGGAACTCAACGTCGGATCATCGCTTTAAATATAATGTTAAACGTCAATGGAATACAATTTACATTCCGTTGCGTATACTGATGGAGACAACTGTACTACGATGGTGTAATTTTATTCACGTTTCACGCTTTTCTCGTGCATAAAAGGGTAGACAAAAACCGTCTCGTGCATAAAAGGGTAGACAAAAACCGCCGTCGAATTCCAAACTTTGTATGCTAAGTGGCGGAACTTAACCCCGGCCTTCGTCAGAGCGAGAAAATGAAAATAATTATGTTGTAATTTTAAGTACTTTTAAAATAATTGAATACGTGTGGCGCAGTGTGACAGCGTATAACTGTAAAAGCAATCGGTTGTGGGTTCCTATTCGAGGGAATTATTATATTTAAAATTATTTTTAATTCCTCGCTCTGTTAAGATAAAATGCGGCGTTGTGTTCCACCACACCACTCAACGTCCCGAATCCCGTGGAAAGCCAAGTATGGAGTGTCATGACACCAGGTACTTTCAGTCTACCCTACCATAAGGATAAAAGCGTGAAGCTAAAAAAAAGAACATTGAAAAGCAAGTCCAACTTTTATTCTATCTACCATACGAGCATAATTCTCAGTACACGTACGTACATTACGTGTTATCAAGCACACCTGATTCCTTCTAAAAAGTATTAAAAGAAAATTATTTTCTCCACGCACTATATTGAATACGCTAAATACGAATAAAAACAGTATATTTGCAAATTTTATAACAATATTCAACACAAACGGGCTTTCTGATTAACAGGTGATTTTATTAATTACGTACATATAAGTACACTATAAACGTATTATCGTATGTAACGTTTATCAATTTATCATCCTTTAGTTTTAAATTATACGCTCATTATACAGTGTATAGTTAATGTTATACATTTACTAAAGCAAACTGCAAGTATAGCAGAGTTGATAGGAAGCTTAGTGTCAAAACACTCCGTACTTCGCTTTCCAAATTCAAGACATTGCGTGATAAGTGACGGAACTAACGCCGCGTTTTTTCTAACCAAAGTAAATAAATATGAAAATAATTTTAATACAACAACTATTGAGAATCGAATCCGGGGCCCAATAATTACAATAGTTTCATACTGCTTTGCTAAATATTGTAATTGTCAAATTATTGTACATACGTTTTAAATACCAATAAGTAACAAAATAAAATAACTTTAATTTAAAAAAAATCAATACTAAAAAGTCATTTCATTTCTTAGCATTTCAACATCAAAAATATGTATCAAAAATTAGTTATATAAAACTGTTCAGCACAGCAAACTAATCTGAATAAACATATTAAAACGAAACTTCGTTGTCCACTCTGCGTCCGAAACAAAGACATTGTTTATTGAATGGCGGATCTCAACGCCGCGCTTTGTCGTACCACATTTGCGTAATTAAAACAAAACTTTAAAAAATATATATTATAAGGAACAGTCATTGCCTTCACCCCACTACGCCGCAAGAACGTTAGACTATTAACATATAATTATTTCAAACGGCTTGCCCCCATAAATCTCATGAGCATCGCAAATAATCGCTAACGATCTTTTTACATGCGAAATTAAATATAAGCTTCAGTGGGCAACGTGGAGGAAAACCACAATTATAGCTAATTTATCATTTATTTATGTGTATGTATGTATGTATGTATGGATGTATGTATGTATGTATGTGGTACGGAAACAGCCGGCGTTCTATTTACGGTGTAAAGGTGTTTAAAACAGTTTAAAGTGATATAAATGAACTTAACTGCTTAGTTTATAATATAGTAATATTTTTGTTTAAAACATTTTTTTTGTAGTTTCACGCTTATATATTGCATAGTAGGATAGGCAGAAAGTATTTAGTGTCAAAACACTCTCTAGTTCGCTTTCCGAATTTGAGACATTGCGTGTTGAGTGGCAGAACGCAACGATGCACTTTGTCTTACCAGAGCGAAGTAAGTGCAATAATTGGAATATAATCGCTCCACCGAGTGGGAATCAAACCCACAACCTATTGCGTTTACAGTTAAACATTGAACCACAGCGCTACGGCCGGCCTCAAAACATACATACGTTGTGGGTTCCATTCCCAGTTGGTGGAGTAATTTATATTTTTAATTATTATTATATTTAATATTAAAATTACTATTAATATATATTTTAAATTATTTTCACTTCCTCAATCTGGTAAAACAACGTGCGGCATTGAGTTCTGCCACTCAACACACAATATCTCGAATACGGTGGAAAGCGAAGTACGGAGTGTCTTAACACTAAGTACTTCCTGTCTACCATGCCATACGATATTAAAAGCGTAAAGCTAAATATTAGTTAGTTTGATATACCAAATAAAATTTATTTTAACGTGCTTTTTTAATTTTTACTTTCTACTTTTGTACAGTGACTATGAGCGGAAACAGTCAAACGGTCTCTTGAAATTGAATGTATATATAAT
Organism: Dryadula phaetusa; assembly: GCA_032432895.1. Lineage (NCBI taxonomy): Eukaryota > Metazoa > Arthropoda > Insecta > Lepidoptera > Nymphalidae > Dryadula > Dryadula phaetusa. Next base: position 675,302 of record JAOYRS010000022.1, read on the forward strand.
GGTAACTCTAGATTATAAATTTAGGCCTGAATCATACCGAAAATTAAATTTAAAGTACAAATGATGCACACAACACATTCCCTATATTTAATATTATGTTTTACTTTAATACATAAGTTAAGTAAAATCGATACTTTTTTTTGAATTTATTTAATCGATTGAACTTGTTAAAAAAATAAAAGAAAATAAATAAAAGCTTGCTTTTAGCGATAAGGCCGCCATTGCACATATATAATTTATTTTTTTGTAAAAAAATATTTTATGTATTTTATTTTGTTTATGTGCAATAATGTATTAATAATTAATTAATTAAAAAAATCCTTATCACAAACGAATTATCACAATCATTCGTTATAATCATTTTTTTACGGAAATTATGCGTAAATAAGTATGAAATTTGACATAGATAAAGTTAAGTCTATAAATACTTTTACTAATTAATATGTAAATTTAATATATTTAAAATTATTTTTACACACTACTATGTGTCACACACACACACATTTATATAAAGTAAGGTACGCGTTGCTAAGGCAACACTAAATAAACAAATAAAATAAAACAATCTCAAACAAAACAAAGAAACAATTATGGACAAAAACCAAAACAATTTCATATATCAAAATGTCAAACAAATATAGACTTTATTCCGATCAATTTAAGAACTACGAAACTAAGTAGCGCTCGCTGAAAAGAAAAGGCGGTCTTATTTTTTTTCCTCAATCACACCGTTGTAAATACATAGTGGTACCAGGCGTACAGAAGTAATGAGGAGTTCGTTTCACTACTTGACGCAACACCGGCCACTGAACCGCCGAAAGGTCTCGCGGACCGGTACCATGCGTAACAAATTGAATGGCCATTCGTTTATATACTCTAAACTAGCAATATCCTTTGACTTTGCTTAACAATTAACAAGGACGGTAATTATATTGGTGAAAACAACTTGAAAAATCATTCACTAACTATGTTAGAAAATGTAATGTGTAAAGATCGATACCCTTGAGTTTTAAGCATATGTAGAATAATAGAATACATTAAAATAGATGTAATATTCATTTTGTCCTAATACTGATAGTTTTAAAATTAGAATTGTCTAGCTGTTTAATGAAAAAGAAAACTGCATTATCAATTATCATATATGTACTTCTACAACTATATAATCTGTCTAATTTAAATATTGCATATATATATATATATATATATATATATATATATATATATATATATATAAATAATAAAAAAAAAACTTACCAATATCGTGTAATCTCTGGTTGTCTTTCTGTGACAGCGCTGCGTAAATCCCAGCGTCGCCTACCCTCTGCCTGGCGACCGCAATTCCGACGGGAATCGAACCTAGCAAAATTAAGATAATGCTTTAATCATATTATAAATATTAATGCTTTAATTATATCGGTTTCCTGTATAAATTATTATGCTATGTCACATGTAGCGCAGTGGGATAGTGTAGGACAGTAAACGCGAGTGATTATGGATTCGATTCCCACTGGAATGATTTAAATGTTTTTAAAACCTCCTGTATGCATTGTATATGCAATTCTCTACTTTCTACTCATTTACTTGAATTGCACGCTGAGTATGTACGTACGTATTAATTTCGTAAAATTATCACTTACAGAATTTCAAAACATTTAATTTATATATACACATTTCTAACTTCACGCTTTACTTCTAGTAACCAATTATACTTTTAGTACAACAAAAATATTAAAAAAAAAACTTGATAAAGACCAATGTCCTGTTTAACACACTGTTAAAGGCCACATCAGTCGTCTGTCTCATATTGCATCATCATGCCTATAAGTACTAGGAACACATAAAGTGGCAACAAGTTCATTTCTGTTTGTGACGTAAAGTATTTCAGTAGCTAGGTATATAAAGATGTATCGACGCCTTTGTGGCGCACTACGTTCGTAAGCGGTAGTTCTGGGTTCAATTTCTCATTTATTTTTAATTTTTTTTTAATAATCGACTATCTTAGTTCATTTTTTAAATGTATAATTTTACTATAGCTAAAGACTTCAAATCACCTCTTAGTGACGCGTTGACAACGCGTTGCCTTAGCAACGTGCATGTCACTTTATATAAATGTGTATGTCAAACATATGGTAGTGTGAGTTACACTTATTTCATTAATTTAATATATTTTTATTTATTATTTTTAGAAAATATTACAATAATAAGGAATACAAAATTTTACTGTATATAATTTTACTGTATATATATAGATTTGTCAATGTTTTATGCAAATTAATATAATTAATAGAAAAATTAATAATATCTTAATAAAAATAAATAAATAAATAAAATAAAACAATTTCATTTTTTTACTCTATTTAGAAGAGCCTATAATGAAATCCATAGAATTTAGTCATTGTTAGGAAAAGTTTCGCAAACAGCTGTGTCTTTCAAATCACCAGGCCAGCATAACTGCGCAGGAGTGTTGAACAGAACAATAATTTAACGGAAAAGTTCGAACGAATGTTTGAATGATCATGATTTTTATCAATATAAACGAATTGATTACCTTTTGATAACAATTGATAAAACAATATGTTTCTTATAATTTAGATATTGTTTATTTATTTGTATTGAAAATTCAGACTAAAGCAAAACGTTGCATAACGCAACTCTATTTATATAATAAAAGAGAATGTAGAATTATTGAATGTATTAGAGAGTGGAGAAGAATTTAAATAACACTAGATTCTGCTTGTCTAATTCTATTAGATATATAACATAATAATACATTATTTAAATAATTGAATTAAAAAAAAACAGTTTAAATAAAACAGCCGGTGAGTGTGACATCGTCTGATTGTAAACGCGATCGGTTGTGGGTTCGATTCCCATTAGAGGGAGTGATTATATTTAAATTATTTTCACTTCCTCGCCCTGGTAACACACAGAAATTGCGACGTTGAGTTCCGCCACTAAACACGGAATGCCTCAAATTCGGCAGAAAGCTACTTTGGTTGGTTTAAGTACTTTGTCTACCTTGCTGCACGTGATAAAAGCGTGAAGCAAAAAAAAAATTGACAAGCAAAATAATAAAATAATCTGACATTTTAAACCAAAAACAAACTGAACACACACTGTGGGAATGGCTGTGGGAATCGAACCCTTAACAATCGTAACACCGTCCCATTAAGCCACGATCGCCTCAATAAGCTTTCTTCCAACGACTTTTACACCGAAGCAATACTGCCTACGAGGTACTAGGGCAACATAAACCAATAAGAGTAGCGCGCACCTAGTTCTTTAACTAACTAGGCTTATCTGAGTATCGTTTAAGCCTGCCACGCCTAATAGGCGGTAATGACCGTGGTGTGCCAACTGCAATTTCACGTCTCATAAACATCGCTTTTACGTTATATTTTGTTATTTTTGTACTACATTTATTTATATTCTTATTTATTTATATACTTATAATATTATTTATATACCTATAATAAAATATACGTGGAGTGATTAATTAATTTGTTATGAAATTTATTTAGTTGCTTCCAATTCGATGGCATTTTTGATGAATAAGTTATTAAAAATTTCATATAAAACTATTTTAAATCCGCTGTCACAGGTAGTCTTCTTGACCACGGACTGCTGTAAAGTGTTTGAAACGTCAAAAATGTATTTTTGTATACTAAAATATACACGATTATTGCGTTTAAAATAGTTACATTAATAAACTTGATTTATATATTAAAAAGTATATATATTTAATATTAATTAGTAAATTCTATCTGATAAATATGTATTCCTATAAAGTTTTATCAAGATTTGTTTAGTAATTTTTGCATGGCAGAATTCAAAAACATCACAATTCTCAAAAAAAAATCGCATTTATAATATTCGAGAGATAATAATTGTAAGGACAGTCTACAACGTTAGATTCGTTAACTTTTATTTATATTTTTAATTTAGTTCCCTGAAAAATTTGAAAAAAATATCCTAATATATTTTATCTCTTGTTCATAAATTTTAGAACTATCTTTGAATGTATCTCAGAGTATCAATAGACAGGTAGACATTTTAAGCATAAAAAAATTTAATTTTAAATATTTCTTCACTTTAAATATACGATATATTTAAAAAAGATTATTAACATACACCTACAATAAATAGATTATATAAACCAGAAACAATCTCATCCATAACGTCCGAAAAAACATTATACTTACCATTATTTAAAGAAGAAGGTATAGGGGGTTGCTCAGGCTTGTTCCCGGGCGAGGCTTGCTCCAATTTAACCGCTACCAGCTCTGATACATGCACGTGTTGAGGTTCTCTCTTCACTTGGACTTGAAGGTTCTGACCCGCCACTCCAAGCCACGTGACGGGGTTGGTACGACTACACCCACCATCTGTGTGGATGACCTGAGGGAAAAAGAGACATTAAGGCTTCTGAATATTATAAATCTAGTTTTAAATGTGATAAAAATTCAACATCAATTTTACGCAATAATACTTGAAAATAAGTCTTTTAAAATTAGCTTCTGTAATGAAAAACGAAGAACTTTTAATTTTTTTTAGCTTCACGCTTTTATCCCGCATAGCAGGGTAGACAGAAAGTACCTAGTGTCAAAACACTCCGTATTTCGCTATATAATCACTCCCCCGAGTGAGGATCGAACCCATAACCGATCGCATTACAGTCAGAGTCTGTCACACTGCGCCAAGACCGGCCTACTTACTACTTACTTATATAAATACTTTTAATATAATATTTAAATTTGTAGTTAAATTTATTTAACAAGATTTTCTTACTAAACAGATTTTCGCTAGATAATGGTAGATTTTTTAGGAATAAAGTATGCACTTATCATCATTACCCTGGTAAAGATGGCAAAGGAAGCAAAAAATAAGCCGACTATAGAAAAAATCAGCTTCTTACAAAGAATAAACACGTTAAGTACAAGTCAGTGCTTATTAAAACAAAAAAAAATAAATAATTAATAATAAACAAAAACATCAACTTCACCCTAAACGGAAATCGAACCTTATTCGACAGTCTATAGTAAAAAGGAATCACTAGAGTGATGTAAATTAAGATTTAGTCACAGCGCCCATTACAAAATGTTACGTCGACTAATTTAGAAAACAATGACGACGCTCTGCGCAGTTTAATTTGGCCTACGAAATATAACAAGTGAACGAAACACGAATCTCATATTATTATAAAAGCTTGTACGTATTTGGGTGTAATAATGGTATTTGGATTATACGTGTTGGTTGTGTACTTGAATAGTTTAATTTATTTTAGGTTTTGTTGGTTTTTTGACATAAAAACCCTGATCTTTTATAGTATTTGATGTAAAGTTATTGTTTTTTTTTTGGTTTCACGCTTTCATCCCGCATAAACAGAAAGTACCTAGTGTCAAGATATTCCGTACTTCGCTTACCACCGAATTCGTGACATTGCGTGTTTGCTTCACTACTACTTAAAGATTATTAAGAAATAACTGTTTAACAAGAGAGATTGCACATTCAGTATTAGAAATACATCTCCCTACAGAGTTGCTAACCACATAAACGTAGTAGAATACATGGCTTAGAGGTTAGAGCGCTTGGACGGTATCCAAGAGGCGTCAGTTCGAATCGCGTTGTATTCGAATTTTTATACATTTTTTTAAAAAAATTGATACGTTTTTTTTTCAAAAATGTTTTCTAATCCAAAGTGTGGAATATAACATATAAATTTAAATAACAAACCTTTTTAGGCGAATTGGTGAGACAAGTGTTACAAGTCCTTTTCGCCTGCTCCGTCTTGATAGTCAACGGCTGCATCATGTTCACGTCGAGCATGCGCTGGTCGGGACAGCACATCGACTCGGAAAGACATTTACCTATCTTACTCTCTTCCATTTTGTTACTCTCCCTGCGCAATAACACAGTAAAATTAATATTCTAGTTAGAAAAATATTAAGAAATCATATTTTATTAATAGACATTAAATTTAAAAAAAAAGCACAATGATGAACACCATATCCATAGATTAAAAAATATTAAAATCTTACCAAATCCTAAAAATAAATGGAACAAATCTATATATAACCTTCCTCGAAAGACCTGCCAAAATTGCCCCAAATTAGTCTGGACAAACAGACAAACGGAAATACAAAGTTAAAATATCACAGTATTAGATAAACACAGCATAACATGGAAACAATGTACACAAATATACACAAACAATACACAAACAATACACAAAACACACAATATATAAATATAGACAACAATTATATACACAAATATTAAAATATACACAATTACATAATTTAAGATCAGTTTTTGGGTATCCCTGAATATGTAGGATGATTAAAAAAAATGTTTATTTTAAGAATTCATAGGCAAAGAGTATTTTAAATGATACTATTATAAACGGATTAATTGCGTATATTTAGGTATTCGAAAATACATAAATACAGTGGAACTTGTGATCACGAACTACTGTAAAGTGTTCAAAACATCACGTTTCCAAAAAAATGTATTTTCAAATATCTAAATATACGCAATTAATCATTTTAAAATAGTTTCATTTAAAATGTGTAAAAGTAAACAATCTTATTATTAGGCAAATCTTACTTATCTGTGACGAGAATTCGTTGCGCACAATTGAGCAGCTCTAGCTGCAGTGGTGAGTATGGTGAGTTGGGCGGCGGTGTGGGCACGCCGAACGTTGACAACGATGTGGAGAACAAACTCTCCGTTACTGTGGGAGAGAATAATAAATCAAAAAAATATACTATAAAGATTATATATATATATATATATAAATATTCAGATTCAATGTACTTGCGGAGGTTGTAGGTTCGATGTGAATTTAGAAATTAACACGGTGTTTCTCAACTGAGCGGAAATTATAGAATGAAACGTCTTAAAACTAATGATAACATAAAAGTATGTATACAAATATATTTAGTTTTGTATGTTTAATATTAATAATAATTAATATGAATATACTTCGTAAAATTAAGATATTTATTTTTCGAAAACTTGCTTAAATATAAATAAAGATGTTAGTTCTAACTAGCCGACTAATTACTACAAATGAAAGACAAATAACGATAAGGGAAAAAGGTACACGTGTTAAGTTAAAAAAACGTATCAAGTACCTATTCGTTATAAATGTTACAAAAAATCAAATTTCTTTAGACAATTTTTTAAAAAAACGTTAAAAATTTGAGCGCAGCGGGATTCAAACCCGCGCCTCTTGGAGACCGTCCAAACGCTCTGACCGCTAAGCCATACGTTCTACTACCAGCTGCGTCGAAATTCTTATACGTTTGTTACAACTTATTTATGTATAGAGAATATCTTCTTTAGACATTTATATTATCAGTAAGAATGTCCCCATGAGTAAGATTTCAACCCATAATGACCGAGTATAGTGAGAACTGCATTATAGTTTTAGTTACCTTCCTATTAAGTGCAATAACTTAAAATATTTAAGAATTATTTTAAATAATATTTGTACAATTATTTCGTTATTTTAAAGTTAATTCACGATTAACACAACCAAGTGCAAGAGACCAAGTGCACCAGTCGCTAGACCTTTAATAATTAAGTGTCACTTACTAATTGATCCACATACAAAATTACCAAGTTAACTAACTTTTCATATTTTGTTACGATTTTAAAACATTTAAAACGCTATTTTAGATATATTCAAGTTAAATGTTCATATTTTTTTGCAATTTTAAAACATTTAAAACACAATTTTAGATATATTATTATAGTCTTACAAGTACCAAGTAATTACAGTGGAGTGTTTAAAACGTCGGATTTTCTAAGCTATTACAAAAATATACGCGATTAATCTGGTTTAAACTGTTAAAATTAAAACATTTCCCTTGACGAAAATCGAATTGCAAGCCACAAAGCGTATACTGGTTGGTACAAAAGCACAGTAATTCAGATGAGGCCGATTGATTGTGTTCTTTGAATGATATTCATTAAAATTTTGGCATTATGAAAAGTATCCAAAATGATGATTCTCATTTATTCGGGGGTTCAATTTTTGATATTACCTACCTACGTACAATGTTTCGATCAAAGGGATCGTATCATTATGGATGCAGTGGCAAGCATTTTGTATTCAGCATTTCGTAATTGCACATGCATGTGTGCAACGTGGTTTTGTTCAACAGTGTCCGACTTCCCACATTGGTTGTGAGTTCGATTTTCACTGGGGACCTTGTTGTTAATTTAAAAATGCTTTTTTAATCCGGTCTAGTTAAACATGCGTTTATTTCGTTAACAGTGAAAAGCTATTATCTCCGGCAATATCTTACAAAAAAAAACATACTAAAATATACAAGATAGCAATATCTAAGTTTTTCATTTCGCGTAGACAGAAAGTACTCAGTGTCAAGACACTCTGTACTTCGCTCAAATCAAAATGAAAATAAAACATTATAATATTCATCATATATTACATTATCATAAATAAAAAAAACATCTCTAGGTATATTAATATTCTTTATTTTTTTAATATTTACCTAATTTCGATTTCTAACTGGTGCAACTATCTCATACTACAGATAACATAAAATATCCATTATAACAGATCTTGATTGATCTTCATACACGTCATATGAATATATTCATCCTTCATTAATGCATTGACAGGGTCCTGCTATGGCTACAGCGTGCCTCGTATGGACTTATCGATTATTTGCTAACGAATGTTAACACGTATGTATGTATGTATATATATATATATATATATATATATATATATATATATACACATGTAGACAGAATGTATATGTAGATAGAAGGAACCTAGTGTCAAGACACTCCGTACTTCGCTTTCCACCGAATTCGCGACTTGGGGGATCGGCCTCTGTGTTAATAATAATGTTTATTTGCATAACTTTGTCTTTTTTGGTTATGACTTTTATATTTCGAGTTATTAATAATTCACTTATTGTCTATTACTTGTTGAACTAAAGAATATTGCTTATTTTTCTACTTAGTAATTATATAAGCCATTATACAACGATAGTAAGATCTTTCTATTTTCGTGTTTTTCACACATTTTAAATGAAACTATTTTAAATGGATTAATCGCGTATATTTTGGCATAGTAGTCCGTGGTCACAGGTAGAGATCTACCTGTGACCACGGACTACTATGCCAAATAATTTTCAAGCAATTCGTGGACCAACATACAAATACACTTATTTGATTTTATGAGATCAATCAATGTCAAATCGAGACATTGCGTATCGAGTAGTCAGAGGAAGTGACAATAATTTGAATACAATCACTCTCCCGAGTGAGAATCGAACCCACAACCGATCGCGTTTACAGTCAGACGCTGTTACACTGCGCCACGACCGGACGTTATGCATGACTTAAAATGTGTCAAAATTCAGGATATTCTATTTTAATGACACACCAAATGATTTCAGACCCATTATTGTTCAATCCATCAATCATACCAAGACAATATGAACGTTATAACAAAATAAACGCACTTAGAACATTGAATTGAATTGAATGGAATGCCAGAAAATATGATAAACAATTTCAAAACTATGCCGGTAGTGTGGGGAGTATACAAAGTATTTATACGTTACCAATGAACGCATTTGCGTGTTAAAACTAGAATTAAGGTAAATTTTGTTTCGCTAAATGCATATAGAAAAGTATGTAATTACTGTTCTTTATATGTAATTTCAATGATAAATGAATGGTATTTTTTTAAATTACAGCAAAAGTGACAAACACCATATAACAAAACAAATTATGAGTGAGACAGCGTCTGACTGTAAACGCGATCGGTTGTGGGTTCGATTCCCAGTCGGAGGAGTGATTATATTTAAGTTATTTTCACTTCCTCGCTCTTGTAAAACAAAGTGCGGCGTTGAGTTCTACCACTCAACACGCATGTCTCGAATTCGGTGGAAAGCGAAGTACGGAGTTACTACTTCTTGCCACTAGGTACTTTCTGTATAATACAACATTCAAAATAAGCGTAGTAAAGATACGTGATTATTTGTAATATAAAGTTATCATAAAATATCATCTATATCTATTACATTCATAGTAAAATACAATAAATGTGTTTTAATCAAACAAGACATTCACTTAAAACATCGCTGTTATATATGTGTATAATAATTATAAAAACCGATTTAAACTATTATGTATGGATTTATTATATATTATGGATGTTTAAACTATTAAAAATATATATTTAACGTAATAAACAACGTATATATCAACGTATATAAACGTATATATATATATATATATATATATATGTGTGTGTATATATATATATATATATATATATATATATATACACACACATATAAAAAAACAACCAACAATTGTGGGAACATTTAATTTTTCAGTGTACTGACAACGCACTCATATGTATTGTGCGAGCACATGTTGGATGCGCGGGAGTCGAGTGACACAGTAATTAAGAGACCGTCCCTCCGCAAATAGATTAGACCAGTTTCACCACTTTAATGACTTACATTTGTCATGCCCGGCCCCGGGTTTTAGGGTCCCTTGTACACTGTTAAAAACGTTCATATGACATAATATACCTAATATAAAAATAGGTTTTTTGTTGCTATATGAGTGTTGTAGTTAAGATGATTTTAGTTTAGCGATAGGTTTGGGTTCGAATTCAATTTGGGACAATATTTTTAATAGTCATATAAAAACAAAGCATTAGACCACCAAGGCATATGTAGTGTCTGATTAGAATAAAACTGAGAAATAAACCGAGTTATCACTTAATTGAAGCCATCACGGCGCAGTGGGAAGCCCATGGTCGTAAACACGATTGTTTGTCGATTCGATTCCCACCGGAGAAAAATCATTTCCAGGCAGTAGGCAAATTTCGAATACCATAAAAGATGTAGTAGGGTATGAAAAAAAATGGCACTAAAGATATAAGCCTTTTTTATAAAGAGTTTACACTAAAAAATAGTTATTCGTTACTTAACAAGTATCGCACAAAGGAAATAAAATGTACCGATATACATATGTACCAACAACAAATTACACGGAAATGCTTTGTTGCAATTTGACCACAAACTAACCACAAGTCAAATTTGATTGGATTTTAAGAGCTTGTTATAATCTATCTGATATGTATGGAATAAATTTTATATTATATATTCCTTATATATAATATAAAATTTATTCCATACATACATTACTTGTATGAAAATGTGAAGGCGAAGAGACAAATAATATTCCTCTCAGTGGGAATCGAATCAACGATTATATTCTTGATAAACAGCCAATTCTGAACTCCGCCACAAGGGAGTTTTTTTTAGCTTTGCGCTTCGTATCCCGCATAGCAGTGTAGACAGGAAGTACCTAAAAGTGTCAAGACACTCCGTACTTCGCTTTCCATTCCAGTCCAGAGACATTGCAGAACTCAACGCCACACTTTGTCTTACCATAGCGATGAAGTGAAAATAATTTAAGTATAATCACTCCCCGAGCGGGAGTCGAATCCACAACCGATCGCGTTTACAGGTAGTCACTGTTCCACTGCCCCACGACTTGCCGGTCTCTTTTTTATTTATAAGTTCTTATAATTAGTTCATTACATTGGAAATTAAGTTTAATGGGAGCAAAGCATTGTACTTCGTACTAAGGCCCGGGAGACACCTACATTTTAAATATAAAACATTCCCTTGAGAACTATTGACTGTGCCGTCTATAATTAAACATATAAATAGATAATTACATTGAAGTCCATACTTATAAATAATACATACAATATATAATGTATAATATTGAATTATAGAATAAAAAATATAATTTGTTAATATAGTGAGGATTTTCGACTTTCACGACCTTTATGCATTTTAAATAAATGTATTTAAAATGAAATTACGTATATTTTGGTATTAGAATATACATGTTTAGTCCATTTTTGTATCAACTGATACACAAATGCCACTTCACTCTACTTGTGACCACGGACTACTGTAAAGTGTTCGAAACGTCAAGTTTTCAAAAAAGTACTTTCGTATACCAAAATACGCGCATAAAATATCACGTTTATTTATATTTATTATGTTCATATATTTAAGAATAGAAAAGAAACATCTCCAGCGCAGCAAGTTCCAGAAAAAAATATCAAAAAAAATATTTGCCAATCTACAATTAAATAAGCCATAAAAATATTTTAAACATTTCGAACACTACTGTATACCTATCCGTTACCACGAACTACTGGAACAACAAAATATGCGCGATTAATCCGTTTAAAAATTATATTATTTACGTAATTTATGTTATATTTTTCATGTCGTCTAAAAAAATCATAATTTTAGGGAAAACGATTAAAATATTCATTAAAAAAATACATACGCCAAAATTCATTTCTATAACTAAAAGTATTTCAGCATTTGCTGTCACGCGAGGTATCCAAATGATCCGCACATTAAGCAAGCAAGCCGTCCGTCCGTCCGTCACGTCACGTTACACGCGTCAGTCACACCGATCTGTATAATTGTGTGATAGGATCTTTAAATTATCGCTTTATATAGATTTTTCTTTGTGTTTTGTTAACAAATTCAATTTCGTATTTGTTGAGGAATTTGTTTTTTTAAATTGTTGAAACAAAAGAAAAAAATCGTAGATTTTATAATATACTTTAGTACCTTCTGTTGTATACCAATTGTATATTTTATAGTTTTTAGTCCTTCTATTTCCTATTTTCTGTTTTTTGCAAGTAATACTTACTGTGATTAAAATAATTTGAAATCAATTCGTTCCCGACATATGTGAGTGGTTTGCCATTAAGCCCAAATATTATCAAGTAAATTTAATTTAAATTATTAATTCAAACAAATATTTAAATACTTTTTTTAATATTTTTCTTCCAAAAGATTTCAAGGTAAATTCTTATGCCAGTTATTTTTTTAGTCTTAGCCGATAATTAAAATATTTCTTTATCTATCAATAGTTTAAATTGTATAAACAAGAATACGTTTAGAAATCAGAAAGTATTATTATTTTCAAACAAAATTTACCAACAATAGAATAATAATTTTCAAATAAACCATTACAAAACAATTACAGCGTACATCGTGAGCGCAATCTATCAAATTTAAAATATGTTTATCGTCCATGCGTCCGACTCGATACATATATTTGACGTAACCCAGTGAGCCCGAGGCTTCTCGTTCTAATTGTGCCCGTAACAACCGACTGCGAAATAAAAAGCAATTACTATCCAGTTATGTGAACGTGGAGCTGACTTGTAAAATTACTGTTTAACACATTTTTAATTAAAGTTAGTTAGTTATTATAGAATGCTTAGTGTCCAATTACTCCGATTTAGTTAGTTCGAATAACATAGACATGTCTTATAACTTTTGCTTAATACCGTTGCAGTATTTTCAATTAAATTATTTTAAACTGATTAATCGTGTATATTTTTGTATTTGAAAATATATTTTTGGAAACCTGACGTTTCGGATATTTAACAGTAGTCCATGGTCCACGTCACAGGTCTGCTCTACCTGTGACCATGGCCGAAAGTCAACGATCATATTACATATGTTTAAAACTATACAGTTGCAGACTTATCGCCTAACACATCCGAAACTCCTAGTCGTAGAAATTTGAAAACCGACATCTAGGTTTCTTTAGTGACCCTAGAGGAGCACTACAAGCCGGAACAGGAGGGAATGGGATGGATTTTGTGTTTATAGTTCGAATTAAATAAAATATTTTGCCGTCTTAGCACTATAATGCCCTTAATTAAAAAAATATGTATAAACTTTAATTGAAATTGACGAAACAGGAATTGAACCCGCTACTCTTAGGTACCTCTTGGGTCTCCGTAGCGGTCTATTATATAACTTTTTAACATCTTCTTATCAACTTAGGCCGAAATTCTTATACAATTCTTGCAATGTATTCCTGCTGTTAATATACTTATCAAAATATCTTTAAATTAAACGCTTTCTAAACATTTTTCTTATCTATACCGTTTGTACCAATATGTTAAAGTGTTAGAAAATATTTTTTAAAAACGTATAAAAATTTATCTTAAATACAGAGCGGAAACTTATACGTTTTTTAAAAATATTTTTAAATCCTAAGTGTGAAATAACACTTAAAAAATAGTAAAATATCATACTAAATATAATTCTCTCTTGCCAAACGATTATTTCTTTACAAACTTTAGGTAGCAGAAATTTAAAAATTCTTTCTACAGAGATGCTAACAACATAAATAAGTTGTAATAAAGTGTATAGATATATGTAACAAAACGTGTAAGACGTATACGTGTATAAGAATTTCAACGCAAACGGTAGTAGAACGCACGACTTAGCGGCTGGAGCAATTCGACAGTCTCCAAGAGGCGCGGGTTCGAATCCCCCGCTGAGTTCAAAATTCTTATACGTTTTTTAAAAATGATTTCTAATTCTAAGTGTGGAATAACACTTTAAATAAATATATATATATATATATATATATATATATATATATATATATATATATATATATATATATATATATATATATATATATATGTACATATATACAGCTCCACGCTTTATCTTGTTACTCAACCTCTCAACGTGCCCAAACTAAAAAGTATATTAAAAAAGGTTTGGATAAAATATTCTACCTAATTAATAAAATAAAAAGAAATCATATAGTATAAAAACAATATATTAGATACTTTTCTACTTACATAAAAATAAAACAAGTTTCTCACCTTTATGAATCTGTGTAGACCTCCCGCCTTGATTCGGAAACAAGGAATACAGTGGAAACCTCGTCACACCTGTACGAAAAATATACATAAAGACTTCCAATTATACAAGAAAATTTAATTGTATGAAAAACTCGCTTAAATATAGATCTTAGTGCTAAGTAGTCGACTATAATTATATTTAAATGAGAGAAATATATTAGTAAAGAAATAAAAGGTACACACTCAAGTCTGTAGTGTAATAAATTTTATATAAAAAGAAATCATATAGATATTTTATTTTTAGATATTTTATTTTTTTTTATAGATACATTAAAGATACCCTAAATTAATCCTCAGTACTGGCTTAGTAAGCGAAAAATATTTATTAGTCTTAGAATGTTCATAAAATTCCATTTATTAGAAAGAAACTATGAAAATCAAAAGTTTTAAAACAAATTAACTAACTCGAATTGTTACATTAATGTCATTTACTTCTACGTTCTTAATCAAACAATTATTGTTGTAAAACAAAAATTAAATGATTTACGAATTTATTTCGTTCATACAATTAACTTTAAGTGAAAAATCTCAGTTAATAGCTAACTAACGATTGTTACCCCAGTTTATCAAAAACAAAGATAGTTATTTTCTTTTGACTACTTTACTTTTGTTAATAAAATCACATAGCGGGTTCGGTACTAACATTTATATTTAAACATATTTGTATACCAATTTCCTTAATAAATGAGAAACCTGATCCGACTTCAAAATTGCAAAGTCTTACAATACACGGAAAATAGAAACCCACATGTCTAAACATTTTATCAAGCAAATAATAAAAAATAACGCAATAAACAAACAACAAATTCATATTAATTAAGTAAAAATTAATACTTTACCTTGTTGCAGATCAGTGGGCGGGCGGGAGCGGGCGCCCCCCGCCGCCCCGCCCAGCATCGCCCCTCGAACACCACCTCACCACCTACGGACAATGAAAGGCTCATTTTTCTATCCAATTCTATATAATTATACAATTAATTGTAATAAAATTATAAATGAGAAGATTGTAATATTCTCTCATGTTACCTATAACTTATTTTTCCTATTAAAATGAATTACCCAAGTTCACATTATATGGATTTTTTTACATTTTTCTATTCGAGTAACGTTCAGGCTAAGATAATACATCTTTACAAAAATAAGCTTATTTTTTTTAAATAAACGTACTAAAACTTTATTTCTTATTATGTATATAAAATTTCTTAATATATATTATATATGTATGGTACAATTCTTTTAAATTATTACTTTTAAAGTATTATTTATTTACGTTTAATTATATTACATTAAGTTGTATAGAATAACAGATCATATAATAACTGATAAGAAGTTTAAGCACGAAACCTCCGCAAAGCACGATTCTTTCTAGCTGCCTTTCATTAATTAACATAAAGTCAAACATATAAAATTATTATAATTCACAAGAAATTTACCAAAAATATATTACAAATGTTTTGACATAACATAAATAAATATTGCAATTCGTTTATCCAAATGGGGACCAACAATCAGATAGAATGCATATATATATATATATATATATATATATATATATATATATATATATATATATATATATGCATGGTAATATTTTTTTAAATAATGTATAAAAATATATTAAAGTAATAAAATAAATGTAACAGACACTATGTGTTTGACATAAACGTTTATATAAAGTGACATACACGTTGCCAAGGCAACGCGTTGTCAACGCGTAAACGGGACATCTAGTATAATGAAATAGAAAATAAACCTACTATGAAACCCAAAAGATGCCGGTTGTAGTTAAAGGCCGATCGTGGTGCAGTGGAACAGCGTCTGACTGTAAACGCGATCGCTTGTGGATTCGATTCCCACTCGGGGGAGTGATTATATTTAAATTATTTACATTTGCTCACTCTGGTAACACAAACCGCCCCTAGGTACTTTCTGTCTACCCTGCTATGCGGGATAAAAGCGTGAAGCTAAAAAAAAGCACAAAATAAGTCTAGCCTACTAACATAGGTATATACATAGGTATATATATATGTGCACTAAGTATATATGTTAGGTAATAACGTAATGCCGACATGACGTTACTACCATGTTATCGACATTGCAATTTTATCATGACACATATTGCAGTCCATTTTATTATCGGCAGTTACACGCCTATCCATCTAGCATCATCCATCACTTTAATACATTTACACAAACGTGTAATTCAATTTAATTTCAGGTACTAGATAATAACGTTTGAAATTTTAAAATTATTTTATTTTATATTAAGAGTAAAATTTATAGAGTTACCTCAACAAAAGCTACAGCTAAAAAGAACAAAAAATATACATCCACGAAGCAGGTCTAATGGTTGAGTAAATATGAAATAGTTATTTAAAAATGATATTTAGATTTCTTACTATTATTAAAAACATTTTCGTATAAAAAAAATAAACTCAGCGGGAATCGATCCTGCGCATCTTGGGAACCGTACGCTCTGACTGCTAACCAATGCGTTCAATGTAAAATTGTTAAGATAGTAAATAAACGAAATATTGTTTATATGTTTATTATATATAACGATTTAAAGTGGTCTAAACTGTCAAAGTCGCCAATTTTCATATTGTAAAGAAATATTATAAATATACTTGTACAAAATGCATATATACTTCGTATTTCGTTATTCTTCGTTAGTGACGTGACCGCGTGTTCAAATTTAAGGCACGCATCAATATTCAACAAGACTTATCGCAAGTATAATAACATAACATTCTTTTTTTTAATTTGAAGCTTTTATCCCGCATAGCAGGATAGACAGAAAGTACCAAGTGTCAAGACACTGTACATACCCTCCCACTGAAATTGAGACATTGCATGTTGAGTGGTAAAACTCAAAGCCGCACTTTGTCTTACCAGAGCGAAGAAAAGATTACATAAGAAAATAATTTTAGATATAATCACTTCCCCGAGTGGAATTCGAAGCTACAACCGATCGCTTTTACAGTCAGACGCTATCCCACTGAGCCACGATCGGCCTCATAACATGTCTGTTTTTATGTGAGTTATCAGGGAACACTTGAAAACTGGAACTCAACTGTTGCTCTTTCTCTTTGAATACTACGTATACTACTGGGCTTGTGTGCTTTATTTTTAATTTTTATACCCAATCGATTCTTTTTATACAATTATTTTAAATTCCAGCATCTATTCTTCTAATTAAAGTGGGGAATAGTTAATAATTTAAAACAGCTTTACGTTTTATTCCGCATAGCAGGGCAGTCAGAGACAACCTAGTGTCAAGATACTCCGTTGATCTTCGTTATCTAAGAGCATCCTGAGTAGTGTATCCGTTATCTTAACAGAGCAGAGAATCCGTTATCTTACCAGATAAATTAAATTTTAATTATAATAATTTCTCCGAGTGAGAATCAAACCCACAATCGCGTTTACAGTAAGACGGTATCCCACGCCAGAGAGCCTTGAAAATAATTTACATATATTTTATTAATTCATGTAATATTATATAGGATGGACTGATACACCGACTTCTCAATCTACCCTACTTTAAACAATAAAAAATATATATATAGATAAGAAAAACAACAGATGATTAGTTTAAAAGAGCATCAAAACTGCTCTTAGCTTAATACGTTAATAAAACCATTTCACCGATACATGTAAAGGCTTTTAACTTTCGTTTACCGCATCCCATTATACACCGTTAGGTGGCTAGATTTAGTTTTATATGCGGCTACTGGCGATACCTGACTATATTGCTATTATGCTTATGTGATCTAGCTGATGAATATCTAATGTCTATTTAAATAAAATTATTAAATTGACGGTCGTGGCGCAGTGGGACAGCGTCTGAGTGTAACGCGATCGGTTGTGGGTTCGATCCCACTCATGGGAGTGATTATATTTAAATTATTTTCACTTTTTCGCTCTGGTAAGACAAAGTGTGGCGTTGAGTTTCACCACTCAACACGCAATGTCTCGAATTCGGTGGAAAGAGAAGTACGGAGTGTCTTGACACTAGGTATGTACTTTCTGTGTGAAGCTAATAAATAAATAAATAAAAAGTAAAATTAAAGATTATTCTTTATAAAAACCATCAAAATCGCATTAGCTTTAAAAAATATGAAAGGGGAAATTGTTTCATGAAACCTAAAAGAAAAAATTAGACCAGACGTTTATTTGACAATAATGAAGAGTGAATATTGATTTTGTAGGCGTCTCAGTGCTTAAGATATCATTGTCATTAAACAAAAGAAGTATAAAATATATAAACATATATAAATATATAAACATTTTATCTTCAAAATTCTGCACTATAGCACTACTATTATACTAGCCGAGGGGAATCGAACCCATATTCATCGCGTTTACAGTTAAGACTCTGTTTCATAAAAAATCTAACCTTTTAATTATATACAATTTTTGATAACGATTTCGAATAATTGCACTAACTAGATAAATAATTCTATTACTGGTCATAAGAAACATGTTTTCACTATATGAATTTGTCAGTAACCTGCGACTACCTCTTTTATACTCATTAGCCATCACACACCACTGAGTCATTACGAGTTATATTCAATACCTGATATCTTAGAAACATACAAAGACACCATATATGAGGCCGGTCGTGCCGCAGTGTGACAGTGTCTGACTGTAAGCATGATCGATTGTGTTCGATTCCCACTCAGGGAAATAATTATATTTAAATTATTTTCACTTCCTCTGGTAAAACAAAATGCAGCGTTGAGTTCCACCAATCAACACGCAATATCTCGAATTCGGCGGAAAACGAAGTACGGAGTGCCTGAGTGCATTAGGTATTATGTCTGTCTGCTCTGGTATGCAGGATAAAAGCGTGAAGCTAATAATATATATATATATATATATATATATATATATATATATATATATATATATATATATATATATATATATATATATATATATATATATATATATATATATATATATATATATATATATATATATATATATATATATATATATATATATATATATATATATATATATATATATATATATATATATATATATATATATATATATATATATATATATATAAAGATTCAAATCGGATTATCGTACATTAGTACACGACTGCAATCATCACAAAGTTACTGCCAGCTAATTGGGAGTTATAAATTCGACGCTAACCCTATTCCCTCATTCTCTTAACAAAAAGAAGTTTTACATAACCAATACGAATTGAAACAAGGAATTCTCAACCATATCGTATAGAAATACAGTTGACAATTGCATGTATAGGGAGAGAGGTACGTCAAAACGTGTAAAAAAAATCATTGTTCGTTTCGGTGTTCTATCGAAGTGTGAGATGTGAGAATAAATTAAGTTGACCCATTTCAAAGTTTTTACAGGTAGGAAACCTTCTTGGAATTCCGTGGATAGATTAAAATCGTCATGGCATCGCTTTACTGTGATGTAATAGCTTCAAATTTTTTTTTCTACAATAATTATATAAAACCAATTAATTTTGATGTATTGTTGCGTATTTTGTTTCGAGATAACGAATAGCTTCAGGCAAAGTGTTTGTTACATTCTTTCACAGGAATTAGGTATCTCTGGATAATTCTAGCATAGTTTTAAGTCTAATCAAGTAACAGAAAAAAAATCATTATTAGATATATCTAGAAAATAAACTAAACAGATCAGAGAAATAATTCTGAATTCTACGACATAGGCTTATTCTGCCAATAAGTAAGGAATAACTGATACATCTGTTTACTTCTTTCCGTCGATTATAGAAAGATTACACTTTGTTAAACTACAACCAGGTATATTTATGGAAGTAAAAACAGACAGGAAGTACCTAGTGTCAAGACACTCCTTACTCCGCTTTCCGTTAAATTCGAGACATTGCGTGTTGAGTGGGGGAATTCAACGCCGCGCTTTGTACTAAATATTGTATTCTGAGGAAATTAGTAAGCCTTATAAACGAAGCCTTTAAGGTCTTTGAAAACATGAATATTTAGTATGTAAAACAAACTAAAGAACGATATTATTAATCAGGGAGCTTCTAAATTTTCATAAAATGACTAAAAACAGAAAATGGCGGATTTAAATTTTTTTTAAAAAATTGTTTTTTTTTTTATTTATTACCTGTTACGCATTACTGCTATATATACGTTGTACATACATACAAATGTCCAGTTTTCTATTAAATGAATAATTTACGCAATAAAACCTGTCTACCCAATAGATAAAGTAATAAGCAAACTTTTAAGAATCAAATTCCTTCAAGTTCATTCACCGTTGGCATCTCGTTGGTATTTTATTATTCAATAAATACTATAATATATGTAAATTAACCCTTCAGCTCTGTTACAATGTTCGAGTTTTCAACAATTAAATTTTAATTGCTCAGACCGGTCACTAACGTTACCGTAAACAAAGCTAAAATTGATAAAATTTTAATTATAAGGATAATATGCGGATATTTTGACTGCAATGTCCTAATTATTTCTTAAGTACATAAAATACTTTAGTTATGGATTTTCAAGGCTTTTTAATTATATTTATTAATACCCTTAACCTCAACAAACAATGCAATAGAGGCGCAGTGGGACAGCATTCGATGGAAAACGCGGTGGATTGTAAGTTCGATACCGTCTACTGGATAATATGTAAAATTTATTATCATTTAAGACAAAGCGCGGCAATGAGTTCCGCCACTCAACATGCAATATCCCGAATTCCGGCAGATGGCAATCAACGGAGTGTCTTGAAATAAGATTGTCTCTCACTACCCTGCTAAGGCGGGAAGGTGTAAATTCAACGTTATATTGATAACATGAATTTGTATCCATTTAATGTTAATTAGATAATAACGAAACTCCCTGAGTACAGTAAATTTCGAAGAACCAACAACCCACACATCTCATAACCACTAAAGCATTAGGTACACGTCTTTCGTTTTCAGCTCGAATGCAATTTAGGTATTAGCGCGTACAGTGCGTCGTAAAGGCTTACGGTCTATTCATTGTGTTCATTTGACGTTACGTGGGTAGTTAAGTTACACTTTATTGGTCAGAAACTGAATTTAGTTTGATATATTACCTTTTGCACATTCGTTTGTTTATAAATTTTACAAGTACGCTTTTGTTACACAAACTAATGAAGTTTAAATATGTTTTAACACGTTTTAATTAGTTTCGTCAAGGCCATTATAGCGCGTCGGACAACGTCAAATTGGAAACTTGATTGGTTGCGGGTTCGATGCCTACTTGTTCGATCTCGAGAGATTTCTCTTTCTACCCTGTTAGGATAAAGCGAGAAGCTGCTCAGTAACTTTGACCTGTATCTAAACCTCCCTCTTTAATCTTTATATCTATCTATTTATCAGTATAAAAAAAAGTATATATTTTTTTGTTAGCATAACCTGCTATTATTTCCAGGATGAATAGAATAACGAGAGAATAACTTTAAACGTGTTCTTTTAGATTCTTACTTATTAGTTTGCCAATTTTAATATTTGCCTAATTGTTCGTTATAATTTTCTGGTAAAAAGAAGTACCAAGTACACCTTTCCATATTAATATACCGGTTCGTACAAAGGCTAAATTAGTTAAGCCCGTCTTAATATTAGTTCGTTTATAACTTAAACCAGTTTATTTAATGAAAATAATTCGAATGCGAGCACGTTGCTAGGCGCCTCCCTCATCGCTAGGATCAAGAAACCTTACGACGGGAAGGGACTTCACTACATATCTATAGGTAGATATTTCTTTTATAGATTTGATCCTCTTCTGCAATTCGAATAATGGCAGGATATCTCAATTTCCTCCATTTCAGATTAAATAACCTAAAGTTTAATTCCTTACTGTGTAAAATTTGAAATTATTATAACCGTTGTGACGCAGTAGAAACGAATCTTCGGTAATCGTCAGTTTGCGGTTTAGATTGAAACCAAAAGACAATACATTTTAATTTACAAGTAACTTATATTTCTTCTACTATATTACAGAAACCTAACAGTCTGTATACAAAATTATTTTTTAATATCAAAAATGTATAACAGACATACAAATATTACATTTATCTGGACCGTCCTCCTTATATCATATTGTCGGCTTTGAAGCTGCAATTATGTAATTGTATTTAATTAACAACTGAGCCAAAGTGTTAATTAAACTGTTAACATTAAACGCGCCACTGACAGAAATAGTATATATAACGTTTCATTCCACCATTGTAGGGCAATTGAGACCTTTACAAATAATATAATGTAGAAGTCGGTCGTGGCGCAGAGGCACAATGTCAGACTGTAAACGCGATCGGTTGTGGGTTCGATTCTCACTCGGTGGTATGGTTATATTTACAATATTTTCGTTTCCTCGCTCTGGTAAGATAGAGTGCGGCGTTGAGTTCCATCACTAAACAAGCAATGTATGGAGTACGGAGTGTCTTAGACTACACTATTTCCTGTCTATCCTACTTTGCGGGATAATAGGATGAAGCTAAAAAAAAGACAAATAATACTAATGTTGTAATGACCAATTATTGATTATATTTTATTATCATCTAGAGGCCATAGCGGCACAGGGAGACAACGTCTGACTGCAAACGCGTATAGATGTGGGTTCGATTCCGGTTTATATTTACATTATTTTCATTAAGTGAAGACATGAAAACCACATTATTGTGTTCAGCCACTCATCATACAATGGCCATCTTCTAACTATCCTCCTATAAATAGATACTTTCTTCGAGAATCTCTCTCCATAGATAGTCTTAAAGAATGCTATTAGCCATAAAAACGCCTATGCACGCTTCATACTAATTTATAAATCCGTTTGTACTATTCCGTCTATTGGCTGTATATACATTAAAGTATTGCTAACTAACTGTTGTTATTTTCAATACATTGTATTTTATTACTTTATGCTTCAGTAAACAGAGCCAGAGTAAGAATTCCATTAAAAAAATCGCTTGACTATAACATGTTTGAGAATGCACTTATGTGCATTCAAACTATTTAAATATTATTAGTAATTATTAATATACTTTATTATTATTTTTTTTAAGTTTCAGGCTTTTATCCCGCATAGCAAGATAGACAGATAGTGTCACGACACTCCGTACTTCATTTTTCACCGAGTTCAAGACATTTCGGTTGAGTGGTGAAACTCAACGCTGCACTTTGAAAATAATTTGTACATAATCACTTCTCCCTGTGAGGATCGAACCCACAACCGATTTGCGTTTACAGTCTGACGCTGCTCCACTGCGCCGCGACCGGCCGCAATATATTTATGTAAATAAAAAAAAATCTGTACAATTAATCACTTTTTTCTCCTTTATGCATGCTGTATCCATCTTGAGAGTTGATACATTTAGTTTTAAGTTCTTAAATTGGATTGGTAAATCTAAAAAAAAATAAAAAATATATTTTAATAAAATATAAAATATATCTACATAATATGAATATATATACAATAAATGTTCTATTGGGCACGCGTCGGCATTTCGTACGTTTATCTTCCCGGAACTGCTCGATAGCGGCTATCAGAGACAGGGTCGAGAGCCGTTGTTTATATATGTATGTATATACAATTATATACGTTTTTTTTATATATTACCTCTAATTTCATTATGCCTAAAAAATATTATTTCTTTACTTGTCATTTGCAATAATTTCATTTTTTTTTTGTATGGAAAGTTTTAGCTTCTTAAATTAAATCCAAACGTTAATAATTATAAATTATTTGTTCTAACAATTAATCAGAAACTGTTGATCGCTTTCCGTCTGAAATCGAGACATTGAGCGATCAGCGGCGAATGGCAACGCCGCGTTTTGTCTTACTAGAAAGAAGATATGAAAATATATTTTAGGAATTTACGAATATTCCTACGTAGCAGAAACGAACCCACCACCAATCGTGTTTCCAGACAGACGCTGTTTCAGACATCTTATGAACAGGTAGTAGTCTCTATACAGTAAGACTGACAGTTCTAATATTTTTATGTTTCTGTGACTGACAAGTGCTTCAAATAGCCTATTTGAATAAGGAATATGGGGTTTTTAATAATTCTAGATTTTTACAATCTAAATGCTGATAAGCAGAAAGTATATACCTAATAAAACGCTTATTTAATAGACGATATACATAAATCACATTATTTTGCCAATGTAAATAATGTATCAGTTTTTATGTTTAATGTTTTATATACTAGTTATTCAATTTAAATATTTATATGTATACTTTATAAGATATTTTTCCTTATAAACATAAAAGTAAAGTTCTGGAGTTAACTTCATTTACAGGCCGGAACAGATCACAAAAGTGGCCCTTGAGTGCAATCACGCAGTTTTAAACTAGTACCTGCTACAAATAAAATAATTATATTAAACAACTATTATAAAATAATTTTATTGAAGAAATAATGAGATAATATTTTTGAATATTAGTAAAAACGCAAGCCTTTTTTTATGTGTAGTCTACTGATAACTCCATTGACGCATAATGTTCATCAGTTTCGCATGAATAGTATATACGCACTTCCTTTATGAGTTAAAAAGTACTTCGTTGTACAATTATTCTTCCAGATGTTAATTTTAATACCGCTACGTTTAATTAAAATATGTAATACTTTATTTTACGCCTTTATCTCGTATAGCAGGGTAGACAGGAAGTAGCTAATGTTAAGACACTCCGTACTCCGATTTCCGACAAATTCGATATAGTGCCAGTGAGTGGCGGAACATAACGCCACGCTTTGTCTCAATGATTTTCCAGTCAGACAGTGATCCACTATACCACAACCGGCTTCTCTACTCAATGTTTGAATTTATTCATTTAACACTATAACAGACATTCGGACATAACAGACTGACTCAACATGAAAACTAAAATTTTACGACTTAAAGCATAATTCACAGTTATAATTCGAACAGACGCCTCTTGGAAACCGTCTAAGCCATGCGTTCTACATCTCACTGCGTCGAAATTCTTATAAGATTGTTACAACTTACTTATGCTGTTATCATTTATGTAGAGAGATTATTACGAATTTCTGCTACTTAAAAGTTATTTCTAAGAAATAATCGTTTCACAAGATTGAATGCTACTTATATAAGTACTTTACTATTTTTAAAGTGTTATTCCACACTTAGGACTAGGAAACCTTTTTACAAAACCAAAACCCCTTTATGAACATGTTTTCTAATCCAAAGCATAGAATAATTAATACTTTGAAATTAGTAAAATAAAAATTATTTACCTTTTACTCCGCGAAATATCCATCTACACTGATAATTGACGTATATTCAAGAACAAAATAAATGAATACAATAATAATAATGTATACGTATGTATGTATACGCTTATGAGGCCGGTCGTGGCGCCGTGGGACAGCGTCTGACTGTAAACGCGATCGATTGTGGGTTCGATCCCCACTCAGGGAGTGATTATATTTAAATTATTTTCACTTCCTCGCTTTGGTAAAAGACAAAGTGTGGCGTCGAGTTCCACCACTTAACACGCAATGTCTCGAATTCGGTGGAAAGCGAAGTATGGAGTGTCTTGACACTATGTACTTTCTGTCTACCCTGCTATGCAGGATAAAAACGTGAATAATAATAATAATAATTAAAATTAAAAGCATTAATCTTATTTTCTTCGGACATTAATTACACACCTTAATTTATTTGCACGACGCGTCAACTATTACGAGGATCTCGAATATTTACTTTGATGTTGTTTTAATAAAACATGTGAACGTTGCCTGTACTCTACCTATAGGCTAGGTCTAGATAGATAGAGTGTAGGCACAGTTAAGGGCGTTTGAACAAGACCACGCTAGCGTAACTCGTACTACGCACTTCACGTAAACAGGTAGGTACAGTTGGACGCATAAATTTTATAACTATTTTATTTATATATAAAAAAATCCTCTTTTCGCAAATGTGTATAAATATATTTTATATATTTTCATACTTCATCTTTACCTTTTTTTATATGAAAAATAAATAATATATTTTATGGAGTCACTAGCATTATATGGTTATTTGTAAGCACTTGTGGATTGATTATTTATTACGATTAGTCCATTAGTTCAAATAAAAAAAATACAATATTATAACTAGGTAAAAATTTTCTTATGACTTTCAGTATCATTTCAGACGTTAGCCCAAGCAGGATGGTCGGAGAGGACGGAACCTCTTTCATCGCATTTCTTAAGAACTCTATATTAAATATGTAATTATTTTTGAGAGTTAATATTAATATTTAATGTTTAACCATCTATACTAATTTAAACTAAGTAATATATCATAATATAAGTCAAAGATGAACTTAAGATAATTTTAAAATAAATTCGCGTGTTAATTTATTCAATCAGCTGAAAGTGGGTGCGACAGATCTACAAATCACAACAATATTACCGTTTTCCGGACAGCTTTATGACAACTGACGTGACTACGC
Organism: Dryadula phaetusa; assembly: GCA_032432895.1. NCBI lineage: Eukaryota > Metazoa > Arthropoda > Insecta > Lepidoptera > Nymphalidae > Dryadula > Dryadula phaetusa. The sequence goes on from JAOYRS010000022.1 coordinate 702,545, forward strand.
GAATATAGCTTTAAAACGAACGTAGGCCATAATGGCTCGTAATTCAAACGGCAAAATAAAGCTGGGATAAGCCATAAAATTAAAAGTGGATTTCTACAGCTTGTTTTCATTTTGTTGAAGGCATGTGTGTGTGTTGTGTTTCTATTTTTTTTAATTAAGTTAAATTTGGGGCTTAATGTGTACTTTGTATGTGTAATTTATTTTTTAAATTAATTTTAAAAATCTCCAAGAAGTATGTAAAAAATATCATATCAATATCATATCATATATATATATATATATATATATATATATATATCATATATATATTCACACAAAAATACAGTTATTACAATCAATATATAATAAACAAATAATGAATTACAAGAAATATAGAGTCCGATCCGCACAAACCGAGAGTACAAATATAAAAAGTACCCACTTAGCATTCATAAAAGCCACAAACGGCAATTCTATTAAATAAAACAACATAAAAAAAAAACGTTTTTATGACATAAAATTGCTGACGCTACTTTATTTTGCTTCACTTTTTCACTAGAACCGTACAAGTGGTGACATTCGGGCAACATGGAAAGAGCAACTCACCTAATCCGTGGTTATATAAATTTTGCTATCTTCAATATAGAGTTGCACATTGTACGTAGAGGGCGACGCGACGCGGTGTATGCAAACGTTTTTAATTTTTATACTAACGAACATTGCGCAAGATACTCGTGCGACATTTTAATATATTTATGCATTTATAATACAATCTTCGTTGGGACTTAAATGTTATAATTGCTTGGTATAGTTAAATGTTATATTCGAATAGTTAACAGATTGTGTGTCTATGAGAGGAATATAATACCTATATTTATAGATTTTTAGACGCAATGTTTCGAATTCAGCGGAAAGCGGAGTAAGGAGTGTCTTGACACTAAGTACTTCTAGTCTCCTATGCGGGATAAAAGGGCTAAGTTAAAAAAACGTCTCTGAAGCTGATTATATTCTAGTAATAATTGTAAGCATAGTCTAAAAAATCATAATATATTCTAAAAATTGCAAGGTCTAGTTCCGCCACTGAGAAACAGAATTTATTAATACTACTCAATGCTACTGCAGTTTTCTAACTTTGGCATTTGTCAACTTATCTTTTGTTTATATGTGATTTATTTTTGTTCACAAGAAGATTCCGTAGACTACCTATGATCGCAATATATATGCGATTAATCCGTTTAAATGTGTAAAAATAGCAAAAAACACAGATCTTAAAAGGCAATCTGTTTTATAGACCGAGATTTTAGGAATAAAAAATTGTATAATACTTTTGTTAAACATACAGAAAGGAAAATGCCCAAACTAGGTTTATGGATTAAGATTTACAATCATCAACTAAATTTAACCGTTATTAACATATCTTGTTTTTTAGCTTGACGCTTTTATTCTGCATAGCAGGGAAGTACCTAGTGTCAAAACACTCCATACTCCACTTTTCGCCAAATTGAAACCATTGCGAACTCAACAAGTGACGGAAATCAATGCTGTGATTTGTCTTACCAGAGCGAGAAAATAAAACACTAACCTTTCCCCCGAGTTGTGATCGAATCCACGACCGATCGCGTTTACAGTCAGACGCTGTCCCACTGCACCACGACTCTGGCCTCTACTTACATCACGAAAGTATGTTATAAATCATAATTTGTAAGTACAAAGTAAAAAACAAAGTACGTACATAGGTACTGGGGACGAGTGGTGTTTATTTAGGCTCCCTCCTGCCGTACACAGATGTAATTATCTGCCTAGATTTATACCAGAGGGAAAGTGAACGCTGAGTGGATGGTAAGCGAATTAAAACGTATACTGTGTTAATATTATAAAATAGACAAGAAATATATTATATGTACCGTGTTGTTTTGACTTAGGTATAAGTAAGAACTAATTATTTTAGTGAAATTCTTTGCTTTATAAAATCGGATATATTTACTAATTTAATACCAAAAAAGATTTCATTTAATGAAAAGTTTAAAGAAGTATAAAGTAAGTATAAGTATGTATTAAGTAAGTGTATTTTAAATGAATCTTGAAATAGATTGATCGCGTATATTAAACAAAGAATATAAAAAAATATGCGATTAATCCGTTTAAAATAGTTTCATTAAAAATATTCAAAAATAACGAAAATCAAAGACCTTAATATTTAGGCATGTACTGACTTTAACTCATTTCTTCAGAAATATCTATGTAATATAATATTCTATGAATTAGAATATAACTCAATGTGCATTCTAAAATAAATAAAATTTTAAAGTATTTTTAATTAGAGTATACATATGAATTAATAAAAGTATTTATTCTTTTCTTAAGGTATATCGTTTAATAAGAACACGTAAATGTTTTAAAGTACCTTCAACACTCAATTTCGTCTTCGCCGAGGTCACGAAGACAAGGTGGGTGGCAAATACATCGCCCTACTTATCTATTTATAGATATCGATAATTTTACTTAAAAATACAGCCTTTTCGAACACCTTACTAGTCCATAGTCACAGGTATAGTCACAGGTAGATATGTTGAAGTATTTAACCTTATATTAAATAATAAATTTGAAAATTTTGTAACTTTAAATAATAAATCTATATATTTAATAACATAAAGCAATATCAATATATTATATAGAAACAAACAACTGTTCAGTTTGTCATGTGTCCGATTTTGACCAGGTTCTAAGAATAACATGATAACCATAAATACTTTTTTAATGAAACTATTTTAAACGGATTAATCACGTATATTTTGGTATTCGAAAATACTGTTTTTGGAACGTAACGTTCCGAAATCTTCACAGTAGTCCATGATCACAGAGAGACTACCTGTGTAAAAATCGCTAAAATCAAAGATATTGATACATAAATACTTTCTTTTTCAAAACATAAAATTAAAAGAAGGAAATTATCATTAGATTTCTTTATATAATAAAATTATTAGTTTCTCATACGAATATCTTTAAAATTATGGAATACACATAAATATAACGAACATGATTTGCAATTAAGATAGCTTCTCAAAAATATTTGGTAATTAAAAGCCAAGTTAAAAATGTTTAACGAGCTCAACTACAAAGAATTATCAAAAAGTATGATAAAAGTGGAAAAAAATCAGATACAATATTTCATGGGACGTATAAGGTAAAAAAAATAATGGAGTGTTAGCAATAGGTACGGGAAACTGGTATTATAGATATCGATAACCTAGTGACGTATTTAATATTAAATCTTAAAGTACAGTTATAATCGCTAAGGCCTCTCTGCCTCTGATAAATGAATATGAATATATATACATTATATAAAAAATATATAAAAAACATAGCAGGGTAAAAGAAGTACGTAGTGTTGAGACACTTCGTCCTCTGGTTTCTGCCAAAATCGCCAAATTCGAGACATTGCGTTTTGAGTGGTAGAAATCAACGCGGCGTTTTGTCTTACCAAAGCGAGGAAATGAAAATAATTTATATATAATCATTCCCCCGAGTGGGAATCAAACACCCAAGCGATTGCGTTTACAGTCACGACGTTGTCCACTGCGCCACGATCGTTCTAAATCTACATTAAATATTTGTCGACTGGATAACCAAACAAATTATTTTCTCATTGTTAACACGGTAAAATGAGCGAAACGTTATTGTATTTAATCACTAGATAATAAAATTTATAACGTTTAGGCAAATTTGCGCTTCAATAATGCAAAAAAAGTAGTTTGGGAATATAACTAACTATAGTTGGAAATACCGGACTTCTGACAGATTACTTAACCCTGGATGTTACTATCACGCTAACCGCGATTTGAGAAAATTAAATAAATGTATTGAACTCATTTTGCTTTTAATTTACTTATTTAATTTGAATTCATTATAAAAAAACTATCTTTAAACAAACTTTTAAATATATATATATATATATATATATATATATATATATATATATATATATATATATATATATATATATATATATATATTTATTTATTTATTTATTTATTTATTTATTTAAGTTTGATAATAAACTTAAATTCGGTTTTTACTAATTGCTTCTGGAACATTCCACGGCTATCTTAGCGTCAGAAAAGCGAGTGCGATGCACAAGATTTCAACTAAACATATTTCGCGCTTTATCTAACAACGAGTAAAGTAGTTAATCAAAGCAACTTTTTTACCTCTCGTTTCACCATGCCTTATCTTATCTGAACGAATATTATTCTGACAGATTCATCAATACTTTGAAACTACTGACTTTAATATTAAGCATGGAACGTTTTCTAGTAACTCGTGAACCGGTAGGGGCACAGTGGTATAGCGTCTGACTGAAAATGCGATCACTTGTGAGTGGTTATATTTAAATTATTCTCACTTCGTCGCTCTGGCCCGACAAAGTGCGGCGTTGAGTTCCACCACTCAACACACAATGTCTCGAATTCGGCGGAAAGCGGAGTACGGAGTGTCTTGACACTAGGTACTTCCTATCTTCAATGCTATGCGGGATAAAAGCGTGAAACTTGTACACAAATCATGTGTATACGACAATCGATCTCGATTATTATATTAATTAAGTTAATAATATAAATAATGATTTATTATAAATTTTTTTTTAGCTTCACGCTTTTTATCCCGCATAGCAGGGTAACTATAAATTAATAATTAAGAACATCGACATCTCACCATCCCTAGCGTGCGCTACCTGGGCGTGAGGTAGACGATTCTGGGAACGACCACCACGCGATAACGATTGCAACTGAACGCTTCTCATTTTACTACATTCTTATATCTGGGGAATTTGGATTGTTAACAATAGATGTAACACTGTTTAAATTTACATGAATTGTTTTGATTTTATTAAATATTATATAAATGTATTTAAATATAAGCATTTTTCTTTCTTATATTACAAACGTTAAAGTTTTTTAGTTCGGATGGTTGAATATTTAGTATTCTTTCTCACATTTTTTTTAATTATTCATACTTTATTAAATGGGCCTATTATGTCCTAAACCTAAAGAAGTGCAAAGACCGTAGTGAAAGGTTTATATAACTTCGTTCACTTTATACCCCAATATATTATTTTATTTATTTATTTATTTGTGCAACATAGGCCCACTTGTTAGTAATTTTTTACTTATAAAACTATGTTAGTCTAATAATAATCTCTAAATTAACAAAGTATTCAGAATTAAAATTAACAAGATAGCCACATACCAAACGGATACTACAAAATTATAAATGATAAGAGTTACAATCAATTATACTATCTCCTAACAAGTATTTTCATAAAATGCTGAAGTATTGGTGCGTCAAATTTGCTTGTGAGTACTTTTAGTATACTATTGGTACTTGTCAGCAGTCTTGTTAGAAGAGATGAGGTATTTTTTCTTACAATAGCAAAAAAATCATTTGTACGCTCTTGTGCAAACATAGTTGACGCCGAACAGAACCGCGACAAGCCCAACAACACCCTAAACCCGTTATTATATTAAATAATATTTTATCTAATACAACGATAAACAAAACATAAATATTTAAATACATACAAACATACAATACAATAAAATCATTGCATTCAACCATCACATAGGAAATTCATAGGAATACATATATTGTATACATTTTCAACTACTAACATTCACTTTGTCGACCTTGACTCGAGATTACAAAGATGACCAAATGGTATAATTAAGATAAAATTATCTTAATTATATTGAAATCTTATACATTAGTATGTAGAACAAACAATCTCGAACTGTCTAGAACAGTATTAAATAGATATGTCAGAACAACGTCACAAAAGTATCTAAAAGTACCAATAGTTAAGGGTAAAACTTTTATAAAAATAAGCAGGCGTTAGAAATAAATAATAAGTAACTAGAAAAATGTAATATTTTACGAATATATAACGTAAAAAAATTCGTTTTTTATATAATATTTATTTTATATTTACTATAAATATATATGTAGGCGGACGGTATGATTTTTTACATATATTTAATATTAAATACACTAATTGTTTATATTATGAATTTGGATTATATATATATATGTGTGTGTGTGTATTTCTATAAACTTATGCATACAAAAGCATCGTTCTGCAAAGTAGATACCTAAGTCTACCGATCAAAGTTATTCATAGAAAAAAAACTCCCTATTTCCAGCTTTACAACAATACCTGCGCGTTTAAAGAATAACAATCGTTCCGTAGCAAAGTTCCCCGCTTCAAAACTACCGCTGCATAATATCTGACTACGAAGCTTTTTGGTGTCTATTATATATGTCTCTGTTTTACAAAGTGTGCAAGTTCCAATACTAATATTTGTATGTGAATGTCAATATTGTATTTAATATTAATTGTATTTTGAGGCCGGTTGTGGCGCAGTGTGTCAGCGTCTGACTGTAAACGCAAATGGTTGTGGGTTCGATCCCACTCGGGGGAACGATTATATTTAAATTATTGCCTCACTCAACACGCAATGTCTCGAATTCAGCAGAAAGTGGAGTACTTAGTGTCTTGACACTAGGTACTTTCTGTCTACCCTGGTATGATGGAAAAGCTTAAAGCTAAAAAAAAATTTGTATTTTATGCCACAGTGATATAGTCGAAAAGTAATTGTATGAAAATTATGTTTGTTCTGGTCTAGACCAGTGTTTCCCAACCTTTCTGCTGAAGAGCCTCCCCGGTCTATAAATAATACTTTCATAGCCTTCTTCTCTTTTCCAATAAGTACAATTTCTTTCAATTAAACATTGCATTGTAATGTTATTTGTTAATTTATTTTGTTTATTTTTCATTGTCTCTAAAATACAAGCACTTTTCACTCCCCTTGACGTTTCTCTACATTAAACCTTGGGAAGCACGACCTACTGGTGGGGAACTCCTGGTCTAGACTAAGAGCTTCGGCGTTCCAAAATGTCTTTGACATTTTCCAGAAAACAACGAGTTTTAATACAACTTTCTATTTACCCATAACAGAATATAAAAAATAAGTAAATTCTATAAAAAGCTTCTTGATAAGTTTTACCTTTTTTATGAAAATAGAAAACTGATTTTTTGCTTTTATCTATATGAAAGAGTAAGCAGAGTCTGACGAGGCACTCCATTCTCTATTTTCAACTCAATACTATGTGTACGTACGTGTATGTTATAAGTACCACAAAGGGGGAATGAAGACAATAATGATATATAGATTTTTTTTCTGACTGTCACACCCATAATCTTTGCACTTAAAGTCAGGCGTTGTCATTACATATTCACTCGCTCAAGCACTGAAAAACATCACGAAAAAAATCAAACTAAATTTATAAATATAAAATTATTTTGATTACTTTATGCAATCATTTATGGTTTTAATTCGAATTTAATAATTTAATTAATTAGTATTACACTAATATTAAATTGGACTTTATTCTATTAAACTTATACAAGCAGAATACTCTAATCATCAGTTAAACGTTAATTATCATCTCTGAGTAATGTTTTTAATATTATAAAGCTTATAATGAATGAAAAGGTCATTGAAATATACATTATTAATATAACCTACCTTTAATCTGCGATTTCAATAGTTACAATATTTCAAAAATCTATTTACGATTTACAAAAACGGACAAATTGTACAGAATTAATATTAAAACTCTATGTAATAGACAGACTTACACTACAAAGAATATTTGATTATCTTTTACCAAGAACACGCAAAAAGTGAGAACGTCATATAAAATAATATGGTACGCACCATCAGCATTCCGACGCGGCTTCAGAGGACATATCCCACATTTTATTATTTGATTATGAGTAATATTGTTTAGATTCTTGCGCTTCATTACTCACAGTATCAATATTGTCAATGTCACTGTTAAGATAAGCTAAAAGTTAGTTATTACTTAGGTACTGTTTTAGCTTCACGCTTTTATCCCGCATAGCAGGGTAGACAGAAAGTACCTGGGGTCAAGACACTCCGTACTTCGCTTTCCACCGGATTCGAGACGTAGCGTGTTGAGTGGTGGAACTCAACGCCGCACTCCCTCGAGTGGTAACTGAACGCACAACCGATTGCCTGTACAACATTCCTCTACGTACTTTTGTTAAAAATATTTTACTTGTCTTCTAATATTTTTTCGCTTGTAATTTCGGTAACATGTTGTTTTAAACATTTTATAGCCGATAGGTAGGAATATATAAAGGGGACTGTAAATATATTCACAAACAAATTTTCTGAAATTATAAATGAAATAATCAGTATTGTCAGTATTAAATAAAATATATGGGAAGTATTTTAGAAGTTATAAAAATTTTTATTATTTTGCTAGAAATAATTTGAAACCGTACATGTATGGATTACTTAAGAACTGAGCAAAGATGCATGATATAATCGTTATAACGTTTGCATCGCCCGTCACCGACGTCAGCTACTACAATACCTACCTAGAAAATAGTTAATAAAACGCTTCATAAATTGTAAAATCGTGTGGAAAATACATTAATGTACCTTATTTGGTATAAACACCGATATTATATCGACGGTTTTGTTTAATATCTTTGGCATTTAATATAATTATTGCAAGAAAATAATCAAGAATAAGGTTATTTTATACCTACTAATAAAGTAAAAAATAAATAGTGGATGAAATAAATTCTTAAGTAATTCGTTTGAAAAAGAACGTACGTCTTATTGGCTACAGTGTTTCTAATAAGTATGAGTTGGAGCGTTGCTACGTTGAAATTTAAAAAATAAAATATACATAGCTATGTATTTTAGTAGGACAATTTATTAAAAGTTTGAAATTAAAATTTACAATTTATCAAGCAAATGTAAGTAATAGAATTTTAAGTTTGTAATACATTTATGAAAACGCGACGTTTTGAACACTTTACAGTACTACGTGGACACAGATAGACTTCCAAAATATACCCGATTTATTCGTTATAACACTAATACGTTAAATGATTGAAAGCGAACTCAACTTCATATTAGAACTAACTATTCTTTATAAACAAAAAAATAGATATTTCTACGCAAATAAATATATTTATGTAACTCAATAAACCACTAACATTTGTGGAGTAAACGCGCCGCGTGCAAACGCCCTAAACGCAATAATGAAAACACAAAGCAATAAATTGCAATAGCATTTGCCACTCCTGAGATTATCCTCGAGGGATTGTTTCACGTTATAAGTGTTTATCGCGAGTTTCCAAGGTCTTACTTTAAAATCTAACCATTTAATAGTTTGAGATGTCGTGACGTAGTGTGACAACGTCTGAATGTGAACGCGATCGGTTGTGGGTTCGATTCTCATTTCCTCGCTCTGGTAAAACCAAAGTGCGGCGTTGACTTCCACCTGTCAACACGCGATTTCTCAAATTCGGTGGAAAGCGAAGGACGGGGTGTCTTGACACAAGGTACTTTCTGCCTACCATGTTATGCTTCATAAAAGATTGAAAAATGCAGGGTAATATCTGTTATGAAGAACCTGTAATACTATTCTTAATAATAAAATATTCATTAAAATACTATATAAATTTAATTAACTATTTACTAACTAACAGACAGACAACGCACTGCTGATACTACTGGGCAAAAAATCATTGCATGAAGCTAAAATTTGGTATGTTCCTCGGGGAGTTTAGGGGATCTAATGATTTCTCAAAATTCTTACGGGACCGCCATGTCATGTTTTATAGTTCACCCAAATGAAGTTTCGGGCTTCGGGTTCGACTCATCTTTGAACGTATATATTTTTGAATAGTGAATAATATTAGTAATTATGTGTCTGAAACATTCATTAAGTAATTGTATTCGGATTTAAAGCTCTAAATGATACTAATATTAATATGAATAATCTATTTCTATACTATAACTTACGTTTACCATATGAAATCTAAAGAAAACATCAAAAATCTAAATATTCTTTAAAAAATAGGACTTTCTATGATGAACATTCCTGTAGAAAGTATATATAGATGGATTCTTGTAGAAAGTATATATTCCTGTAGATAGTATATAATATCCCACTCACATAAAAAAACTTAAATACACTTATAGAGAATCTAATTTTAATTAAAATAAACAAATTAAAAATGTTTATAGAAACAACGTTGTTGAATAATAAACGGACAAAACTTTTAATCAAGTCACGTCCCTTAAAGGAGATACTACAAAAAATTGGAATCCAGCTCCCCGCTTGCCTGCTCTCCAAATCATAAATTATTTATGAAAATTGATGTATTGTAGCATACTATAGCTTTGATACCGTTTGGTGAGATCGTAAGGCTTACTAGCGGTCCTGTTTGTAAAATGCCTTTGTGGTAAAAAAAAATTAAGTGTATGAGACACTGTTCTCCGCTTTATGTGAATTTTTTGAGATATTTCATATTGGGCGGTATACGAAGATAATATAGAAACAAAAGTTACATAGTGTATAATTATTTCGATGAATAAGTTTCTAAGTCAATTTGATAACAGTATTTTTAGAACACTTTAGTATAATGTAAAAGGAACGTAGAGTTAAGGCACTGCGGTTTCTAACTTAGTTATTATTTATATTATAATCCCTGAAAATATAACAGAAAAAAAAACGCTTGTGGTATAAGTTAGCAACAAAAGGCAAAGTAGTTTGTGAGATACCTAAAAGTGCAATAAAAAGTGCGTCACGAGCAATAAAGTGCATTCGAATCACCAATCCACCTGTCGATGTCGGCCACTTCGTTATGAGAACTTATATAAAATGTAATAACTGCTTCTTGCGCGGCGTTCTTAGAAATCCAATAATGATTCAAGTTTTGAAGACCACAGCGATAATGTGATGTTGGATGCAACTTGTGATGTTATTTAGTTACTTTCTATACAATTATATTGACTTATTTAGGAGAAAGTGTTTTATTGAGATTTATTTATTTATTGGAACAAATTTATAGACAATTTAAAATATAGTTGGTTATGAAATACAACAGAAAAACTCAATTAAATATCACCTAACCATAGTTCTACTTCTAGTTAACGAATAGTATTCGTATAAAGTTAAACATTAAAAAACAAATAAACACCTGTAAAATGAATACATAGACTAAATGTCTGTTAAGTTATAATATATTTAAATACATAAAAAAAGAACCTCATTATATATTACACCGTTTATTTTAATTTAAACTATTATTTTAATAATAAGACCGGTCGTGGCGCAGTGTGACAGCGTCTGACTGTACACGTGATCGGTTGTGGGTTCGATTCCCACTCGGGGGAGTGATTATATTTAAATTATTTTCAATTGTATAACAAAGTGCGGCGTTGAGTTCCACCACTCAACAAGTACTTTCTGTCTACCCTGCTATGCGGGATAAAACAGTGAAGCTAAATAATAATAATAATAATAATACTCTTATTTAAACACTTTATACAACGTATTTTCGCAATTAAAATATCCAAAATATTTCTATATCTCGGTCAATGACATTAACTTAAGTCAAAAATTTACAAAGTACCTATAACTTAGTAAGCCCTGCAAAGTATTTCATCTTAACGATCCAAAGTTGACGTACGATTGCATTCTTATTGCATTGGGAATAAAACCAGTACATTATTCTTTATACGTTCAAATCATGCAACATAGTACCAAATTGCCTAAAGTAGGCGAACAGAACTTGAGTCACTCTTATTTATTGAGGAAACGTGTCGTTTCTAATTGCCTTGACTCAACCTCTGGGTATTAATCTTAAATAAATATCAGTAAATTTTACTAGGCATTATTTTTTTTTAAACAGCTTCCATATTACGCGTAGTTAGAAGAGAAATATAGTATTAAATCAATTCTTACTCCATTTTCTTTATCAGAGCATAGTGGTGAAACTCTAGGCAATGAAGCAAGAAAAAAATTAACTTTTTAAAATTTCTCTTTAATGGAATTGAACCCGCAATCATAGTTAGTCTTTCATATACTTAAATTAAACAAAATGGCATACATAAAAAAATATATTAATTTTTGTATTCAATTCACTGCAAAGTGAAACGAAAATTCTGGATATATGAATACAGTTTTGTTCTCTGTTACTTTTAAGGTTTCAATTAAGTTATTAAGACACTCAATTGCTACAAATTAGGCGCAAAGCGTTCTTTAGCTTTTTTTTCTAATAAGATCTTTGCTTTTCGCGATTTTTTACACATTTTAAATAAAGCTGTTTGAATCAGATTAACGGCATATATTTTGGTATTCGAAAATACATTTTGGAAACCTGACGTTTTGAACACTTTACAGTGGTCCGTGGTCACAGGTAGACTGAGGTGGCATTTGTCTGTTTGGTTGACACAAAAAATGATCATATCAATTCACGAGCTGCCCTGGATTCTTGCCGAATGACCTGACCGTATCTTTGTCTCTGGCGTGGTGGATATGAGACTTTAATTTTTTATAAGAAGGTCCCAAGTGGTAGAGAGTTTCCAAACACCTTCTCTATTTTATTTCATGCCAGAGTGTTTGACCACTAGAGCTAGAGATAACTGTATATATGTAATCTCCTATATGCAACAAAAACCTACAAATATTAAACCAAACATCTCATAAAGGCGTTATCGTTTCGCAGAAAACAATCACGCTCGGTTAGGAAATTGCTTCTGTGGAAAAATAACGAGGAAACAACAATTTTTATTTACATTTTACGCATTTACTGAGTCAGTCAGTTATATCATGTTGAGTTTGAGTCACAGGTCCATAGGCAGAGCAAGTACGTTCCGCGAGTCTAATTAGAGTGAATTATAAAAGCGTTATGCGGAAAAACAGGTTAAAGATTAAAATTACTTTGTAATAACGTAAATAAAAAAAATATAAAAAATAATGGAATAAATATAAAAAATACGAACGTGGCGCAGTGGTATAGCGTCTGACTGTAAATGCGATCGGTTGTCGGTTCGATTCCCACTCGGGAGACTGATTACATTTAAATTATTTTCACTTCCTCGCTCTGGTAAGACAAAATGTAACATTTCGAATTCGGCGGAAAGCGGAGAATGAAGTATTTTCTTGATACTAGGTACCTCCTTTCCACCCTGCAATACGGAATAACAGCATGAAGCTAAAAAAACTACCTTATATAAAATAATTCCGAAAGTTTTAGTAATGTGTTTTTTTTTTCTTTAAGTTCTCAGTAACAAAGGAATCCGGTCTTTTGGAAGCTTACGTGGAGACTTGCAAATTAAAATGCTTGAAAATACTTTCAAAATCAAAGATCTTATTAATCTATTTTTCTTAGGAATGAAGATCCTTTATTAGAATAAATATTCATAAAAACCTATAAATTATACTTGTTACTCGGCAAATACAAATTAAAGTAAGAAAAAATATGAAAACAACATTATTTATCGTAACACTTAGCCAAATTAGTTATCAACTTTATGTAAATATATAGCTACATATATGTAGGCAAAATTTGACCCTCTTTATGACCCTCTTTATGTGATAGTTAATCTTAGATACATACAAATATCTATATACAAATATATCTGGTATAATATCAGTCTACCTGTACCACGGACTACTGTAAAGTGTTCGAAACGTCAGGTGTCCAAAATGTATTTACGAATACCACAATATACGCGATTAATCCGGTTAAAATAGTATCATTTAAACTGTATAAAAATTGCGATAATCAAAGATCTTCTTAAGATCTTCTAATATCAGTGCAATATTCACTATATTTTACCATCCCAAGAAAATGCCGTTCTGTACCTGTCCCTGGAGTTCGATCCCCCGGGTATCCAAGGAAGCAATGGCTCGATGTGGTGATGCAACATGAGAGCCAATGGATTAAACGCAGAGGATATTGCAACTCGCAAAGAGAAGCTTGAGCCGGAAGGCATACTCTGGCTAGGCCCGTATAAATGTCAAGTTATGAAGAAGAAGTATAGTAACAACTTCTAAATTCTGTAAAAAAAATACTGTAAAAAAAATACCTTCACACGTTTTCCCCACATAGCAGGTTAGCAACTGACAACTGTGAGTGTCAAGACACTCCGTTGACTGATTTCCGTCTGAAAACGAGACATTGTGTGTTGCGCGGTGAACTCAACGTCGCGCTTTGTCTTCATTTTAATTATGTCTTAAAATGAATATTTTACCTTAATAAATAAAGTAAGTAAAAAAAATAAAGAAAATCTAATAAGATCTTACCAAACATTTGAATAAAATACTGTCCTCGATATTTACCTGGAAAAAAAGCCATTATAATCTCAATAAACAATCAATGCGAACGTTTTTGCGGTTTCACGCCACATTCATTACCTATATAGAAAACGGAACCAATTGTATCTGTAGCCGAGTTTTTATAAACCCTTAACTTAAATCAACTACATATTTATAATTTTGCTCTAATATATTTTATTTAAATATTGAAACGGTGATTAAATTTTACTTTAATAATGATATCTTATACCCAGATACTTTTTCATATAAAACACAAGTAAATTTGCGTTCTTTGAATATGTAAAGAAAGGATTTGAACTTACTACCAATACAATCATGCTCATCCAAAAATAATTTTAAATGTGCAATGGTATATAATATGAATACAGACAACGAAAACGTGCAGATATATTTTTTTAGCTTCACGCTTTTTATCTCGCATAGCTGGGTAAACAGAAAGAATACGTTCTTTCTGTCTACCCAGAAACTGGGCGGAAAGCGAAGTACTTGACACCATAGTGTCAAGTCACACCGTACTTCGTTTTCCACCCAATTCATTGAGTGGCGGAACTCAACGCCGCACTTTGTCTTACCAAAGCGTGGAAGTGCAAATAATTTTAAATATAATCACTCGCCCAAGTGGGGATCAAACCCACAACCGGACGATGTCACACTGCGCCACGAGCGGCCTCAGACCGCAGTTATAATCTCTAGTTTAGCCTATATATATAAAAATTTAATAACGAATTTTAACCTTAAATTCTTTTTCATTTCCTCTATTCCGGAACTTGGGCATTATGAGAGTGAATCTACAAAATCACGTTTACGCGAAGACAATGGCAATGGGATATTGGAATTCGATCGTTAAAGGGAGAGAAAAAAGTGAAATCTCAGGATAAAGCGGCGTATAGTAAAGTGTATACTGTATCCGTATAGCTATACCTCCCCCTCCACTGGGAGCATTTGACCGATGAGTAATGTTACGATGTCCCGCCGACGACTGTGTGGTACAAGCTATAAGCGTCAAGTCGTTTTTAGTAGACACTAATTTATTTACAGATTTAATTATAAAATAGGAAAGCTAGCAAGTAAAAAATAGGCATATGATTATATTTTAAAATGAAAAACATAAATAGTTTTCAAATTGATTTTTTGTTTCTTTACTATCTTAGAATAGAGAATAATCTGAAAAATAATAATTTATACCAACAGGAAGCAATGCTATGTGTCACTTATGTGGATCAAAGCAACCAAAACAATAACGTCACTTCAGATGAAACACAAACATATAGAGAAGAATTTAATATAGAACGTTTCATAATCAAAGTGGTGAATTATGTTGTACTGGATAATAAGACATACACAATAATTCAAGTAACATCTTAATAATAACAGTATAATAATAAATACCTTACATCTTCGAATTTATTGAATAAGTTTTGTTAGACTTAAACTGATTAAAAAGTCTATATATTTATAAATAAATATATATATATATATATATATATATATATATATATATATATATATATATATATATATATATATATTTAAATACGGTAAAAAAAATATAAAATCAAGATTTGTATCTGGTGTCTCGAACAACAATAAATACATAATATGTAAGACTATTTTTTTTAGCTTCACGCTTATTATCCCGCATAGCAGGGTAGACAGAAAGTAGCTAGCGTCAAGATCCTCCTTACTTCGCTTTCCATCTAATTCGAGACATTGCGTGTTAAGTGGTGGAACTCAACGTCGCATTTTGTCTTTACCAGTACGAGTGAAAATGATTTAAATATAATCACTGCCCCGAAGTGGCTTTATGCTTTTATCCCGTATTGCAGAGTGGAAAGGAAGTACCTAGTATCAAGAAAATACTTCGTTCTCCGCTTCCCGAATTCGAGATTTTGCATGTTGAGTGGCGAAACTCAACACTTTGTCTTAACAGAGTGAGGAAGTGAAAATAATTTAAATATAATCAGGGGACTGCCCCGAGTGGGAATCGAACCCACAACCGATCGCGTTTACAGTCAGACGCTATTCCACTGCGCCACGACCAACCTTATTTTCATAAAATACAGACAGACAATTTTATGATACATAAAACTAATTATCTTTACTCCTATCACTCATACCATACAATCGGTAGTGAGAGAACTGTAGAAACGATTGCGGCGCTTAAGACGGTGCGTGAAATAAAGTGGGCCATGCGTCATGTCCAAGTTACTTACTACTTAACTTTTAGGTAGTCTACAGATAGCTGCACAGTGATAACTTAAAACGTGTTTCAAAATTGTTTCATGTATACATTTTTTTTTATTATTAACACTTATAAGTATGAAAGAGTATATGAATTAGTGGTTTATTACTTGCGGTAAATATGGTCGAATACAGTGATCACCGGTTCAATTTTTGTAATTTAATAGTTCAACATTGTTAAGAACGACTGTAATATATTGAAAACGTCGGGTATTGAAAAATGTATTTTCGGATACCAAAATATACGCAATTAATCCATTTATAGTATGAATACTGATGTTTCTTCAATCATCACCAAACATCCAAAAACAAAACATGTTAAATTAGATAGTAGATAGTAGTCACTGAATTCCTGAAAATATATGTCAACAAACCAAACTATTACATATATATATATATATATATATATATATATATATATATATATATATGAAATATGTAATAGTTTGGTTAAAGGGAATAATATATAATTACCATCATCGTGGCGCAATGGGAGAGCGTCTGCAAATGCTAATAGTTGTGGACTCAATTCCCAACTCGGGGGAAATATTATATGTATTAAAAAGTTATTTTCAATTTTCCGCTCTGGTAACTAAGACAAAGCGTGCCGTTAAGTTCACTAATCAGCTAGCAATATCTTGATTACGGGTCGAGAGCAAATAATAGTGTCTTGACACTAGGTTTTCTCTGACTACCCTGCTATGGTATAAAGCGTGAAGCTGCTATATATTGTAATTACGTATAAGAATTTTGGACGCTGCTGCATTTAAATTTGGGCTTCTGAGACAACGCGCCAAAGGACTAATTGCGCTTTGACACACTGCCAAGGCGAGAAATAGCGTTACAACTTTCGCTGTTCTGACTGTCCCTGTATTCAATTTTTACTAAGCTACGTGACATTTTCTTAACATTACGTTTTTCTCGCAAAGTAAGAATAGAATCAAGTATTAGAATTTTAACATTATTTCTCCGTTACGATATTAACCATCGTGGCGCAGTGGGACAGTACTATCACTGAATACGAATAGTTTCGGGTTCGTTCCCCTTTCGCGAGAATATTTAATTAAGTTCATGTCTCATTACTGATTACTCTATTCAACACAGAATGTCTCGATTTCAGACAGAATGTTGAAAACCGAATGTTTGAAGACTATGTTCTATCCAACCACCCTGCTATGCCCAAATAAGCATAAATCATAAGTTGATTACCAAAATAACAAAATAACGTTATAAAACTATAATACAACTCGATTATTCCACAAATCAGTTATCTAGAAAGGCAATGATGCGTTACATTTAAAAGGGTCGAGCATTATTCGTTTCTTTTCTCTATTTCCCAACAGCATTTCTTTCTTTGCACCAACGGCGGCGCCTGTAAGAACAAATGACACCACACCGCGTTGGTAATGGTTAATGCGTGTATATAATGTACACGAATGCTCATTAGTGTAAAAGTTACCTATAGGATTGTAGATAAAAGTTCTGTTCTGATAGGAATTAGAAATTATATATGTAATACATAATGACAAAAAAACAAATATGCTATTTTAAAAAGATATAGACATTTCTATAAAAAGCCGCCACGGCGCTGTAGTTTAGCGTCTAACTGTAACGCGTTAGTTCTGGATTTGAATGCTGAATGCATTTCACGTGTCGAGTTATAGAGGAAAGCGGTGAATGGTGTCTCTAGAAACTAAATTCTCATTGCCTACACTGCTTTGCAATTTGTTTAATTAGGACGAAAATGTTCCTCCTAATAATACTTAGGTAGTGTTAAACTAAGCACAGCCTTTAGAAATTTGACGATACTCGATGGTTATTAGTTCAAATGCTAATCAATAAAAAAATTGTATTTAAAATAAACACGTTTCCTATTACTGTTTGCGTGTGAAGTCTGCGTTTTTGCTACTTCAAACATACGTCTGTGGAAAACTGTGGCGTTAACTTCTGTGCTGCTTTCCCGATAAAACGCGGCAGATGCGTGTGACTAGAAATTTTTTATAAAACATAGCAGGATAGACAAATAGAACTTGTGTCTAGACAGTTTTTTCTACATTTTTCGCGTGGATTCGAGAAACCCAAGGTGCTGATTGTCGGAACTTAACGCTGCGCTTTGATTTTAACAAAACCAGAAACTAAAAATTACTTTAATTATAATTATCTCCGAGTGAAGAATCCTGAACCATAACATTTATGCTTAATGGAATATCAATTGATTGTTTAGTTGGTCAGTTGATTAAAATATGAATTAATTTTAGTTTGTCAATTGATTATTTTAGGCAAAAATTTATATATAATGAAAAAGAGCTGTCTCTTATAAGTGTTAATTTATTTCTGTGTAAAATATTACTGGCTTAAAACGGAAAGGAAATACCTATAATACTTCAACGTTATCGCACTGCACTATAAGCGTCTCCCAATATTGTATACTTAGAGCTATAGACTATGACTGTAGTTCCTTCTCCCCATTGAAATGAGGCTCAAGAAAGAACCCAATCGCAGTTTTTATTTTATTATTCAATTCAATCTATTTGTAAGTTATTATCATAATTTCTTAATGGCTTAGTTATCTCTAATTAAAACACTTAACAATCAACTAGCAATCTATGATCAAACTAAACGCAACGTTTTTGTTTTAATTATTTATAAATAGGTATTATATACCTTATTCTTTCCATAACAATTCCATTTTATATAAAAAAAGGTGGATTTACAGTTCATTCTGCGTAACATGGTAGTTAGAGACTACACAGTGTCCAGACATTTGTTAACTAATTTTCGCCCGAATTCGAGACACAGCGTGCTGATTGGTGAATTCAATGCAGTGCTAGGTTGAAGAAATGAAAGTAATTTAAATATATTCCTTCGGCCGAGTGAGAACCGAACCCACAACCGACCGAGTTTACAATCAGACGCTGTCGCACTGCGTTACGGCTTTATTTATTTATATTACTATAATAATTTTTCACATATAAATAAAGGTACTTAATTAATTATATAATAACAAAAACTTTTAAAATTTGTATAAAATATTAATTGTAATTCGGCTACAAAAGTAAATACAGAGTAAATTGCAAAATGTAGACAGATTCAAACAAAAAGTATAACATTACAACTCGTTAAGTATTTACGGTTTTATTATTAATAAGATCTTTAATTTTCGCGATTTTTACTGACTGACAGACGAATCCCTCCTCCACTTCAGTCTACCTGTGACCACGGACTACTGTAAAGTGTTCAAAACGTTAGGTTTCCAAAAATAACTAAAAAAATGTATTTTCGAATACCAAAGTATACGTGATTAATCCGTTTAAAATAGTTTCATTTACAGTGGTTTTATTATTAATTTAAGTTAATTAAAAAGTATGTATATAAACGATAGTAAACTGATTTCTCTCGTAGTTACTTCAATAGGTAATATGAAAAAGGTGTAATTAGCAAATTTTGACTTTAAGATTTTTTAAAGTATATTTAGACTTAAAATTTTAAAGAGTCGTAAACTATTTCATTTAAAAAATAAAGGAACATTTTATTATTTGGAATTAAGAACGACATTAAGTGAGCTCGAATCCCTTAATCATAATACATTTTTATACTTTGAATGTTGTTACAACAAAAAATATAAAAGAAAATGGAGAACAATTTAATTAGGCTTCTCTGTAAGTATATTAACTGGGGAAGGAAAAACCTTTGAGTAATTTTTACTAACTTTGCCAACAAAGAGTTATAAAATACTTAAAGATGCGTATATGTTATATACACGATAAGTAACAGTATATAGGAAACATACGGTTGTATTTGTAATATATAAAATGACATGCATGTAATTTTCACGTCAACAGGGCTTTTTTATAGAAAAAGGAGGCAAACGAGCAGAAGGGCCACCTGATGGTAAGTCACCTTCCCCCATGGCCGTCTACAACAATAGAGTTGTAAATGCGTTGCCGGCCTTGGGATGGAAGTGAAAGGAGATGAGGGAAAGGATGAGTGAGAATAGGGCAAGTTGGCTTATATGACATCGGACCGGAACACATCATCAGATATTTGGCGGATCGTTTTTGTCATGATAGTGGTCGCGAACCAACCGGAAGATTAACCTCCTACCACCAAATTACTGGGACACTACCCGTAGCGGAAGGGTATTGTATTCTACCCCGTCCCCTCATAGGGAATACTTAGGTACATGCTACTTACTACCTTTGTATAAAATAAATAAAACAGTTTTCATATAATGAAATTAACGTACAAAAATAACTATATAAAGATATCTATTAAATTATTTCGTCATATATAATAACATAAGCACGAACAAAGAATGACATTGTGCCTGTTAGGCGCAAGTTGACTTGAACTTTTACACCATGACATATATAAATGCCACGAGTTTGATGGTTATAATAACTAATATTGAAGTATAATATATTTTAATGCTTAAGTGTCAAGGACTAGCGAAAGGTAATGCGTGAATAAAATAATTGATGTTAATAAATTATCTATTAAATCTGTTAAAGTCGAGTAAAAAAAACAACTTAACGTTATTTATATCATGGTAGTAGTTCCTTTCTTCACTCTTACTACGAATTCAAATAACGTAACTTAACGCCGTGCTTTGTCTTACTAGATTTGAGAAATGAAAATAGTAATGTAAGTAATCACGCTTCGGCTGAGCATTGAACTTATGAAATTGGTGTGTTCTGCCAAACCTCTGTTCCTCTGCACCATGGTGGCCTCTCCCATAGTAATATTTAAGCGGTCGTTCGTTTATTATGGTTTCTTAATCTTTATTATATGTATTTCAAAATAGTTATTGAAGGTAATGCTTTGCATGAAGCTTTATTCTGGGAAGTCAATGTCCATAGTAAATCAATAAGTCAAAATATCATAGTAAACCTGTATAATTGATTATCCCTGTTAAATTAGACATTTATGCTCATTATAACAAGGCAATAATCCAATAAATTACTAAATAAACATAAATTAACAGTTTAATTCAGAAAAAGATTTTGATATAAAAATATAAGCAAAAAGCCTAAATAATTTACCACTTTTTTTTAGGAAGAGTGTTATTAAAAGTCTATTATGAGGTTGGAATTATCATAATATAGCAACAGAAAGCAAGAAAAAATTGTACATCTGCCACATTAAATGTTTTATAACACTTAAATACAACGCACAGTGGGTATGATATATAAGTGGCGTATCACACGGTCACGGCAGCTGGAACTGTAAAAATGGATGCAGGTGACCAAAATAGTCATCAATGTCCCATACATACATTGGCCGTAATAACTTGAATTCGTACCATAATCGTTAAATTTTATATATAGTATAAATTTTGTTAACCAGATATATGGATATTACGTACTTATTAAGAAATTATTGAAATATCGTTAGACTAATAATTTGAAAACGAATGTTGTTTTACTCGACTGTTTAAAGGAAGGTTATGTTTTTACCGAGTATGTATGTACGTCCGTTTCTTTGTTCCCTTGTAACTGCTAAACACGTGAACGGATTTCGACAAATGATACGTCGTTAGATTTGTATTAAGGGCGCGCGTGTCACCGGATTATAATAAATTAGTAAAAAGAGTAATTTCTAACTTAGTTTTTAACCGCAGTCGGGATTTTATTTTTTAAAATTATTATTAAGCAAATGAATAGCTTCATGCTTTTATCCCGCATAGCGCGGTAGACAGGAAGTACCTAGTGTGACACTCTATAAGTAAATAAATTAATATAAATTTAGTTCCAAAACTAAAGAAACAATGTCTGGAATTTATATGTGAAGAACAGTGTTTCCAAGATTGACTTTTAATTGAATCGATGAATATTTGACTGATTTGACAGATACGATTATATTATACGTAACAGAATCTTATGAGTACAACAAAATATATTTCGCGTAACTATTTAAAAAAAAACAATAGCATTTAATGCATTTTTAGCCAATTAATCATCTCAACATTGCTGTAACCAAATACGAGTTATTTGAACATACACAATGCCCATACTAAGAACAGAATAGAAGAAAACACTGTACACAGAACACACTCATTAGTGTAAATTTCATCCAGTTCACTTATATAAAATAGAAACTGGTTGTGTGCGAATCTTTATCATTCCCCGCATAATACATCCTTTCATAGTTCCAAAGTGAGAATGGCGGTACCTTTTCGGAATTAGCGTTCGTTACTCCTGCCTAGACTACGTTAGTGCCTTTATATATAGATCTAGCACTTGAATAGGACTGGAAATTCAAGGCAATCTGGTTCTATAGTAAACGTGTGAAAACATTAGAAATAATATTATTGTTCCTATCTAAACTTTGGCCGACTGTAGGTACTCAGTTTAATTCGCATACGCGTTCTGTTTATTCAAGTAAGTTTGTTTGTGTAAAAGCTTCAAAGTTACTTCTATAAATATCATGAATGAAGCGTAAGTAAAATTACCCGCAGACAAAAATAAACTTTTAGTATTTAAAGCAAATGATGCTGTTTAAAGATGATTTTTTTTATCATTTCATGCTTATAAAATGAGGTGTAGGATAGAGGTACAGTAGTTCACGCTTTATAACGTATACCAGCGGTGTCAGAGTCATCCTATTGTCAAGACTTTCCGTTGACTGCTTTTCGTACGAAATCGATATATTGCGAGTTGAGTAACAAACTCGTTGCGCTTTATCTACCAGAGCGGAGAAATGATAACAAATTTTAAATATAATCATATACCCGGGTAAGAATCGAACCTACAACCAAGTGCGTTTACAGTAAGACACTATCACACTGTACCATGGCAGACTCGGATGTGAAGTGAAAATTCGTTAAAAGATACAAAATTTTTACTAACGCAGTAAGTAATTGGTATAGGTACTATCTATATGTTTCATAGTGTGTGTGCGACGTTATAGTATACTTAAGTATAACATCGTACACACACTATGAAAGTTATAGTTTAATATGGATCTTTACAACAGTGTTAAGTCAATAACGTGTTAGTAACGTATATGTCACATAATCCAAAAATGTATTTCAAACACTACGGACTAATAGTCCGCAAGGATGTGCGTAACAAACGGGTGATGATGAGGCTGTAGTACTCACCGGCAAATGATCTCTGAACTATCCACTAAAACCCATAAGAAATCCTCCAATTATTTTTGTTCTCGTTTTGTTTAGCTTCACGCTTTTATCCTATATACAGGAAGTAGACGGAAATTAGTTAAATATAATCATAAAATAATTTAAATATAATCATACCCGGAGAGGGAATCGAAACCACAACCGATCACATTTACAAGCAATTCATTACAAACCACTAATCTTTTAAATCTTCAACCAAAATAAAAAAAAATAGGTTATATTTGCTAGAAGTAGATTTACATGTTCCAATGAAATATTAAAGGTTAATCTCAGTCACGATTTCACGACCCCCCGCCGAGACACCTGCGTCTTATACCACCGGTATCGATACGAGTTACTGCCGTAAACTAAATAGTGGCTGTTATATCGTAAATAACATATTCATCATCATCACCACGTAGAATATTTTAATATTTTTAGCGTAACAAAGAGACTATTCGTTAAAACTGGTTAGTTCTAAATAATATACTTTATTGTATAAAATAACATTAATAAAAAAAATTCAAATTAAAAAAGTAGAAACGTATTAACTCCTAAATAAAAATTATACTTTGAGCCCTTACCGATAACATCTATACGTAATACTTGGTATTACAACTTAACTACTCAAATTAAACGTAATATAACTTTAGAACTTAATTTTATAATTTAATTCAATGTATTTCTACACAGAGATGGATTCATATATAGTATTGTTTGTTAGTTAGCAGAAGCATAATAAAAGACAATTTAAAGAAAAATCAATCAAACTACTTAGAAAGAGAATACTTTAATAAAAATAATGAAGCAACAGGACGCTTCTTCTATTACGCGGAACGAACAAAACGAAGAGCTTGTTTGTTGCTAACTTAGTCAGAAATTAATGTTTATTTTAGCTTTACGCTTTAATCTCGCCTAGGAGGGTAGACAGAAAGTATCCAGTTTTTAAACACTTTGTACTCCGCTTTCCGTCGAATTAGAGACATTGCGTGTTGAGTGGCGGAACTTGGCGCCGCGATTTGTCTTACCAGAGCAAAGTGATGAAAATAATTTAATAAAATCATTCTCTCGAGTGCGAATCGAACCCACAGCCGATTGCGTTTGCAGTCGGACACTGTCCCAGTGCAGTACAACCGGCCTAAATTATTTTTTTACTAATAAACTGTCTTAAGTAATATTAATATTAGATTCTCGATTTTAATTTAAGGAATGTAATTTAATTTAAAATCTATATAAACCTAATAATATATAGATTTTAAACGAAATGACATTCCTTATAAGCTACACCGTGCCTAAGCATGTGTGTAAGTATGGATTTTAAGACTCTTTAATCCTCAGTACGTAGTTGTCATTAAGTAACTAAGTTAGTAAGTAAAAAACATAAACTTATCTTAAAATGGCTTGCTCTGTAAACATAAATTCTTTTCATCATACAATTCCAGCATCATACAGGCATATTAAAGAAAACCTAATGTTTAGCCATTCACTTATCAACTTTCCGTTTTCTCAGAGAAATTACAAGGTAGACAAAACCCAAAAATAAAAATAATATAACAACAACATTCCACACAAAAAAAATCTTACTTTAAACCTGCAACCATCGCATCTGCACACAGACTTCACCACTACGTCACGGTATATAGTTACATACCTAATCTTTACTCAACACAACAAGGTTTCCGATATCTCGTCATAACTTTAATTATACAGAACTTAGGGCGGCGAAATCAAAGGCCTCGCTTGATAAAACACCGTAATTCAATATAGCCTACGTACGTGCCTAACGTAGTGCTGACCGGGAAAATATAGGTATCGTCGATATTCGCTTGGCGACTACATATTATTTCTTTAAGGAAATAATATTTAGACTTGTGTAATATTATTTTATTGCCAACTCTTATATCTTACTTATAGTTATTATTTCAAGCAACGCATTTTGGTACATATTTTTTGTTTATAAAGGGATAGATGAAGCTACATTTATCTGAGGATCTGAGTATGAAATTAAGGAATTTTGTCGAACCTTGATAACTTTTTTCAACAAACGTAATATTAAATTATAATATAAAAGTATGATTATTTTCTAAAATAATTCTCAACATTTTATTTTAATATGATTCTATTTTTTAGCTTTTAAAACGTTACATCAATTGTGTATGTGTTAACATACAGGTAGTTGTAAATCGAAAAGAAATATATATTTTTATAAACTAAGAAATTTAAATAAACATGAAAGTTATTACTTCCATATAAAAAAAACCCTTTAAAAAAGAACAATTAAAATTTAAAAAAAAATAATTAAAAGTAAGGTGCATTATGTTACTAGAAAATGTTATCCTAAATAAGATCGTCAAGCGTATTCAATGAGACCACATCTCTATCAGATACCCTTCCGTTGCAGCATCCCAGCCTGTACTGACGCACGAAGGTCGCAGGTGTTGGTGCCGGGTTCAAGCCGCATGCGCACTCATGCCCGCAGAACATCGATATCAATGCGTACCGCCCACCCTTTGTTAGCCAAAAGTAACCTTTAAGACATTATGGATAAGATATATGGACAAAATCTGTGTATTTCTTACAATTTACTTAAGTTTGTTGCGTTTTCGTTATTGCGGTATGCAAAATTTAGATATCGGGCCGTACCGCTCCGTTCGGTCCATTCGTAACACTACGTAAAATGATTGAAATAACCAATCATGAGTATAGTTCTTACACGAATACGACCGACCATACATTCATTCTATAAACAGGTATTGTGTACGCTGTAATTAAATGCTACAAGTTGATTATTTAATATTTAGTTATAGTTAAAAGCTTCGTAGACTTTTGTGCTTAAAGTAATAAAGTATATAATCAAGCTAATTTATAAGTTAAATAATAATTCGATTAGGTATATACTTATCTCGAATAGTAGGGTCAAGAGTGTTTCAGTGCAGAGTGAGTCATAGCAATTAACGGAGTGTTAAGACACTCCGCTAACTGGTCTCCGTTTGAAATCGAGACGTTGCATGTTGCGCGCTTAAATTGACATACATTTTAAACATAATTATTCCCGCAAGTGGGAATCGAAACCACAACCAATCGCATTTACAGTCTTAAGCTGTCCCAGTGCGCAACGCTGGCCATTTGTATATAAAGAGTACACATTTCGAAATTTATATTATATAAAGATTATTTTGATTTTAACGAAGACAACACCGAACAAGACTATATGAGCTTTCAGGTTTAAAAAGACCTTTTTTTTTTAGCTTCACGTTTTTATCCTGCATGGCAGAATAGACAGAAACTACTTAGTGTCAAGACACTCCGTACTTCACTTTCCACCAAATTCGAAACATTGCGTGTTGAGTGGTGGAACTCAACGTCGCACTTTGTCTTTACCAGAGCGAGAAAGTGAAAATAATTTAAATATAATCACTTCCCCGAGTGGGGATCGAATCCACAACTGATCGTGTTTACAGTTAGACTCTCTCCCACTGCGCCACGACCGGCTTCTTATTTTATTAAGCTTATTATATATTATAAATTACTGCAAACAAAAAAAAATACTTTAAATAGATAGACTCGTATAGATGACGTTTCACAACAAATAGCAAACGCATTGTATTTTATTTTTATGTCTCAACAATATACATGTGTGTAAACAAGCGAATGTGTTCTATACATAAAATCAAACATCCTGTTATGACTGGGAATAACGTGCAAATTTCAAATGCATATTTATCTAGCTATTATTAAAGTGAAGTACTCAGCTCAGTCCATCAAAGCCAGTCAAGTTATATAGGTTTATTGTTTTTTTTTTTACTGGTTTTTTCCGAAAGGTCTATTTTACTTATTTTTTGGAAACTACGCTTCTCTTAATAATTTGTATGAAGAAATAGCTTATAATTTATTAGATATGACTTATAATTTCATTTCCGCTTTTATTCCGCATAGCAGGGTAGAAAGTACTTAGTGTCAAGATACTCCGTACTTTTAAAACAACTTTCTATGTGCTCAAAAAAAATCAAATAATATTTTATAGTACTAAGAAAAAAATATCATTAAATATATTCAACGGAAAGACGAAAAAAAAAATTGCGGTAACGATATTAAGTAAATTACAAACACTGTTTTCTTATATAACAGGGACACACAGAATTACGCTAAAAGAGTGGATGAAACAGAAACGCTAAAAGCCTTAAAACATTTAAATACTTTACATTTAAGGTCGGAATGTGAAAACTGCTGCGGCGAGATTCAACATTCTTTGTGTACGGGAATTCTTGAATTGCACCGACACTGCAGTGCTCTAGTGCATAGTGCATGCAAAAACGCAATTTGTATGGAAATGGATACGAACCTGTTAACTCTTTGACAACGGGCGATAATTAAATGATTTATTTTGAAGAAACGCCATATTGAGGCCGGTCGTGGCGCAATGGGACAGCGTCTGACTGCACACGCAATCGGTTGTGGGCTCGATTCACACTCGGAGGAATGATTATATTTAATTAGTCTCATTCTTCACTCTGATAAGCAAAGAGCGGCGTTAAGTTCCGCCACATAGCGCTGAGTACAGAGTGTCTTGACATTAGGTTATTAATATTATTGTAGAAACAACAATATTAACCAAATGTACTAAGAGTCTCTTATATATAATAATCTTATTTTAGTCTCTTAATATATTGAATAATAAAAATTTAGTTTTATTTAGCAATTCAAACATATGAAAACATATTTTTTCAAAGATTTCACGTAAAACAGTCCAACAATAAGCCGAGAAATTCGAGTGAAACTTCATCGGGTGAACCTTGCAAGGAAACTTGAGTTTGCAACTTTGTTCGGCACAAGTTCAGGAGTAGTACTTTGTATCGTTGGCTAACCGCCGAATGTAGATAATAAGTTTTAAGCTCGGAAACTACTATACTTCGTCGACTGCTAACTGATTCTTGTAATTTTGATCATACAATGTTGTTACAAAAGACGTTAAGTTTGAAAGTTCTCACCATATTATACAGTAAAAACACAAAAATAAAGCGCAAAGTTGAAAAAATAATTTAATTTTTGATAAACAAACTTTAAACCAATATTTTTTTATGTAAAAATAATTGGGGTTGGACAGCTTCTGATTATAAACGTGATCGGTTGTGGGTTCGATTCCAACTTGGGTAAATGATGATATTTAATAATTTTGTTTCCTCGCTCTTATAAGAAAAAGCGCGGTGTTAAGTTTCGCCACTCAAAACGCAATGTCTCGAATTCGGCGTCGAAATCTTAACACTAGGTACTTTCTGTCTACTCTGCTATGCGGAATAAAAGTATGAAGCTAAAAAATAATAATAATAATTAAAAAATCAAAATAAGTAAGTAACTACTACGCAGTAACTAGACACTTTGAATTCTATACCAGTTAATTGACATTCGATTACATTACAGATTTAAATGTATTGTTTGTTTAATTTGAACAATAAAACATTAGAGACCATTCTGTTAGTAAATCCAACAAAGTAATTATGGCGGGATTTAGTTTACATATTTCTGTTACAGACGCTGTCGTTCTGCGCCACGACCGGCTTCTATTTAAATATAGATCGATATAATAATTAATAAAATATAATAATAAAATAATCTGTTTAAAATTTAACATTTAACAAAAATCATTATTGTTGCAATTACAGGTAAAACAAACGTTTTTGAAATAATTTAAATGTCACTTCTTGCTATAGTTATCGATTTCAATTCGAAAACGTAAACATTATCGAGTGAAAAGATTATCGAGTGTTATTCAAACCTCTTTCCAGTTATTCGTACCAGATCTTGTCCCAAGATTTGAAATAAAATATTATAACAGCACTTAAGATACTAATTATTAAAAAAAAAGTTTATTAATAAAGTAAAATATATACTTCTATAAATTACTAGTCCAACAAGAGCGGTGGCAATCTCGAAGGCAATTTATACCGTTAATCATCCGGTACGAGGCCAGGGTTGTATTTGTCAGATTTCTATGTAGTTAAATCTATTCAAGCATAAAGCGATCGTATATTGGGGAAAGCGAAAACACTAGCTATTTCACGTGACGTTGTCTGTTATTTATATATATAACTGTACTTTTACGTAGGACCCATTGGTTGATAGTAATTTTCTTAGAATTTGTACGTTTGTATTAAAATGATACGTTAGTTAACTGGAAAGTGATAAAGTATAGTCAAATAAACTGAAAAGATTTCCACCTAACCTTTTTTGATTTCTATAAGAAAAGATAAATTTAACAATATTTTAAATGAAACTATTAATCGAATATATTTTGGTATTCGAAAATACATTCTTAATACGTATTAGGCCGTGGTCAGAAATAGACCTACAGGTTTAGGAGTTTCATTTAAAACATATAATAATTGCGATGAGGCCGGTCGTGGCGCAGTGGGACAGCGTCTGACTGTAAGCGCGATCGATTGTGAGTTCGATCTCCACTCGGGGCAGTGATTATATTTAAATTATTTTCACGTCCTTGCTCTGGTAAAAACAAAGTGCGGCGTTGAGTTCCACCACTTAACACGCAGTGTCTCGAATTTAGTGGAAAACGAAGCACGGAGTGTCTTGATACTAGGTACTTCCTGTCTACCCTGCTATGCGGGATAAAAGCGTGAAGCTAAAAAAAATCTAAAATCTTATTCTGTTTAACAACAGTTTATGTCCTTAGAGAGATTATGCAATGTATAAAAGAGACGCTTAACGCTTTTATCCCGCATAGCAGGGTAGCCAGGAAGCATTGTAGTGTCAAGACATTCTGTACCCAGATTTCCGCCGAATTCGAGAGATTGCGTGTTGAGTGGCGTAACTCAACGCCGCACTTTGTCTTACCAGAGCGAGGAAATGATTAGAATTTTAAATATGCTCCATATATTCTCAAAACAAAGTTGGCAATTGAAGCCGCAACCAATCGTGATTACAGTCGGACGCTGTCCCACTGAGCCACGACCGGCCTCAACTTGCTTACTTACTGAATCATGTACGTTTCAAATAAATAAGCAATGTGAAATAATTAAATATTTCAAGGTAAATATTCATATTTATATTGTTAGCATCTCTGTAGAGAGATTTTTACAAATTTCTGCCACTCAAAGATTATTAAGAAATAATCTTATGGCAAGATTGATAGCTATTTAATTTAATATTTTACTATTTTTAAATGTTATTCCACACTTAGAATTAGAAAATATCTTTTTCAAAATATAACACGTTATATCACGTTCTTGGAAACCGTACAAAAGGCGCGGGTTCGAATCCCGATGCGTTCAAATTTTTGTTTTTCAATTTTTCTTTTCAAAAATGTTTTCTAATCACTTTAAAAATAATAAAATATTAAATATTCGAATTAGTTACTGTACCTTACTCCTGTCATACAAAAGTTTTTGTTTGATCAATGTCATTTAACCTATCGCCCTACTCATATATAGATGTTGTACGTCCCATTGATCTCCAACAATTTTTTAAATTAAAACTGATTCTTCATAATTAAAATGTACGTGAACTATTAAATATTATATTACTAGTACTATTTTTCATGAATAAAATTGATATGGCGTCTGTACTTTTGTTCAAAATTCTATTCATGTGTAATTCTGTATTTATTAGATAGATTTCAAACGATTAAGGCTAGAGCTAGGTAGGTAGGAATATATGAATAGGTAGGATAGGTAGGTAGATAGATTATCAAGATAGTTCTTTCAAGATATATAATATTGAACGTCTGAATACTTTAATTACTGTATATCATAGTTTAGAAGAATGTTATAACAAACCGTTTACATTATTTCTGTCTCAAATCTCCATAAAATGGCATTCTTAATAATATAATATATATTAAAAACAAAAAACTCGCCACCTAAATCTGCTATCAGAATATATTACCTGAGGTATGATTTACAACTTAGTATGTGTTATAATATGATATGAGTGTTAATTAATGAACGAACCGAGGTCCTGATAAGGTATTTAAAGGCAACCGTTTTTACAGTAGGTACGTGAATAATTTTAATTAATTATACCTATAATTTATTTGTTTAGCTTCACGCATTTATCCCGCATAGCAGGGCAGACAGAAATTACCTAGTACTATTTAAATTATATTCACTTCCTCGCTCTGGTAAAAGACAAAGTGCGGCGTTGAGTTCCACCACTCAACACGCAATGTCTCGAAATAGGTGGAAAGCAAAGTACGGAATGTCTTGACACTAGGTACTTTCTGTCTACCCTGCTATGCGGGTTAAGAAGGAGCGTGAAACTAAAAAAAAACAAAAAAATAAATCCCCCGAGTTGGGATCGAACCCACAACCCATCACGTCACTAATAATATAATTATTATTAATAACTTTAACATTACTGTGACAAACTTAAAAATTTGATTATTGTGTATACTGAAATTTCAAATAAAAATTGCGCTTTTAAATGATTTCAATTCACTTCCTCCTATTCAACGCTCAAACGCTTAATTTGAATGTACGTTGAATAATTTTAAAACTATATATATTTTTAAAAGGTAAGCAAAATGTGTGTACTGTGAACAAATTTTAAATCCCTATAAAAATATAACACCAGATCAATACTGTTACTTTCAATAGTAATAGCTCGAACCAAAAATTCGAAAATATAACAAAAACTTTAATAAAATCCTCTCTAGTTATTTGATTTTGTATGAGAATATACAAAAAATCCAATCGCCGAGCACCGTGGGCCATGTCGTTCCACTATTGTGGATGGATGGCATAAAGAAATGCAACAAAAACCCACAATAGGTAGCTAGTATTAGGTATGAAAACCGGTTGACTCATTCATTGTAGTTCCTAGCTCGCGATACCCGTTAGCCGAGTAGTGTTTCAAGAACGTTTGAGACCGTGCCATTGTGAAGTATAAATCACACTGTCTAAATGTTGTTTTGTTTCATTTTTTACTTGTCTTTTTGTAATGCTGTGCGCACTTACTCTGCGGTGTTTATAGGTTCGATGCTTGTGTATTATTTACCAAAAAAATGCCAGGAAATTTGATCAAAAAACATAGCTAGGAAAAATATATGTTATTTTACTAGTAAATATTAAATTGCATAACATTGGTAGACTAAATTTCAATTACTTGGTAATACTTAGTAATCAGTATTTCTGAAGTAGCGGAGATAAGATGCAAAAGACGTGTCACCCTGTTACTCCTATGAGTCAGATTTAAAGACCATTATGTGTTAGTCAGATATCGTTACGTCTACGTACACTATCTCCTACCTAGGTTACAATATAAGTAGGTATTTCTAAACGTACAATACAAAGTGCAGCGAAATGATTAAGCGACAGTTATCAGTGAGTCACGCCAAACTACACTTTGGACGGAAACTCAGATGCTTCGGTTGATTTACCCGAAGTGAACAATTAATCTGTTCAATTACTAAGTCATGATGCCGTTGTTATGATAGACTCACACATTTGACTAAATAAATTATAATTCTCTAAGAAAGAAATGGCAAAAGTCTTTGATTTTTGCCATTTTTACATAATTTATTTACGTTTAAAATAATTTAATTTCAAAATGTTCTATTACTCTAACAACCACTTGGAAAAATCTGTTTAAAATACCGCAATATAAGACTTTTTAACTAAAATATTGCATGAATTTATTTATTTAATTCAATTTTATATTAAGATAGACAATAGTCTAACGACTAACTCCTTTTGGTTTGAATACCACATACATGTGTATATAAATGGTTTTGCATTTCAAAGCCTGCCGCTTTATTATGGCAAACAAAAGTTTCAAATAACTTTGTTACACTATATTCATAGAAAAACAAACTAATAACAAGTAGTTGGCTCCATTTGCACTTTTAACTAATGTAATTTCTATTCTGAGGTCATTCTGAGGAATTTAAGATGGCTTGTCTTAGCAAAATCTTCATCTGTGGCTATGGACCATGGTTTTTTTTTAATTTATTAAATTAATGTTATATTTTATCCTTAAACCAAATTCCTAATAATAATAATCAAGTATGTGATACACATATAATGTACGTAATAGTAAAATACACAAACAAGTACTTAATAACAACGGTTATATATATATTAAATTGTCACTAAACATGTCTTTTAGTTCGTGTACAATACGTTTTTGTAACAATTTGTCAAGTCTGCAGTTTCGCAGCTCTTGACCGTAGCTTCCCGTCCCCCAGTGAGAAAGCACTTCACATATCCTGTGATGATTGACGAGTGGAAAGATAAAAAGGGATGCTGTGCGGACGATCGAAATGTCCTCGTTTCACATAAATTGTATTACGACTATGAGTATTTTGTATTTGTTAGTTTAATATACCTATATTCTATATATTATTTAAATTCAAGCAAAAAAGCTATAAAATTCTCTCATGCTATAAAATTCCAATTATACATGTCAATGAATCCATATTTACAAAAATTTGAACGTAACGGGATTCAAACCCGCCTCTTGGAAATGCTCTGCCATATGTTCTACTACCAGCTACGTCAAAATTCTTAAGTTTTGTTACAATTTATTTACATTTACAGGTTAACATTTCTGTAGAGATTTTTACAAATTTCTCCTATCCAAAGATTATAAAGAAATAATCATTTAGCAAAAGAGAATGGTATTTATTTTAATATTTAACTACTTTTAATGGTTATTCCACACTTAGGATTAGAAAACATTTTTAATAACGTATAAAAATTGGAAAGTTGGAAAGTTTCCAAGACACGCGTGTTCGAATCCCACTATTCAAATTATCATTGCATTACAATACATACAATGAAGCCTATTTGTAAATATTTTTCATATTTTATGCACAGTTCTTAATTTAGAAAACAATAAAAATATACGCTATAACAAAAGCGAACATTTAACTGACATTCAAGGAGTTTTAGTAGGAAAGTTTCGCAGACGCTCAAAAACTTGCACGTTTAGAAATTATACCACGCAAGTCCTTATTGCACTTCGAGGATATTGTATTGAGTGTCTATATTGCTCTTGTATTATACTTAACTTTTAATTGAGAAAACTTTGTTTTGCTTTGTTTTTTTTATTAAATATATTGATTTAAATTCTATTAAATATTTAAACAAAATTGAAATAACAAACTTGAAGTAACATAAACTGACAATTCAAAATTTGACAGTCATAAGGCCATTATGGTCGATCAACACTAAAACAAATAATTATATTTTTATTATTTTTCTTTCCCCGCTTAGGTACGCGGAGTTGAGTTCCGCCATTCATAACGAATTATCTTTAAAATGCTCCAAATTATTCACTATCCGCCTGAATTGACTACGCTAGTAAGTTGAGAAAAACATTCATGAAATCAAATGCAGTTA
This sequence comes from Dryadula phaetusa, assembly GCA_032432895.1. Lineage (NCBI taxonomy): Eukaryota > Metazoa > Arthropoda > Insecta > Lepidoptera > Nymphalidae > Dryadula > Dryadula phaetusa. The sequence continues at coordinate 737,465 of JAOYRS010000022.1, forward strand.
TATATTTTTTTTTAATTAAAACGCAACATCATATACGTAGAGTATAGCAAAAACACATATTTTATACAATTTAATATACATATTTAGTAACAAATCAATTATAAGTAGGTATATTAGAACAAAATTATATTAAACGGTATCAACGCTATCACATGTCATTCATTATAATGTAACATAAGGACCATTACATCCATTGTTAACTAAAAGCTTGGTGATTATTTGCGCGTGCGCTGACGTCACTACCGGGCTTTACTCCGTATCACATAATAGCATATCTAATTTAACGTGCGTAGAATAATACTTGGATTACTAAGAAAATTATACTAAATATATATATTTATAACTTTTATCTAGGAAGAACATTTCATTTTGAGAAAGGTGCTAAATATAATATCTTTTGATCTATTTGTATACCAACATAATAAACTATTCTAAAACTTTTGACAATTAGAGACTGAATGCTCGCACGCATATAATATATGAAATATAGACATTATTGCGAATGCCCCTTAAAATAAAGTCGATATATTTTTAGTATCAATTATATAACAAATTTCCATTTATAATTTACTTGAATTTTGTCGGCTAATATATGTTTGCAAAGCAGTAACCCAATCAATTTTCAATCGATAAGTTTTAATTTTCAAATTCGTCGCGTGAAAAAGAATATCTCATATTAATATGTATTGTTTATTATGTTACATATGCATTATTTATTAAATATCTATCGATATTTAGTCTGTTTTCTACAAGGGGTTTAACGTTCTGAGTGAAATATATAAAATCCTTCGTTTGGGAACAGAACCTGTAACCTCCGCATGTAAACTCGACAGTTCTTAACTATGTCACAAAGGCATTAAAAGCATTATTATAGCGAAGTTTTACGTTTGAATGCGCTTACATGGTTGATGTAACCATTTTGGCGAATCGCCTGCGACTTCAGTTATCGCAACGCATATCTACTGTACTGTGCAAAGAATACTTATACTGATTGCAAATATTTTTACCTACGTTTAGAAATGTTATTTTTAAATTAATGAAATTTCGTATATTTTTTTTTAGTTCTACGTAAATTAATTCAGATTTTACAATATATAATTATTTTAAATATCTATTTTATTATCTACACTTATCCTCAAAAAAAAATAGATTTTTGGGGCCCCATCATTATTAATGAGCCCCTTTAATAAATAAATCATAAATGTTAAGTATGAACGTAACGTAAGCGGAAATCGAACTCCTATTCTCTGTGATAAGAGATCAAAGCACTATTTTTTAACATCACTCTCGTACGCTAAACCAGATCCATCGTTACGACGTTGACGAAGCGCAAAACGTAGAGGCAACGTGAAATATAAACAAGTTGTCTTATCTCCATGTTCGCTTAATCACTGCCACATTTACATACAATGGGTGACGAGCTTGTACACGCTCGGCTGGCCTGATAGTGATGAAGCTTAAAGTTGCTACACTTCAACAAACGCTAGGTCGATGGACTGTTATGCAATTTCTGGTAAGGTTCATTTGTAGTTCATTTGTTCGAGGAATACTGTTATGATGGGTGTGCAATTTTGACATAGGCATTACAAAAATTGATACAACCGTCTTGTCTACACTAATATTTTGTATAATAAAAATATATCTACAAATTTATATTCTATGACAATCACTCTCAAAATACTTCAGCTACTTAAAAGGCCAAAGTGAAGACGAAAAATGATTTTTACTTTGTTAATGTCACAAATAATTTTAATATATCTTGCTTGGATTTGTTTGAATTAGTTTTATTAATTTAAGTATCTACAAGAAATATTAGTAGAATATAAGATAGGTGAAAGGAATCTTTAACCAACTATTTATTTCTATACATCATACCTTCTCATAGACTTGTCAGCTTAAGAGCTTCCACAGTAATAAATAATACTTTCTAGTTGTTTTTATACTTCACGCCCCCAATCGATACTTTATTCTATATGAGTTACATTAAGTAACGTAACTCGTTTTTGTTGCAATTTATTATGGATGTAAAGCTATTCATCTTTATTTGATAGCGGAAATTCGCAAATAAATATTCAGAGTAACCGGTTTTTAGTTCAATTTAAAATTTACGATTGCTAATTTACTATCATATCAATTTTGCACACATTAAATTATGTATACACGGACAACTTAAAAATGCGATGAGAATCTTTAGCACCCTTCCGCTTTATCCCGCATGGCAGGGACATGTTAGTGTCAAGACACTCTGTTGACTGTTTTTCTCTCCGAGTGGGAATCGAACCCACAATCAATCGCGTTTACAGTCAGGCACTGTCCCACTGTGCTACGATTAAAATATCAAAGAAAAGTACATTATTCTTCACCATAGCGTTGTTTTATTGACGTTACTTCTCTGGAAATCGATCGTGGTTATTATTAAGTGAGTTATTCATCATTTGCTCTGACAAAGTTATATCTAATAATTTAAAAACAGCTAAATTCATGAACATATTTAATATAATATTTAGTAGTTTTAAAATAATAATATCACCACTACGGCAAAAAATAAATTTGAATTCTAAGAAGTACCTAATAATAAAATAATTGAAGTCAATTAGGAAACATTAGGAAATAATTGATATAAAAAATACTTCAAGCTAAATTAAGTTAATCGGCTTAATGGGAAAATAAATTCTAACTTTCCTCAAATAAACAAAAATGAGTAAAATAGAGATGACTTTTTAGAGAAATATCAAATTTTTAATTTCATATTGGCCACTTCTTTTTTACTAAATTCGTAGTTTATTTTCGAGTAAAGTTATACAATCTTACGTTCAAGCTAGAAGCTACGAAATCGGGAGCTTTCCTGCGTAATTATTGTCTGTCAAAGTCCCCCCTCGGTCTGAGTGTATAATGAAGCTTCACACAAACACGACGGACGCAGACGGAATCCCCTTAAAATTTATACGTAATTTTGGCAAATTTAAATAAAATTGATATTTTTTTTATCTAACGCCTAGCCTATATAATAATCAATCCAGGCCTATTACTACATAATTATTCATTTTTTTTTATAAAAAGTAGATACTTTTTAGTAATAAATACGTACTTATATTATCATAGTAAAGACTAAACATTAACCTTTATTGTTAGATGCTTCCTCATCTAACTAAATTATTGATATTATTTTAATTTAATTGGATTCACTACGAATATATATGGGTACTTTTTTAATAATTAATATCATAAGTATATATTTGTGTAAAAATTTGGACTGAAATACTAGACCCGGTATGCCTATGTGCGTGAGCAATAGACACTGAACAACGAAGTGATACTTCTGCAGTTAAAGTTAATCCTATTTCCCTAAACACACGAGAGAATGTAGATTTACTAAAAGCTACTAAATACATTATTCCAATTTGTACAGCAAAATGAACATATTTTATACAGAATTTATATGGTATAATCATACAAACGATTAGACGTGCTCGCCTCGGGCTAATCAAACCGACCCCATGTCCCTATGGTGTAAATTTACAGTACTTCCTCGTCTTGAATTTTAATTTATATTATAAATTACTACATACGTACTAATTAAAATATATACTAAACGAGATGTTTATTTTTCATTTTCAAGTATTTTTTTATATATTAATTACATCGATTAATTCTTGCAATATGTATTTATTTTCTTATTTTTATATTTATATTTATAGCTTCGAGATTTTGCCCCGCTTAGTAGGGTATACAGGAATTATCTAAAGACTTGACACTCCGTACTTCGCTTTCCGCCGAATACTTAACTCTACGCTTTGTCTTACCCGCATAAGGAAATGAAGATAATTTAAATATAATCATTCCCCCGAATAGGAATCAAAGCCCACAAACGATCCCGTTTACAGCCAGACGCTGTACTGCGCCACGACTAGCCCCAATTTATACTTAATTTTTCTGCTTAACTAGCACGATGAAAGTGCCGTAATCAAAAAACTGAACTGAACTAAACTAAATATTTAAACCTTTATAAGTTTTTGTTTATAAGTTAGGTAATTCAAAAAACAATTTTATTATAGATCGACCCTACAATAAAGTAAAATATATCAGAATGACGTATAGTATGAACGCAGAGGATTTCTTTGATCCGTTATCACGTCATTCATCCAAAAAAATAATGACGTGATACATTCATATTATTAGTTAGCTATGTTCCTTTATTATAATGTAAAAGGAGTAGAATTATTAAAGTAATGGATTTTGCATCGATATATATATATATATATATATATATACACGATTATAAAATACCATCTGAAACTTATATCATCCCATGAGCTAACATTGTGTTTTATAAGTGTTGTATGACTAACAGTTTAAATTTTAACGCTATATATTTTAGTAATATTATTAATAACACTGTGCGTTTGTCTATGTTAATATTTTTTTACTATAAATATTTTAATATTAATTTAATATTAAAAAAACGAAATAAATAAATAAATTTCTTCCAGAATCAATCTTGCTCGTAACTTCTGTTCTCACAATCTGTTATCAAAATCATACTGATTGGTAATTGTCATTTTCATGCATTGTTTTGTTGTGGTTTAAGAATTACAAAACAAACGTCAAGATTTTACTATTTTTAATGTAAATTCACACTTAGGATTAGAAAACATTTTTTAAAAGACGTTTACAATGGGAAAACGTGTAAGTAGGATTCCAACCCGCGCGTCTTGGACAGATTCCAAGAGGCGCGTGTTCGATTCCAGCTGCATTCAAAAAAATTTTTATACGTTTTTTTTTAATATTTTCTAAACTTCAGCATGTTGTATTTTTGTCATTATCCAAAAAACGTTTTCATTATTTGATGGTGTGTCCTATACATTATTACTAATATTATAAATACGAAAGTTTGTGAAGATGGATGTATGTACGTTTCTTACTGTATCACGCACAATCTACTTAACAGATTTGTTTGTTTGTAATTTTAGCTTCATGCTTTTATCCCGCATAGCCAGGTAGAAACAAAGTACGTAGTGTCAAGACACTCCGTACTCTTTCCGCCGTATTCTAGACATTGCGTGTTGAGCGGCGGAACTCAACACCGATGAAACTTTACAGTAATACAGATAAAACATAAAAGATACAATTTGTAAACATTTTGCACAATTTGGTTCTCGTATAACGAAAAATTTCAAGTACTAGGTACTTTTGTGAACACACGCGGGCAAAGCCGCAAGCGGAAATTAGTCTCTATATAAATATACGAATACAATCTACTGACAAACGTGACTCTTCCCTTCACACACTCGTGGAGGCGATTACACGTTTAATTGCCTCGGGTTACGTAATCAAGGGCCCCCGTCCCTATGGTACAAATATGACCCATCGGTTGGTTTTAAGTTTATAACTTTGTTTAAAACGTTATAGATATCTGTGTTGAGATAAATCTGCTTGGTTATTGTAAAATATATATTTTTTTAAATATATTTATGAATTAGTTAGCAAGAACTAATTGTAAAGATAAGTGTTAAGACAAAGAATACGTGAAGTATATTTTTCCTTTAGTTTAACTTTTTACGTGTTCACGCTTTTATCACGCGTACAGGGTAGGCAGGAATTACCAGTCGAAACACTACGTACTCCGCTTTCCGCCGAATTCAAAACATTGTGTGTTGAGTGGCGGAAATTATCGCCGCGCTATGTTTTACCAGAGCGAGGAAATGAAAATAATTTAAATACAATCACTTCCTCGACTGGGAATCGAACACAACCGACCGTGGACAGTCAGGAGCTGTCCCACTGCGCCATGACATTCATTTATAAAGATAATTAATCTAACATTGACGTATTGACGTAATTTCTTTACTTATACTTAACTATAGATAATTAAAGTATAAATAAAAAACAATAAATATCTAATTATATTTTTCAATAAAAGTACTTGCATTTTTTTATATTTTAAAATGGAACTAACAATAAGACTTTCCGTTTTTTATATAGCATGCGTTTAATTTACCAAACCATAAATGTTTATGGCGATTTATTGGAATGGAGTACATTTATTGGAATGGAGAAACAATTTTAAACATAATCTCTATACTACAGAAACTCACAACTAAGCTAACGCTAAACGCATTAATATTATACTCTGTTGAAATCAGAAATGATAACTTAATAAAAAAAAACTTAAAATGACTTTCCCATAACAAGTGTTACGAAGATACTTATTAAGTAATAGGTACGTGATATAATAACACATAAGAGTCGAACGTGCGACGTCCCTACTATACTACGTTATTATAGCATACAACGTGCTGCGTTTAAATGAAAACGATCGTCGGTTAGAATATTGGGGACAACGTTAAAATTATTTAAAAAATATATATATAATATTAGAATAATTTTAAAGTAAATTAAGAAATATATATTATCAGCGAAAGTTTAGTCAAAATCGGTCAAGTCGTTTTAAAGATCAGCTGGAACAAAACAGACACACAGACAAACCAAGATTGTTGAAAAATTGTCAATCTGGTATAAGTACCGTGTATAAGCTTTTAGGAAAGTTACTATAATATTACAAACAGACACTCCAGTTTTGTTTATTTATATAAATAATAAACGTGTTAAAAGTTATTTATGCGCGAATATTACGTTAAAATATTACAAAAAAAATATTTATGTAGTAACTACCTGGTGTTAATAGTAAATTATATATTCAAATAAAAAAAATAACTTTTGCAATCCCCAGTTTCTTAATCAGAAGCTCATTAAATGTTGCCGCGACGAGAAATACTAAGATGTGCAAATGGAAAAAAGTGTACAAGCAAAATGAATAGAGTCTACCGCAATTTATAATTAAAATCCGAACCTTTAAATGAGAATATCTATATTTGAAAACATTGAGAAAAATTTAAAATTATCATATAGTTTTTAAATATGGCAACGTTTCCATACATTGTTTAAAAAAAATAACTAAGATATATATGCTCGTTTATTCATACCAAACAATATGTTGTTTTTCTAACAGTCAGTCAGTACTTACAAATATTTAAAGTAACTCTCAGTTAATTAAATTAGGTTATAGGAAAATACTTACTTTAATTAATAATCATATTTATTAAGCAAATTTCGTACATAATTTTAAATTAAAGAGTAACGTTGCGTTATAAGTAAAATATTTTTTTTAACTGACTTCAAAAAAAGGAGGTTATCAGTTTGATATGTATGTATGTATGTTGTATTGTTGGTATTGAATAATATAAATATGATGATCCATTTAGGCTTCCAAACACTTGTGCTTAATTTGTTACGCATCTGTTTGTTCACAAATTTCTCTAAAACTAATAGTCATATCCAGATGATTTTTTTATTAAAGTTAGGTAATACTTTAACTTAGGGAACAGTACAATTTTCATTAAAATCGGTCCAGTAGTTTCAGATTCTTTATATTATTCATATTATATTCACGTGAATATAGAAAGCTACTCCTAAGAACCAAAACCAGTAGCCCAACTAGATGAAAATACAATTTACATTATATCAAAGGCATATCTTTCAATTCATCAAAAGAATGTATGAAGTATGAAAACCCTACGGTGGCACAAAACAGTGCACATGTGAAAGTAATTTAAAAGCACTAGATGAGCTTTTGCGCCCGATGTATTGGACTTTCACGGTACGTATATAACGTATTTTACGATTGGAACACTAATTAGATTCTACTTCAAGTACTTTCAGCAATTTCTTGTGTCTAAGTCTCAAACCAATATGTAGCTTGTAATTGAATTACATTTATATTCATTCAATTCTAATGCCCAAATGTTATTATGAATTCATAGACTTTATGGCTGCTTCTAGTGGGTTCACCTCAAATGAAACTAAACAGATGGTAATAGTGTCAAAACAATTCATCTTACCTTACGCAAAATAACCAAAATCAAGATATTTCGAATTCAGTCGCGAAACTCAACGCCGCGTTTTTTTTTACCAGAACGTGTAATGAAAATCAATTTAATTTAAATCATTTTTAATTGCAATCCAAAAATTTTATAACATATATAGTTTTCCTTATAAAAATATGCTGTAAAATATTTAACTACTTATTAAAGTCATTAAGCACATTACAATAACATATTCCATCGATATTCCGATCGTTGATGACTTACCTTACTATCATATGGAGAGATCAAAGCGATTTTATACCAGCTATTCCCATCTACGCGGTAGGTTTAGATAAGTAAAAACGTTTCCGTGATACGCTTAGGTATACACTACGTGAAACCGATAGATATCTGTTACAAAATCCTGGCCCTGAACATGTCAAGACCACTTATTAAAATGTCAGCGATCGGGAAAGCAACTTGCGCTCTTAATTGAACTATTAATAATGATAAGTAGAAAAAACAACTTCAAATAACTTTTAGCATATGTAACATAAATGGCATTGAAATTGAAATGTATTTGTGATTTGGTTACACAATACTAATTTAATAAGTAAGCGACTATATTTACTATTTTTAAAGTGTTATTCCACACTTAGGATTAGAAAACATTTTTGAAAAAAACGTATAAAAAATTGGGCTTGGACGCGGTATCGAAGAGGCGCGGGTTCGAATCCCGCTGCCTTCCAAATTTTATACGTTTTTTCAAAAATGTTAAGTAAGCGACTAATTTTAGACTCGTATTCGTATCGATTTTTTATACTAAAAGCTAGAAGGATTTTTTGTTACGTTAAACAAAGAAATCGAACCTGTAACCTCTATAAAAATAGTCAATAATAATAAAAAGTCAAATAACACTACAACACAATTCTAACCCATTAAAAGAAGCAAAATAAAAACCATACGCAAACGTAAAAAGCAATAAAACATCTGAACTTGTATTATCAAATCATAAGCAAAAGAAGAACTTTTTATACAGTACGAAAGATTTATTCAGCAAAAAAATATGAATACGTGTGTACGCGAAGGTGGCTAAATAATATGCAAACGCAGCTGCCAATAAGCGACGTAAAGCGGAATGGTTTTTACAGCCCGACATTTTTAGAGCCGGCCGGGACTCTAAAGTTATTTACTAAACTCGTCTGGTGTGAAGCACGAGCGGGTGACTTATTTTGAGAGGATAAAAAGAAGATTTCACGTTTTAGTGGCGCGAGACGGGCGTGTGGAAAATGTTAAGCGATTGACGTTAACGTATTTAAATACTTGTACTGTAAAGGCAGGTATTTTTGTAATACATAGATAAGGCGATACTCAAAAAAGATATTCAATAAAAGGCTGACAAAGATATTTAATGAGGTCGGTTGTGACGCAGTGTGACAAGTCTCACTGTGAACACGATCATTTTTGGGTCTGATTGCCACTCGGGGGAGTGATAATACTTGAATTATTCTCACCTAATTGCCATCCGCCACTCAACATGCAATGTCTCGAATTCGGCGGAAAACTAACTACGGAGTGTCTTGGTTTAAAACTAATTACCTAGTGCCTATCCCGCATAGCAGAATAAACATAAAGTACTTATAGACAGAAAGTATTCTGTCTATTCGGCAATGCGGGATAAATATGTGAAGGTAAAAAAGGCAATCAAAAAAATCAAAAAAACTATATATAATCATCAAAAATATTTTTTAATTAATTCTTACTAAATAGATACATATATAAATATCTACTTAACCAAGCGAGTATCTACAGATTACCACGTAATTATAATAAACTGCGCCTTTAATATATTTAAATTTCCGCTTAACCCTTGTAACCGAACCCACACTAACAACTTCTGCCCATCAAGTCGCCCGCATCGAGTCAAGCGCGAGTCGCATTATTTAAAGCACTACAAGTATAACAATAACCAGTTATACCCTTTTATTGCGTTTTCAATTCATTCAATGAAGTAGAAAAAGTTGTAGGAATATATTTTAGAAGTGCCTATTTATATAAGCAAAGTTAAAATGTTTTGAGCGATATTTTGGTTATAAGAAAGGTGTATAATGAAGCTTTGTACGAACGCCATCGTCAAAGTTGGTAGGAAAGAAGTAACAGAGTGTCGTACCACTGGAGTCTGCTGTGCGAGAAAAAAATATGTTTTTAATATAAATATAAAGAAGTATTTAGCGTATACGAGAAGTCCTTTAATGTAAAATATTTGCTTCATATTATTTTAGATCCTTTATGTAAGCTTTTAACAATAACGGAAAAGAGTACAGTACATTGCATATTGATAACTGATAAATCTCTCTTTAAAAGTAGAAACTAGGTTTAAGTAACGTTTTTTTTTCATATTAAAGTAAAACTAACATCGTACCTAGTTCATACCAGTATCTAGTTTTTATTCTAATACAAAACTTGATATTGACAGAAAATGAACATTACACGCGAACAGTAAAATTTGTTGCTTGTTTAAAATCACAAATTCCTATAATTTAAGCTTTACCGATTCAAACTAATACGTTAAAAGGAGGCATTTTTAGAAAATTATACTTTAATACGTTCCACAAAAGTGTATAATCGTTTGGACAATAGATAGGTGAATAGTAAATCCTGTTTCCTGCCAGATAACACTGTGATGGATCGCTTCCTACGGGTAAAGGACAGCGGTTCGATTCCATGTTATACGGATTGTTAGATCTTTGGAGACTTATTATTTATACCAAGACCACGTTCATGTTATGATGGTCGGTTTTTTAAACGCTTTTTTTTAAATATAAACTTTTTTGATGTTGGCCTTGTAGCACTTGTTCATTTTGCATGTCATAGTTAAGGCTTTACCGCTGAAAGACATTCGAATGTCCGAAATATGGCGCAGTGTGACGGCGTCTGACTGTAAACGCGATCGGTTGTGGGTTCGAACCCATCTCGGGGGAGTTATTATATTTAAAAATTATTTACACTTCCCCGCTTTGGTAAAACAAAGTGCGGCGTTGAGTTCTACCACTCAACACGCAATGTCTCTTATTTGGTGGAAAGCGAAGTACTTTCTGCTTACCCTGCTATGCGGGATAAAAGCGTGAAACTAAAAAATAATGTATGTAAATCATTATTTTTACACACACAATTATGAACTTATGAGATTAAATCTTAGTAAAATTGGCTTCTAATTAAGATACTTTATTTTCCTTTGTAGGTAGTTTATATAACTAAAATAAACTTTCTTTGAACAAACAATAAGCAGAATCTCTTAGAAGAGACTCAGCGTGTAATAGCATACATAATGTATGGCGATGTCTTCATTTCAATGGAAAATATGACTTCACTTGCATGTGTCACTTGAGCAAAATTCAGTTTTAGTAAACTATAGATTTATAACCTACTAATAAGAATTTCGCTTCTACTTTCATATAGTCTTGCTGGAATTGAAGCCTTGAGCCAATTTTAAGTTAACGTATCAGACTTATTTACTTTTAAATTGTACAAAAACTTTGAAAATTAACTAGAAGATATTTTCTATACTTTAAGCCATTGCATGACGCAGTAAGACAACGAGTTTATAGAGGTAGGTATATTATATAATTTAAAACCTGAATTTCAAGATATTCTAATGGCGGAATTCTTCGATGTACTTTAAAAAAAGAAAAAGTCTATTTTTACTACTAATTATGTTTATAAAAGGCTGTTCCCATGACTTCTTTTGCGTGGAATTTAAAATTTCTGAATCTTTTTTTTGTTTTCAGTTATTTCCTATTACATCAGTTATACGCTATTTAAAATTAGTCTAAGCGTTTCAGAAATATCTGGATAAACCAGAACAAAGAGACAGACAGTTAAAAATTTTAAAAATACCTACAGTGTATACATATGTATTAAGTTAAAATCAATTATTTAATATTACAAACAAACATCAATTTATTTATTTATATATATGAATGACTTTATTGTTTTTTTATGAAAATACTTATATATTAAATAACAATCCTATTAGAATACCCTAATGACTAGTAACGATAACATTTAAATTGGAACGAACGATACAAAACTCCAACGGTACTTCAGTATGTACCTAAGAGATTCGCAATGTTATGTTTAAAGTGCAACATTAATATATTACGATGACTGTACTATTAAATTGATGAGTATTCAGGCCTTGGTTAAAGGTTTATAAAGGTAGATAGGTATGGAATTAATATAAAGGCAGTGTTAAATTCAAAGTATTTGCTATTATTTTCTACGTTAGTTATTTAGTTATTTTGATATGTGCTAAGACTAAATATGAAAATTACAAAAACAATTCTTAAAGGATAATGCGATATTCACAAAATAATGACGCTATGCTATGATAAAGCATCTAACAATTTATATTTAAAAAAATCACCAATTTTCAATTACTCGATAAATTTTATTGAAGTAATCAATAAGAACGTCACTAATCACAGTAAGCTGTTATCACTTTACTTAACAGTGACCTCTTGGTGACAACTATATGAAATTATTTACATCAATTAGCTTCAAGCTTTTATCCCGCATAACAGGGTAGACAAATACCTAGTGTCAAAACACTCCGAATTGGGGACACTGCGTGTTGAGTCGCGAAACTCAGCGCCGCGTATCCATTACTGAGATTACAAATATCATAAACACAATACTAAGACGATCTATAAATACGTACATATATGTAATAAAAATTTAGCTAAAAATTTAGTTTCTTCCGGCTAGGAAAGGAGTTCCCTCAATAATTGCTCTTCTTAAATATAAATTATAACAAGTAACCTACTAACTATATGTAATTCAAATGATTTAAATTCCTCACAATTTTATTTTATAAGTATTTTTCAACAAAGAAACAAATTTAATACATTGGTTTTTCAGTAACATTAAATATCTAAAACACTTAACGCTTTTATCAAGCCTATAAAGGTGATATAAAGGATTTTCTAAATTTATTTCTTTGCATTAAGCACAACAGAAAACTCCCGTCAAAAACATATAAATCAACACAATTATCACACTATCCTACTAAATTAGGGAGATCTTTCTTTTCAGGGAAACTAAAAGTATTAGACCCATTACACAATTTGTTCCAACTTTTGTGATACTTAGAAACAATTGTTTTACGGAAAAATGTACGGATATATTTAATATTGGTACAAAATCGACCTTAAACCAATATAACTAAGACAAACCAAAACAAACCAACTCATCGCAGGTTAATTAGTCGAGTATCAACAAAGGAATTAGAAGGCAGGCCGCATATATGCATTATTCATTGGGCAACTTCCTATCGCTACATCTAACGCGACAAGTTTTTACCACCTTTATAAGTTAAAGGGTATATATATATTGAAGCATGATGTATGTACTTACAGTACTTACATAATTATATAAATAATAAGATCTTTGTTATATACGCGATTAATCCGTCTAAAATAGTTTCATTTAAAATTATGTTAATGTTGATAAAATATAATACAGCTTGTATACAAATAGAAGTTTTGTTAAATTTGTTATTTTATTTTGTTTCTATTCGTTCTTGTGATTATAACTAATGCTTTTGCGAATGGATTAGAAATAATTGAATTTTAATCTTTTTAATTACCTCAATTTCCAAGTAAACCCCATTGAAGTTGCTTTGTTAAATTAAACTTAATTTATTAGAAAGAATTGTCTTCTAGATCATGCCTAATGATGAATATAATACTAAATAATATAAAGAAAACGGGTTAAATCAATAGTATTATTTTATTAACACTTACTTCTAGTAAATAATTATAAGATTTTGATTATGTATTTTGAATATATATATATATATATATATATATATATATATATATATATATATATATATACACATATATATATATATATGTACATATATATATATATACACACACATATATATACATAATCAAAATCGAATAAAGTAGAAGATAATAATACAGAAACCCCATAAAATAATAAAGGTCAATGTAGCGTACGCACGTAGAATATTTCAGAGCAACTTATCCACATGCATTAGATGGTTCTGTCAAACATTTGACAGCGACAGCGTACACGTAACCACGAGGGGGCGCAATTTTAGAAAATTTAATACAACTCGTCGCGTTACGAAGGGAGCTGACATCATCCGCTCCCGAGGGGCAACGCGTGCCCAAACAGCTGATTGCCGGCCGTACACCATAAAAAACCTTATAAAATATAATACGAACTAAAAACTACTGTACTCCCCATATTTTCAGTGCATTTTAACTTGGCTCTGTATATCCGACCCTTATTTGAATTTGCTCAAACAATTGTGAACTCTATATCTTACATGTTTAAGTTTAAATAAGTTTACCATAAAATTGTAGTGAACACGTCATCCATAGCATAAAAATATATTGACAATGGAACATCGACCCTATTACTATGCAATACGTGCCATTCTATTATATGGTATGTAGTTAACGAGATAAAACCGAATGGATTTTGTGCATTTCACTTGGCTGGAGGCCGTGGCGTGCCCGATCTTGGTTGCATTTGGCGCGGTAATAAATGAAAATATCTCACGTAGAAGATGTGTGTGTTTTGTATTTTCACTAATATTATAGATGTACATTGTACGTATCAATTAGAAATATTAATCGCAATTAATTTTAAATATTTAATTACATGTTCGTGAGTGAGACTACGTACAAACATAATAGTAAAGACCTCTCTAACTTAACTTACTAATAAAGACTGTACAATACATTTATAAGGCATCATTTTAAAAACTTAGAGCAACAGAACAATAAGTAGGAACGTTGTATAGCGTTACGTTAAAATGTACTTTTTGTATCACAAAGTTGTACGATAATTGATTTCAAACTACTACTACTACTACAAACGACTTATGATTTTTTCTTAAATATTTGATATAACCCAAAATTATAAATGCCTAATCAGTTCCAAATCGATTCAAATAAAGAACAGCATAAAATACAGGTAATATTAGATGCCCTTTGCTATCTAAAACTGAGAGGTATAAATTGATTAAAACTTAAAACTTAAATTTAATCTCTTCTTTAATTTACCAATAGCGAGGTTCAGAGAACCCAACCTATTAATATATAATTATATTTGTCCCAAGTGGAAATCGAACCTACAACCCATCGCGTTTACAATCATACATTGTCCCAATGCACCACAATGCCTGTATGTATACGCAAAACAAATACCTAACGAAATATAATGTTTTCATCAATGATTCCACAAATGTTGTTATAACATAAGCCAACACAACGCTCACTGTGGGAACGCGAATTAGGCAATCGCATGCATTAAAATAATTAAAAACAATGAAATGTAATCAGATCGTACAAATGCAAATACCTGCCTGACTCTGAACCGAACTCGGTATCTGGTATATCACAAACTCGACGCTAATAATAAAACATTAATTCGAAATGCTAGTGAATAGTGAATTAACTACGTTTTATTTTAGTGGTATTGTTTATTAAAAAAATTGTCAAATAAATTACAATGTTTGGAGATATAACCGTTGTATGAGGAAGTTATGACGGATTTTTTGACATAGCAAAGAGTTAGTTAAATTCTCGGCTCTATATCGAGACTGTGTGGCGATTGCGAAACTTAACGCCGTACATAGACCAACGCAGAGGAAGATTGAGTTTTTAATAAAATATAAACATTCCTTTAAAAGTCCAAAACCAAAATAGACTCGATAGACTAACTTTACCAGAACTGCATCTATACAAAAGCTATTTCACACCGAATTCTTGTTTAGAAACAACATGTTTATTATAAAGAATTTCGAATAAATAACAATTTTAATAACACATCGTTAATACAAATCATGTTTTAAAATATTAACTTAATTAATATATATATATATATATATATATATATATTAACTTAATTATTAATATATATAATGGATGATACTGTATCATAAAAAGAATAACGCCGATTGACGCAAGTGTAAATGTCGTATGTAATTTGAACACGAAAATTTACTTTACGTTATAACGACATTCCTTCAAGTAATCTTCATATCTACATATAGGTAAGAAGATAAAATATTAACTTCTACATAATAGAGAAAGGAATATCTAAACACATCATAATTTATGTTCTTTGTGGGTGAAATATCTGTAACCTGTTTACATTAGCCAGTCTGTATTTTGAGAATTAATATTTTTTGAAATTAATTCATAAACAGGCTTTAAGTTTATTCAACCGCAGGTACGTTATGTAGTAGAATGGAGTACCTAATCCTTTACACTTTGAAATTATAATAATTCCGATATTTCAAAATAACTATTTAATCAAATAAATGTGTCTTCCCTTTGCTTTTGTAGAAGCAAAATCTTTGAACTCCTTTTTACGTAAATTACGCGAACTGAGGAGTATGAAATTTGGCACAGTTATAGTTTATATAGAGGAGGAGTGCATATTGGTAATATTTTCTAGAGATAAAGCATAAACAATATATTAAATTAATAAAATATATGTAGCATAACACGTTTATGGAAAGTGATATGTAAGTTGCAACGGCAACGCGTCAACGGGGAAACTAGTGTTATTAGATAGGCTTCTTTTTTTTATAAAAAAATAAACGAGCAGAAGGGCCACCTGATTGTAAGTGGTCACCTTCGGCCATGGACATCCACAATATAGCATTGTGGATGCCGCCCTTAGTATGACACTCTGAGGGTAAGCACGGCAATTCCCATCCAGAATAGAGAAGAAAAAAATAGATAGACTAAAATACACGTATTGTAAATATATGTAAGCTCATAAAAAGTTCTTACTAAAAGTATTTAAAATGCAAATGATATTAATTTTGAAGAGAAGTTCGTTATTAGATTTTGTAATTGGATGCTTAAAGTTAAACTATTTCCCTTGAAGTTTTAATTACTGAAGATATTAAATTTTCTAACATTCCAAGTATATGCTTCAGCTACTATATGAAACATTGTTACTTTACAACTTATATATATAATCTATCATACAAAATTTTACGCGTTATGTAAAATTTTTGCTATTTTTATTGAATACTTAACATTGAGTCTTGTTTTTCCTTCTCTCAGTTAATTTTAATGTTTTATGTATTTTTTATATTACTTTATATTTATATGCATTTTTTAACCCCCAGTATTAACTGTTTTGAATATTTGTAAAATAATAAGAAAACCATATTTAAATAACATACATTGGCAATAAATAGCGCTTAATAACAATGTTTCCTATACTCACTTTTCTTAAAAAGCACACCGCAGTGATTTCTTTCGGGATTGCAAACGATAGTAATAGTTTGAAGAATATTATTTGTTAGAAAACATAATCTTTACTTTTAGGCATTTTAAGGGAATACCTTCTGTTACCCAATAAAAATTTAAACCTTATAAGAATCAAAGTGAGACGTCACTAAAATGTATAAAGAAAAAAAAACTTAATTTTCCTTTCATAACATTTTAGGCATTACATCTAAGTAAGTAAGACAAGATAGAAGCTGAGACGACAGCCAATATATTCGAGGAGTGATATACATATATTAGGCATGTAACCCACATTTAGAATATAAAGCGTGAATACCTAAGTACCTAAATTATATTTACTACGATTACTTTGTAATAAAATCCATAGTATTTCCCTTTTTTTATAAATCATGCTCTAAAGCAATATCATAGAATAGGATGAAATATCTTTGAAAAAACGTATAAAATTTTTTGAAAAAATGTATAAAAATTTGAACGCAGCGGGATTTCAAATTTTTATACGTTTTTTCAAAGATGTTTTCTAATCCTAAGTGTGGAATAACACTTTAAAAATAATAAATATTAGGATGAAATATGTTATCTAAAATTTTAGATCTACCTTCATATATAACAGTGATAGACACGGTATCAATACAAGGAATAAAAATAAGCTGTTTACGCCTAGTTTTCTACATCAACTTGGACATCGTATATGCATGTATAATAAAATAACACAAACAATATTAGATCAGCTGCTAGAGAAATTTGAAATTAATATAAAAAACGTATTATTGAAAAAAATGCATTATTCTATCAATGAATATTATACTGATTTTAATGTGTGGAATTAAATGCAGTTGATAATCAAAACGAAGGTCAATTGTTTTCGTCAACTCATTGTAAAACTATATTTGAAAAGGGCAACTGTTGAGTTTCTCGCTGGCTCTTCTCAACAAAACTGCCTTCCGAGCCGGTAACTTCCGGCAGGACTGACAATACTGACATTTGTGTTGATTGACGATTCGAAAGTGCTGGTAAATAATCTATTTGAATTATGATTTTGATTTATACTCCATGTATAATAAGGTAAGGAAAGAGACCTTAGTGTTGAGACCAGACCAGAAAACAGTTGAGACATATGGAGTGATGGAACCAAGACGAATTTTATATTACTAAGTTAAAAAGGTATAATCATTCACTCAAGCATGTTTAAATACGCATTCTTGTACAACCGGACAATGTCCCAGTGCGTCACGATGGCGGCGATTATATTTAAATAATTATGTTACCCAATACGTAATGTATGTAAGAATTAAGGTTGGCCGCTTGGTATCCGACACTTAAGTCAGATACTAAGCGATAGTGGTAAATAATTCTAAGAATACAGGAAACACTTATCTTTTACATGTTTATTTTGTGAAATAATTAAATATTTGCGTATATGTATTCATAATAATCAAATAGGTATTCGAAAAAGACCAGAATGACCTTGACAGGTTGACAACTTGGGTATAGTAGTCTGCCTTGTTGAGATCTAGCATATTTAGTAAGATTTAGATAAATTATATATTTTTCTAATATTGGTGGACACAAAAGTTATGAAGAACGTACATTCCGAAGGATATGGGTTTTGAATCCCGGACGAATTTTGAATTTGAGCCCACAACGATCATGCTGCATCTTTACCACGCTATTATGCAACTACGGCAATAATTGAACTATTATCTATTTATTTAAGAATTGTTGAACGTAGCCAGGAACTAAGAAAAACCAAAAAAAAACCTCATTTTAATATTATATTATTTACTTTTTTATCGCTTCACGCTTTTATGTCAAGACATTCCTTACTCTGCTTTCTGCCGAATTCGAGGCATTGCGTATTAAATGATTGAACTCAACAAAAGTGAGGAAATGAAAATAATTTGAATATAATCATTACCCTGAGAGGGAATCGAACCCGCAGCCGATCGCGTTTACACTCAGACCCTGTCAGACTGCGCCATGACTGAGCTCTTCTACATACATAGATTGTAGAAATACGATAAATAACGTCCAAAATTTACAACACAAACGTTGTATTGATGTTTTAGAGGAAAGTTTCACAAACCGCTGTTCTGTAAACTTCTATGTCAGACCCATTTATATTCTGGTGATTATGATAAAGATTATGAGAAGTTTTATAAGTTTACCGGCACTTGGCTTGGAGCTTTTACATACAATAAATAAACTAATCTGTGAATAAATGTAATTTTGAAATAAACTATTTTAACCGAATTAATTGTGAATATTTTTGTATCCAAAAAATATATTTTTTGCAACAGGTAGAACTTTCTACCTGTAAGTAACCACGGACTATAATAGAGTGCAAAACGTTTGGGTTTTCTTAAATGTAATCTAATACTAAATTATACACGATAAATCTAGTTAAAATAATTTCATTTATTATTTGTATGTAAATTTGTAATATTTTGTACTGCATCCAAATTAACATTAAAAAAGTAATTTAATACAATTACAATTATATGTAAGCGGTTGATAAAAATTCATTTATTTATAACTACAGGAGGTCCCAATGATTTGTTAGATACTTAAGTATATGTAAATAGGCTTCAATAATAATTTGATGGTTGGTTGATGGTTTACAAAAGCTACTTTGAACTTTGTCCTAGAGAACTTGTTCTTGATGAGTTCAAACAGTATTAATGTAATTTCGGTGTTAGTTAAACGTTATAAGAAAATCTATAGCAAACTTTAAAAAGCTGAAAACCGATAAGAACAAGAAATAGCGTAATTTGAGCATTGTTAATAAAATTCGAGGCCGGTAGTGGCGCAGTATGATAGCGTATAGATAGACTGTAAACGCGAACGATTGTGGGTTTGGTTCCTCGCTCTAGTAAGACAAAGCGCAGCATTGATTTCAGCCACGCAATGTCTCGAATTCAGCGGAGAGCGAAAACAGAGTGTCTTGACACTGGGGACTTTCGGTCTGGGTAGCGGGATAAAAGCGAGAAGCTAAAAAAATTAACACTAAGCCATATATAGTTAGTTTTTACCGACATTCACAAGTAGTTACATAGCTATAACGGATTGATTTACAAAAATTAAAAAAAAATAAGTATATTGATTTAGGTATAAAAAACATATTGATGCTGTATGAGCTATTACTTGAGCTAGGGTCAAACGTGATATTAGACAAACAGAGTGTTTAGGACAAAAATATATATATATATATATATATATATATATATATATATATATATTCACTTCCTTTTATTATTATTAGTATATTTAAGTACTTTAAAATACATCAGTATATATAATTACGTTACAAAAATTAAATACTTTGGAATTCGTGTATAAATTAAGCGGTTTTTCTAGTCTCATGGTGTAGTTGAGTCAAATTTTATGATTTTTCACATGTACAATGGTACTTATTTAGAAGGCTTATATTAAAATATGGGTATTTCGAATACAAGCTTAATTGTCTTAATGAGGTATTGCGTGTAAGTTTACTTTATAGTGGTAATAAAATATATAAAAAAAACATTTGAATTCAAATTAATATCTGATTACATATATATATATATATATATATATATATATATATATATATATATATATATTTCTCAAAATTTGAAAAAAATCTTTAGTAATATGCTTTCGACATTTTATTACTTTGCGTTTAGATGACATGATACTGGTACAAATAAATAATTGTATTTATATCTAATTAACGTCTCTGTGTTCAATTTAAGATATCATTAATGAGGAATATGTTTTTCAATATTTTAATTTTAAAAAGATGATTGAAAAATGAGATTGCTTCATATATATAATGAGTTTAAATAAACGTTAATGGAATATTAAAAATATATAGTACATTTGCATTCCTATTACGCAGTCATATTCATTACATAAGCTTTAAGGCAACTTAAAGTATTACCTTATAACTCAGGGATATAACAGTATATATTTTCATTTAAATAAAGCATTTTTTCAAGTTTAATAAATATATAATATGTAAAAATGACATTTTGTTTTTAAATGAATATTAAGTAATAAGTAATAGTCAATAAAAACCTAGAACAAAATTAAGAAACGGTAGCACAGTAGATATATTTATAATACCAACATACATACAGCAGCCAGCAGCGCTACCGCGATGAGGTCATGCATTCAACACTTTTATAAACATCTACAGCACCGTACCAGTTGGTGTCGCCTAAATAGTTTTTAAACAGACGGACGAGCGAATTTTGTTTCGCTGATGTATGTATATAAGACTAACTTTTATGTCTTTAATATTTTTTTATTGATTATAATTGATTATTCTTCTTTATTAATATATATTTTTAAATGTATCAGTTAAAGTGTAAAAAAAAATTGGAAACACTAAAATTAATCGTACAAGAATAAGTTTTATCAAGCATTTAGGAACTTCGGTGTAGATCGATGAGAACGTATTGCTTAAATGCCTTGAGCGCTTGTAAGGTTGCCGAGAGTCATGGGTTCGAATCACCGAGTCGTTTTAACTTTTAAAGTAATATTATTGAGTACTAAAAATACTATATAATAAAAAATTTATAGAACTAGACGCGATATATATAAGAAGATATATTGGAAAACAGCATACAGTAGATTCACGAATCAAGCACACGGCTTTTGATGGTATATCAAACAAAGCGACCTACTTCCATACATAATATAGCCCTACGAGCTGGATCTACCGAAGAACAAAAGCTTGCACACGAATAATTATGACACAAACATCCTAGAGGCAATAAAATTTGAAATACTGTGTTCTATGTTTATAGTCGGTTCAAAGCGAAGCCAAAATGCACTCTAATATTTTACTGTCTAATCTAATGGCATCATCGGATAATATTGGCGATGATAGACAGATACTTGCGCAAGTGTCATTGTTTTTATTATAACATTAACCTAGTTGTGTGTATAGTTATTTTGAGCCTCACTAATTTTCCGCATAGCAAAATAGATAGAGAGAATCTAGTGTTAAGACACTCTGTTCTAATTTTTTCCTCAATTTCAAGACATTTATTATAGTGGGTGATGAAAAAGATGATGGTCTAAGTGGAGGGTGAACCTATAGTATCACAAACTTGATGGTTTATGTATGTAGATATGTCTTGATTTTTACATGTTATAATTGAAACATGTATGTATGTATGTAGTATATTGTTATATGATAGACTTAATATAAAACTGTTGTGGACAGTTAAAAATTAAATTCACTAAGAAAAAGGACCTAAATTACCTTTATACAAAAACAATATATGTGTAATATAAAGGCAAGTAGAATATTATAAATGTATATATATAATATGTTAATATTAGTGAAAATAATTTCTAATACTTATATGAAGTATATCTCAATCTGAAGGAAATGATATAAAATGCATACAAACAATGAAAGTGAAAGTGTTCAAAGACCGGTACAGTTGTTTTGATTCAGTCAAAGTAAGAGCTTTGACAGATAAAATGTAAATTTCTAAATAACATTGAAAATTATATAATCTGTGGAATAAAATATGATATGTTTAAAATACTGTTAATGTAAAATTATTAATTTTAAACATTTATATTTTTTTTCAAAAAGAAGCAGCATACTTAATAATGTCAATATAAAAACTGGATTTAATTTAAAATATTTTGCTTTTAGTTAGTGTTGCTAACAATTTGAATTTCACACTTATAAATAAGTTAGTTTAAAAAAACTAATGTAAGATCTCTCAAGAAATTTTAGGTGTGGGACTAATTAAAATTAAACGAGTTACATATGAGAACAAAATATTTAATTATTCTATTTAAAAATTAAATAAATATGGCTATTTAAGTACAAATAGATATAATGCGGTAATGTCTATATTTTAAAATAAATATTGTATATTTTTATGCAATGTATTATGTCACACAAATAATGTAAAGATGAGATAATTATATTAAGATTTTTCATGTTGCATTTCAATTTAAGCTCTAAAATATGTCCGTAATGTCCTTTAAAAGACATGTTTCTTTGAAATAATTTCTTTGACGAATATTTAAAAATATTTTCGGTATGATGGTAAATTTTAAAAACACATTTTTTTATTTTTTTTTCATTATGATTGACACAGATGAAAATATTACTTAGATATCATTTTTCTGTCTGAAATAACAACTGAAGTAACTGAATAGTATTGTAATATTGTTAAAGATACTTTTATATTTAAAATATAAAAAGTCCTAAGTATCTTAGCTTTATTATGTTCTAGAACTTTCAAATAGTTTATTGAAACGTATAGTATACTTCGACGGAGAACGCCAGATTAGGCCTATTTAACCTATCGGTACTACTGAACGCTTGACGCTTCAGAAATAACTAAAAATAGCTCATATTTTGATATAATAAACTGATTCTGCTATATACTAAAACATAATCTTACCTTATTAACAGGGTTTAATCCACATTCACGTAAGGAATCCAAAGTAAAGGCACACAAATAACAACTTTTGTCAATCACTACCGTACTTTTATGGCGTATTAAAAATATTGACTTTATTATCGCCAAAACACTATGTTCTAATACAATTGTTGTAAACACATAAAATAAACTTGAGTATATTAATCTCAATTCACTGCACTTCACTAAAAATTTGCAACATTTCCAAAGTTTTTAGAGCAGAAATAAATATTTTATACTAAGATATTATGTCTTAAATTTACTTTGTATTTAAGCATTTTAAACACATTCACTGGTAAAATACAAAAACTGATGTTCTAAAACAAGATCGTTATAGCGAGTATCTTCCGCATCCTCAAAACAGCTGTTCGTTACTGACGTCAAAAATCAATAACCACTGAGTAGATAGGAGATGAAAGTAAGTAAGTTAACACGATTTTTCACTTAAAAAACATCAACTATTTTATTAAAATTTGATAAACACAATTGTAATAAGCACTTGGGTTTTTAATTGTATTTGTGATTTTTATAAACAACTTTAAGCGGTAATATTTTACGAGTGAGATATATTTATTAGACGTACATCGTTATTAAGTTGTATTGTTTAGTTTGTGTAGTATTATATTTGAAAGCACATATTTTCTATCGTAAGCTGAACGCACACGGTCGCGCTCGGTCGCGGACTGAGCGCCGGGGAGCGGGGCGCGGGGCAAAGGCGCGGGCGGGTGCGCGGGCGGGGCGGGGCGCGCGGGGCGGGGGGCGGTTCGCGGGCGGTACCGGAATGCTATTGTAGGCGAACTTGCCCGCCACTTTTTTTTTCTCGATTCTGGTCAAACAAGTTTTGTATACAACCTGCATTGTAAGGATTCCGCCATTCTTCCAACGAACGGTCTAAACTTAGTTTCTGAAGCCCATGGGGCATGGTTACGTACCGACCGCAGCGGGAATCGATTTCACATGTCCCAGAAATTATGAATTGACGAATCATCGTGTTACATTGTTCATAAAATAATGCATCGATATTTTGCGGCGATATCGAATATCGATTATCCGGTAATGTTCAGTAATTGAGCTGACGATAAAGGCCCAACTTATTAAGCAAATATATTTTATTTAATTTGAGTCGTCTAATGAATTCTTTAGCTTATAGCTAATTAAAAAATGTAAAAATAATAAAACAAAAGAGAAAAGCACTACTTAGCATATAGAATTATCATTTTCCTGTTACCTACTAGGAACATAAAAATTGGATGGAACAAAATAATTAGTGTGATTTAATAGGCAATAACAATAAACGAGCGGACTCAAGATTAAAAACAACCATCTAAATAATTTAAAATATTATTTTTATCTTATTTTAAAAACATTCTAGCTTTTCGTAGAAGAGCTATAATAAGCTCATGTCAATCCGGCGATGACGTCACTCAGCCTTGTGAACCAACAAACTCGTCTAACTCGTATTACTAGATAGGAATATAGAGATTTAGTTTGGTCTATACTATAATAGATATTATAAATTAAGATAAATAAAGCATTCCTTAATAAATAAAGATTATTTGAAAAAACATCTATTTTATTTTATGATAATGAAATTTTACCACTGAAATCTAAAACAATTAATTATCTGTACTAAAGGACAGATAACAAAAAGGTTTTGTACTCAGCAAAAAAACAATAATTTCACATCTTAATTATATTTTTTATCTATTTAAAAATATTTATATAGGTTTTTATTTTACAACAAATATTTACCCTATGCTTTAAAACTTGAGTGGAATTTCAACATTCAAGGTTAGAAGGGAACTTCCAAAACTATTTGAGCAACGATAACGAAGCTCTTATAGAAAGACAAGGACGCACTGTGTTAAAAGTACGGGGCTAGAACGAGACGGAACGATATATTTTATTTATTACCATATCAAGTTTCGTCGTGGGTTCTGTATAGCGTGTGAAAGAGACAAATATATTTCGATATTCAACTAGTAGTTTAGTTTTTAATTTAGCGTTATAATTATTAAAATTTAATTTATATTCCTATTTTCATAAAATATTGTTTAGGTTAATTTATTAAAAATATTGTTTAGGTTAGTTAAAGTTAATTATCAAAAATAAACATGACTCAGACATTTGTATTAACAATTTACTAAATAACACGATACATTAAAAAGATAAGAATAATATTTAAAATTTTCTTTTATGGAATTTATATCGCAACAAATCATGTTAGTATAAAACTAAAATAAAATAACAACAGAGCAATGAAAGATAATACGTAATTGTACAGTATCTCCACCGGCTATTTTCAAAGAAAATCTTCAACAGGTTGCTAGAGAACTCTTACGAGACACACTCTGAAATATGTTTGTACTGTCTAGTGTCTAGTCTATGCGACTTCGAGACTTCAACTTACGTTTAACTTCTTATTGTATAATATATATGTAAAGTTTTAAATATGCCTGTGTTGTGATTTTTATTAAAAATTATAATTTATAGTTTTTACATATATTTTGGCGATTTTTAGACATTTTAATTTGAACTATTTTTGTGTTTGTATTTCTTTATATTATTTGTGTTTGTATTTCTTTATACAATAGTCAAACACTAATTGATGTATCTGAGTCCAATAAGGTGTAACTTATATTAGCTTATACTTTGCAAATATGTACCGATATAAATATGGACAGGTATAGGTAATATTGAATTCAATCATGCTAAATAAAGCATCGCAACAGTAAGGTAAACGGGTAAAATAGTAAACGCCGTTAGATACATATCAACGATCGTTGTAGAATGATTGCTATAAGAAATATTTATATGGGAAATTTGTACCCCATTCGACAGATGTATACTATATTTAATTTGTAAGCGGACAGAATGTGACGATCAAAGCGACTTAAATATACAAGTTACTAAAACAAACCAGTGTCAAGAGACACAGTTGGCTGTCAACAGCCTAAGAAGAGCTCACCATTCTTTGTCTTACGTATTGAGCGGAGAAATGAAAATAAATTTTAAATATAAACATTCTTCCGAGTGGGAATCGAACCCACAACCAATAGTGTTTACAGTCAGACGCTAAGCCTCTGCGCCACGATGGCATCACATGTACCTATGTACCAAAATAAACGACAAACACAATTTTTTCAAATTTATTTAACGTAACAAATATCAGTAACAAAAGAGTGTTAATAACTAACTGTGCTTAATAATTTGTTAATTTAATATTTACTTTAAAGCTTAAAAACCTATCATGTCTTATTGTGTATTTATGAAATCATAATCTCTTTTGGGGACTTAATATTTATTTGAATATTCCCATAAGCGATGTACGTGGGTATATCGCTTATGGGATTGCACCAAATAAAATATAATATTTTAACATAAGCATTAAAAATTAAAAATAATAAACATATAGACAGGTTTGACGAATGCATTGCAATGACCTCAGCTTAAATAAACAATTAGTTTCAAAGGAAATTGAAAAGAACATCTTTTAAATTATACTACACGAGTACACATATTACAAATAAATGAAAATCGATTAGTGATATTAGAAAATATATCAATCAATGATTGGTTGAGAAATTGATTGAGTGATTGATCGAATTATTGATCGAGTGACTGATTGAGCGACTGATCGGGCGTCTATTCTAGCGACTGATCGAGCGGTTGATTGAGTGACTGATCGGGTGACTGCTCGAGTGACTGATCGAGTAGCTGATAGAGTGATTGATCGAATAACTGATCGAGTGACTGATGGAGCGACAGTTCGAGTGACTGATCGAGTAACTGGTCGAGCGACTGATCGGGCGACTGATCGAGCGACTGATCGAGCGACTGATATTTTTGTATCAACTGAGAGATGAATGCCACCTCAGTCTACCTGTGACCATGGACTACTGTAAAGTGTTCGAAACGTCAGGTGTCCAAAATGTATTTTCGAATATTAAAATATACGCGATTAATCCGGTTAAAATAGTTTCATTTAAAATATAAAAATGCTATTCCTTAAAAATAAAACTGAAAATGTGAATAAAGAAAGCAAGCATGGATACACCATGTGAGTGTCCGTCATGTTGCAGAGAAAACACAGCTCCAAAAGTGTTTGGAGCCTGAGAGTTTTGACACAAGTGGCTTAATATCCTTTTGAAATGCGTATTAAAACTTATTTATATTGTCTGAGCTAAACTTTCTACCTAACTAAATTTAAAAACATATTATTAATACGACCTCCGAAATACATGCTACTTAATAATTGATAATAATTATATACATATAATAAAAACCGATATTAGTATATGTACACCTTTACCATACGTTAGAAGGCAGAAGAGGCGAAGTGCCCATATTACACGAGTCACGTTTCCCAACGGGTTATCTTTTGTGAATATTATTCAATATAATTAATTTATAGTAAGTACAATTATTATATAAACTACAAAAACAACTAAAAAATCTGCTTTACATAATACAACATAACATAAATCTTTCGTGATTTCGTCTGCTCTCTTGAATATTTATTTTTTATATCGGTTTTTTTTAACTTCACGCCTTAATCCCGCATAGCAGGGTTGACAAAAAGTACCTAGTGTCAACACACTCCGTATTTCGCTTTCGACCGAATTCGAGACATTGCGTGTTGAGTGGTGGAACTCAACGCCGCTCTCTTGACCAGAGCGAGGAAGTGAAAATAATTTAAAATATAATCACTTCGCCGAGTGGGGATCGAATCCACAACCGATCGCGTTTACAGTCAGACGCTGTCACACTGCGCCACGACCGGCCTCATCGGTTTTCTTTATACCAATTCCAGACAATTATGCGAATTCCTCCGAACATAATATTTGGCATTTTTATTTTTGGTGGTAGTGGAATTCAACGCGGCACTTTGTCTTACCAGAGCGAGGAAGTAAAAGTTTTAACTTAAAATATAATCACTTCCCCGAGTGGAGATCGAACCCACAACCGATCGCGTTTACAGTCAGACGTTGTCCCACTGCGCCACGAACGGCTTCTTCAGCATATTTATAGTCTGTATAGAGAAGGAAGTACAGAATTTTAATAAATATAAACATTATACATACCACTATGCGTTTGACACACACGTCTATATAAAATGACATATGCATTTCTAGGATAACTAACGCTTTTGTTTATATATCAAAGAGAAACATAAAATTTTATAAAAATTAAATAAAAAAATCTAAAACACGACAGTCATTTACAAAAGGGAAGAATATCAAAAAGTGAATCATACATTTCAGACATGTTTTAGTAATTATCTGTCCTCACCGCGATACTGAGAATAAAGCGCCACTTGTAAGATAACCGTCTCCCGTCAGCGACGTAGAATAAAAAGCTCTTTGAGATAGCACTACGGTGTGGCTTTGTTTACTCTATTAATAAATAGTTTTTATTATTTAGCTGATGTTAATAAATTCGTTTGCTATTTGGATCATTCACGCTTTTATCCGCATAGCAGGGTAGTAGGAGAGGATAAAAGTACCTAGTGTCAAGACACTCTGTATTTCGCTTTACACCGAATTCGAGGTATTACGAGTTGAGTGATGGAACTCAACGCCGCACTTCGTCTTACCAGAGCGAGGAAGTGAAAATAATTTTAAATATAATCACTACCGAGTGAGAATCGAATTTTCAATCGATCGCGTTTACAGTCGCGTGACTGTAAATACAATTGGTTGTGGATTCGATTTCCAGACAGGGTTTTCTTATATTTAAACAAATATTGTCATTTCTCCTCTCTGGTAAGATAAAGCGCGCTGAGTTCACCACTCAACACGAAAGCAGTCAACGGAGTGTCTTGACACTAAATTGTCTCTGAATACCCTGTTATGCGGGATAAAGCGTAATTTTTTTTTGTGCTTGAGCATTCCTAAAAAAAATTACAAAAAATCTTGGATTTGAGGAATGGCATATTTTGCATTTTACACCTGTTTCAGTTGTAAAATTCGTGTTTTTTTGATCACATGAAAATTTTGGGAAATATTTTCTTAAGAGCTTATGCTCTCTAAAGAGCGTACATACTAAATTTCACTAATTCACTGCCAGTAGTTTCGGCTGTGCGTTGTTAATCGGTTACTAAGTCAGAGGCCGGTACGTGGTGGAGTGAGACAGCATCTGACTGTAAAGGCGACCAGTTGTGGGTTCGATCCCCACTCAGGGGAGTGATTATATATAAATTATTTTCACTTCCTTGTTCTGGTAAAATACAAAGTGCGGCGTTGAGTTTCACCACTCAACACGCAATGTCTCGAATTCAGTGGAAAGCGAAGTACGAAGTGTCTTGACACTAGGTACTTTCTGTCTACCCTGCTGTGCGGGATAAAAGCGTGAAGCTAAAAAAAGGTCAGTTTTTTTACCCAACTTTTATAAACGTCGTAGTGAGGCCAGGTCTAATCTGATATGCTGGGAAAAACAGAAACTGTAAATATATAATTTATAAGATAGTTAAATAACTAATATCCAAGTAGAAATGTTTTTTTTAAAGATTCAAAGAAAGATCAAAGGTACTTTATTAAAGGTATATGTGTTATTTTAGCACAGTGAATGAAAAATAATAGAATCCTCTTTCATCTAAGCTAAGCTTTCCAGTCTAGGAATCACCAGCGCTATGATCCTGCTCGTTGTGTACGATTGCATTTCTATTAGTTTTATTTACAACCTGATTTGCTTAAATACGAGAATAAAATAATTTTAATATAATTTTATGTATTATTAAAGTTGATTAGAAAAAAATATAAGTATATAAGAATTAATTGAGTCATGTTTTATTTCTATTAATTCGATTTAAAGATATAATAGAGTATTAAAGTTTGAATTGTAACAAAAATATTTTTTTTATTGGCGGATCACTTTATTGACACATAAAATATTTCCTTGAGTAGGAATCGAACCCACCACAATTGTGTATGCCTACAATACAACATTATGATGGCGAAATGTTAATAATAAATTCAAATATCATTTTGTTATTTCTGCCATTCAATTTTTACTCCTCAAAACCACAAAACAAATTTACAAAGACAAACCTCTCACAGCAATAGTAATAGTAACAGTAACTGACCTACGCTACGGTGCTCGGAATTTGAAGTGATAAGTAAAGGAGCGCCGACCTACCGCATATTTGTTTTAACCGACTTACAAATTCATTTAACATTACAGTGAAGTATGCGGGCTTAAATGAAATCTTGGAGCGATTTGTTGATTCACGCTTATCAAGGTAAGTGAAGAGAACCTAGTGTTCAGAGTTCCGACTCACCGTTCTTGATATGTATTGTAGGAAGAGATAGTGTAACTAAACGCGGCACTTTGTCATGACATTTAAAATAGTTTAAATATAATCATTTCCCCGAATGGGAATCGAATCCGGAACCAAACTTGTTCACAATCAGATGGTATGACATTACGCTTCTGTGGCTTCTGGAATGTACAGCCAGATATACCTATTTACCAAAAGAATTTAGTGGGGTACTTTGTTATGAGAATTAATAGAAAACGTGAATTGCTTAAAAGTTAGAATTCGAGACGTTGCGTGTTGGGTGGCGGAACTCAACGACGCCCTTTGTCTTACCAGAGCGAAGGAATGCAAATAAATTAAATATTATCAGTCACCTGACTAGAGATTGAAACCACAACTGAGAGGCCGGTCGTGGCGCAGTGGGACAGTATAGGACGGCTGACTGTCGGCCTACGGTATATAAAATATATATATATTAATATATATATATATATATATATATATATATATATATATATATATATATATATATATATATGAAGTTAACAAGCATGTAATGTCTAACCACAGTTCGTCAGTTACATTATTTGAAAATACGGGCAGTTACCTAGTCTAATTTTCTTAGCAAATGGCACTGTATTTATTCGTATTTATATATATAATATTTTATTTATATTTTAGTTGCCTCCATTCACTGCTTTTTGTGACATAGATCGCACGGTGGGCAAAAAAAGCAAATTTTAGTATATTTTTAAAGGTTTAAATTTTAGTATATTTTAAAACGGTTTTAAAGGTATCAAAATGAACTCAACTATTATAGTAACGGTATACTGCACACGTATCGATCGCGACAAAGCAAAATCAGCGTTCATAGAAATGTTGTAGGAATGAATAGCATGACCTCAGTGAGGGAGGGATGTATTAAAATTTTCATTTAAGTATTCCTTTATACCTATTTGGGTAAATTTGGAGATTTTATAATAAGAGCAATATATATAGGCATGTCGAGGCGCAGTGGGACAGCGTCTGACTGTAAACGCGACCGGTCATAGGGAGTGATCATATATAAAATTATTTCCACTTTCTCGCTCTGGTAAGACATTGAGCGGCGTTTAGTCCCACCACTCACCATGCAATGTCTTGCAATTTGGTGGAAATAAAGGGCGGTTAACTAAAATGTTCGTTTATGTTGATTTTATAAACTTAATTGATTTTGTATCTTTGAAATCTTTGTTTTTTTTTTAGCTTCACGTTTCTATCCCTCATAGCAGTGTAGGCAGAAAGTGCCTAGTGTAAAGACACTCCGTACTTTGCTTTCCACTGAATTCGAGATAATGTGTGTTGAGTGAACTCAACTCCGCACTTTGTCTTTACCACAGCGAAGAAGTGAAAATAATTTAAGTATTATATAGTCACTCTCCCGAGTGGGGATCGAACCCACGCCTGAGCGCGTTTATAGTCAGACTGTTTCCCATTGCGCCACGACCGGGCAACTAGATTAATTGGTTTTTCTAAAGAAATACGTTTTAAATTTGCTATGCAGTGGTCTCTTTAGCTCAGCGCCGTCTTTGGACTCGGGGTCCTTAGGATGCGCAAATTTAAGCTCCAATTACTACAAGATATCAAATTATAATGGTTAACGTTGACATCGGGGACACGAATACCGCGCCCTGCGATAACATGAATCTTCTCTAGCCTTACTATACTCTACACTAGAGTTACCTCATATTTTCAACGAGCAAATTTATATCGCCCCAAGTTTATTAATTTTTTTAGCGCTTTTATCCTATAGGTAGTCATAAAGTGCCTAGTGTCAAGACACTCCGTACTCCGTATTCCGTCGAATTCGAGACATTGCGTGTTGAGTGACGAAACTCAACGCTAACTTTGTCTAACCAGAGCGATAAAATTAAATAAATTTTAAATGTAATAACTCCCCCAAGTGGAAATTGAACCTATAACCGATCGCATTTACAGTCAAACACGATAGCACTGCGCCACGACCGTCCTTTATTACCTATCTATTGTAATATTACCTACCAGTTAAAGATTTTAAGCTTTAAGTAAATGAACTCAATATTTCGAGATTCCAAGTAAAGACTGTACCCCAGTTTCAAACAAAGTTAGTCTTTATACGATAAAGCGCTTTGTGAAAAAAACATAAAAGTTTATTTGTGGGGCTTCCCCCTGCGAGATTCACAAGTGGCATAGATTCATTATGAGCGTTCGGAATTCGTGAAAGGAATTTAATCTTTAATATATTGGGACTACCCTATAAAATAACTCAGTGGTATTATTTATCGGAGGGTAGTAACAGGTTCAAATTTTATGTGTCTCTGATATATCATCTATTATACTGTTAGAATACACGTGTGAAATAATAATAAGTGTTACAGCGTCTGACTGTAAACGCGATCGGTTGTGGTATCGAATCCCACTCGGGGGATGTGATTATATTTAAATTATTTTCACTTCCTCGCCTCTGGTAAGTCAAAATGCGGAGTTGAGTCTAGAATTCGGCGGAAAGCGAAGTACGGAGTGTCTTGGCATTAGGTATTTTCCGTCTACCCTACTATGCGAGATAAAAGCGTGATCTAAAAAATATAAAAAAAAATATCAGAATTAGCAAAATAGGTAGCACCAAATACACTACTCTCAGGACTTCCACGAGTAAAAGAAGCTCGCTTTAATTGCCGATTTATGTATATGGGCATCGAAAACAGGAAGGCAAATCATACTTAAAAAGGAAGGTAGGTGTTTTATAATAATATTAGTCAAACGACTTCCTTTAAAATATAATTATTAAGATCAAGTGACCCAATATTACCTATTTATATATATATATATATATAT
This sequence comes from Dryadula phaetusa, assembly GCA_032432895.1. NCBI lineage: Eukaryota > Metazoa > Arthropoda > Insecta > Lepidoptera > Nymphalidae > Dryadula > Dryadula phaetusa. The sequence continues at coordinate 771,189 of JAOYRS010000022.1, forward strand.
ATATATATATATATATATATATATATATATATATATATATATATATAATTTTATTTTTATTATTATTTAATACTGATTATTATTAAATAATCTATATAAATAAGGCCATTCTGGTGGAATAAAACAGTGACTGACTGTATGTATACACGTTGTCAGTACGATCTCTGCCCAGGGGAAAGATTATATTTACTTTACATTCATTTCCCTGCTTTGATAAGACAAAGCGGGACGTTTATCTTGTACAGCAAAAGTCTCGAATTGGGGTGAAAAGTGGAGAACGGGGTGTTTTGATCGCAAGTACTTTCTATCTTTGCGGGAAAGCCTCTTTCAATATATACCTATATATTTTTATTGTATGCAAGTATGTCGTGCCGTTCACAAGCTAGGTTTTAAGCAAATATGATGGTTTCAAGTTCGAATTTTATTTGTAATTACACTTTGTATCGGAATGAGGTTTCAACCATTCAAAACAGAATATTTCTATTATATATTATACACTAGTGAGTGCCCGGAACTTCGCGTATACCTTTCCTATAATTTTATCGAATAAAACACTATAAATTGATATCACTTTTATATGTATAATACTGAATGTTAAAGGAAGATTGCAAATTTACATGGGGCCGGTCGTGGCACAGTGGGACACCGTCTGACTGTACGATTGTGGGTTCGATTTTCACTTGGCAGAGTGATAAAATATTAAAAATTTTCTCACCTTCTCTCTTTGGTAAAACAAAACCCGGTGCTGAGTTCCACCACTCAACACGTAATGTCTAAAATTCGGTGGGAAGTTTTCCTCTACTATGCGGGATAAAAGTGTAAAGCTGAAAAAATACATTTGTATAACTGCATTTATATCGGTTCAGCAGTTTCCGTGATTAGTGTTGATAAAGGCACAAACAAACAAAAAATAAAAAATATATATTTTGAGTTCTATTGCATTAACAAATGTCTCTGGAAAACAGTTTTTCTTACAAACAGTGATCAGTTTCAATGTTATTATATGTATAGATATTAAAAATCAATATTTCTATTTTTCACGTTTATAGAAAACGGAGTATCTTGACACCATGTTCTCTCTTCTAATAGTAACATAAATAAATGTGAGAATGTTAAAAAAAATCATATTAAAGTAAAGGTAAGCCTCAGGTAGTTGCTAAAATTTGTATCACAACAAATTTATATTGATCAGGATATATTATGTTCATATTTTTAGATAATATTTTTAACAATAAATTTTTTTACTCTTAACTAAGAAAGTCTAGTTGTCAAAAAAAGTGACTAATTTATCGTATATTATGGATTCGATACCCGTTTAAGGCAAAACTTTATAGGCTTAATTGTCCGTCTCCACTTTATATAAATGGTAAATATTTTTAAATTTATTTCTAAGTACTTTTTGAATGTGTACCTACATATGGATTAACAACTTGTACCTTCATGGTAGGGTAGTCAGAGAAAACCTAGTACCTTAACAATACGTTCTCTACTTCCCGCGGCGCCCGATATTGAGACATTTCTTGTTGAGTAGTGGAACTCAACGCCGCGCTTTGTTTTAATATCTATAATATAATATATATATATTACAATGGCCAACCAGTTTCTATTTGAAATGGTCAAAGTTTGTTTTAAAGATATTTACTTACAATAACTCGATGAGCCATTAAGAATGACTTAGTTAACATTTTTTTTATATAAATTTAACTTGACATTTAAATTTATATAAAAAAAAATTTGTAAGTTCACACTTTTATCCCGCATAGCAGGGTAGGCAGAAAGTACCTAGTATCAAGACACTCCGTACTTCGCTCTCCACCGAATTCGAGATATTGCGTGTTGAGTGGTGGAACTCAACGCTGCACTTTGTCTTTTTACCAGAGCGAGGAAGTGAAAATAATTTAAATAAAATCACTTTCCCGAGTGGGGATCAAACCCACAACCGATCGCGTTTACAGTCAGACTGTCCCACTGCGTCACGGCCGGCCTCAAAAAAAAAATTCAACATTTAAATTGTAAATAATTTACAAAATGCGGGTAATTACTTATAAACCGAAATAATTCAAATTAATACATTGAATAGCAATTGTTATACAATAGATTATATTGATCTTTCACAAAAGTTCTAAGCACGGGTTCAGATCAATGAGCACATGAGGACAAGGGGCGCCTTTCAAATGAAACTAAAGAACTTTTTTTTTGAGATTATTTAGTGGAAGGAATCGTTTTAATCTGCATTGTTATTATTAATAATAATTGTTTTATATTATACATTACATTAACGTATAACCGTGGATGAAGATTATGTAATAGAAATGTCAATGTCAAGCAAGTAAAATGATGAGCTAATTTTTTTTTAAATTAAATTACTGGAACAGTGATTTTTTTATATATAGAAATAATAATAGAAATTATATTTTTAAAATTAACATCTGAATTTTGATGTATGCTGTAATTTTCAATAATTACTTCATATCATAAGGTGCTTTTGTAACATGGCTTCTTTTTTATTTTTGACGAGTTTGCTAATTTTACAATATATCCCGTTGAAACAGAATTAATAAAACTATGAATATTTATAAAGTTGGTGGATTTTAAAATATCGTACCGGTCTGCGCATTTAATATTAGTTAATAATTCTAACGAACGCTGAAAAAAGTTCGCGTGGAATAAGAAAGCTAGCGAACAGACATTAATAATGCAAAAATATGTTCTGACTTGCATACAAAGTAGAAAACTATAGAAGAAAAATAATGTAAATTAAAAAAAAAACAGAATTAATTAATATTTCTTTTTTTTTATATTTGTGGCGACGACCTTTCGTGATATTGATATCATTTATAATGTTACTCGTATTAAAATTATAATAATGACGTTTAGCATTAACTAAAAAAAATATAACACTAAATAAATTCATAAAATTTGTTAAATTCTTTATTACATTCATTTCATATGATACATTATCTGTGACAAAAAGAACAAACTGTTAGACTTAATTCATAATATCATTGTAAATTAAAAAAAAACAAGTAAAATGACATAATTATCAATTCAAATTACAAACACGACGTTACTACACATTACGCTTATAATGTATTATAATTACTTGCAGTAATAAGAAATCGTTAATTTACAATAATTAAGCTTTTAGTGCTTCACTATTGGAAGTAACCTGGCGGGATCGATGCGGGCGACGTTGCCGCTCCGCGCGTGTTTTGTTTGGGTTGCGCCCCGCCGCCCGCCGCCCGGCGCCAAACGAATAAAAACTTTCGACGTAAATTGTAAATATAACATAGATAGATATAAGAATATCGTGACGCAGTGGGACAGTGTCTGATCACATACGCCATGGTTGTGGGTTCGATCTCAGTACAGGGGATTATTTTAATTTGCGCGCTATGGTAAGAGTTTATAAGAATTTCGAAAGAACAAAGTACCATATTAATAAGAACTTTAATTTTCGCAATTTTGATTTTGATTTTGGTATTCGAAAAGTCTACCTGTGACCACGGACTACTGTAAAGTGGTCGAAACGTCAGGTGTCCAAAAATGTATTATCGAATACCAAAACATACACGATTAATCCGGTTAAAATAGTTTCATTTAAAAAGTGCCATATTGTTTGTTTCTATATATCTCACTGGTGGTATTCATATATAGATAGCTAAAAGATATTTACAAAAAATATATGTAGCCTATTAGGTGCAGTGGAAGTTATTGTAATCATATGTATAGAATGTCGATACAAATATGCGATTAATTTAAAAAACTATTTGTCAATTATGGAATTAAATGTGATTTTTGCTATGTTCAGTGTAGTGTTAAAGATTAAGTAATATTAAAGTAGTTCTGTAATAAGTTAAGGATTTCATATGTTCATATCTCTTACTAAATAAACAAGGTTTATCCAATATTTAAATTGTAAACTATTAATTTACATAACCATCACTCATAAGTAATAAAAATAGCAGAAAAAAAACAGAATAAACTTCATTTTTCTCAGTAAAAAGCGATCTCAAAAAGGACTATTTTGGTCTGATCTGAGTTTTTTATCGCGTTTTGTAGTTCTATTGAAAACGAAGCTATTTCGATTATCGTTTTCTTTTCTCTTATATAAGCTGATTTGATAAATAAAAATATAAGCAGTTGTATGAAAATGTGCTAAGAATAAATCGTGGCGCAGTGGGACAGTCTGACTGTAAATGCGACAGGTTGTCAGTTCATCCCCACTCGGGGGAGTGATTTTATTAAAATTATTTTCACTTCCACGCTCTGGCAAAGACAAAGTGCGGCGTTGAGTTCCACCATTCGACAAGGTATGTCTCAAAAAAACTATACATATAATAAACATGTTGCCGTCTGTCTGTACATGGAAGATATACGAGAAAAATTGTATAACGGCTATTTATAAATGTAATGGAATTTAGAATAATGAATTTTTATTTTTTTTCTCTGTTTATTTGTGCGTTTGTGTTTGTGTTACGCTAATCTCGGAAACGGCTTAACCGATTTAATTGCAGTTTTCTCTATTTTATTTTCGCAACCTTCCATTATCACTTTGTGTTTGTTTTATTTTATTCGCTTCATAATGAAGAAAGGTATGTCAATTTTAAGTATTTTAGTCGACAAAAATATAACAAGACTTTCTTATCATAAGCGTGGAGGAATAAAATCTTAAAACATTTGTAAATAATTATACAATGGCCGGTCGTAGCGCAGTGGGACAGTATCTGACTGTAAACACGATCGGTTGTGGGTTCGATCCTCACTCGGGGGAGAGATTATATTTCAATTATTTTTACTTCTTCGCTATCGTAAAGACAAAGTGCGACGTTGATTTCCACCACTCAACACGAAATGTCTCGAATTCGGTGGAAAGCGAAGTACGGAGTGTCTAAACACTAGGTACTTTCTGTCTAAAAAAATATATGATTGAGTGTTTTATGTTACGTATTTAATTCTGTTACAGTTAATTTAAAATATATCGTAAAAAGTTTTACTATTCGTCATTTAAAAAAGAAAAAAAAACATCCGTTCCGCCATTAAAGACGCAATATCTCGAATTCAACGGAAAGCAAACTTTGGAGTGTCTTGACACTGGGCACTTCTTGTCTATCCTGCTAAGCCGGATAAAAGCGTTAAGCTAAAAGAAATATTGTTTCTGCTTTCTATGTAAATAACTACAGATTTTTTAAGACAAAGTGCGGCGTTAAGGCTCGGTTTTGGGCGGCAAGTAGTTAACGGAGTTTCCTGATATTAGATAGATATTATTTTAACTACCCTGTTATGTGGAAGAAACCGTGATTCTGAAATAAAATGTTTAAGTAGTTATTTACTATAATATAAAAAAATAAAATATTATTAATTAAGTACATAAGAAATAATTCAGTATTTAAACTAACTAAACTTTAAATAAATATTACTATTTTCAAAAATAGAAGTCGTGCTTGCAATTTGCCGACGGCACTTTAAACACTACAAATGTTCCATTTTCATTGTAAATTTTGCAAAAAGATATATATTATTATTAAATAAATATATTTTAATATAAAAAAGGTTATTAAATAATTTTATTTAATAAAAATATTATAACATAATAAAGAATCGTTAGAAAATACGTGATAGAACAGTAAAATATTTAAGTAGCATGTACCTGATGTCCTTGCTAGAATAATTAGGACACACACACAGGCCAATTAAGTTTTTAATTTACATTATTATTATTAACTTGATGCTTCTTTACAGAACTGTCTAGAAAGACAACATAATGACATTAGATTCCGTTTTCTTTCTTTAACTAATTTTAGATATTAATAGCGGAAATCAACGCCGTATGGTGTAAAACAAGTTTTTAAATACAAACATAAATATATAAGCATTAACAATGACATAGATCTTTCCAATGATACTTAGAAGAGAACATAAAATGGAAAAAAAAAACAAAATATATTTTTTTAATATATTTTATTCAAACATTTATATGTAACATATCTATATACATATCCTATACAATCACATCAGTTAAACAAGTCTTTAGGTATAGTTACACAGTCAGACATGCAGTATTTAAATAACTATTATAATCGACTCTTATTAGATAAGAATTGCGTAAGAATACATTATATATATGTATGTATATATATATATATATATATATATATATATATATATATAAATTTCCAATCTCATGTAAATATGTATATCGCACCTTCATTGTAGTAGTTCAATTCAAAATTCATACATTTTAGTAAACGCCTCCAAAACAATAGAAGAATTAGTCCTTTTTAAGTGGTACGACAAAAAATAACCAGAAACAATACGTTTAGCCTTTTCTGGCTTAAAAAAGTCAATTTAGTTTTAATATAAGAATGTACGAATATCTAAATATTTACAAATTTCAATGTACTTTTCTTCTTAGTTCCTTGAAAAAAGCCACTTTAATTCTAAAGGTGTCATTTCTGTTTTCAAAATATCCACAAAACATAACTCATATTAATTATTCATATTAATTAATCTAGTTATAAAAGAACGGACAGTTTTTTCTTCTAAATTATTAGTTAAGTTATTAAGTTTTTTTTGTATAAGATAAATATAGATACGTAATACGTAAAAACATTAAAAACAATAGATTATATTCAATATAATACAATATGTACGTGAAATTATGAAACCCAAAAGAAATTGTAACAATTTTGGTTCCCAAGCAATTTTATTCAAACCAAAACATATCTTTGTATTACATACTGTTATACTGGAACAAGTGCTTATTAAAATTTTAATAGCTATTTTTTTTTTCTTGTATAGAAAAAATTATATAACATAATTCTATACCAAATTCCGATTAGCACCGGTATTTTAGATACGACTCCTTCTAAATATATAGTCATTCTAAATATATAAATAAATTCCATATATTTTATATTATACAATTACAAAAATAATTGTTTAATTTATGAAATTATTAAACAACAATAAAACATGGAAATAGATATAAAACACAGCCTATCTAATATTTATTAGTTATTAATAACTACATATATGTGCCTATTAAAAAAATAGTTCTTGAATTGTCAAAGCTCACATAAGGTTTGAACCCACTACCCTCAACCATGTACACAAAATCCTCCAAAATATCACTGCGATATTTTTGAAAAAAACGTATAATAATTTGAACGCAGCGGGATTCGAACCCACACCTCTTGGATACCGTCCAAGTTTTTATACGTTTTTTCAAAAATGTTTTCTAATCCTAAGTGTAGAATAACACTTTAAAAATAGTAAATATCACTGCGATATTTCAAAATTATTTTGCTCAGCCATTTCATTTAAAATAATTTCCTGAATTTTATTCCTGACGACCAACTTCCTCCACGGTTCTAATTCTCTAAAGAATGGCGTCAACGATTGCAGAAACATTGCATCATAGTCAACTGACAATTTTACTTTTTTTTCTGGCCCCACATCGAGATTGTTCACGGAGGCGCGTCGTTTAGAAATATTATTTTCTATTAATACTTCGTATAAATCCTCATTTTTGTCTTCCTCCTTGATTATAACTGTATCTGTGCTTTCTTCACCCGATGTGTTATTATCTGTAGGATCCGACCTATGGAGGAACCATAGAGTTTTGAAATGCCGCCATTTACCGCCATAATCGTCTGGAGTCTGACTTTTACATTTCTTTTCCGCTCTCTTGAAGAGGTCCCGTAGATTTTTCCACTTGGCTCGTACGACGTCCTCTGAAAGGATAATTAAAGGATTAGTTTTTTGTTAGGACAGCTTTTAAGTGAGTATTGTGAGGTTTTAAAAAACATGTATGTATATACAAGACAACTTTCTAAGAGACATTTAAGATAGCTGTAGGTTTTTTCTTAAGGTAAATTTTAGGATCAAAATATAAATATATCCGAATATTTTTGTCGACAAGTTGTACCAATACATTACTATATACTTTCCTTGTTTGTTATTTATAAAAGATGTTTGTAGAGTCATGCTAGATACATGATTACTATAATATTAGTAAATATAAAAAAAAACGTAAAATCTTAGAAATAATAAAACCCCAAAATCTAATATTAACAGATTAAATTTATAAAATGCTAACGATCAACGTTTTCACCGTCGAGCCATCCGGAACTAGTTGTACATATATATATCAATAAAATATATTATTTTGAGTAGACTCGTGAGTTTATTACTTAAATAGAGGTATAAAATGTTATGGCATTATAAAGTCTATGTGTGTCATAAACACCACTATTATTGATATACATTGCTCGAAACCATTATTTTTGTCTTAGAATAAGTATCTATAACATACCTACCTACATTACCTACACAATAATGTGGGTAGGTATGTTATCGACATACCTACCTACATTATTTTAAGTATATTTATATGTATATGTGTATATTTATTGTACTAGTGTTGCTTACGCAAATTATACAGACGGAGGAGTGTCTAATTTAGATTATAATTTATTTTAAGAATAGCAAATAGGCTTTTATTATAGTAATTCACTAGACAAATATTGTCTACTGTACTGTGTGTTAAGCACCTGAGTAGTGGAACTAAACGCCGTAACGTGTTCAAGCAAGTTTTTCGAGTAAAGTCACATATTTCTTTATTGTATCACGAACTTGTTTAATTTCTTACGAGGTTCATTTCTCTGTACACCAAGGTTTTTATGCACATTTTTATTTTCTCTCTAATATCAAGTACGAACGTTAATCGTCGCCTACAATATAACGTCTACATAAAAATATTTACTATAATATTTTATGTTTAATCAATTGAGATCTGTATTAAATATGATTTTAACGTCCTTAGCAATGATTGTTTATTACAAAATTTGATTTTTGATTTTGATATGTACGATTATAAATAGCAAGCAGGTAGTCAGAGAAAACCCAGTGTCAAAAAACTCCGTTGACTGCTCTCCGTCTGAAAATCGAGATATTGAGTGTAAAGTGGCGAACTCAATGCGCTTTGCGTTATTAGAGCGAAGGAACAGAAATAAATTATCCTATTGCAATTCAAATGTTTGGGTATTGTGAATTTTACATTTGTAACTATAACAGTTACTAATGTAAATTAAATATTTAACTTATCGAGGTGACCACGGTCCATTATAAACTAGGTAGTGTTCGAAATGTTGGCTTTTCTAAAATGTATTTACGAATACCAAAATATACGCGATTTATCCGTTTACAATAGTTTCATTTAAAACTAAAGTAGTTTGAAGTAGAACTTCGATTAATTTCATTATTTCTTGGCGATTTAGTTAGTAGAAGCGCGTTTAGTTGTGGGTTCGATTGTTATTCGGGATCATTAAATTATTTCCATTTCGCCGTTCCAGTTAAAGAAAGGAAGGCATTTTTCCAATCAACCTGCCATGTCTCGATTCGATTCGATAATGGTGAATCTTGATACTAGTCTTTCTCTCCGCGTGTCCAAAAGTAAGGATTACAGAATTATATATTAAGTATTTTTTTTCATTGGTAATGGAATTTAACTTGTTTATATTTGTAACAAAGTAATATATTATGTTATTGATTATGTTATTTCAATGTTTTTATATAGATTTATGTAACGTCACGTACATCACACGGTGTTTGTAATTTTTTTGTATATATATATATATATATATATATATATATGTATGTATGTATATATATATATATATATATATATATATATATATATATATATATATATATATATCTCCTTTTCCTGTATAGTAGTTCGTAGTAGTGTAAGTTTATATTATAAAAACATAATACTAACTCAAACGTTTTAAAACAGATATGAAATTACTTAGCATTTTTAAAATGTTTCTAAACTACGTTGCATTTTGGACACCTTAAAACGAGGGAACGCCGAATTTGAAACGCTGTTAAAAAAGTTATATTTACATTGTTTTAATTTCTAGGTTCTGTTAAGACAAAGTGCAACGTCAAATCACGCCCACAACACGCATTATATAATATGAGTACAGTTCTTTATATATGGCGCTCCGAGCATGCCAGTAGAGAACAAATCACTTGGCCAATGTTCGCCAAATGTTCGGACAGAAAGTAAGCGAGTGTCTTGACAATAGATTCTCTCTGCCTACTTTACAGAGTAGATTCTCTCTGCCTACTTTACAGGAAAAAGCCTGTGAAACCCGTTAATTTTCGTTTCATAAAGCATAGGTACTTCTTAAGAAGTTATTTTAATATAAATCTAATGTCTAAAAAAATAGGATGGTGATGGTGATGACATAGTTATTCTTAAGGACATACATTAATTGTTATTAACTCACGAGGAATACGCCAAACTTGATCTGAAAATGTTTGAAAGGTGGAATGTATTACATCTTGTACCGTTCGCCTTGACTCGACGTGATATTATACCATCAATTTATCAAAAAAATTCTTTAAAAATTTATTAAGAAAAAAATATAAAATAAGATCATTGCTTTTCACGATTTTTTTTACACATTTTACATGAAACTATTTTAAAGGGATTAATCGTGTATAATTTGGTATTCTAAAATGATTTTTTGGAAATTTGACGTTTCGAACACTTTACAGTAGTCTGTGGTCACAGGTAGACTATGTATATAGAATTTAAAAACACTAGATCCTTTCTGCATCCCTGCTTACGCTGCAGAATGTATTTATTTTCATTTATATAATAAATGTTTTAAATTAAAAAAAAAACAAATATAGTTGTTTTATATACAAGTTGCTACAGAATGATAAAAGATCTAGATATATTTCGTTTATATCAAATTAATTACTATTTAATTATTATTAAAATGAAAAAAAAGTGCGTAAAAATATCTTTGTCCACTCTAATATAGCTTAGTTCTTTAACAATGACATTAGGTACAATATATTCATTCAATATATATTTTTTCTCAATAATACGTCAAAAGCAATCAATTAAATTGTTTGTTATACATTGCCCATTTAAGTGTTGGCATCTGTATGTCTTTTTATAATACTTATAATTTTTCTTTACGCTACGGTTTTCAATGGAACTAAAATACCTAACTTTTCATTATTTGTCGCCTTGTTACACTTTAATTGTTTAAAATTACAATCATTTGTTTTTTTTTTAACTTTACGTTATAGAATTATACATTATGATAATCTATAGACAAGTAAACATCATTTTTAATCTAAAAAATATATACTTAAAGTCTCAGTAAAACGTTTATTTTAAAAAATACCTAAAATAAACATAAATCAATTGTCATACAAAAATAATAATATTTGTTATCTGTATTATTTGAAAGAAGAAAATGATTAGGAAGGATTTATGTATATACTATATTCATTTTTATCCTGTGACATATTTATCTGTCAAAGTAAGTAAATCTCAGTAAGTGGGATTGGTTTGAAAATTTGTACGCGTGTCCGGTATCCGATTAATTCGAAAATACATTTTCCGTAAAAATGTAGAAAATAATAAATTGTGATTATTTGTTAAAAGAGTTAAAAAAATTAGACATTACACATTTACCATTTATTATAATTCTATTTACTGGGCGAATTTAAATCTTGAATGAATTATGTACAGTATTAAAATATTTTTTTACTTAGTGTCAAGTTAGTAAATATTTTTTAGATGTAATATAAATAATTGAATACTTGTTATTTGTTACAGAAGCTATCGTCGCGCAGTAGAAGTCGTCTGACTGAAGAACGCTATAAGTCGTGGGTTCAATTCCCACTCGGGGGAAATAATTATATTGAAGTTTCTTTTCATTTCTCCGTTCTGGTAAGACAAAACGCTGCGTTGAGTTACGTAGCACGCAATGTCTCGGTTTCGGGAGGAAATCAGTAAACGGGTTGTTTTGACACTAGGTTGTCTCTGACTACCCTGCTAGGTGGGGTTAAGCGCGAAGCTGCTTAAATACTTATAACGTTAGTCTATGGTAGAAACTTCACCATACTCACGTATTTTTTAAAAACATACCACTATCGCCATCTATCGTATAATAGCTTATTTTTTTTAATCCCTTCTCACAATATTTACCTGGAAGTTTTAGTATAGATGATATCTCCTCCCACGCCAACGCCAGTTTGCCTCTATCATTGTAAAATTCACAGTCGAGATCCCACAAACATCTACGTTTTTTAACTTCATTTATAAGACTTATTACTGATTTCTCACTTATTAACACTTTTCTTGCCGCCATTTTATTTTGTACATATTAAAACGGTAGTAAATAATTTTGTTCATTGATACACTTTGTAACTCACTTTTAGTTGGTTTTGCAACAAAATTAAAAAAAAATCTGTATTATATTTATTTAATGAATAACTTATAAACATAATATGAAAATAATAATTTAAACGCGCTATCACGCGACAAAGCCCGCGCGGCAACTAAGCAATAAGGATCAATGTAGCGCGTGTGGTCGCGGCGTCGCGCGACGTTGCCGTCCCGTGCGACTTGAATACGTCGCGCGCTTTGACCGATAAGTAGTATTGTATAGATAATGCATTTCTAGAAGTTTCTACAGTATGAATGGAATTTTTTTTTTATTTTACACTTTTTCCTGTGTAGCAAGTATCGGTAAAGGTATCCTAAGGCTCTCCGCTTTCAAACTAAATTTGAGATATCTCGTGTTAAATGGCAGTAATTAGCGGTTTACGTTAACAGAACATCAAAAATAGTTAAATATAATTTTTTCTTGAGTAGAAATCAAATCTACAACCAACGGATTTACAGTCACACGCTGTCCCGATTCCCTTTGCGTCAGTATGGCCTGGCTGTTGCATGTTCGTAGATGTACTAAACGCGACTCATTGATATATGTTCTAGTGTTGTTGTGTTATGAATATTAATCTAGAAATTTATTTATTTATAATAATTTTAATATATATAAAAGAAACAGATATTTTATCTGTTTGCTAATAACAATGTTATAAATTACAATAATTATTTCGTTTTAGTGACATCTGTCTTATTTCTTAAGAAATAAAAGGCTTCTTTATCGTCTGCATTGCTAGTTAAGTAAGCTGCTAATAGATGGCATTACTTGCTTAAAAATATAGCTTACCAAAATATCATTTTATATATAAAATGTAACGGTAATATACAACACTACTTTATTTTAATTGGCACAGATTAAATTCGTGAGAGCTAATCTGAACCGATAAGATATAAATTGTCTGTTGTTATAGATTATAACATATTAAATAAAAATTATGTAAAAAAAAATAGGAATTGAATCATATTTTGCATTTAAATATTTAAAATGTAACGTAAATATTTAAAATTAAAGAGACAGTAAAAATAAAAATTTTGAACTTGTAGTCTGTTATTTTTTATTAATTGTGAATATAATCTAAATAAGGTTTTAGTTATTATAATTTTCCTATTTATTTTATGGATCATACGAAAGAAAACCAACATTTCCGTTCACATTTTATTTAGAGACATCGGTATAAAATATATGAGATATAAAACAGCACAGTCGTAATTAAAAATTAAAATATATCAATATACGAATATAAAAGTTCGTTTTAAAGATGATTTAAACACGTTAAGACAATTCTTTAGAACAAAAAAAACATAATTACAATCAAAATTTGATTATTTAAGAGTGCGTTCAAGAAAAACTGAAAAAAATAAAACAACTTTTAGGTAAAATGGCGAATTCACTGTGACGTTATTTAAATAAATAGATGATTATTTAGATTTTAAAACCTTACAAGTTTACTTTATCACAGTGAATAGAGCTTAGATATAGGAGAGGGGTCCTTAAAAGGATGTGAAGAACGAAACTATTCAATTTTATTTCGTCGTAATTATAGAACGAAGTAGAATTTTCTAACAATCCTTTTAAACCTAAGTGTGCGAATATTTTTATATATTTAGAATAAATATTGAATATTGGGTGAGCAAAGTGACGAGTGAAGACATTATGGAGTGGCAGAACTCAACGCCGCACTTTGTCTAATAATAATATAATTATATTCTTGAATGGTTTTCGAATCCACATTCATTGTGTTTACAACCAGATGATTTATTATATATTATATTTATTTATTATTGATAACTTAATAAGGAGTTGTTAAAAAGGTACATAACGATAATTGATAATTAATTTGAAATATATTACTTACAGTATTCACATAGTACAGTATGATCATTGAATATCTCAACCGCAGTCAACATCTCTGTTCTATAATTACGACAATATTAAAAAAAACGAAAACACAGATCTTTAACATTAAATTGTTTACACATTTATAATATACACTTATCTTATACTAATCAATTATATTATATAATGCGTCCATAAAACCGATTTTGGCGATTTTGATACACAAAAAGCGGAATGTACGCCATGACTGGACCGCCTCAATGACTTATGCTACACACTGATGACATTAAATAATTAATTAAATAAATTACAAGGTAAAAGCGATTGGCACGAGAAGCTTAAATCATAATAACTCGCTCTCAACTTATCAATTGTAATAAAATAAAATTTAAATTTATATTAATCAATAACTTAAAGAATAAAATAACAACTTTTACTATTATAAGTCGAGCGAATGAGCTTTCCATGTAAATTCCTTTGTAGAATACAATTCCTTATTAATTTCGTAATATACATTTATGTTTGTATGTATGTATGTAACATGAAAGGTCTCATATGAACATATTTGGCACGGCATAAAGAAAATAAATATAATGCACTTGTAGATTTTAATAATTAAATTCGTTTAATTGTTTTTTTATTATTTAATAAAATTAAGTTTGGCAACATTTTCAAAAACATATGTCAAATTCCAAAAAAAATAACTACATTTATGTATATTTGTAGTCTGTTTTATAAATTTTTTAAAATTTCATCACGCGGCCATTATAAGGGCATCTAAAGAAAATTTTCACGATATTTTCTTTTTTCTTACATTTTATTTGATTATTTTTTTATTTAAATTTTAAAACACTTATAAATTGAAAAGATTTCCGATATGCCTTTCATTTCTCTAATAACACGACTATTAAGTATCAAACTGATACTCTACTAGCCCGTAACAAAGAACGCAGTCAGAATCATCTTTTTATTAAATGAATTAATAAATAAGAATGAAAGTAAAACCAAACTATGTTATTAAAATTACTGCGTTTTTTGCAGGCGGTAGAGATTGCTTTGCGAATAAAAGCTTACTAAATTATATTATGACTAGATATTACGCAACATCAATTTTTATACTTATTTTATACGAACATAATTACTTGGAATACTTATCTATTGGATATTTGACGTAAACGCGTACTAATTAGTCATAAATAGTTAAGACTTGATTAGTTTTCAGTGTGAAAATAGTTTGAAATAGTCAAATATCTCAAAAGTTTACAGTTAGTACGTAGAATGTCTTATAATGATACCAAAAGTGCCCCATTTTAACAATCGACCATAAATTGATAAAAATATAAAATACGTAAATTAATTTTATCTATGGGAGAAATGATATGATTTATACATTTTATAACGAAGCTGTAATCTACGGCAAGTTAAAAAAAACTATAAACTAAATAGTACAATTTAGCAGCCGCACTAAGAGACGATAATTATCTTTTAACTGATTTTAAATATACAAATGCATGTAATGTTATCAGATATACCAGTTTCCGTATAATTTTTAGGGTTAATTAATGACTCTGCGTGCGACTGTAGGTATTCATACAATTTAATGTTCATTTAAATGGGACATCGCTCCCTTGAGAATTAAGTATAATTCGATCTTTTGTATGACGCTTACATTACATGGGATGTTAAAATAACCTGTACAGGGATCAATATCAATTCAAAACTATTTATAAAGGAAATATATCAAAAATTATTTAAATAATCTGCGAATTTTACTTTAGAACACTTCTCAGTCTCTTAAGATAAAAATGTCGAATTTGAATTTGAACTAACTTCAACTAGAGCGAACGTGTAAACGATAGTGTGGATAGTAAAGAAACACGACGAATTCAAGTTATCTACACACACGTAAGTTACGTAAACATTTTACATCAACATTGGTCTACCTCATGTTTTTTTAAATTTAATATTAACAGCAAAGACGACATCTATTACATCAATAGCTATATATATATATATATATATATATATATATATATATATATATATATATATATATATATATATATATATATATATATGTATGTTTGAACCAGAAAATATTATAATTTTCAATTACATACACTTGTGAATGGATACCCCAATCGTTTATAACTTATTAATTACTAACATATACTTATATTATACTAAAGTTGTATATACTTTTAGAAATTATTTAAATCGATATTTTTATTTTTTTTTTTGAAGATTTACACCAAAAAATCTTAGAAGTGATGCAATTGAGTGTTTTCTTTATTGGTTTATTTAAGGAGTAAAGATAAAAAAATAACTTTTAAATATAGATATGTATCAGAATATGCATATATGTATGTTTATATGTATATAAACCAATCTTTTATATTAACGTTTTATAAAATAATACATAGAAAAATACTTTAAGCTCCAAGTTTTATGCGGAAACGGTACATGGCTGTAAACATGTGTTCGTAGAAAGTGTTTTGGGAAGATATTGTTTGAGCTGTATTCAGTTTCGGCGGACGGTAAGGAATTAGAGTACTGTCGGGTTAATTTCGTTACTTTCCAAAGGTTACCTAAATAATAATATGTGATATAGATTTTCATATTATTCGATATATAATATACACTAGTCATACCTAAAGCAATCTATCAAGGGATATCTCAATTGTAAAATCTTCAAAAATATTATATTTAACTCAAAAACGTAAATTATATACGTTAATTACAAACAAATGTTTTGTCAAAGCAATAAATATATATATATATATATATATATATATATATATATATATATATATATATATAAGGGTAGTTCTATTTAATATGATATGTTGCCAATAATCAATCGTTCAAACAAATAGACAGAAACATGACGAACGAATAATCTTTTTAGTTCAAAATGGAACTATCTAGAACGCTATAATGCTAAGAAAAAATTATACATACATACCGACTTCCAATTGGAAGTTACGTATATAGACTAAACATCCATTCTTACTTAAATACTATTTGAGATAAGGATATATGAAAAAAAGTTTCATTTTCTCTCCAATTAAAGTATAGGGTTTCCAAATATCAATGTATAAAGGTACTAAAACATTTACCTAAAAGACAAAATAGAGTCTGAAATAAAATACTAGAGTACTGTATACATTCACATACATTTGAAATCGCAACAACTTCAAAGGGAATTTACTGCTAATATTTAAAAAAATCCACAAGAAATATCTTTATCCAATACAATTCTGTTATTTCTCTTATTATGGTAGAGTATGATGTGAGGTGAGGAAATCCATAGAAATGGTCATCTCCCTTGATGTAATGTATTGAATTGTAGTTTACTTATTCTTTGGATCATAGTAACTGTACTTTTCGATAATGTAACAAGCCAAAGAGCTTTGCTGGATTTCTAGTTAATATCGTCATCTAGATGTTATTTTAGACCAGAGCTTTCGTCTCACATAAGTAAATCTTAAATTAAAATAAATATCTAAAATAAGTTTTGTTAAAGAAAGCACAGATAATTCTAATACGAAACGTCTGGGCTTTTATATGAGATGTTTATATTTTATTTATATAGTTAGATCTAAAAAATAACATATGTCCTGTTTTTTTATACGAATATAAAGTTGTTGCGATTATTCATCATTAAATATTACATTTAAAATGGTCTGTTTAAGTGTCGCTGACGACTGATGGCTGTTTAATCAAGTCAGCGTCTTGGACGCTCACTTGCGCCTTCAGCTTGGGCTTGTCTTCCTTGCGGGCCACGTGGTCGTGGCCGTCCACCACACTCACGCAATTCTTCTGATTCGAACGAATCCTCTCGTCGTATTCTTCACGGAACTTCATGTTGTACCAGTGCAGGCATAAGCATCTGGAATATAGGATAAAAGATTTTATTTAATTTAAACGAAATAATAATTTTTTAGGCTTCACATTTTTATCTCGCATAACTGGGTAGACAGAAAGTACGTAGTGTCAAGACACTCCGCACTTCGCTTTACAACGAGTTCGAGACATTGCGTGTGTGGTGTGTGTGGTGTATGTGTGGTGTGTGTGGTGTATGTGTGGTGTGTGTGGTATGTGTGTGGTGGAACACAACGCTGCACTTTGTTTTACCAGATCGAAAAAAGAGATTTTTTGCTTTATAAATATATCCTTTTTTGCGTTGAGTTCGACCGTCAACACGCTCGTCAAGTTTTTTATTAGTTTGTGGAATTTTTGAAAGGGTTTGATGTAAGCTCTAGTATGACCATATTTATACTAGCTTTACGCTTTTATCTCGCCTAGCAGGGTAGACAGGAAGTATCTAGGGTCAAGATACTCCATAATCCGCTTTCCGACGACATCGAGACATTGCGTGTTAAGTGGATGTATATAGATTATATATACAATCTATATAAATAAAAAGGAAATGACGTTGTTCAGACCCGCTAAAACCCGAGATCGCCTGAACAGATTTAACTAATTTTGATTTTTATATACTTTTAGAAATCTAATGAAGGATTAAAAGTTAAGAAATCATAAAGAAATTATTATTATATATACTATTTTTAAAGTGCTAACATTTGAACGCAGCAGGATTCGAATCTGCGCCTCTTGAAAACCGTCCAAGCGCTCTGACCGTCTAAGCCATGTGTTCTACTACTGGCTGCGTTGAACTTCTTATACGTTTGTTACAACTTATTTACGTTGCTAGCATCTTGTTAGAGATTTTTAACAAATTTATGCTACACAAAGATTATTAAGAAAAAATCGTTTAACAAAAGGGATTGCTATTTTATTTAAATAATATTATTATACATTTTTCAAAACTGTTTTTTAAGAAAAATAGTAAAAAATAGATTCATTCATATAAATTATATTCACCCATGCAAACTTTTCGTGCCTGTCGAACAGCGTTATAAATTACGTATTAGAGAACATAGTTTTTAAAATATGAAATATTAAGAGATGTAGGATTTAAAGATAATTAGGAATTCTTCAGTTTATTCTTTTATAGCATTTTTTATGTTGCAGTGGGACGGTGTCTCACTGTAAACGCGATCGGTTGTGGGTTCGGACCCCACTCAGGGAAATTATTATATTTAAATTATTTTCATTTTCTCTCTCTACAAGGTCAAAACGCGGCGTTGAGTTCCACCACTCAACACGCAATGTCTCGAATTCGGCGAAAAGCGGAGTATGGAGTATCTTGACACTAAATATTTCCTGTCTACTCTGCTATGCGGGATAAAAGCATGAAGCTAGTATAAATATAGTTACACTAGAGTTTACATCAAACCCTTTGGAAAAATTCCACTAAGTAAAATAAAACTTTAAAAGAGACGTATTATTTTTTCCATGAAATCAATTAAAACAAACATCCATTACGTTGAAACGTCGTAATAGTTCAATTAGGCTAACAGGTCTATCTCCTTAATAACTTCAAGTAAAAGCTGTTGCATCGAGCTTTTATGGCTTCGAAGTTACATTAATATCGACAAACGAGCTAATGATATTGGAGTGAGACAGCCTCTGACTGTAATCGCGATCGGTTGTGGGTTCGATTACTACACGAGGGAGTGATTATATATAAATTATTTTCACTTCATCGATATGGTTAATCAAAATGCGGCGTCAAATTCCACTACTCAATACGCAATGTCGATAAAAGCGTTAAAGTACAATAAAAGTGAATATACGTTTTGGGATAAAAAAATTAATTAATTTCATATAAGTATTAAAACTTTTAATATATACGTTTTTAATTTTTAATTTCACGCTTTTATCCCGCATAGCAGGGTAGACAAAAGTACCTAGTGTCAAGACACTCCGTACTACACTGAATTCGGGACATCTACGGGCCGGAGGTATCTCGCAGGTCATGTTTTAGCCATTATTGCACCAAGATACTTACCACGAATTTAAAACAGCAAATCTTTATCAATATAGATGTTATTGTGATTATCTACATCCGTCATGTAATGTTGGTAGAAAAGGTAACATACTTTATTAAATAATTAAAATATTGTTTTTTTATGTGCCAATTTCAATGAGTTTTTTATTAATAAATAAAACTTATGAATTAATAAATTAATCCTTTTTGTTTTGGCCAAATTTACGAGTGTACAATGTACGTATTCTGAATATAAGATGAAATACAAACTTTAATTTTTACCACATGATGACTGAAACTGTATATTTGTAACACCTGAAAATCAATAATTTTAATAATCTTTTTAAATGAAACTATATTAAATGGACTAATCGTGTATATTTTGGTATTCGAAAATACATTTATTAAAAGCCGATGTTTCGAACACTTTACAGTAGTCTGTGGTCAGTAATCAATTTTCAGAATGTACTACAAAATCCAGGACAGTACAAGAAGTATTTAAGAAAAAGATAAATAGAAGATAGATAGAAGGCGGTAGATTAATATAATTAATTCTGCCTGTAAAGTGTTCGAAACGTCGGGTTTTAAAATAAAAATCTATTTTCAAATACCAAAATGAAGGCAAATAAACCATTCAAGCTATGTAAAAATGGCCACAATCAAAGATCTTATTATTTACTATAAACTTATTATATTGTATAAATTTTGATTTACAAAATATAAAAAGTTTTCTTTTAATAATTAATTAATTAATATTTACTATTTTTTTTAAAGTGTTATATCACACTTAGGATTAGAAAACATTTTAGAAAAAACGTATAAAAATTTGAACGCAGCGGGATTCGAACCCGCGCCTCTTGGACGGTATCCAAGAGGCGCGGGTTCGAATCCCGCTGCTTTCAAAAATTTTTATACGTTTTTTCTAAAATGTAATTAATTAATTTCCTTAAAAAATCTTTGAAGAATTCACCTTAGAACAGCACCCAACACTCCAATCCCAACTAATGCTGCGCCCGCGCCCATCAAGTAGTAGCGGTGTTGAGCTGCCTCCGCACCTGGTGACAGCTGGACCAGTCCCACCACTAGCACTACGATGCCCAGGAGAAGAGAGCCCACTATCGCGTGCAATGCTGCTACCTGCGTGAAATATATTATTATAAAAAAATTAGCTTCACGTTCCCATCCGCAGAACCATACAATAGATTAAGTTACGAATACTCAAATGCTATTATTGGTTTCTCTTAACAACAAAATAAATACCGACTTTATTTTACTATTTTGAATATGTTTTTTCACACTTAGCTTAGAAAATATTTTTGAAAATACGTTTAAAAATTTGAACACAGTGGGAATCGAACTCGAGACTCTTGGAAACCGTACAAGCGCTCTGATCACTGAGCTCTCGCTCTGAGCCATGCGTTCATGCAACATTTTTATACGTCTTTTAAAAAATATACTTTTTTTTTTATTTCCCGCTTTTATTACGCATAGCAGAATAGATAGGAAGTACATACATAGTGCCAAAACACTTTGGAATCCGCGTTCCGCCGAATTCGAGACAATACATGTTGCGAAGCGGAGCTAAACGCCGCACTTTATCTTACCACAGCCACAATGAAAATAAGTTAAATATCATTCTTTCGAATGGGAATCGAACCCACAACCAACCGTGTTTAAAGTCAGACGCTGTCCCACTTAAACCGGCCTCAAGTTATTTAATTAAACAACTCTAAACCCGATGTATATGATTTTGATTTCTTTTACAGGAAATGCTTCTGGTAAGAACTCGAACAATGCCTATCCTGCTTTGAGGGAAAATATAAAAATCTGAAAGGCTTCAATTTGTGTTGACAGAATAACAAGTCTTTTCTTTTTTTTAGCTTCACCCATTTATCCCGTATAGCAAGAAAGAAAGAAGAAAGTACCTAGTGTCATGACACTCCGTACTTCGCTTTCCACCGAATTCGAGACATTGCGTGTTGAGTGGTGGCACCAACGTCACACTTTGTCTTACCAGAGCGAAGAAGTGAAAATAATTTATATATAATCACTCTCTCGAGTGGGGATCGAATCCACAACCGATCGCGTTTACAGTCAGACGCTGTCCCGCTGCGCCACGACCGGCCTCGAACGGCCTCAAACAAATTGATTCTCTATAAGACGATCTGAACGATATAGATAAGCGTAGCTTAAATTTTTTATAGCCGTAAGAATTAAACAAACAAAACCATTATAAAGTTCTCACATACATAATTAATTAACAAGGCAAAATGTTTTTAAATGTTTTTATTATTTAAGAAATAAGCCATATCTTTTTTTCCTATGTTCAATGTATCGTGTGTGTGTGACTATATATATATATATATATATATATATATATATATATATAATAAAAAATATCTTTATTGAAAATGTACATAAATTTCAAATAAAAATGAATTTATTTCAAAAATATATTTTAATAGTAACTTCAAATCTAGACATCAGACTGAATTAAAATAGTACATCTTTCCTAAATTTTAGATATTACGCGTTGAACGGTAAAATTCAACGCAGCGTTATAACCAGAGTAAGGAAATGAAAATATTAAGGAATCTTGTTAACCACTAATACTGCTATCGTACTTCAATGATCTTGTATAATATACCATTTTTAATCTAGAAATCCTCACCATTCATAGCAAAAGATTTTAAATTACTTAGAAATGTAGGGTATAAGGTTTGAAAACTGTAACTAGGTCTTCAAAATGTCAGCATATAAAGCTCTAAAGGGTGAAAACGAACTTTTAGAAAAGTGTAAATGTGAAAAGTACGTACATAAGTGTAAAGAATTTCTATAGACGTGCATACAAACTAATAAGTAACGATATTACTGGAGAACTAGATACAAGAAACTATAATAGTTTGGGTTTAAATAATGTTGGAAATTTAAATCATATTTTCGCTTGAACCATGTGATCAGATTAAACGGTGTTAAGTTACGCTCTCTGAATATATTTTTAATTATTAATATAATTAATAATATTTTTTAGTTAGCGGATTTTAGTAATAATCTAGAGGTATTTGACTTAAAATATCAGAAACATTATATTAAGTAATTTTAAATACGTTATTTAGTTAAATATTGAAATAGAGGTTTAATAAATGATATGAGCCTATATCTATATTGGTTATAAAGCGTTCAAACACGCATATTAGTGAATATGAAAAAAAAGAATCAGTACATAAGGATTTTTAAACTGTTTTTTTTAAATTAATGGCTTGATTTTGCATTTTAAAGTTTTTATCGGTTATGGATTTGATCCCTACTCGGGGGAGTGATTATATTTAAAATAGTTTCACATCCTCGCTCTGGTAAAATACTAAGTGCGGCGTTAAGCTCTACCACTCACACACAGTGTCTCGAATTCGGTGGAAAGCGAAGTAAGGAGTGCCTTGACACTAGGTACTTTCTCTTAACCCTGCTATGCGGGACCAAAAGCGTGAAGCTAAAAAAAAAAACTAAAAAATTTAAGCATTTTCTGTCTAGCATTTACTTTTATGAAGTTCTCAACGTACCTTTCCACATACGTAAAGCTCGTTCCTCAGTCGGTGGTCAGGAGACGGGGTCGCATCTTCCACTCCCCGGCCGAGCTGCAAGGGCAGCTGGGAAGGCCGCCGCCCTCCCGTCCTCTTCTCAGCTCTTCGCCGCTCATGCCGAACGGCGACTGCAGGCATCGCACCAATCATTTTCGCTGAGAAATTGTTTATATGTAGATACCTACATATTTGATTATAATTTTGTATCCAGAGTTTAAAAACTATTTTGTGTTTTTTTTAAATATATATAGATGTTAGACACCAAGTTTGTATATAGATAGTTATCTCAACATGCCTTTCTTCGATTCGGTGAATATTTTTGAGTGTATATTTTTGTATGTAATATATGAGTATAAATGAAGAGTTATAATAAGATCTTTGATTTTCGTGATTTTTATACATTTTAAATGAAACTATTTTAGCGGGATTAATCGTGATAATTTTGGTATTCGAAAATACATTTTAAAGACACCTGACGTTTCGTATACTTTAGGGAAGCCCGTGGTCACAGGTAGACTAACTGTGACCACGGGCTACTGTATACCATGTATTTCGAATACCAAAATATACACGATTAATCCAGTTAAAATAGTTTCATTTAAAATGAAGAGTTGATCAATTCGATCGATTTTAAAAATCGCGTATAATGTTTTGTATTTTTTATATAAAAATCAATTTACTATTTACTGCTAAATACTTATACAGTAAGCTGTCTTTGCCTATTTACATATATATACATATAAGACCTACCTTCATCTGTAGTTATTATTGCTTTGTTCTAGGCCTATATAATTAATATTAATACTAAATTTATTCTATCCATAGGTGTCTATACATAGGTGGCCTATGTAACCTGTAGAACACATTTTATCAAATAGCATCCAATTCGTTTATTTCATGCAAACTTTCTAATCTTGACTTATTGACTATGTATATACTTTGCTCGTGTATTCTGTCAATATGGTTATTTGGACAAAGAGTTACTTTGTAGTGACTATTATTGAGCATATTTTTAGCTTCACTCTTTTATCCCAGCCACTTTTATTATAGCAGCGTAGACAGAAAGTGCCATGTGTCAATACACTCTGTACTTCGCTTTCCACCGAATTCGGGACATTACGTGTTGGGTGGCGGAGCTTAACGCCGCATTTTGTCTTACCAGAGCGAGGAAGTGGAAATAACTTAAATAAAATCACTCCCCCGAGTAGGGATCGCACCCACAACCGATTGCCAAGTCAGACACTGTTCCACTGTGCCGCGATCGGCCTCTTATTGGGTATTTGCTTTACGTATTTATCTTAACTATCTCAAAATAAATAAATACAGCAAATAGTACTATAATTATCACTACAAAGTAACTGTTTATTGAAACTTTACACCCTTCCAAAGTTAATGTGAACATGGTCGCCCCAAACAGTTTATTTGTGCATAACGTTACAATTAAGCTTCAAGCTC
This sequence comes from Dryadula phaetusa, assembly GCA_032432895.1. NCBI lineage: Eukaryota > Metazoa > Arthropoda > Insecta > Lepidoptera > Nymphalidae > Dryadula > Dryadula phaetusa. The sequence goes on from JAOYRS010000022.1 coordinate 796,223, forward strand.
TACAAATGTCTTGATTATACGGATTTGGGATCTCGTGTGTTTCCTTTTCCTTTAGTATATAATTAGACGCAAAACTTTTGTCGTTCAGTTCAACTATTACTCACGAAATATTGCGAGATGATACTAGATTCCCATTATATATCATGCGATGTCAGTAAGGGCTTGAAGGTAAAACTTTAGCGTTTTATTTGATTAGGAAACAAAATTTATAATAATAAATACATGTTAGCTTTAATGTGTATTTTAAAGTTCTTCCTTGACACTTTACGTACAAGTTCCAACCAAGCTCCCACCTTCTCTTCCTGCAACGCGACGGACTCCCACGGTGAATACTCACTCTATATAACGCTGAGAATTTTAGTATATATACATATTTTTAGTATATATTATTATATTAAATAATAAACTTACGTCTCTGGTTATCTCTTGGCTGTAATAAAGACTGTAGCATATCTGAAACAAATTAAACAAGAAATTAGTTGGTGGGAATATTTTCAAGAAATTTTAATAAGTCGTTAATGGTCTTTTTTTTATTTTGTATATCTTAATTTTTTATATCTTTCATAACAATAATGGAAGATATAGTAAGATATTTCAAAAATATATATATAAACGCTGACTAGCGACCGCTCCCACAACCATCCCGCGTATAGCTAGCACATTCTAATAACATAAAGCAGAAGAGTTTGTGTGTTTGTTTGAACGCGCTAATCTCAGGATCTACTGATTGGAATTGAAAAATTCTTTCTGTATTGAATTATTGAAAAAGGCTATAGGCTATATATCATCACTTTACGCCTAACAAGAGTGAAGTAATAATATATATTGTGAAAACGGGAAATTTTGTATATTTTTAAAGCTTACCTTGCGTGCGTCGAGTAAACGGTGAAAGTTACGCAAAAATTACGTATAACAAAAATAATTCCCTTTAGAAATCCTAAAAAAACGTACGCGATAGCATACGTCTAGCTTTTACAGTTGACTCACTAAACAATTTTTATGTATATATTTTTAGTTCTAAAATAATATATTATTTGCGAAGATGTTTTTATAAAGTAAATATTAATCCTTATCTAAATAAATAAATTATTTATCCTGGACACTCATTTTTAAACTTGCTTTTTTTTAGTTTCAAGGCACTCTGTACTTATCCGAATTACGCATTTTTCCGAATCCAAGACATTGCATGTTAAGTGGCAGAACTCCACGGTGCGCTTTGTCTTACGAGAGTGAAGAAATGAAAATTATTTATTTATAATCATTCCTTCCGAGGCGAGATCAAACCCACAACCGATCGCGTTTACAGCCAGACGCTGTCCCACTGCGCCACTGCCGGCCAATATACTGTACATTTAAAAAAATGAACAAGTATAGAGGCCGGTATATTTATTCATGTTTTTTAAGAAAACAGCCGATGGGCTCGATTCTCAACAGAACTACGTTCAAAGTCTAAAATTTTCGTTCAGCACTGAAAATACTGATATTTTATTCAGTAATTACTGAAATTGCTTCAAAAGTACATAAAAAGGTTGAGGCCGGTCGTGGCGCGGTGGGACAGAGTCTGACTGTAAACGTGATCGGTTGTGGGTTCGATCTTCACTCGGGTGAGTGATATTTAAATTATTTTCACTTCCTCATTCTGATAAGAAACAAAGTGCAGCGTTGAGTGCTACCATTCAACACGCAATATCTCAAATTCGGTGGAAAGCGAAATGCGGAGTGTCTTGACACTAGGTACTTTCTGTCTACCCTGGTATACGGGATTTGTTTAAAGAATAATAAAATAATGGAGTAAAATAACTTATTACCTTCTAATGTTAATAAAATTAAATAAGTCAGAACAATAAGTAAACATCATTTAGTATTTATATAGAACACGACCATTTGTTGCATTTTAATACAAGAGCAGTGTATTAAAGCTATCTACTCATGTTTGCATTTAAAAAATGCGTTTCATTTCTTACTTCTTACGAGTTGTTTTAAAATGTTTCCACTTTGAGTATAGGGTTTTGAAGCCTGAATTCGTTCTTATAAATATAATAATACTGAACATTATTTGAAAAAACGTATAAAAATTTGAACGCAGCGGGATTCAAACCTGCGCCTCTTGGATACCGTCCAAGGTGAATTCGAATCCCGCTGCGTTCAAATTTTTATGTTTTTTCAAATAATGTTTTCTAATCCTAAGTATGGAATAACACTTTGAAAATAGTAAATATAATAATACTGAATTTGAAATCTTACTTCATATATGGATTTATTTTGCGGGGCATTTACAATCCGAATACTATAACTGTAAAATAAAAATAAGCTAAGTCACTCCTTATTATATCAAATTCTGTCGAGCCATTCTAGAGATTGGTTGGAACAAACAGATAGATAGAGGACAAAAATTGTAAAAAATATATTTTTTGTATATGTACCATGTATACATGTATACATGTGTATTAGTTAAAGGCAGTTATTTTAATACTACAAACGTAAACTTTAATTATATTTATTTGTATAGATTTAGCCTTATTTTAAATTTCAATAGATTTTTTATGTATTTCTTACAGTTTCTAAAACGAAAAAACCGAAAAAATTAGTAAAAATAACATATTACAAATTAATGACAGATAATTAAGTTTAGGATTATTATTGCAGTTTCTCAATAAATTGATTAAAATAAATTTATTTCTCTTTATAAAGGAAATTATTTTAAACAGATTAATCGCGTATAGTTTGGTAGTCACCACTGTGGGCACGGACTACTGTAAAGTGTTCGAAACGTCAGGTTTCCAATAATGTATTATCGAATATACCAAAATATACGCGATTAATCCGTTTAAAATAGTTTCATTTATAACGTGTAAAATCGATCAAAAATCAAAGATCTTATTATAATTTCTCTTTGATGAAATGATATGACGCAAACATATATCACGTGACTAGCAAAAAATATCTTTATAATCTAGCAAAAGCTATAAAAATCTAGGACTTATTTTTTTTATACAGTCATCTAACACCCATACATGTGCATGTATATATGTCCATATATTTACTATATGTATTTATGTATGTGTATCTTGAAAGAAAAGCGTTTGAATGTCCGCGGTCGAGAGCAGGCTCGAGTCAACTGGGTCGCGCCGCCCGATATTTATAAAGGCTTTTAGCGAATGTGTGACATTTTAGCGCTGCGCCAAACAGTAATTTCATACTGAATTTATTATTTTCCGCAATCATTTTTTGTATAATAAAACCCTAAACTATATATATATATATATATATATATATATATATATATATATATATATATACTATGAAATATTAAGAGATAGTATGATTTAAAGATAATTAGGAAATACTTTAGTGACGTTTATTCTTTTACAGCATTTGCTTTGTGGTGCATTGGGACGGTGTCTCACTGTAAAGGCGACCGGTTGTGGGTTCGATCCCCACTCGAGGGAATGATTATATTTAAATTATTTTCACTTTCTCGTTCTCGTAAACGACAAAGGCGTTGAGTTTCACTACTCAACACGCAATGCCTCCAATTCGGTGGAAGGCAAAGTACTTGACATCAGGTACTTTCTGTCTATCCTGCTATGCAGGATAAAAGCGTAAAAAATAAAATAAATTTGTACTATATTTTTCTGTATTAGTAGAGTAGCTGATATTCTTATTAAAAGTCAAAATATCGTTTTAAAAATATCAATTTTGTAATACGCTATGTATTTAACTAATTAACAAGACAAATTTCAAAATCCTTCTTGTCTTTCTTTCAGGTAATTCCTACTTTTATCAAAATTATATTTTATACTAAAAATATAAAATTGAAATATATTTTTTCTTAATAACCACAAAAAAACCAAACATAGCAATAAAGAGAGCAAAAAAAAACCGCAATTTTGCGACATTCTACTAGTATTTTGAACAGAGCACTCCGTCATTTGAAAGGCGTCTTTGAGTTGATTCAAGTTTGCCAACCATCTGCCAACTGGGTCAGGCTGTTAACCGATATTTATGTAGTCTTTTGTTATGGGTATTGTACTAGCTATTTAATTGGCAACGCACTGGCACAGTGATTATGTGTTCATGCCAAATGGTTGCCGGTTCAATTTCTGAAGGGCAATCCGTAAAGAATGTACTTATTTTGAATGTTTTTGTACAGTTTCAACGCTTTATCCCTCATAGCAGGGTAGTTAAAGGCAACCTAGTGTCAAGACAATTTGGTGACTGCTTTCCACCCGAAATCGAGACATTGCGTGTTGAGTAACGAGTTCATAGCCGTACTTTGTTTACCAGAGAGAGCAGAGAAATAAAAAAAAAATTAATTGTAACCATTCCCTTGAACGGTAATCGAACTGACAACCAACCCCAACTACGTCACGGCTGTCAAATAAAATCTTATAAACATGAATTCAAAAAGCATGTAAAACGTGTTTAACTAAGCAAATTTGTATATAGTTTTGCTAGGTACTATTTTTTATGCTTTTCTATTTTATCTGAATACTCTACTCGTCTCATGAACTTTTCCATAACGGTTCATATAGATAGCAGAGAAGACAGAAATAATAACCATATGGTATGACATTCTGTTTTCTTTTCATATTGATACTTCAAAAATCTAATTCGAAATTTTCCCAAATGAGAATCGAACTCGCAACCATCGTGTGCACAATGATTCCAACCGACTGTTTTTTACACTGTTGCATGTTATTGGCGTCATGGACTTCAATACCAATGTCAGTCATCTTATTCATAAATATTATGTTTTCAATACAAACAGCCTAACGCGCAGTAATGATAATTTATATCTTATAAATAACCAAGTACTTGACAAGTTGAGACGGTGCCAATTTTCCAAAATATTATACTAAAGAGTGTTTTATTTGTTCTACTAACTATTGTTATATATATATATATATATATATATATATATATATATATATATATATATATATAGATAATTTATATACCGCAGATACGATACGATACGCGTCCCGTTTTTATTGACACGCACCGTTTTATTTTTTTGCGAAATTGTCTGAATTTCACTTTATTACAGTGTAAAGTTTCTTAACCTCTCATCTTGAATGGCGGAACTTAACGCCGTCCTATGGTCAAGGATAAAAAATGTTCATTCATGTATATAGACACTAACTACGAACCCCGATGGTCAGATCTATGTATATCTTAACGTTACGGCGGTTTCCATTAAGGCTGTAGTAACGACAGTAATCTTTCTTAATAAAATGTCCCTGGACTTCGCCCTTGATATCTGTTGATTCAAAATGAGCAAGACGGATTGCTATCGACTTTTATTGTATTATTCTTTATAAATACTTTATTTTGAACAAACGAACTCACGAACAAAGCGTGTATTATTATTATTACTTTATTTGTATACCACATTGTAAATAACATATAATAAAAAAAATTAAGATTGGAATAGCGTCTGACTGTAAACACGACCGGTTGTGGGTACAATCTCCACTTGGGGGAGTGATTATATAAAAATTATTATCACGTCCCTGCTTTGGTAACACTAAATGCGGTGTGATTTCTACCACTTAACATGCAATGTCTCGAATTCAGTGGAAAGTGAAGTACGGAGTGTCTTGACACTAGGATTACCAATAAAAAATAAATAATAATAATAAATAAAAAATAATATATATATATATATATATATATATATATACAAAAGACGGTCTTATTGCGAAAGAGCTATATTCCAGACAACCTTTAAGGCGGAAAGAGGCTATTGTAACAAAGAGGTAGGTGAAAAGTAATTTAAAACTAGGAACACACAATAGATTAAAAACAAATTTATATATTATATATATATTCTCAGCTTCACGCTTTTTCCTCCCATAGCTAGGTAGGGAGAGAAATCCTAGTGTCAAAACACTCCATTCATAACTATATGATACACAGATCATATCAGACTAAATTAGAATATATACTGAATTCATATCAATAGCGAAATGCCAACTTCGTTATATAATACTATTATATACCCGCATTTTTGTTTGTACATATTAATGTACATGAACGTATTTACGTTCAATGGCTTGGTGCTATCTTTGCGTTTCGGTAGTAGAGTTATAGTAATTTTTAATTTAATGTTGTTTTGAATTTAGTGTAGTTAATTGTTGAATTAAAGAGGGGTAAAACAAAAATAACAAAAAAATCAAATTATAATTATAATTGAGGCCGGTCGTGGCGCAGTGGGACAGAGTCTGACTGTAAACGCGATCGGTTGTGGATTAGATCCCGACTCGGGGAATAGTTTATATTTAAATTATTTACACTTCAACGCTCTGGTAAAAAGACAAAGTGCGACGTTGAGTTCCATCACTCAACACGCAATGTCTCGAATTCGGTGGAAAGTGAAGTACGGAGTGTCTTGACACTAGGTACATTCTATCTACCTGCTATGCGTGATATAAGCGTGAAGTTAAAAAAAAATTATAATTGTGGCGTTTACAATAAAACGCTGTTTTACTGCGCCACGATGACAGCAATTTCTAATGATTTTAATATTTCATTGAAAACAGTCTATCGTAGTAAGGAACTTTCACTAATGTGTTATTTATTTATATCTCATACTTTGGGCTGATTTAATATAGTTCGTCATCAAAATATCTATGTCATAATACCCCATAATACCCATCATATGGCATTTCCTTATATATTATAGGGAATTGGCTCTTTCCAGTTAGATAACATGAAGTAAATTGTTCATATATCGATGCACTGTAAATAATAACAGCCCCAAGTCATTTGAGTAGATGACATTAACTGTTTGTATATTACTGGCAAATAATTTCAGTATTAGTCAGGAAAGCGATATTCATTTTATATGACACTATGAGCAGGAAGGAAGAGAAGAAAGAGAAGAAAACAGAAAGAATAAGAAGAAGCCACTCTGTGTAGTTTAAGATTAGATTACAAACTGTTTCCACTGTCATCACGTGGAGGTTCGTAGAGGCATCAGTTTATATTATTTTCTCTTAATAAAAACTTTGATTTTGTCTATTTTTACACATTATAAATAAAACTATTTTAAACAGTAGACTGCGGTGACATTCAGTCGATTGTCACCTCGGTCTACGTCACGTCAGCTTTCCAAAAATGTATTGTCTTATACCAAAATATATGCGATTAATCCGTTTAAAATAGTTTCATTTAATATGACTTTTTTTTAGCTTTACGCTTTTTTTCCCCCATAGAAGGGTAGACAGAAAGTACCTAGTGTCAAGATACTCCATACTTCACTTTCCACCGAACTCGAGACATTGCGTGTTGAGTGGTGGAGTTCAACGCCGCAGTTTGTCTTTTAAATATAATCACTCCCCCGAGTTAGGATTGACCCCACAAACAATCGCGTTTACAGTCAGACGCTGTTACTCATTGATTTTCTTTTACTTAGTTATTCTATTTTAGAGATTCCCTCTTATGGGATGATTTAGAGTCTAGAACCCTTGAATTTTGAAATCAATAGAAAACGCTCATAATAATACATTATTTTTCTTCTCAACATCTCATGACTTCAAAGAAAAAAGTAAACAAAAATTGCTGCGGATTCTCTATGAGCCAACTCCTCGAGTTCTGGTGAATCAGATCTTCTAGATCTTTGAATACTATTTTAATAGAAAATAATCAATAGTAATTGACATAAATATAGTCGGCTACTTAGAACTAAGATGTACATATATTTAAGCGCGTTTTCAAAATAATTCAATTATCTGAATTGTACAAGGTACATTATGTAATTTATTATTAATATTAAACATATAAAGTAAATACATTTTACTGTATACACACAGTAAACACTTATCAAGCTCAATATTATTTCCTAAGGCGCCATGTCGTTATCTGTAAAAGGTTGACTGGGCTTTTAATTCTGTAGGCTCCTAGAATTTGATTTTTTCCATAAATATCTTTATTGTGTAAATAAATAAAAAATAACCTTTTACTATTTTTAAAGTGTTATTCCATGCTTAGGATTAGAAATCATTTATATATCATATATATAGCTGTGAACGTTAAGAGATGGCTTATGTCAGAGCTCTTGGACGGTATCTAAAAGGCGCGCGTTCGTATCCCGCTGCGTTCAAAATTTTTATATGTTCATTAAAAGAAAAAGTTTTTTACGGCACACCGATGACAAAATACTCAATTTTCAAAGTCATTTTCAAGGTAGTCTACAAGAAAACAATATAAATTGTTTTTTTTTTATTTTTTTATGACAGGAGACTTTACTGTTTTACTATAATAAAGATTTATCAAATATACTAATAAGTACATATTTTTTACATAATAAAATAGATATTAAAAATTATCATCATCCTGTACAAATTTTAGCTTCGCCTTAGATATATACATTTGTATGTACAAACGTAGAAAACAATATACAAGATGTTGAACTAGTAATATGCGTAACGAGAACACTATTTGAATATTTATTTGACAAACTGAACGTGACTCGATTATTGTGATAGCATCCCACGACCTTCAAACAGAGATGAGATGAGATGAGACGAGATGAGATGAGACGAGATGAGATGACGAGAATATAATATGTTAATACGTCTTGTGAATTGAACTGTGGCTTGGATATTGGCTCTAACTAAGATATATTAATACGCAAATTCAACATTAATTGTATTCAGTTATTCATCTTATAGAAATGTACGGCATAGTGTCTGACTGTAAACGCGATCGGTTGTGGGTTCTATTGAAATGGTTATATTTACATTACATGTCCTCGCTCCGGTAAGACAAAGTGCAGAGTTGAGTTCCGCCACTCCACACGCAATATTTCGAATTCGACGGAAGCGGAGTACGAAGTGTCTTGATACTGTGCGGGTACAGTGCCGGAAAGTACCTACTTTCCGGGCTACTCTGTTATGCGGGATGAAAGCTTGAAGCTTAAACTACAAATGCATTATAATACAATTGAAAAACTAACTTCAAAAACTGAACTTAAGTGTAAAATTACTTAAAATTTATTATTTTTACAGTTTTGCATAACAGGATTTGAACCTGGACCTCTAAAATCTGAATTGCATCTTGCAAAGCACAAAATGCCTAAAATGTATATATTTTCGACAACTATTACAATCTAACTAATAAAATATTATATTCCTACAAAAACAAAACTAAAGAAAACAACACGAATACAATAATTTTGGTGCACATAATTATCCAATAATTATAATTATCAAATTTAATTTAATCCAATACAATGCAATTTAGTGCAGTTACGTTTCCACTAATAACATATATTATACTTGAGCTGCACTCACTAACAGTATTGTTAGCCGACTTGGCAACTCCTACCAGATGTTGGTAACGATTCAATTAAGAGGCAAAACCATATTTTCCTTAGCATTTCAATGAGCATTTTGTTTAAATTATATCATTAAAGCTATTATTACAGTTGAAACGTTCCCTCTGACCGTTATACCAAGAAACTGTTAAAACCAATATAATTCTAAAAACTTATATAAATTATTTTAAATGTAAACTGTTAATTATTTCTATATTGAAAAGCATATTTAGTGTAGAAAACAAATATTAATTATGAGCGTGATTGTACTTGAAATAAAGTAATCTAAAAATAACATTTGCTATATTGGTATACGATTATGACTATATAGTAACTAAGAATGATATCCAATGAGATCTCATAATGTATGTAAATAATCATGTTATAAATCGTATATAGGCAGGTAATAGCGTGGTCAGACGTTGACTGTAATGGAAATGTTTATTTTTCAATTATTTTCATTTCTTCGCTCTAGTAAGATAGAGCGCGGCGTTAAGCTCCACTCAAGACGTAATGTCTCAAGTTTTGCAGGAAAATAGAGTACATAATGTCTTGACAGTAGACTTACTTCCTGTTTACTAAAAAAACGTCATACATAAGTTCTGATAAGTCACAGGGAAATCATAATAAGTCACACATATGACTTATTATGATTTCCATCATTCTAAAGCACTTGAAATTGACTTCAAGTAAATGTTATGGATTTATAAGCGTTACCAATACACTGCGGGAGTATAAGCCTTCATACAAAACTTCATTCCCTTTGTGCTCTTTTACGCTCGCGTGAGCTTTATAGATAGAGCGTTGTAGTAAGCTCCGATGAACACAAGGGAGTATAAAACTAACCTCCTAGTTATATGATTTTTACACATTGCAATAAGAAAATGGAATTATAAATATAAAGGTATATATAGCTTTTATTTACGATTTTATTGTTTTGAAATCTTATGTCAGGTTAGGAGTCAAATTAAAAGAAAAAATAGGCAAAAGAAGTTATATTTATAAGAGAATTATCTCTATCTATCTCTAGTATGATATTTTTTAGACATTATTTTTAGGTAGTAGAAAATTATAAAAATCTCTCCACAGAGATTACAACAATATAAATAATTTGTGAAAAGCGTATAAGAATTTCCACGCAACCGGATGTAGACGGTTGGCTTAGCGGAGAGGCACGGTTTCAAAGCCAGCTGAGTTCAAATTTATATAAATTATTTAAAAACGTTTAGATAGGAACCCTTCCTAGTTATATTTACTTCTCTCGGCTTATTCTACTATTGCAGAGTATGTGAAAAAAAATAATAGTTACAAATATATATTTACTATTTTTAAAGTGTTATTCCACACTTAGGATTAGAAAACATTTTTGAAAAAACGTATAAAAATATGAACGCAGCGGGATTCGAACCTTCGCCTCTTGGACGGTATCCAAGAGGCGCGGGTTCGAATCCCGCTGCGTTCAAATTTTATACGTTTTTTCAAAAATGTTTTACAAATATATAGTCAAGTAACATATGCCCTAGTCAGGTTATGGATGGGTGATCATTTTCCTTTGTGATTTAAAACACCTGTTAAGATCAGTGACAATAGATCAAGACAGTTACAAGACGTGTATTAAGGTTGCCCGGCAACTTGTCGAGCGGTTTCCTCGCCAGCTCTAATTAAATTGGGCAAAAAATGTTAGAACATATACACGTGTACAGTCTTGATTTCCTTTGAGATCAATGGATTGGAAGATTCATCTTCACGAGAATGTTCGTGGAAGGATTACTTTGCGTGTTACTCATTAGCCGATTTAATTTATATATATATATATATATATATATATATATATATATATATATATATATATATATATATACTAAGTACGTTGTTCTACGTGTTTTATTTAATAACGAGTTGTCAGTTGCATTTTTGTTTGCTATTAAATTTATTACCTTAGCCATACTACTTTAATTTCTTAGTGTACCTTCACACCAAGGCTTTTCATAACCAATTACAGCTTCGCCTTGGATTTCAATTATTTTATCCCAGTATTAAAAGCTAGGCTTTGTCTATCTGTATGTCTGTGAGTAACGCAACTTTATATATAAAAAATGATAAATGAACTTAATTCTACAGGAACGAAAATAAAATATCAAATCGTTGAATTATTAATTTATTATAATAATAAGTGTAATAAATTCAGTGAAATAAAATATTTGCCTAACGTGTAAGGTGTGTGCGGTTGAGAGGAAATACGTGATTGTTTTATCTTTAAACCAAATTCGTATTAAATTAATTTTGTATAAATTAAAAACTATGAGAATTAATCCATATGCTTTATAAAATCGATCAATTCGTTCAAACGAGCTATAATTAATTACGTTGGGAAATAATTTGCATGTCGCCGGTTTAGCTATGACCTATTTATTACGTTGTTATTTTTCATATTAATATTAAAGTAGGTTACAGTGAGGATGATAATAATATATAATATATAAAAGCTAAAGAATCGATGAATTATATACTATATAGAAATCAATTCTTAAATGTAAAATAAATATGTATATACGTTTAAATGAAAAAAGAAATATAGAGGCCGGTCGTGGCGCAGTGAAACAGCGTCTGACTGTAAACACGATCGGTTGTTGGTTCGATCCCCACTCGGGGGAGTGATTATATTTAAAATTATTTTTACTTCCTTGCTCTGGGTGAGACAAAGTGCGGCTTTGATTTCCACCGCTCAACACGCAATGTCTCGAATTCGGTGGAAAGCGAAGTACTGAGTGTCTTGACACTAGGACACTAGCTAATCAAAAATATTTGTTCTTAAAATGGAGTCTAATTTAAACAATTTTGTGTTTACTGAATGATAATCACATATTTTCTCTCAACATCTTAAATTGCATTATTACAAAAATTCTTATTAAATTTAATGAAATAATTTAATTATTAAAAATGGTACAGAAAGTTTATTTGTTTTTTTTTTTAATTAAATAATTAAGTATTCGCTAGTATAGATGTAGTAGATGTGGGACTTATTTAAGGAAGAAATAGAGACTAGGCAAGAGGTTTATATACAGGAGAAAAAATAGAAAAGTTCATAATAGAATATTGAGACGAATATATACATACTATTTTTAAAATATATTTTGTAAGGAGATATATCAAAAGTTATACATAATAGTATTAAAATTTAGAATTTAGGGCATTATATGTATATATATATATATATATATATATATATATATATATATATATATATATATATATATATATATATATATATATACATATATACGTTTTATAAAATGTGACCTTTCGAATATTTTACAGTAGTCCGTAGTCAAAAACAGACTCTATCTTTTTGTCTATTGAATTAATCTTTTATAAGGTTTCCCTAAGGCCAAAAGATCTAAATTTTCTTTTTTTTTTGAATATTATATTTAGATTTATATTAAAATGATTATTAAAATTCTTCAATAAATGAAATATTAGACCCTAAATGTCTGTATGAATCGAATGAAAACGTTATACAAAGATTGACTTTAGAATGTTTAAAGTATTAGCAAGTGGTAGCTTATCAAGTATCTTGTATTATCAATTACGTAAATAAGTTTTATATTATTAATAAGTTGAAAGGTTTAAATATTAAATTGGAAAATGGATTGGAAATTCTATAATATAATTTAACATGCATTTACTACATATATACTAACGGTTAATAGTATCACTTTGTGACGAGTACAACCATATATACGGCATATTTGTGTTTGGATTAAGAATATTTTCAACAAGTGATTCAGTAAAAAGTGAGGCCACTAAAAAAAATGCATAGGGCTCTTAAAACTTCTTGAACGCTTCCGCTTAATTGACTAGAATATTTGCATGGATTGTATAAAGGAAAAAATTACAAATTTTTTTTAAAATTATTTTCTAGGAATATTCTTATAACGTTGGTCATACAGTAATGTTTTTTGTAAACACTAAAGATTTATTTAATGATTTTTGCTCGATAAAATATTTAAAATAAATTAGAATTTGTAGTAAACTGATATTATATATTTTCTATATTCTGAAAAATTATAGTAACTTTCTTTCTACTTTTATAAGTTTGAATTAGATGTAATTTAACGTTTTTGATATATTCTTAATACAAACACAACATAATTGTCAACTGCCACCTTAATGGAAAGAACAATGTATATTTATTTATATATATGTATAAAGATAATATTTGTCTCTTTTACTTTGTGAAAAATTAAAAAAAAAGTTTTATAATGTTCAAGTTAAAATATATATTAACGAATATTTTTAGTCAATTAAATAATTTAATTTGATTATATAATTTGTCTGAATTCATCCTTTACGAACATTGCAGGTTAAAAAAATATATAAAACCAAGTAATTTATTCAATTGAAACGTAATATAAATAAATGTTATTAGAAAGGAGTTTATATATTTGTTATTTTTGTTAAAATATATTTTAATAAAAGAGACAAACATCACTATTTTAAATATACGAAATATTTTATATATATATACATAAATATGTAATATGAGTGTATGTATGTATGTATGTATGTAAATTGGTGCGCACTATACGCATATATGTAGAATCGATTATAAAGGCGCAAAAGCGTTTATAAAAAATGTTACCACGACATCGAAATTGCGTAAAAAAAATCACAACTAACAATTTTGAGCTGAGACAACATCAAAACTGTTTGAAATAAACATTAAAATAATAAGAACTACGTACATTTGTTTTATATAAGATCACATTGTGCTATACGTTTACGTGCTTATATATGATACAAGGATTAAGTTTAAGTTATATTGCTAGAATATTTTAAACGGATTAATCGCGTATATTTTGGTATTTGAAAATATATTTTTGAATATTACTGTTGTTCGTGGTCACAAGTAGATAGGTAGTCAAATCAAGTCGTAGTTTCAAATACTAAAATATACGCAATTGATCCGTTTAAAATAGTTTCATTTAAACTGTGTAAAAATCGCGAAAATCAAAGATCTAGTTATGTTACTTAATTCTCACTTCCGACAGTAAATAATAAACCAAATTATAATAACTGGCAGTGTTTCCACTGAATTTATATTTCAACAGTATCTTTTTATATATTTAATTTAACTACAAATATTAGATTTTGGACAAATATTTTTTTTTATTTATAATTTTTTACTTACCGTCAAAAGTGTGAATCTTTGGAAAAGAAGGCATCTCTTATACTATATTATATATGATAAGATAATGATAAAAACAGTACGCGTGATATATTTACATTGTGATTTAGCGAATTTGAACTCTTAATTATTCTATCAAAAATACCTAAATATAAAAGTATAGGCACGAGAAATTTCATAATTAATATGTGCAAGAAACTATTTTCACGCTATTTTTAAATATGTGCTAATATTTTATATAATACAACGAAAATGGTATCGTATCGTTCGTAAAGCGCATCCACAGATTTCTCCTCCTTTTTAAATTTAATTTAATTTAATTTATTTATGGCAATAATTTGTCTATTGTTGATTTGAATGAGGTTATATTAATAATTGTATATTTGAATCATTTTTAAGAGCGCAATTGTTTTTTGTACACTCATACCGTCTCTTTTCTTTTACGATATTTACAAGCTAGCATTTACTAGACATAGAGGCAATTATAAATATACAGATTATAGATAATATTTGAAAAAATTAAAAAAATTATGACCACAGATTACATTACAACTTTAATTATCTGTGCCATTTATTTTTTTTAATTTTTTCTCACATTTCCTAAAGACTTAATCTAGAATAGTTTAAGTTATCGATAAAAATTGTGCTAACAGCCAACAATATTAAAAAAAAACAAAGTTTAATCATGTTGGAGTTTTCAATATAATAAAATTTTGTGCAATTTGAGATCAAAATATTATATCCACTAATAATAACCACTAAAAGATAATTTAAATAAAGTTATACAATAAACAAATAAGAATACTTGAAAATGTCTTAAAGATTTTACATAAATATCACATACACCATTTAGAATGTAAGTTAGGAATAATTAAATTATAGGAAATGTATTAGAAGATTTATATAAGTCTATGCATTGCGTAGCTAAGCTCGTGACGAATATGTTTAACCTTATGATAATATCAGTGAGAGCAAATAACGAAAACGTCGTTTCCATCAAAAGATGTAGAGTTCTAAATTAAACTAGAGTAAGAAAGATAGATATACCAAATAGTTTGTGCTAGCACGTGAAAACACAGATATATAAGATACATACTTGAATTCAACAATAATATAATCACAGCCCAAAAAAATAGTCTTAAATAAAATCCTTAAATTTTTTGAGATCATATAAATTTAGTCTTACAATAGGTCGATATTTATACCAGATGTAGAAAAGTGTTATAAATCGTGTAAACTTGTTAACTTTGTTGTTTTGGCACAACTATGTTGGAAAATTAAACTCATACAGTACTTGGAAACCTTCATAGTAATAGTAATAATTCATGAAATATTAGTTTCAAAAACAGTAATTACAATCAGTCTCAAGCCAATAAACGAATCATTAATAAAACACAAGACCCGTTTACAACTGCAATCAATATTTTATAACAACATAAAGTCACGTAAGAGTTGAAATAAACAGGCAAGAATCGTGCTACGTTCAGTTTTAAAATAATATTTATGATTGCAATAATAAAAGGGAACCTGGAGTTCTGCTAGTGTACAGTGAGTTGGTCCATCTGTATGATGTGAAGGCAAACGTTAAAACCACTAAGCTTCAAGCTTCACTTAGCAGTGGAAGTAGCTTTAATTGGTAACACGATTTAAGCAAAACATCTACTAGAAGTCCAAAACTTAAGCCTTCAACGCACAGCGGTTCTCCCCAATTTGACATTCCACTGATGCCGAACATCCTGTTTCTCGTTAGAGACTGCGTTCAAGAACTTTGGAGCTCACTTGCAGTAGAAGGTTTTCAGAGATAGTTTAGATTAATATTATAATTAATTTTAATAAAATAATTTAGAAAATAGGTAAAACAGTTTTAATGTAATACATGGTTACCAATAAAATCAAACACTATTCCATAGAGAAGTAAGATGTACGGAATCAATAATCTGTCAAACTAGGATGTTCACATCCTTGACATTATAAGGTACCGCCCATCGGACAGCAGCTCCCTTGTATCTGATGGTGATCCAGGACTTAGGCTGGGAGCAACTGAGGGCGTGGAGTATGTGTCTTTGTTGAATTTGCCCAGTCGCCTCTCACTTTCTGATGCTACAGAAATTTCCTCTTCTACGATCTGCTCTAATGGTGTTTCTCTCATAGCATCCCCGTTTAAAGCTAATGCATTCACAAATCCATGTGCTCTATCCGGAGGTGGCTCTGTATATGTCTCTGTAACAACTGTATCTGGCAGGACCTCAGTAGCGCGTGCTCGTCTTGCTCCTTTGGTTCTCATACCTCCTGTCTCAGCGTCCCGTTCCAGCCTATGACCAGATCGTGATCGCGTCAACTGCCGTTGTACATAGTCCTCCAGCGCATCCTCTTCACTCTTCGTCAAATATTTGTGAAGTGCGATTAAGAATATTCCTATACCCAGAGCGAATAAGCCCGAACAGACCAACTCATTGAACCAACTAACTGATCCTATACTGCTCCACGCTGTCACGTCGTCAGGCAGCCATCCGGACGCGACAAGAAATACTCCAAGAACTAGGAAAACAACTCCAAGGTGGAGCATGCCCACAGACGAAACCACTTCATTGTCGGTAGCCCTGGACTTCTTGTGCTTACGTCGCTCAAGGCTGCCAGTGGAACAATGTGGAGAGGTGACCCCCGACTCGGAGGACTGAAGGGAGTAGCGTCGCTCCCTGGCACGTTGCTGCTCAGCCCGGCGTTTGCGCTCGCGGCGTATCGCCAGCGCGGAGTGAAGGCCCACCGCGTGCATCCTGCAAGCACGGGCACGGGTTACCGCGTGCACGGGCGGCGCGACCCGTGCCCGTGCCGTGCCGAGCCGCCCGATACACCATTAAGACTTGATTTCTACGGGATCATTAATATTATGACTTTCAAATTAAATATAACGTTTGTTTTTTCTAAGAGAAAATAAGATAGAAATCAAGCCTTTTAAATTAAGTTTTATTATAAGTTAATTATAACAAGATCTAGAACTTATATAATTGTAAATGAAATGTAAGATTTGTTAGGCAATAGTATAAGCTGAGCTGAAGATATACAATAAAAAAAAATACAAAAGTGAAAAAAATCTCATCGTACTTTAATTGCGAGTGCTCTAGCGAGATGGGCGCAGAATTATTTACACGACCTTTCTTTATCTCGTGACATGAAAAGGAAAGGCCTTTCCCTTCATTATACCTTATAAATATAGCATTAGGCACGCCGCCCACCGCTCGTAAAGCGATATGAGTGTGTCAATTTTTTATGATTTTCATTTATTTATGTCGTTAATTGTTACAAGGACACCTTCAGAACTTTAGAAAATCAAAATATTTTCATAAATAAAAAAATTATAGTATCATAGAAAAAAATATGTATAAGTTAAGAGGATTATTACAAACAATGAAAAATTGAAAAAAGCAGACGTGAACATATAGCTCAGTTACTTATATAATTTTAGGATGCTTTGTCAAGAAGGTCACGGGTTCAAATCCTAACAAGTCTAAAATAAAATAACGAGATTTTTAATATTATACTACAAAAATATAATAATTCAAAGAAAACCGTGATAAAACTTTATAACGCTATTATAAATGTTGTAGAAGGTGAGTTTAATAGATAAATGTCAAAGGTGAAGCAGTAAATGAATAGAGCAGTTTAAAAAACAATATTTTATATGAGAAATTATTTTACTAAATTAAAAAACGTATATATATTTTTTTGAAACTTAAATCGCAAATGCTGAAATTTAACAAGTGGTTTCCTTAAGGCGTGTATGGAAGTACTAAAAGAGAATGTCGAGATACTACTGGAACAGCTAGACGATGTATCTGACATAACAGGGTAGTTAGAGACGACCTAGTGTCAAGACACTCCGTTGACTGCTTTCTACACGAAATCGAGTTATTACGTGTTTAGTTTTTTAATATAATCTTCAAGCTGATTGGGAATCGAATCCAAAACCAATCGTGTTTACAGTTAGACTCTGTCCCACTGAGCCACCATAGTTAAAGTAATTTTTAAAAATTTATGCACTTTAATATTTATAAGCTGTTATTTACATACCTTTTGGGGAATGCATATTTAAATATTATGAACTTAGCTAGAATCGAATTCTCTTATTAGAAGATTTCTAAGATTGAATAAGATTCTAATCTCATTCGAATTTTTATATATTTATAAATATTTTTTACGTTAAATAATCCACATAATTTAATTTTTTTAATTTAATCAAAAATTAGAATTTAACATTATGACGTTAAAAGGATTTTTTACGTTGAAGTAACCCTTGAGGCTGGTCGTGGCGCAGTGGACAGCGTCTGACTGTAAACGCGACCAGTTGTGGGCTCGATCGTCACTCGGTGGTGTGATTATATTTAAATTATTTTCACTTCCTCACTCTGGTAAAGACAAAGTACGGCGTTGAGTTCCACTACTCAACGCGCAATGCCTCGAATTCGGTGAAAAGCGAAGTACGAAATATCTTGACACTAGGTGCTTTCTGTATACCCTGCTATGCGGGATAAAAAGCTAAAAAAGCGTGAGTAACCCTTTAGCTTCATAATAAAATATAATCGCTTATAAAAAATGTAACGTGTTGCATAAATTGTGACAAAATTAGGCGACAAACACATGTACAATATTTACCTAAACTTTACTGCTCTCAAATAAGTGTACGGAAATGTTTTGTTTAGAACAAATATCTTTAAAACTACACAAACGAAGCGGCCTTAGTCTATTACGTTTTATAAAATTCTGGTTCATTTTCTTTCTTTTTTTTAGCTTCACGCTTTTATCCCATAGACAGAAAGTACCTAGTGTCATAACACTCCGTACTCCGCTTTCCACCGAATTTGAGACGTTTGCGTGTTGAGTGGTGGAACTCAACGTTGCACTTTGCCTTACCAGAGCGAGGAATCGAACCCATAACTGATCTAAACGTTGTCCCATAGCGCCACAACCGGCCTTTAAATATTTTTTTAGGTATATAAAACTCAGTACATACACATACATATATATACATATATATATACAGGTTCGAATTCCACCTCAAAACATTCAAAAGAAACAGAACGGTTTACCTTAATGGAGCACAAAGATTTTTCTGCCTACTCTATTAGCTTAGGAAGACGCCTGTCGCCTAGAGATACAAAAAAAAATAATTTTATATAAAAAAAGTTTTAAACATAAATATTAAAAATACAAATAACACTTAACTTAGATTAATATTTTTTTAAGAAAAAAAAAATTAATACTTTTTTTTTATTATGAAATATTTCAACAAGCTAAGTGGCCAGCCCGAGGGTTCTTAAATGACTTTTATCTGAACAGTGCTCCAGTTCGTTTACGATCGCATCAAACGCTATCATCGATGAGGAGAATTGGGTAGTGTTATGAATGAGATGGAGTGATAAGTCAATTCCAGTTAAATATTTAAGTATTTAATTATCTTTTTTATACTGTATCGATTTTTTTTTACGTCACACTATCATCGCGCATATCAGGGTAGACAGGAAGTACTTAGTATCAAGACGATACTTTGCTTTCCGCCGAGATTTGCGACAATGCGTGTTGAGTAGCGGAGCTCAACGCCGCGCCTCGTCTTACCAGAGTGAGGAACTGAAAATAATTTAAATATAATCATTCCCTCAAGTGGGCATCGAATACTGGTCGTGTTTATAGCCGGATGCTGTTCCACTGCGGTACGACCAGCGGCAAAATTATTTTCATTTGGGGTTTTTTTATTGTTGCTCGCATCTTTGTTTGCGTGGACTTTACGATCTGCTTTGCATTATTTATTTTCACAAAAGCCTATGTTTTTCATGTTTCAACTTTGAAAAGTAAAATTTGTCATTTTCCGTAACATGCCTTGTCTGTCTGTCACACAATGAATGATTGATTTTAGATATATTAACATAAATATTATAATATTGTTTTAACAGTTTTAAATATACTACGTTAATAAATCCGATTAGATTAGAGCTATTTACGAGTGTAGAAGTCGAAATAAATCAATCTTGAAGCAATTTTATTTGAATTGCGCTACATTTTTATATGAGAATTGTATAAATGACTATTATTTCGATTTCCACTTGAAGAATGAATATATATAAATTATCTTCATTTCGCTCTGGTCAGACAAAGCGCGGCGTTGAGAGTTCCGCTACTTAACACGCTATAACTCGAATTCGGCAGAAAGCGGTATACGAGTGTCTTGACACTAGGTACTTCCTGTCTACCCTGCTCTACGGGATAAAAGTGTAAAGCTAGAAAAAGAAAAGAAAATCAGAAAAAGCTTTTGACTTGGAATAACGTGTAAAAGGAAAAGCATATTTGTTAATGGATATTTCACCCATTCATCATTCGATTTGCTAGCACTACAAGCAGGAGTCACGAGCAACAGGCTGGCTGGCTGCCGAGAACATGTATTTTATTTCAATTCATTGCACCTACCTACACTTAGATTTTGATTTTATAAGTCACGAGAAAAGGTTGAGGCCGGTCATGTTGCAGTGGGACAGCGTCTGACTGTAAACGCGATCGGTTGTGGGTTTGATTTCCGATCGGGGTAATGATTATACTTTAAATTATTTTCGTTTCCTTGCTCTGGTATGAGTAAGCGCGGCGTTGAGTTCCGCCACTCTTCACGTAATGTCTCGAGTTCGGTGATAAGTGGAGTACGGAGTGTCTTAACACTTGATACTTCCTGTCCACCCTACTATACGGGATAAAAGCGTGAAGCTAAAAAAAGCGATCAATGTACGATTTACTACTGTTTGGATAACAATATTATATTATTTATTGGAAGTTATTGTTGTGCGTTTGACTTGGTCGTATTTTCTACCTCCAGTGAGGGTAATGCAATTTTCAAATTGCTTTTTTTGAAGACAAAACGCGGCGTTGAGATCCACCATTTAAATGTAAGGTATTGAGAGAAAGTGGAGTATTAAGTGAACATCCTGGATGCGGGTAAAAATTTATTTATATGTAAATTTTATTTTTCTTGTTTTGGTTACGTTATAACCAACGAACGCTGTTTTAATTGCCTGTATATACTAATACAAACGGTACAATAGTTAATCGATACTTCTTACTTACAAACGTCTCAAGTACTATCACAACGGGCCATTAGACGGAAAGTAGAAAACCATGTTATTTTGTTCTTATAATATTTATTTATAATACTGGCACAAGAGTGTTCATTCTGGCCGTTCGGGCTAGTCGTGGCCCAATGGGGCAAGGTCTGATTGTAAACTCGACCGGTTGTGGGTTTGATTCCCGGTTGGAGGAATTGATAAGTTATATAAAGCTTGAAGCTAAAAAAGAGAGTTCCTTAGATTGTGCAGAAGTGTTATTAAAATAGAGAGGTATGATATAACCATATTAGCTCCACTCCTATGCTTTCCACCCAAAATCAAAACATTATGGGCTAATTGGTGGAAATCAACGCCGTTTTCATTCTTACTAGAGCAGATAAACAAAAATAACACCATAACGGTACATGCATAGCAGGGTAGTCAGAAACAATTAGTCTCAAGATATTTCTTTGAAATTTTCGTTCTTTCAATTCAAAATCGAGGTAATGCATGTTAAATGGCCAACTCAACTCTATTTTTTCTCTTACCAAATTAAAGACACAAACAACTAATCACGTTAACGTTTACGTTTACGTTGCCCAATTTCACTACGATGACCTCGAATAAAAATAATTTAGATTAATTCCTTCAAGTGGGAATCGAAGTCAGAGCTAATCGAGTTTATAGTCAGATGCTGTCCAACTGCGCCACGTTGGTCATACAGTAAAGTTAAATTACTATGTACCTTTTATCTACATATTAATTTCCCACGTGAGAAGAAGAGATTGCCTTTTTAGGGTTAAACGCGAACTTAAATAATTTAAAAATATTACAATTTTTGGTGAGAAATATAGTGAGCCGCTCGTGGGTTCGATTTCCAGTAAAAGGGGGAAGATTATATTTAAATTAAATAAATAGACCACTCAACGTCAAATTCTTAAATTCGGCAAAAGCGGATTACCGAATGTCTTGACACTAGGTACATTCTGTCTACCCTGCTATGCGGGATAAAAGGGTAAAGCTAAAAAAATGTTGATATTTTTCGCAACAAAGTAAGTTATTACTGGGTAATATTCAATTATAACAGTAGTGTACCAGTTTGTTTGTTTATATGTTAATTTATTCTATATATAAAGTGCGAATTTTAAATAAGTTTTAACATTTTTTTTATACGAATTTTCATTCACCTAAACGTTTTCTGTAAACGTATGTAGACAGGAAGTACCTAGTGTCAAGACACTTCGTTGTCCGCTTTATCTTGAGTAATGGAATTCAACGCCACGCTTTGTCTTACCAGAGCGAGGAAATGAAAATAGTTTAAATATAAGTAAGTTTCCACGAGTGGGAATCGAACCCGCAACCGGTCGCGCTGACAATCAGCCGCTGTCTCACTGCGCCACACCCGGCCTCCAGTTATCATCTTCTTTTTAATTCAATTTTTGAATTTTTAATTCAAAATCACCATAAATTTGCAAATTTTGTCAAAACACAAATCGTTAACATGATTTTACTCATTATTAAAATGTATGTTTGTAAATCATATTTACTCAGAAATAAATTAAACATAATACGTATTGTTTTGTATGTAGCGACCATTTCAATGTGGTTTATTATATTGCACTGTTGCGTTGCGCTTGCGCACGTACCCACGTGGGCGGCTGATTTTAAACACCGAGATCAATAGCTTTGTACTAAATATTCGAATTTGTTATACAAATTTTTTATTTTCTATTTATTAGGTGATATATATATATATATATATATATATATATTTATATATATATATATATATATATATATATATATATATATATATATATATATATAATGAAATTTGATTTTGATTGAAATTTGGTACAGTTCTAGTTTATATAGAGAAGGTATGGAATGGTATATTTTTGAAAAAAATGCATAAGGATATATTAAATTAATAACATATATGTAACACACACTACCATGTGTTTGACGTACACGTTTATGCGTTAATAGGACATCTAGTAGAATGAAAATGCTATAGACCTTCATTCAGTTTTAAATCCATTTCCAAAATGCTAGAATCCTAGAAGCTATTATATCCGATCCACTTAAACATCGACGGGCACTACAAACGACTATTGTTGAAAAATGTATTGATTATTGCATATAGAAAGATATTACTAATCTGGATGTAGACCGCATGGCTTAGTAGTTAGAGCCGTTTTCAAAAGGCGGCGGTTCGAGTCTCGTTTTGTTCAATTTTTTTATACGCTTTCTCAAATGTGTTTGATTTATTACGTTTTATTACTGTCAAATATAAATTTTTGAACATTACATTTTAGTTATGTTAAACTTTTTGCCGGTTTTACCCGTAATATTTTGCATCAAGCTTGCAGTAGGCAACGATGTAGGAAATAAATGAAAGAAAAGATTTATTCAAGGAAAAAAGTTAGAAAAGTAAACATAATACTCTAGAACTTCGACCACTTTATCTTTATTGATGAAAATTTAATAAATTTATTTATATATATATATATATATATATATATATATAGAAAGGAGTGTTTTGACATTAGATTCTATCTGTTTAACTAAAAACGAAAGGCAAATGAAAGGCGAAAAAAGGATTTTGTTTTATCCCGTTTATTTTTTCATTTAGATGCATTGGGTGTAACAACATTAAAGAAAAAACAAACCAAGACCTACATCTTCAACACAACACGTAGTTGAAACTTGAAGTAAACAAGTGAAATATAAAACGATTTGACTCTCAAGAACTTTTGAGTTCTTTTATCTTACAAACGTAATAATATCTTTTATTGCAGCATATATGGGCCATAATGCTTGACCAGCCTCAACTTCCTATATAAGCATATGCCACTGTTTTATTGCGAGTATCATTTATAATCATAACATATTGTCTGTTTATATGGAATGCAATTTCAAACTTTATCCCACATAATAAGGTAATCAGGGATAATCTAGTGTCCAGATCCTCCTTTGACCGCTGTCCGTCCTAAATTGATTTATTGCGTGCTGGGTGACAAGCTCAACGCCGCGCTTTGTATTATTAGAGCGGAGAAATGAAAATATATTTAAATTTCAGTAATTTCCCCGAGTGGTAACCGAACCCACAACCAGTCGCGTTTACAAGTCGATTAACTTACTGCGCCACGACGGCCTGGAATAGAATGACAAGCGTTTCATTTGACTTAGGTTTAAAGAGAAGTTTATTTCCAAAAAGAACACAGTTCGCTTACAAAGGAAATTTTAAAATTATAGCTGCAATTAAGATATTACAAATAATAAACAGTAGTGATATTAAACAGTATCAGTGGAATCATCTAATACATGGGTTCTTAATCGTTTTTTAAATATATTCAGAGATTTTGAATTGACAACATTTAGAGGCAAAGAGTTATACAGCTATGCTCCTTCAAAGGAAATAGTTTTTATGCCGTACTTTTAGAGGGATATAATGTAATTTAAAAAAAAAGTTGTAACAAGCTTAAGGTGCACTTGTACCACATTTGCTAGTTATATTTCTGTATTCTAATAAGAAAATGCGCGGCGTTAAGTTACTTAGAATACACTGATGCAATTCTGGCGGAAAATAAAGACGGAGTGTCTTGACACAAAGTTTACTCCCAAACTCCTTTTATAAGAAATAAAGAGTGTCTGTCCTTTTAAATTTCAAATATGTGCTTTAAATATTTTGATTTATTGTGTAACATGCTTTATATTAGATTACTTATATCTATTCGATTGCCACTCGAGGGAATGATTATATTTAAATTAAATCCAATCGCTCTGGTAAGCATGTTCTTTTTTAAGCGTGGCGTTGAGTACAGCCACTTATCACGAAATTCCACGTAAGGTGGAATACGGAGTGTCCCGACACTAGGTACGTCTTGTCTTCACTGCTATACGGGATAAAGCGTGTTATTTTTCCCCATTTAATGCCGCCTTTGCTTGAATAATGAAGATGGCGTGAAAACACGTGTGACACGTCCTTCCCTCAACGACCCGATCAAAGAGAAAATAATTTAGAGTAATTTCCTTTGTATGCTTTTAAAATATTATTTAAACTTACCACTTGCCAAAGGAAATAAAATATAGTAGCATTTATGTTTAGTGATTTTGAAATCATATGTGTATAAATGATGGGAATTGAAATCATTACCAGTCAGTCAGATGTCAGTATTGTCAGTCAAAAATGTTATATAATCATTTTATTATAATCGAATATGCCATTTAATAGACGTTGCAAACACTGAAAATAAACTGTGAAATTTTATATTTTACGAACAAAGTGTGCATTTTAGTATAGAATAACATTCACTGAAGAACGTTTTAGTAAAAGTATCTATAACTTTTTTTTATAGCTTCACGCTTTTATCCCGCATAGCAGGGTAGACAGAAAGTACCTAGTGTCAAGACACTCCGTACTTCGCTTTCCACCGAATTCGAAACATTGCGTGTTGAGTGGTGAACTCAACGCCTCTCTTTGTCTTTACCAGAGCGAGGAAGTGAAAATAATTTAAATATAATCACTCCGCCGAGTGGGGATCGCACCCACAACCGACACGCGCTTACAGTCAGACTGTTACACTGCGCCACGACCGGCTTCAATCTATAACTTCACGTTTTTTATTCCGCATAGCCTATATAGGGTGGGGTAGGGTTGACAAAGTACGTAGTGTCAAAACTCCGTACTCCAGTAGACACCGAATTCGAGACATTGCGTGTTCAGTGGGAGAACTCAACTCGGTAGTGTGTTCTCTTTCATCCGGTTGTAATAATATAATCTACATAGTTTATATTTAGCAGCCTTGGCTAGACTAGGCGTGGCGTTGAGTTCTGCTTCTGAAATGCTATGTGTCTAATTCTATCTCTATACCAAAAGGGTAAAATTGAAAAAAAAATTAGTTATCTTTCTCCGAGCTGGAATTGAACATATTATCATCGCCTGCAGTTGTAAAAGTTGATAGAATAAAATACGATTTTTTTGATGAAATTAATAGTAGGGTAGACAGTTAGTATGTAGTGTCAAGACACTCCGTATTCCGTCCGCTAAATTCGAGGCTTTATGTGTATTATGGATATAAAAATGATTTAAATATAATCATTCCCCTTCACCTGAGTGGGAACCCACGTTCACGTTTATAGTCAGACGCTGTCCCACTGCCGAGCTTTTTTAATTTTATTTATTTTATGTACCTATGTGTAGAACAAAATGGTTTTGAAAGGCTCTTAATTAATAGAACCTGTATAAAAATTTACCCGAGCGTAGTACAAAACGTTTCAGGGTTTGCTTGAAATATATTTGTACATATGTTGAATGGGTATATTGAATAACCAAAATGGTTTAAATAAATTCTAGACTTTAATATATTCTAGATTTTAATAAATTGTAGAATTTATTTTTAATGAATGCAAAGAGATTTAGACGCTATCGCTACTTGCCATGTCTGACTGAACACATACAAATTTCTGTCAGGGGAATATTAATATAATACAGGTATTTTAAATGAAATTATATATTTTAAATGGATCAATCCTGAAAACCTGACGCTTGGAACACTTTACAGTAGTCCGTGGTCACAAGAACTGAGATGATATCCGTCAAAGATCTTCTTATAATAAAGCTATTAACCAGGTAGTGTTCCGCTTACGGGTGAAAAGTAGTCAACGGAGTGTCCTGACACTAAGATGTCTCTGACTGTCTTGGCTTGTCTAGGTACTTCCTGCTTACACTCCTATGTTGAATAAAATCGTGAAAATAAACCAAATAAAAACACTCATTTTATATTTAAAATTTAGCCAAGAAGATAGGAACAAGAAAATTACTAAACAATAAACACACGACACTCAATTCTCTCTCTTTTAGAAGAAAAAGTTTATAGCTAAAAAAATATAACAAGCTTTACAATAACCGCTTTAGCATAACTTAAAGTATGGATGCATAGAACGCGGTCGGCGGGCCATATATGGCCTCCGGTCGATAGCTGGTGGCCCGCCGCCAGTAAGAATACTATAAAAAAAATAAATACTATATAAATATAAATATAATATAGTAAGAATACTATATATATAATATACTATAAAAAAATATATGACAAGTACCAAAAATGCTAAGACACCCAAAAATGCAAAGTTTTAGTAAAAAAGCACTATGCAGTGCCACGCTTCAAATATTATATTTTTTTTTCAATTTTAATTAATTATTATCAATTTTTTGTTGTCTTTAATTACCTATACTTCTGGTGGTCAACCCGCCATCGGTTTATGATTTGCAGAGTGGCTCGTAGTCTTAATAAGCCTGTGCAACCATCATTTAAAGTATTTAAAATGCTCATATGAAATTATTATTAGCGGGTAAAACAAACAGCAGCTTCATGCTTTATTCGGCATAACAGTGTATACAGGAAGTACCTAGTGTCAAGACACTCCGTACTCCGCTTTTCGCTAAATTCCAGACAATGCGTGTTGTGCGGCGGAACTCAACGCCGAAGTGATTTGACACAATTAAAAATCATTCAAGTAGCTTTCTTACAAGTGTGCCGCTTGCGTCATCACCCGCCCAGAAATCGATGTATTATAAACATCTACATGCTAGTATATAGAGGGCGATCGATAGATCCTTAGCGCGTCCTATTTAAGTTGATATTTTTAAAATAGAAAAATGTAAAGGTATACTCTGTTTTATTTATATAGTTTACTTTGAAAATGTGAAACTATTTTTTTTATTATATGATAAAATGCTATTTTTAAAGTTAAAAAATAAATTATATAAAATTAACTCGATCTTAGGCTAATTTTGAACTACAAGTAGTTTTTCTCTTGTCTGACAATAATCTTCTTTTGTTCTACAACTAAAATTCAATATATTCAATTACAACTAGACTTTACCCTTACTCTTAAAGAGTATTATGGCTCAGTAAGAATATGTGAGTATAATATTGAGTTGCGGAACTCAACGCTGCATTTTGTCATACAAGTACGGGAAATCTAAAATAATTCAAATATATAAAGTGAAAATATAAGGTTGTATTTTGGAATCGCACCTACGACCAATTGCGTTTACCGTCATACACTGTTCCACTACGTTATATTATTCCTTATTCATATAGTATAGACTGGAATTATCTAGTGTCAAGACAAGCAGAATTCAACGCCGCGCTTTGTTTTAACAGAGCGACGAGCGAGCGAGTGGGAATCGAACTCCTAACCAATTGCGTTTATGGTCAAATACTGCACGACTGGCCTCAATTAATATTTTTTTTATATACAAGCGCTCTGGTCATAATTTCTAGAGACGAAAAATCTTCACATTCTGTAAATAAAAGAAATATCTTACGATTGCTGGTGTTATACTAATTATATCTGTTCAGGCGGACCGGAAATCAACATGCGTTGGCTGAGTAAGGAAACGTGTCAAAAGCGCTTTTAAATTCATACTCAAGTACCTTGCAGAGATTGTTAAAAAATATTTATTTAATCGCCACATTAATTATATAAATAAACATAATGCGATGCCAAAATGGATTATTGTTAAGATGGTAATATTTTTTCACTTTAAAATATTATATATGATTCATTTTTTCACGTTGATGCTTTAAAGGATTTCGTACTCTACTATATGAAAATTAATAGCAACTACAAAAATATCACAAAATTTTATTTTAATTTATTTGTAGTAAAATGTTAGTTGAAAAAACCTGCTCATAACTCATTCAATTTGCAACTTTTTGTAAGAAAAAAATAACAATAATTTACCCTCAAGAGTGAAAATCGAACCCAGAACTAGTGTGTTCAAATAAACACTTCATAATCTATTTCACTATGATTTTAATATTATAAGTTACTCATACACTTATGAAAACCAAAATATTATTAAAAACTCTATTTTTTTTAACTTTGCAGGATTCGAACACGCACATTTTGGAGATTGTCCAAGCCCAAATGACTCCAATTAAGTCATACGTTATTATCAAGCTATAATACATCAACATACTGTTACAATTTATTGTCATTATAAGCTTTTTTTTAGTTTCTATCCCGCACCTACAACAGGAAGTACCTAGTGTACCGCAGGGTACCTGGAACAGGAAGTACCTAGTGTCAAGTCAATTCGTACTTCGCTTGTCACCGAATTCGAGATATTGCGTGTTGAGTGGCGAAACTCAACGCTGCTTTCTGTCTCCCCAGAGCGAAGAAATGAAAATAACTTAAATATAATCATTCCCCCGAGATCACGTTTACAGTCAGATTCTGTTTACAGCGCCACGACAGGCCGACTTTATCAGCATATTTCTATATATCCCTATATAAAACTCCTACGCTACTGACTGACTGACAGATAAAACACAGCTGAAAGAGCTTGACGTAGAAAGCTGAAATATTAATTGGAGAGTTTGGAGCAAGAAAAGGAACGCAAAAAGGTTTTCCGGAAATTCCAGTTTCACGTGGGTATGTTACAGGACGTGAAGCAAACGCATTATTAATTTGTCAAACACACAAAAATAAACAAATATTTTTTGACATATTAAATTACCCGCTTTTTTTTTAAATATTTTGTATTTATACATAAAGTCTGTTTGCTTTGGCTAACCGTTGGAATGGCTGGACTGATTTTGATAGAACTTTCACTGGCAGATAGCTGATGTAAACAGGAGTAACTTAGGTTACTGTTATTTTAGAATAATAAAATAAAGAACAAGATATATTAGATTTCCCGCGAACAACATAGCGAGCACATCTAGTATCAAATAAAAAGTAAAAATAATTTCATAATAAAAAACTATTTTAAACGAATTAATCGCGTGTGCTCGATTCGTGGTATTCGAAAATACATTTTTGGAAACCTGACGTTTCCAACACTACAGTAGTCCATGATCACAGATAGTCTGCCTGAATATACACGATTAATCCGTTTAAAATAACTCCATATTAAACGGGTAAAAATCGCAAAAATCTTATTAAAATCATATTAAGTAAATATAAAACACGTAAAGTAGCAAACAAATGCTAGTATAGTGTTAAATGATAATTTTCCTCATGATATGTAAACATTTCACATTTGAAGTCAATAAACTCATGAAGCTTAAGAAAATGAGAGCGCGATCTGTTCTTTAATATTAAACGTTGTAAATGATATACAATAATAATAGTGAGCATTTGGCGCCATGGACTGAGACGTGCAACGGCACTTTATTTTAGACGGCACTTTTAGGTACTTTTATGTGTAGACGGTACTTTATTGTTTATGGGATGAGACTAAATAATAGTGATGCTAGACACTGTGGTTCCATTTTTACTCATTTAAAGATATTATGGGTAGGATGGTGGAACTTAACGCCGCGTTTTGTTTAAGTGACGTATTATAAAACATTATATTATATTGTGCTTAACAATAAATATTTCATAAATATTTAAAACATTTTCTCTAGCAGTCATCGTACCCACAACTATTGGGAACTTTCAAATGTTTTTTTAATATAAAATAAATATATAAAACATGAAATAAATGGTTATGTCGTTGACATGGTTTCTATTAAGGAAAAAGGGGTGAAACTGCAGATTGTTAAGACACTCCGTAGTTAGAAATCATTTTATATATTTTGTTTTAAATGTATCACAATACACATGTAATCGTAACGTTTAGTCGCATCGCTTTCATCTCGACTCCATTTATGTTAATTATTATATCGATTTATGAACACTGTTTCAAATAATTTTCCTTGTATTCGTATGTTTTTATGGCTTCACGCTTTTTATCCCGCATAGCAGGGTAGACAGAAAGTACCTTTTTTTTAACGTGAAGAAATCGCATTACGGATACCTTCCCGATCGAGGATTCGGGACAGGTTATGTGGGACTTCGGATAGGCAGATATAGGCCATCCAGCTCCATCTCGACGGTCACTATCCGAGGTCCGGGAACCCCAATCTTCCGTTACTTCGGCGAGACAGAAAGTACCTAGTGTCAAGACACTTTGTACTTGTACATTGCGTGTTTAGTGGCGGAACTCAACACCGTAATTTATCTTACCAGAGTGAGAAAGTGAAAATAATTTTAAATATCACTCCCCTGATCGCGATCGAATTCACAACCGGTCGCATTTAAAGTCAGACGCTGTTTCACTGCGCCACGACCGGCCTCTTGTTTTTGCCAAAAACATAAGCGATGAAATTACTAAAAATATTTAATTATACATATGTATATGTAATTTTAAAGATTTAAATTGTAAAAATATACTAATAAAATATATTAAATTTCAATTTAGGACGGAAAGCAGGGAACGATGTGTTTTGACACTATGTTTTCTCTGACTATTCCACTATACGGCATAGATAGTGACGCTGTTAAAAGTATATATAAAAAACCGTCGTAGGACAGAGGTATGGTGGCTGATGTATCCGTGATGTATGGGTAGTAGGTTCAATTCTCCGGGGAATCTTTACATTAAAATTATTTTCAATGCCGTGATGTAATAACACAAAGTGCGGCGTTGATATCTATGAATTAACACAAAATGTCTCTTATGAGCAGATAGAGTTAATACTGGTCTGTCACTACTTCTCAGCCTTATTTGGAGGGATGGAAGAAGATAGTCTAAGAAAACGTAATGTCACGTCACTCTATTCTCTCGAATTTTTATAATTCCGAGACATAGCGTGTTGATTAACGAAACTCAACGCCGCGTTTTATGATAATAGAGCGGGGAAAGAGAAATAGTTTAAATATGATAAATACTAAAGTTTTATTTACACAGTGTTTCTGTTGCAAATGAATTTAACCTACTTACAAGTTATCATATCTAAAGCAACAAGGTCCAACTTTGCTTTGTTGTATCGTTGCTAATACCCCGCAAACTGTCCAACTGTCTAACCGGCTTACTGCTTCTAACGTTGTTCAAGATATAATCGGTTGCTATATATGATTAGAATTTTCACTTACAAGATAAAGTTCTTGAGAAAATATATTTTTACCGGAAGTAAGTTTGGATGATTTGAGAAGCAAATTGTTTTTATGTTTTAGTGTTTTATTTTTATTTTTTGTTTCTTTATAGTATGTAAAAATACACTTTCACAAGTGATAAGGCACTTAGACAAGTGATAAAACACTTTCTTAGTGACATGTTGCATGTTTAAAAGTGACTTGACGTGATGGAATTTTAAAAAAGGTTAAAGCTAAAAAAGTTATAGATATTTTAATACAAAATTACACATTCTCGATCGAGTAAATGTTATTATTTTATTAATTTTTTAATAGCTCCATGTATCTCCTGTATATAACGGTAGGCAGAGAGCAACCAAGTGTGTTCAGGTAACCTTCTCTAGTCATTCACTTGGGTGTAACTCAACGCCGTCAACGGTTTGATATTGTCTTCATGTTTTAATATAATATATATTAGTTTAATGATATTTAATTTTAAAATAAATAAATTTTAGTTCCATCTTAGCGTGGTAGAGAGAAGAGCTCGGTTAGTAGAGATCCACCTTTAAAGGGATCCTTTACGCCAACAAATGTCGCAAGTAGGGCTGTTGATAAAGGAGTTTAGAGCAGTGTCCTCGACCGATCTAAGCTCTTTTTTTTACAACCCTATGTTGTGGATACATGGTATGTTTGTATGACTTTTTCTCATCTATCATTAGACTTAATCTACATATAAAAAATGTATGGCACGTGTAAAAATTTTTAATATGATATAAATATTTTTTTACATCATAATGTATAAAATTTCTTCTTTCCAAGTAATAAGATATAATAATTTACATAAAAAAGCGACTTGTAAGAAGGGTCAGGCTCAAGGGGCTTAGAGTGTTCTCGTCTTTGCTTTTTTACTACGTACGATAACAATTTATATTATGTCTTATGAATATATCTCACCTTAGTTAGTTTTTTTTTAGCTTCACTCTTTATCTCAGACAGAACGTACCTAGTGTCAAAACACTCCGTATTTCACTTTCCACCGAATTTGAGACATTGCGTGTTGGTGAAACTTAACGCCGCACTTTGTCTTACCAGAGCGAGGAAATGAAAATAATTTAAATTGAGTAAAAATATTTTAAGCCGAGTGGGAATCAAACAAAATGCGTTTACAGTCAGACGCTGCAAATGCCACGACCGGCCTCAGTGGAAGTTAAATACACATAGAAAATGAATTATAGCCTATTTACTATTACAAGCAGCTTCGCGTAGTATCCCGCATAGCAAGGTATTCAGAGACAACCTAGTGTCAAGATAATTGGTTGACTGCTTCCCTCTCAAAATCGAAACATTGTGTGTTGAGTGGCGAACTCAACGCCGCACTTTGTCTATAAACCAAAAAAATCACGATGGTTGTGGTGAAATGGTAATAATTATTAATTTTTAATATCCAAAGGAAAGATAAAAGTGTAACAAATTATATCCTTTGTATGTATGCATTTGAGGCTCCTTTTTCGACTTTTATGAATCGTCCTTAAGGCTTATAAAATAGCAAATTGAGATTGATAACTATTTCGGTGGAATATGTAAAATTATTAGAAAGATAATACAATGTTATATACATTCAAAATATGTCAGTACATATATCCATACAAACACACATAAAATAATATCTAGACTGCGTCTGGTCGTGTCCAGTGGGACAGCGTCTCACTGCAGTTACATTTGGTTGTATTTCGATTTCTCTTTTTTTCTCTCTGTTAACACAAAGCGCGGCGTTAAGTTTCGCCTCTCAATACGTAATATTTTGGATTTACCGGACAGCGGTGTACGGAGTGTTTTGACACTACATACTTCCTGTCTACCTAAAGCTAAAAATAAAATTATAGATAAACGATTTTATTCAGAAGTATATTCAAAAATGTATCTTTGTAAAAACAAAGTGTAATAAGTAAAAGGAAATCTTCATTTGCATGTAAATACGACGACGTTTCTGATTGCTGGTTTGAGTTTGAAGTGTTTCTAGTGCACTCCCGCTCAGTGCCACAGACGCGGGCGGTACAAAGCTCGGGGCGACTTTTAAATAAAACACTAATTTTAAATGTAAGATTTTAATATAAAGTTCATTAGTTCTTAATTCTTTAATATATATATATATATATATATATATATATATATTTGAATTAAGTGGTTTTTTATTAATATAAAATTAAAAACGCACCACAGACTGCGTCCGTATCTTTTTCTCCTTAATATTATTTATTTCTCATTTACATATAATTATAATCAGCTAATTAGAGCATAGAACAAATATCTATATTTAATTTAAATATCTATATTGGACATATAAAACTAAACATATATGAAAATAATAAAGAATTAAGAATAAACTGTTAGACTAGATTCTATTTACTTACTTACTCATATAAATTATATCGTAATTCTTAAAAAAAAAGTGAAAAAATAATTATTTCACGCTTCATCCTCCATAGCAGTCAGAGACAACCTAGTGTCAAGACTCTCCCTCTTCTCCCTCTCTCTAACACGAAAAAAAGGAACTTAATTTGAACGTTTAATACTATTATAAATAATATTAAAGTTCCTAATGTATCGGCATTTGAATTAAATATATATCTTGGTACATTTGAAAAAAGTGTGGCGTTGAATTCCGCTACTTAACTAACTTACAATGGATTCGATCCCCAATCGGGGGAATGATTATAATTAAATTGTTTTTCATTCTTTACTCTGTTAAGACAAAGCGCGACGTTGAGTTCCGCCAGCCAACATGCAATATCTTGAAGCTAAAAAAATACATGATGTCTCGATTATCGGAATTAGAATATATTGTACTGACATTAAGTTAATTTGACAATTTAATTTATGAGGAAATGCGTGAAGTATTATTGTTTGCAAATTTAATATGATTGGCCTAGTTTTCAATTGCTAGCTCTTGTAGTACTATGAAAGTGTTACATATAGAGCATTATAAGGCTTCTTACTATATAACATTCAATCCACGACCTACACAATATATATATATATATATATATATATATATATATATATATATATATATATATATAATGTGTGGAAAGTGAAGTACGGAGTGACTTGAAAGTGCTTAGCACTTTCAGTCTACTTTGCTATGCGGGATAAAAGCGTGAAACTTAATATATATATATATATATACATATATAAGACGTCTATAAAAGCTATTTAGGATTTCACACTCTCGCATCACTATGTAACGTAGCGAGTAAACCAAGTTTAAAGATTAACTCATGTTCAACATTAAAACTGTTTAAGTTTACTTAAACTAAATCAATTTGCCGTAGTAGCAATGCTCGATTAACTTAATTGGAGTTACTGTATGCTTTATTTAGTTAAGTGCAATTAAAATTAGGTACTAATTAATATATGGATATATTCATGTTTTATATACCATTTTACAATTCCAAAACAAAGGTACTCAAAGTTATTCCTTATTAAATCAGCTATTTTCCAGTGAATATTTTCCAACAAAAATTTTAAAATATGTTATGTTGATATATGCCTTTAGTAAAGTGTTTTTGTTTAATATTTACTATTTTTAGTGTTATTCCACACTTAGGATTAGAAAACATTTTGAAAAAACGCAGCGGGATTCGAACCCGCGCCTCTTGAATACCGTCCAAGAGGCGCGGGTTCGAATCCCGCTGCGTTCAAAATTTTTATACGTTTTTTCAAAAATGTTTTTGTCTAATATAGTAAACTGACACTTCAAGAAGTATACATATGTAATATAATTTTTTTTATAACTTATTACACACGTAGTAAGATAGACAGAGAGAACCTAGGTTATTCCTTTCGCCTATAACCGCCCGAGTTCCAGACATTGCGTTGTAAGTAGCGGAACTTAACGTCGCGTTTTGAACTAACCTTAATATTAGTTTAATAATAATTAACGCCTCCTTATTCGGCTTTGAATATATAAATAATATATATTTACTTTCAACCAAATTTATGAGAATGGTAGCTATTCATCAACTTCCCAATTCTATATAGCACAATTATGTTGGTCATTTGCCTTGTATACAGCTAACCTAATTCCAAGTCGATTTACGCAACTCGCCAATTTACTGTGTTCTTATAATTCAAACGAATTCCTCTCAAATTGTTACATCATCCGGTCGCCCTTCTGATGTCCTTGTGGCTTTTATATCGTCACGCTTGTCGTATTTTGGTGCAAATTTAATAAAAAAATCCCTCTTATTTTCACTTCCTGAGCAGATATTTAGCGTGGAAAAGCGCAACCTAACGCCAAAAGGTTATTTGAAATGGAAATATTTGGGTAAGTTAGATTCGGACCCAGAAGCAATATCAGAATTAAATACTCACTCAAGTATATTTTAAAGGTATGTTTGTAACTAATAAAATATTTGTTTGTTTGTAAATTTGTGAATTTTTCCTAACAAAAAGAAAGAACGTCTCGCTGAGTTACTTTGCGCCGGTACTTCTCGGATTTGAGATATTAACTTAAGTAAGTTGGTGGTAAATTATATGGCGTTCAAAATACGATACATATAACTTCTTGTGCAAAATTGTGATTTTTTTATGTAAATATAATAATTACATCGAAAAATATACTACAGTAGTCGTCTCTAGAATGAAAGTTAACTTTTAAGAATTGCCAACAATCTGGACAAAAACTAATAAACATACCAAATAAATCTTGTGAGAAATGAAGATACTGGCAAATGTGCCAATACTGTACATAAATCTTGAATTTACAGCTCCTGTTGAAGGAATTGCTTTTGATTCAATTTTGTAGAACTAAATTTACAATTACAATATTATACTTTTAAAGTGTTATTCCACACTAAATATCAGCAATTCTTAAAAAATCTATAAAAAAATCCCAATAAATTTGTATAGTTTAGCATTAGTTAGCATCTGATGTCTATCACAAAATGTCCTTCAATGAATAGAAAGTAGAAAATGGGGGTGTTCTAATTCTTTGCGAATTTGAAAGGTTTTTAAACATACATTTTATTTCAATGTAATATAACTTTCTTCAATCTGTTAATAACATATACTCGGAGCAGTCGACTAAAACATTTGTATTTATTCCATCGCTTGTTCTAACAATGTCTCCTTGTTAATTATCAAAGCGTATTGTTATTTGTAAATCAACATGAAATGAATACAATATGTAGCTACCGTAACTATATACTATGAAAATTAGCATATATATATATATATATATATATATATATATATATATATATATATATATATATATATATATATATATATATAGCGAGCCCTATATCTAGAGGCTCTTCATTTTGTTCGGTCCTTTGCAGTAAGTATTCAACTGCTTTTCCTGGACCAGTTATATATTTCATATCATCTTCTACTATCACGCGGGTACCTTTCAGTTATTAGTTTTTCCTACGTCTCTAGCCCTTTCTTGTAACATGTGTCCTATTTCCATTTCAAACTTTTGCAAGTAGTGTTTATATTGTTGTATTTAGTAATACTTATTTTTGTTTTTATTTTTGTTCCTATCATATTTCGTTCTATTACGTCATTCAATGTTAGTTTACAATAAAAACGTATTATGAAAGCCTCCATTTCCGGCAGTAGAGTGGGCAGATGATATAACAAGATAATGACAGCTAGCGACCGCGCTGTTCGACTTGCTACGAATTCTTTTTGTATAGAAAATTTTATTTTATTATTATAATGATAGGAAACTGAGTAATAATTTCGGTTCTGAGGCTGGTGACGTAATGTCTCTATTCGGTGGAAAGCAATCAACGGAATGTCTTGACACTAGATTGTGTTTAAGTATGCGGGATAAAGCACAAACAAAGAAGCACTTTTACGCTTTATCCCGCATAGCGGGGTATTCACAAAGAATCTCTCTACTTCGTCTATTAGTTACTGTTCAACGGGTCACCACAAACAATTAGCTAGAAAATTAATATACAAATATTAAATGAAACTATTTTAAACGGATTAATCGCGTATATTTTGGTATTTGAAAATACATTTATGGAAATCTGACGTTTCGAATACTTTACAGTAGAATTGATCCCTTTAAAATAGTTTCATTTAAAATGTGTAAAAATAGTGAAAATCAAAGATCGTATATTAAATTAAAATACATGTCAAAATTTATACAAAACTCGGTACTATTGTAAATTGAATTAAAATTTGAAAGCCATTCAAATGACTTACGCCTCACGACCCGTTATCGCAGATCGTAAATATTCGTGTTTATCTCTTACTGATACATTAACCGTTTGTGTCTGCTGCTTTATATACAAAATAGTAATCGAAAATATAAAAGAGTATACAATGGCACAGTGGTAAGGTATTGGAATATAAATGAGACGTTAATAGGTTCGATTTTGGCATATTGCGGGAAGTTTTTTTTTGTTTTTTAGCTTCACGCTTTATCCCGCATAGCAGGGTAGACAGAAAGTACGTAGTGTCAAGACACTCCGTACTTCGCTTTCCACCTAAGTCAAGACATTGTGTATTGAGTGGTGGAACTCAACGCCGCACTTTGTCTTTACCAGAACGAGGAAGTGATAATAATTTAAATAGAAACACTTCCCCCGAATGGGGATCGAACCCACAACCGGTCGCGTTTCCAGTCAGACGCTGTCACACTGCGCCATGACCGGCCTCGTTAGGAAGGATTATATTTAAATTATTTTCATTTAAATTTGCTAATATGAAATGCGGCGTTAGGTTCTGCTATTCAATATACGATAAACATAAATAGATTAAGATCCTCTAAGTATACCGACGCACACCAGGAATTACTATATACTTTCACTATATACTTTCACCATACACTATCCATTTTTTTATTTTGTAAATTTCCTAACCCAAAGGTTATCTGGAAATAACAGACGGTCTAATCGCTAATTAGCGTCTTTTGTACATTTCTTTAGTCTTTTTGTGTTTTTTCTTCATGTTTTTCTTTCGTATTTCGTTTCAACAAAAAATTTTTGTGTACAATAAAGTATAAAAAAAATGTCCATACATTTAGCAGTAGCAGAGAATATATAGATAGATTCTATTAGCTATTGGTTTTTTAGCTTCACGCCTTTATGCCGCATACAAGAAGCACCTAGTGTCAAGACACTCCGTGCTTTCAAATAATAACATTCATAAAATTATAAGCATAATACAAAAAATCCCATTTCAGGAAAAAATCTCACTCCATCCTTTAACTTAGTACCGACCTAGATTTTGTCGAATAGTTGTATGTATTGTCTCAAGATGACTTTTGGTTGCCAAGTGAAATGTTTCGGGCCATTTCATATATACTTTATTGCTTTAATATTAAATAATATTATTTTAGTTATATATGGCTTTCT
Organism: Dryadula phaetusa; assembly: GCA_032432895.1. Taxonomy (NCBI): domain Eukaryota; kingdom Metazoa; phylum Arthropoda; class Insecta; order Lepidoptera; family Nymphalidae; genus Dryadula; species Dryadula phaetusa. The sequence goes on from JAOYRS010000022.1 coordinate 836,105, forward strand.
TGATTTTTTTTGCTTCACACTTTTATCCCGCACAGCAGGCAGGCAGGCAGGCAGGTAGACAGAATGTACGGAGTGTTAAGACACTCCGTATTTCACTTTTCCCCAAATTAGGAGCACTGCGTGTTGAATGGTGGGGGTCAACGCTGCACTTTGTCTTAACAGAGCGAGGAAGTGAAAATAATTAAAATTTAATCACGGTGTTGAGTACGAATCGAACCTACAACATCATCACTGATATAATATATAAATATTTTGGTGTTTTATAAAACATTTTTGGAAATCTGACGTTTCGAACACTTTACAGTAGTCCATGGTCACACTTGTGGGTAGACTGAGGTGGCATTTGTCAGTTGGTTGATACAAAAATTAGGTATATCAATCTAACGCCAGTTTCTTAATTGAATAGGTAATAGTTAAAATAATTTTATTAAAATCAAATATCTTGTCATGACTCTATTTAAAGCGTGAAATGACACTACGTAAAGTGAAACGCTTTTCCTTTTTTTTTAAAAAGAATTTGAACTCCCTTCACCTGCACAAAATTTACTAACAAAAATTATTACAATATACAATCTACAAGTATGTACAAAATCATTTTTTATTAACGCCATGCTCCTTTGATCCCTTATGAATTGAATATTTACTGAAGAGACCTGCTGAGCTGAGGCCTGTCGTGGCGCAGTGGCACAGCGTCTTACGGTAAACGCGATCGGTTGTGGGTTCGATCCTCACTCGGAGGAGTGATTATATTTAAATTATTTTCATTTCCTCGCTCTGGTACAGACAAAGCGCGTATTGAGACTGCGTATTGAGTCAACTACTCAATACGCAGTCTCGAATTCGGTGGTAAGCGAAATACGGTGTGTCTCCACACTAGGTACTTTCTATCTACCCTGCTATGCGGGATAGAAGCGTGAAGCTAAGCTATCGTTCCTCGTGTAATATATATTAACTATCGACTTTATTGGACACAGGGGTGGACTGGATGGCCAATAACATAGAATTACACGAAATGTCTGTTTGCGTAGCTTTTAATGGGGCGTAGAGGAATGTTCTTGGGAATTGTTTTTCTATTTGGGAAAGGAGGATTGTTGATTTTTTTGTACTTAAGGTTATAAGTTAGTATTTTAATTGACGATTATATATATATATATATATATATATATATATATATATATATATATATATATATATATATAAATACGTGTCAGAAAAAGCTTTTTGTTATTAATGCTTCAAATGTCTATTTATGTTTATTATATTATCAATATGGTCGTGGAAAAGGTTTATTTTTAAATTTATTTAAGTAAATTAAAATTATAGTATGAAATCAGACTAAAGGCTGGAGTCGAGGCGCAGTGGGATAGCGTCTGACTGTAAACGCGATCGATTGTGGATTTGATTCCGACTTGGGGGCATATTATTTTCACTTCTTTTTTATGGTTTTGGTTATGTAAAGTGTGGCGTTGAGTTCCGTCACTAAACAAGCGATGTTTTGAATTTGGCAGAAAGCACAGTACGGATTGTCTTGAATCTAGTTACCCTGCTATGCGGGATAAAAGCGTGAAGCTAAAAAAAACAGACTATGAATTATACTATAAATGATTAAACAATTTTTCCAACAAAAAATTACAAAGTTTTTAAAATTTTTAATCATTATGTTAGTTCGTGATCAATGTTTTTTGTTTAGTCTGCTAGTCTTAATATTTATTGCGCCCATCAAGCTCGAATGTGGATTTTGTACACTTTGTCTATAGATAGTTATGGGGTAAAATATTTTTCAAGGTTTAATTCGGTAATTATATAATATTCATATTTAAATGAATATATATTTTATTTAATTATATATATATATATATATATATATATATATATATATATATATATATATATATATATATATATATATATATATATATATATTTTAAGAAAATTAATGTAATATTTTTATGGATATGTATGTATGTATTTGTGTATGTATAATAATAAAAATATATATGTATACATATATATATATATATATATATGGTGTTTATATTTCTGTTTGTATGTACGTATATATTCGACTTTAATTATCTGTTAAATTTTATATATTGGTTAAATTTCTTCATCTTTTTTATTTTTTATAAAACACTATTGCACTTTTGTTGTCTCGCTTTTGGCACTAATAGTTAGATTTCTGCTACCCAAAAATTATTAAGAAATAATCGTTTAGCAAGAGACAATGCTGTTTATTTTACAATTTTCAAAAATGTTTTCTAATCCTTAGTGTTGAATAACATTTTAAAAACAATAAAATAATAGACCTTTTTCAAAAATTATCTATCTAAACTAATTTCACACAAATAGGAAAGATGTTTGGTATTAAATAACAAATTTACTAACAAATTGTGGGGAATTTAGTGTATTTTTTTATTTATTATATTATATTTCAAGTTTTTAAGGTTTAAAATAACTCAAATTTCTGCTTATCTTATACAGCATGTTCACATGTTATATATAACGTTTCTTTATTTTAATCCTTACTTGCATCAGATTAAAATTGAATTAGTTTCATGGAAAACCTGAAATATTCACAGTTTCAGAGGTCGCCCAACAATATTAGTTTAGTTAGTATTGAAAATTTCAGTGAATTGTACACATTGTATGGAAAGGTCAGTGGAGCGTATTGCGCGACTACAGAAATAGCACGTCGAGTGATTATACACGATATTTACTAAAATACTTCCGTCTGTTTGTACTATGATGTCCAGATTATATGAGCTTAACTTACAGTATGTTTTGAATATAGTTTAAAAATATATATTAATATTAATTAGATATATGTAAAGAGAAAAAAAATAGAATCATTATTTAACGCAATTGATTGTTAGGAGAATATTTGCAATGTATGTTAGCGTCTGACGCGATCGATTTTGGTTATGATTCCCACACGGGGGAATGATTATATTTAAATCTTTTTCACTCTTTAGTTCTGGTAAGACAAAGTATGGCGTTGAGTTCTGCCACTCAACTAGCAATGTCTGGAATGCGGTGGTAAGCGAAGTACGGAGTGTCTTGACTCAAACGTCTGCCGACCTTCTATGCGGGATAAAGGCGTTAATCTAAAAAATACAAACATTTCTTTGTACTTCTACTAGAATATACTATAGATTTAAATGGACATTAAAAATATATAAATTTATAAGTTAACTGAGATTGTTTAAAAGAGAACTAAGTAATGGAATTATTCGTACAACTCGACTGTATATAAATAGTCGAGGATGTACATAGTTGTGTTGTCGATCTCATCTCATTTCACTGGCTTTTAATTATCTATTCAATTTTAATGAAAAAAAATAATGTACACATACTGACACACACAAACACACACAAACACACACATACCTGCACATATACACACATACCTGCACACATACACACATACATACATCCACACACACACACACACACATATACGTCTGTATATGCCAACACATATATATACACCCAAACTTTTTTTCACCCACCCAGATATACACAACATGTACAAACATGCGCACTCACTTTATTATATTATATTTCAAATATTTTCATATAAGTGTTGAACGGAGTGTCCTAACACCAGATTCTCTATGCTTATTCTGTTATACACGAAGCCAAAAAAATGAAATAGCTTAAAAAAAACATCTTTTATTATCAGCGGTTCGAAAACATATTTTTTTTTATAAAATTTTAAACAGGAAAAGAAATCTATACCTTATTTTACAACGAGGGGGAGGAAGGCCTAAGTAGTCTAGGAGACCACTTAGGCCTCCCCTTACGTACTAATTTATATACCTTTTTGAATAAAATATCGATTAAACATTTAAACATAAGTAACATTATTAAATCAGCAAGCCTACCAAAGCGAGTCAAATATTTATTACGGCTTCATAGTAAACAACCTATCAAGTAGCAACGTGTCAAATTTAAGTGTTATAACACTTCATAGCGCGCCACTCGACGCTATCAGCCCCATATCAGACTGGACTATAGATTTTGGTGATATAATGTATATTAATCAGAACATTTTTGTATATTTTTCACATTGAAATTCCTATGAACCTTGCAAGTTTTACTAATATTATAAATGCGAGAGTTTGTTTGTATGTATGTATGTTAGTATTTCACGAAAGAACTACTGAACGGATTTCGATAAAACTTTACAGTGTTATAAGTTATACTTTAGAATAACATATACTATAGGCTATAATTTATAATGATAATATAAAGGCAATCAATCAATTGAGTCGATAAAAATCTGTCCTCTAAGAGCTATATTGGCGTGCGCTGAATAAATCGTTAGAGTTTTGCTTTGAATAATTCTATATAAAAGTTTGTGATACTATATATCTATCTTCTATGTAGAAGTCACTAGGAACAAAATAGTAAAACATAAATAAAATTAAATTGAATACTTTTTGCAATTGATTACTTGGTATATTTATCATACATTTGTTACTTTAAATATTTAATGGATATAAACCTTGTCTTTTCCACTAAGTAATTAGGCCCAATAGTTTTAAAGTTATAACGGTGTGAATGCGCGAATCGAAATACTAATAATATTAATATTTATTCTTTTAGCACGTTGATTTGGTTGAAATTGCAATTATAAAGATCATAAGAATAACACAAAACTTATAATATACAACTATTTTAATTTCTTCATAATATAATGTTAAATATCAAGTATTACCACTTTTTGCTAGCACACCACGCAGGCGAAGCCGCGAGCGCAATCTAGCCATTTATAATTGTGTACTGTAATAGGCCGTTCGACTGACTGACTGTCTGTTTGTAAACGCGATCGGTTGTCGATTCGATTCCCACCGGTGTTGATTGTATTAAAGCGCGGCGTTGAGTACCGCCACTTGATATGCAATGTCTCAAAATTATTGTTATGAATGTTTGTACACTTTTTTCCGAGTATCAGAGTAATTCGAGCGATCCGTTCTTTAATAACGCCAGGTTTCGTTTTACTGCGGTGAGATAATACACTCGTAAACAGTTTAAATATAATAATTTCTTTGAATAATCATCTAACACACAACTTTTTGCGCTTACAGTCAGTATGCTGTCCCACTGCGTAACGAACGCCTTTTTTCAATAAATGCATATAGTCTTGATAGCTATTTTTATTTTTTTTAACTTCACGCTTTATCCAGGGGTAGTCAGAATGGACGGAGCGTCGAAGGCTACTGTCCCTGTATACCTCTTTCGCCTCATCCTCATCGTCCTCATGCTTTTTACGTGACATTCCTCCAGTATCATTGACACTATATCTTCGAAGATCAATCGAGGTCTACCCCGACCTCTCTCAGATATACCACCTCATTCACTTGTTCTAAAATCCTTCTATCTATCCTAAACTTGCATTCCGTTCTTTCTTCATCTCTTTCTTTTTCTTTCTTACTTTAATATCAGAAGGTCTATACCATGACTATGACACCCTTCTTTAAAAAAATATTTTTCAATACAACAATAGAAAAAAACACTGCTCAGATAAAACACTTAGATAAAAATGTCATTAGCATTCAATTATATTATAATAATAATTTCTCATTTTTTTTTAATTCAACCTGACAGCTGAATATTGATATGGTATTTTCTTTTAGCAATTGCTTGGTGCAGTTTAGCCTCAACGAAACCCATTTTTGACACAAGTATTTCTGACTTAGTGTTAAATTCATTGCGTTATAGATATTGTATAATGTGGACGTAAATTAACGCCGCGAATTTTTTATAAAAAGAAATTGGTTCAGCAAATTGGTTTAGCAAATGAAAATTTAATACAGGAAGAAGATAATATTAGAAATGTTACTCGACACGCGATACAAATTTGTTTCCATATAGTCACATTCATTTTAATTGCAAAATTGTAAAATTTCTTATATATATATATATATATATATATATATATATATATATATATATATATATATATTTCGTTTGTCTGTACTTTGTTATCATTTTAAACAAGTGTCTCTTCATGTCGCTTTCCATATAACCTCTCAGGTAGCAAACCATGTCATATATTTTTATGATACTCAAACGTTTATGAACGTTTTTATTGTTAGAACGTAAAAATATATCTTTTTTATTACATGAGTTACATATATATTATTAACAACATGTAAAAATTACACGTTCGCTTTGGTAGGACAAAGTGCGGCGTTGAGTTCCACCACTCAACATGCAATGTCTCGAAATCCGTGGTAAGCGAAGTACGGAGTGTCTTGACACTATGTACTTTCTGCTATGCGGGATACAAGCGTGAAGATAAAAAAAAAGTTTTTGTGTTCATAAAGGTTTTCGTCTTCCGTTCAATAATATTTTATAACTTTTATGAAATTCGTAAGAGATGTTGAAGATATAATATTGATCAATATTTTAAACATTATATAATTATTCATTCTATTCATTCTATATATAAATAATTCATTCTATTATTTCATTGCCCACAATATTCTATACGCATCCACATTGTTCTCTTAACACGTGGACTTAGCAATAAATATACAAAAAAACATTGATTTATACAATAAACAGTATAAAGTACTAATAATTTTAAACACGTATCATAAAAATCATTCAAACTTTCAACAGCTATTAAACATCGCGTCGTAAAGTGTTAAAAACGCAGTCATTTCAGCTACTTGTAAATCATGAGTATTTATCTTAACTTCCAATGGATTTAAATAGAATAACAAAACACATGAAATAACTTCCCAATGACTTGTTAACTGTTTGTTGTTGTTAGCGTTCTCTTTATGTTATACCCTATTGAAGATTTCTTCTAAAATCTGCAAAGGAAGAAATTCCTTGGAGTTTCATGAGTTTAACGTGCAAGTGTACTTTAAAATACTTCAAAGTTCACTTTCACTGTACAAGCTTTTCTCTCTGGTAATGCAAAGTGCGAAGTTGCAACACGCAATGACTCGAATTCTGTGGAAAGCGAAGTACGGAGTGTCTTGACACTAGGTACTCTCTGTCTACCCTGTTATGCGGGATAAAAAAAGTGTGAAGTTTTTCTCTCTATTTAATCTCTACCAAATTTAAATTATACTTTTATTCTATTAATGCTGTTAATTTTCAAATATATGTTAGAAATTAACTGATAGTTCTAAGTTAGTATCTTCGTTATTTCTTTTTTTTATAGAAAACGTAGGCAAAAGAGCAGAAGGGCAACCTGATGGTAAGTGGTCACCTTCGCCCATCGATATCTACAATATTAGAGTTGTAGATGCGTTGCCGGCTTTGGGATGAAAGTGAAAGTAGATGAGCAGAAGTAGTAACAGGTTGTTAAAAATTAAGGTAAATTTGAGTTTGAGTCAAGCTTTAATGTCGAGTAGGTTCAAATTTGAAAAATAACTAACATAAAATTTCAATACAATTTTTAACAAGTGTAGTCAGATAAAAGACGGCGTTAAGTTCCGAAAGTTTACTGAAAACACTTTTTAATTAGTGCATATTAGAGGAAAATATAAATACAGAAAACAATAATAAAGTTCAATAATTAAATTCCAACAATCACCATAGACCATTGCTGCTATCATTCCCATATAAATATCTTATACATAATGTAGAACATAGAATCATATGTCGATTTTAATCTATGGGAATTCTATATAATTGAAGTTTTGCGAAAAATAAAGTAGGTATTACAATTTTATTAGCGTTCCATCCCGAAATTTCAGGGTTGTACAAAACGTGACGCAACCTTCGAGTTGAGAGGGTAGGGTCGGTTGCATAACATTCCTTTCAAGTCTAAAACAAAAGAAGATGTATAATCTAACTGATGTCTGCGATCACGACTGGTATCAAGTTATTTCTTAGTCAATGTTCAAATTTAGTACAGTATTTAAACTCCGCATCTTAACCGACATAGTGTGGAACACAAAAACTGATTATTTTTAGAGCTTCTTTTTACTTCCTTCATAAATTATGAAAACCACTAAGTATAATAATAAGTACTTGTTTTATCTTCATATCGTTATGTTCATATAATGTTAAAATGTTGAAGGTGCCGGGCGTGGCGCAGTGTGACAGCGTCTGACTGTAACCGCGATCGATTGTGGGTTCGATCCCCACTAGGGGGAGTGATTATCTGATATTTAAAATTATGATGATATTTAAAATTATTTTCACTTTATCGCTCTGGTAAGAGAAAGTGCGGCGGTTAGTTCTACCATCTAACATGCAATGTCTCGAATTTGGTGGAAAGCGAAGTATAGAGTGTCGAGACCTAGTGTCTCGTAAAAAGCGTGAAGCTAAAAAAAATGTCAAAACGTCTTTCAAATGGCTACTAGCGGCTCCACAGTTTCTGACAAGAACAGGTCCGATATTTAAGAGTTGACCTTTTAAAAACAATATTTAACATTTAATTATAATTTTAAAACAAAAAAACATAAAAACATAAAACATTTTTGCCTGACAAAGTGAACATAAACTATATTATTGCGTTCATTTTTTGCAAAAGTGGTAATATGGAATAAAATGGATATACTTATTAAAATGAGAGTAAGCTTGATAGTACAGCGTTTTAATTAAATTCTAAATATATCTTAGGGTTATAAGAAGGTCATGGAGCAGTAGGACGTCTGACTGTAAACTCGATTGGTTGTGGGTTCGGTTTTCTTCGTGGAAATGATTATATTTCTATTATTTTCATTTCTCCGCTCTGGTAAAAAGGGAAGTACGGAGTGTCTTGATAGTAGGTATTTCCTGCTTACCTAGCTAAAGCGTAAAGTTAAGATCCGTGTCACGAACAGCCAGAAATATGGGAACCGCATTGCAGATAACGCTTTACAAATAATAAAATTTCTTTACCTCAAGTAATCGGCCGTTGTCAGTTAAATACAAGGGATTTTGTGTGAACTGCATTTACACCAATGTAGTTCAGTTGTCAAATGACTAAATCTATGTAATGGCCGCAGAATCAAAATCTTGGCGTTGTAATTACGTATTAGGTACTTCATATATAGCTCTTGAGAAGCCCTCGTGGCATAGTACATATTACCAATGTATGCGACATTGGTAAATCACCTGACTATATGTCATATAGGTTGTAGGTTTGATTCCCAGTCGAAGAAATCATTATATATACGACATTTTTTCGCTACTCCGATCTGGTAAGAGAAAGGACGGCGTTGTGTTCATAAAAGCATTGAGAAGGATGTTTTCTTTAAGGGACAGACAAGGCAAACAAGCGTGCAGGTCACGTGATGGTAACTAATCACCGCCATTTATGTGTAACACCAGGGAAGCTACAGAGGCGTTGCCTTTAAGGTGGGAGTAAGCGCGCTTTTTGGAGGTGTTTATATCGTAACGATCTGGAAACACTACCGCAGGAAGGCCGTTCCACAGTTATGTCGCACGTGGAAGGAAATTCTGACAAAACCGCACAGTAGTAGAACGCCACGTATTCAAATGATACGGATGGTATTTTAGTATGTTACGTACTGTGCGGTTGGAAAATTCAGCAGTTCTAGAATACTCTTCGTGATATATGCGATAGAGAACGATGAAACATGTCTACGCAACGCCAAAATATCAAGCATTTCACAGATTATTGGATCAGTAACGAAGCGAACGCCTTCCCTTTGTATGCGATCAAATAGTTTAAGCATACTCGGGTGCACTATCCCAGAGATGAGAACAGTATATGAGGCCGAACCTACGGCCTGTAAAGGGCCAAACGTTTTTTGGGCTCTTCTCACTTTGCCAATGACACCAAGGTTTTGGAGGCCAACTTGGCCTTGCTTTCCAGATGATCGCAATACTGGCTATAGTCACTCTCAGGCGCAGTTTTAAGGGAGATGTTCTCGAAAACTGGTGATAGGACAAATGGGATTTTTTTAGTGGTTAACGCGGTAGCTTGTGGTCTTCAGGAGCTTGAAAGGAAGGAAGAGACATTCTCGAGGGATGCCTCGATGGAAGACACAAGTTTTTTTCGGCACTCTTGGACGTTTTCCCGGGAGAGACCTGCAAGACTAGTGTATACGACGTCCACCGTACTGTCATCTGTATAGCAATGAATATTAGAATTCTCTAACATGTCATTAATGAAAGAAGGAACGGTGTAGGAGACAGCTTACAGCCTTGGGGTACACCAGCGTTCACAGGCATGTAATTTAATCAGAAACCGTTGACAACGACTTTGATGCTACTGTAGTTGTAGAACGTATGGCTTAGCGGTAGCGCTTGGACGGTATCCAAGAGGCGTGGGTTCGAATCCCGCTGCGTTCAAAATTGTTATACGTTTTTTCAAAAATGTTTTCTAATCCTAAGTGTGGAATAACACTTTAAAAATAGTAAATATAAAAATAAAATAGCAATCTCTCTTGTTAAACGATTATTTCTTAATAATCTTTAAGTAGCAGAAATTTGTAAAAATCTCTCTACAGAGTTGCTAACAACAAAAAAGTTGTAAGAAAACGTATAAGAATTTCGACGCAGCTGATAGTAGAACGCATGGCTTAGCGGTCAGAGCGCTTGGACGGTATCCAAGAGGCGCGAGTTCGAATCCCGCTGCGTTCAAAATTTTTATACGTTTTTTCAAAAGTATTTTCTAAAACAAATTTTCCTATAATGAGTTAAATAAAAAAGTCATTATCCACGTGCAAAGGTAATTTTATTATTATTTCAGCTTCATTCTTTTACCCTCATAATAAGTGCGAGAGAGAATACCTGGTATCAAGACGCTCCGGTTACTACTTTTCAGTTAAATTTGACTAAATAAATCATATTTACTATTTTTAAAGTGTTATTCCACACTTAGGATTAGAAAACATTTTTGAAAAAACGTATAAAAAATTTGAACGCAGCGGGGTTCGAATCCCGCTGTGTTCAAATTTTTATACGTTTTTTCAAAAATATTAAGTAAATCATTTTACTATTTTTAAAGTGTTATCCACACTTAGGATTACAAAAAAAAATTAAGAAAACGTATATGTTTTTTTAAGCGCAGTGAAATTCGAATCCGCGTCTTTTGGAAACCATCTAAGCACTACTAATTAACTTATAACAAATGTACAAGAATTTCGACGCAGCCGGTAGTAGAAAGCATGCGTAGCGGTCAGAGCGTTTCCAAGAGACGCCGGTTCGTATCCCACTGCGTTCAAATTTTTATATGTTTTTTGTTTCAAAAATGTTAACTAAATCATTATAATAACGTAGAAATTAAAACGGTACAATAGTTTAGTTTTAAACTAAACAAATGTGTATTTAACATAGAAAGTTGCTCGAACAGTAAGAGCTAAGTAAGGGCTAAAACAAATAATTATACTCGAAGTTCTCCGTTCAATGAAAGTTTAGTTCTATATTATACACAAAGTTATAAAAAGCTCTTGCAAAGCTCATTTTAAAAGTTTATGATTTACTTATGTATTTTTCATACAGAAAATAGTCGCTCAACTTTATAGCTTGAATTCTTTTTAACCTACCAACTTATTCCCGTATACCAGGGTAAACAAGAAGTATCCAGTGTCGAGACACTCCGTACTCCGCTTTCTGCGAATATGAAGCATTGTTTGTTGAGTGGCGGAACTCAACGCCACTCACGTCTTACCAGAGCGGAGGTAATAAAGATAATTTATTTATAATCAAATATATTCGTATGTTTTGTATATGAATGTTATTTGAAACCCTATACGACTGATACAGATCAAAGAGAAGTTTTCTCAATATTTCTAACGGAATAAATAGAGAGTTTTCCGTTTTACACATTTTAAACAAACTATTAACTGGATTTATTTGGTATATTTTGGTATTCAAAATGCTTTACAATGATGATTAGAGGCTGTAAAGTAAATGGCAAGTTGATTAACCTAAAAGTTTTAAAAATATATTAACAGTTTAAAATAGTTTCATTTGCTTAATAATCTACAATGTAGATACAAACGAGGGAAATTTCAAAATAATAACATACTGTATATTAAGAAGTAATAAAATATTAAAGTTATTATTAGAACAAACGATCGAAGAACTAGCGCTCATTAAATCGGCTACGGTTAGGTTTATTGTGGATTCCTGATTTTACGACTTGTCGCGTATACTGCTACGTACGTATATCTAACGTCACGATATTTGTTAATATTTCATTAATATATAGTAATAATTGTGTTAGTTTAAAAAGAAACTAAAATACACCTAAAACATTATCATCTTCGTGATTCTGGTCAGGTTTTTTGTACATAGATTGATACATAGCAAGTGACGTATAAGTGACATACAAATGATTTACACGTGACATACAAGTGACACTAATAAAAGCTTCAAAATTCAATGTTTAATTCTTCTAATATCATTCCTGCACAAGCTTCAAAATTAGGTCGAAATGGAAACAATAGTTTCATTGTAATTAAGGCTTATTTCACATGATCGCGCAGTACCGCGCAGTTCTTTTTACATCAAACTGAATTGTATGTATTGTTCATAATATACATGTTCATAATATACAATGTACATAAGTTCATAACCTCGCGTCGCGCTGCTCCTCGCAATCTAGTACCCAGTGGGAATGCGCGTTGGCCGTGCGTTTTAATTTGTATCGACCTGTTGAGTTGAAGAGAAAGCACGGCGTTGAGTTCCGCCATCCAACACGCAGTATACGAAGTGTCAAGACGCTCCAGTACAATAGATATTTCCTGTCTACCCTGCTGTGCGGGATAAAAGCGTGAAGCGTTTGTGCTGATATCAAAATGCCAGGCGTACACATGCTGTTGTCTGAACGCTCATGTGGGCTTCATGCCGTTAAAAATAGGTAAAAAAATCCCTCGAGCGTAAATCTAACCTACAGTACAGTCAGATTCTATACCACTGCACCATGATGGATTCAAAGTGTATATATATATATAATATATTTTGTGTATATCTACGTCTGTCTAAAGCCATAGTCGTAAAACAAAATTGGGCGTCAGGGCGTCTGTTGTGTAATGTGAAAATAGGTCAGAATTACTTCATCCATACACGTTTACACCGTTACACATCTATTGTGGGATAAATTGCTCTTGTGATAAATATTTGTAAATACCATAAAGTTTTGATACGATTTGACATATCGCCTTCGGTCATATAATTTTGTTTCTTTTTTTTACATATTCCGTTTTGTGTGTTCCGGAAGCGAGAGTAAGAAATTAAAGGAAATTATTTTAAAAGGATTAATCGTGTATATTTTGGTATTGGAAAGTACATTTTTGAACACCTGATGTAAGTATTTGGAACGTTAGGTGTTTAAAAATGTATTTTTGTGTAAAAATTGCAAAAATCAAAAATCTTATTAAGCAATTAATGGTTCGCTTTAGCCTCTTAAGAATATTTTTTTTTGTTTTAGATTTTCGCTCTTTATCCCACAAAGCAGGATAGAGAGAAAGTCCAGATACTCCATACTCCACTTTCCGCCGAAGTCAAGATATAGCACGTTGAGTGGTGGATCTCAAGACCGCGCTAACAAAACTTAGGGATATGTAAACAAGTTAAAAACCCACAACCGATCGCGTTTACAGTCAGTCGTGCGCCACTACTAGCTTCTATTTAATGACAATAAACGTATATATAGGATAGAGATCAGCTTGAATTTTAAAGAATTACATTGTATGTGTATATATATATATATATATATATATATACCTACCTAACTCTACATGTGATCACGAACTAAATATTGGGTTTTAGAATGTACCACATGGTACGTCAAGTTTAAATATAAATATTTTCTTATATTTATTTCATATATAATATTATATTATCAAAACAAAAATTTCATATGAAACCCAAAATTTCACATATATTCATTTTACTTAGAATCTACAAAAGAATCACGTGCACAAACTAATTTACATTTAAAACTGTAGTGGAATAGTATAGAAATATATAAAATTTGCAACGCTTGCATTTAGTACCTACACACTATCCAATTATATCACGCTACTGAGCACGTGAAAACAACGACGAACAACGTCGGGGCTGATCCGGTTAATATATATAGGCTTTTTCCCTAAATCTCAGTTAAGGAATTAATAAAACCGTTAGTTTTTCATGTTAGTGGTAAATTCAAGATAAAATATGATTTTAGGTATTCGATTTAAACTCTCATATATAGTTTATGAGACCAGTCGTGGCGCAGTGGGACAGGGTTTGACTGTTAACGTGATCGGTTGTGGGTTCGACTTGCGACGTTGAATACCGGCTGCTCAACATGCAATGTGTCGATGTTTGGCGGAAAACGGAATAGGGAGTGTCTTGACACTAGGTACTTTGTGTATGTTCTGTTATACTGGATATAAAGCGTGAAGCTAAATAAAGAAAAAAATACAATTTATATAAATTTACATTAATTATTCAGTGAATTCGAAGTCCTCAAAGTATTGAAAGCGCTGAAAACGAATAAAGGTGCTGGCAGTGATGGCGTTCCACCAATATTTCTTCGCGAGTGTGCTTCTTCTTTGGCTAAGCCTCTCTCCATAATTTTTAATCTATCTGTCAATGTATTCTGTCAATTTCCAGATAAATGGAAGGAAGCACTAATTGTCCCTATACATAAGAATGGATCAAAATCTCAAATTGAAAACTATCGTCCCATATCAATATTAAACACAATTGGCAAAGTTTTTGAATCAGTAGTACAAAATTATATAAGACCGCTCATTGCTAAATCTATTCCACAAGAACAGCACGGTTTTATGAAAAACCGCTCAACTACTACTAACATTGCTGTATTCACAAATTACGTATTGAAATGCATGGATGAGACGTTTCAGGTTGATGTGATCTACACAGATTTCGAAAAAGCTTTCGACCGTGTGGATCATGTCATCCTGCTTCAGAAACTTGCTACACTAGGAATAAGTGGCAACTTACACCGATGGTTTACGTCATATATAAAAAATCGAATGCAGGCGGTTGTGACAGGTAGTGCCAGAAGTAATTTCGTGGCAATATCGTCAGGAGTACCTCAGGGTTCTATTTTAGGTCCTCTCTTGTATAATGCTTATTTATTTGATATTGGAAGTTGCTTCCAACATTCCCAATATTTAATGTTCGCAGATGACAAAAAAAATTTTTTTAGAATACGCAGCCTGGATGACTGTCATAAACTACAAGAAGACCTTAACTCACTAACTAAGTACTATATTAAAAATCGGATATGTGTCAATGTGAATAAGTGCCACCAAATTACTCTAAGTCGAAAAATAAACTCAATAATGTTCAATTACAAGATAAATGGGGTGCACATAAATAAAGTGCATACTGTTAAAGACTTAGGAGTCACAATTGACACTAAGCTTTCTTTTAATGATCATTTTGATGTTATAACGGACAAAGCTTATAAACAATTGGGCTTTATTAGGAGAGTAACACAGAATTTTAACAATATCCATTGTATAAAAGCACTCTATTTCGCTTACGTTCGCAATGTATTAGAATATGCGTGTAACATATGGTCCCCTCACTATAATATTCATATTGAGCGACTTGAAACTATCCAACGTCAATTTATTCAATACTTGTCATTCAAAGATTTTAAAAAATTTAATACGTACGAGGAAGCTTGCGCACATTATGAAATTGACCCCCTAGAAAAACGAAGAAATCTAAGCGACATATTATTCCTACAAGCAATACTAACAGGCAAAATTGATTGTCCTTCTTTACTTTCAACCGTTTCCCTTAATGTGCCGTCTTTCAGATCGCGTCACACACACCTTTTATACGTACCCAAAACTAACACAAGCTATGCTCAAAATTCTATATTGCTACGACTGGCACGAACCTACAACAAAGTTTACAATAAGTTGGATTTATTCCATTTGTCTAAAACACAATTAAAAAAGAAAATAATAGAAATGCATTAAATTTAAAAGAAATAGTGACACGCTGTATTTGCACGTCCGTACACACACACACCCATACAAACACACACACACACACACACACACACACACACGCACACACACACACACACATGTTGGATGTTGTTGTTGTTCATTTTTTAAATTGTAAATTTTGTACTATAAGCATTACTTTTGTCTACAGTTTACTAGTTTTATTATTTAGTTATATATAATGGTAATCTTTTTGGCCTTGTAATTATGTTATTTTTTATATTGTATTTTTTTATGTAACGCTGTTGATTACTAATAAATAAATAAATAAATAAATAAATAAATAAATAAATTATTATTGAAGTCGTCTTAACGCAGTGGGATAGGATTGAGTGGTAAACGTATTGGTTGTGAGTTCAATTCTCATTTGTGGGAATGATTTTATATTTCAATTATTTTCAATTTCCAATCAGAGAAGGAGTGTCTTGACGGATACTGCAAGCTTCGTTGTTACCTTTGAAAGTAACCTGTAAGTACATTTTATACAAAAGTACGAAATAAGATATATAAAATGCAAAACCTTTTAGTATAGTTAAATTTCATTGAATTGAAGACACGAGATTTATTTATGTATATTTGTAAGAGAATAAGCAAGATTGTTTTTTTGTTGTTGTAGACAGAAAATCTAGTGTCAAGACACTTCGTACTTCGCTTACCGCCGAATTAGAGACGTTCTGTGTTGAGAAATGAAACTCAACGCCATGCCTTCTGTTACCAGGGCGGGAATCGAACCCATCTCACTGCGCCACCACCAAGGTATTTATATAAACCAAATTTTTATTTAATCAATAATTATTTTCCCAGCAAAAGTCTGAGCCCGACCGACATAAACATTACAGAGTACACGTGATTCGAGAATTATTGTAATAAAAATACGTTACTAGTTACATATTGTATCTACAAATTATATTGTTATTATAAGATCATTGTTTATGTTCCATTTAGTAGCAGTGGTGCAGACTGTAAATGCGATCGGTTTTGGGTTCGATCTCCACTCGGGGGAATTATATTTTAAATTATTTACATTTCGGACCCCTAGACTGACACAAAGAACAAAGTGCGGCGTTGAAAACAAGATAAAAGCGTTAAGTTAAGGATGTATAATAAAATCTTTGATTTTTTCACATTTCGAATGAAACTATTTTAAATGGATTAATCGCATATATTTTGATATTCAAAATACATTTTTGAAAAAACGTATAATAATTTGAACGCAGCGGGATTCGAACTTGCGCCTCTTGGATACCGTCCAAGCGCTTTGACCGCTAAGCCATGCGTTCTACTACCAGCTGCGTCAAAATTCTTATACTTTTTTTACAACTTATTTATGTTGTTAGCATCTCTGTAGAGAGATTTTTACAAATTTCTACTACTTAAAGATTATTAAGAAATAATCGTTTAACAAGAGAGATTGCTATTTTATTTTAATATTTACTATTTTTAAAGTGTTATTCCACACTTAGGATTAGAAAACATTTTTGAAAAAACGTATAAAAATTTGAACGCGGTGGGCTTCGCATGGCTTAGCGGTCAGAGCGCTTGGACGGTATCCAACAGGTGCGGGTTTGAATCCCGCTGCGTTCAAATTTTTATACGTTTTTTCAAAAATGTTTTCTAATCCTAAGTGTGGAATAACACTTTAAAAATAGTAAATATTCAAAATTACATTTTTGGAAATTCAAATTTGAATAAACATTTTTAGGTTCCCAAAAATTATAACATACGCGATTAAACTGTTTAAAATAGTTTCATTTAAAATTAAAAATAAATGTTTGTTTATAAAATAATTTATATTGATAATTGTACTATTCATTATTTTTATATATGTTTCTTATTTGTCTTGAGTAGTATGCAATGTATAGAGGAGATCTGGTAGAGAATGGTTTAGCGGCAAACCTGGACAGGATTTAATGGAAAAGTATTTTAAGTTTGTTAAATAAAAAAATATATTAATTTAAACAATACTGGACGCATATTTGTATAAGAGAATCTGTCTATCTAGTTAGATATGATGCAGTTTTTATTCTATATAAAAAAATAAGGCATTTTAAATGATAGAATCCCAAGTACCTTTTACTAAATAAAATATTCCACAATAATTCATCGCAATGAGTGTAGCATTGTGGGTTTAATGAGGCTATAATAGTGCTATAGACAGTTCGGGTGTTATATTATATATTTTAATTATGTACAATGCCCAGTTTAGGCAAGACAAAGTGCGGCGTTGAGCGCCGCCTGTTACTATGTAGGTAAGGTTTTGTATTCTGGCAAAGTGAGAAACAGAGTGCTTTATCAACAGATTCACTCTGACTTCACTAAACGGGAAAACCTAAAAAAAATCTTTTATTTAAAGATAAAGGGAAAATATATTCTTGAAAATCTAAAAATTACTTTTAATCTAAATAAGAATATCAAAATTCATAAAATGTAAATCGAAAATATTATAACACGATTCTCTACGGCTTTCCATATTCCTTTGTCCGTATGCTAAATCAATTTCGAACAAACAAGAAAAAACCAACTATTTGCTTATATTATGTTGAATTTAATTATATTTTTATAGTTTCAGGCCTTTTCTTGTATAGCAAGATAGCCCAAAGTACTTAGTGTCAAGATACTTAATTCTTCAATTGTTGTCAGAATTCGAAACAATGTATGCTGAATGAAAGTCAATGCTGCGTTGTCTTAAACAAACAAGGGAAATTATAAATAATTTTGGGTTTTGTACCCACAACCATTCACATTTAAAGGACGGTCTTGGCGCAGAGAGACTGCGTCTGACTGTAATCGCGACCGGTTGTAGGTTCGAATCCCATACGGGGAATTGATTATATTTCACTTTGTTTCATTTCCTCGCTCTGGTAAGATACAACGTGGTGGTGAGTTCCGACACTCAACACGAATTCGACAGATAATTAAGTACGGAATGTCTGTTACTATGTGCTTCCTGTCTACCCTGCTATGTAGGATAAAAGCGTGAAGCTAAAAAAATCGTATTTATAGGCCAGAAACTATCCTGCGCCAAGTTGACCTCAACATGTTTATTTTACTATTTTTTACACGAAAGACATTACAGTAAATCGAGACGTTTTAATTACTCTTTTATTAGTATCTGTGAAATGAAATCAGAATCAGATAATAAAACAGTTTGAAATCGATTCAACTCACCGCGAAAATTATCGATTTGCGTATTTGTTTTTGATTGATCGGAATTTTTGTTTTATTATTAAAACATTTTATAGTATAGTCTAGTAACTATAAATTTCAGAATAAACATATTAATTTTTAAATTATTTATATATGCAGTGTTCTTAATGAATAGATTGAGGCCTGTCGTGGCGTAGTGTCGTGGGACAGCGTCTGACTGTACACGCGATATATTGTGGGTTCGATTCCCACACGTGGAATTCGTCGTGATTATATTTAAATTATCTTCACTTCCTCATTCTGGTAAGACAAAGTGTAGCATTGAGTTCCGCCTCTCAACACGCAATAACTAGAATACGGCGGACGCTACGTACTTCATGTCTACGGGATATAAACATGAAGCTTACTGAATAGAAAAGGTCAATAAAACGTAGAGGTAAGGGTCCATACATAAATTACGTTACACAGTAAAGAGGAGGAAGGAGGTCAATAAAATGTAACGTTGTGTGTCAAAGAGTAGGGAGAGGTACTGATATTGAGCCATCACATTTTTTAATCTCTATAATCACTCTTTTTTTAATCAATATAATCACTCTACCGAGTTGGAATTGAACCCATAAGTGATCGCGTTTACAGACAAACTCTGTCACACTAAGACTACGATCGGCCTTAAGGATTTTTAAAATTAATTTTATTTTTGATTTGTAAAAATTATTTTAATACAATCACATCCCCGAGTGGGTATCGAACCCACAACCGATCGCGTTTACAGTCAGACGCTGTCACACTGCGCCACGACCGGCCTCAATTAATTTTATAATTTAGTAAATGTATAATTGCTATCTAGGGGCTGATGTTAAAAATGTGACCAGGTTTGATAGGAACAGGTGAGGGGTCAAAACATGACTGACTGAATGAGTGACGTAATTTATGGATGACTCCTAACATACTCTATTTTTCGCTTCTGGCTCGCTTATATTATCGTATGTATGAGAAAGAACTACTATTAGTCTAAATATTATTATTAATATTCAAAAATATTATAATTATATATTGATTCTTTTAGAATGGCAGAGTAGACCGTAAGTACCTAGTGTCGAGCAACTCCGTGGGAATCGGACCACCAACCGATTACAGTCAGGCGCTGTCCAGCTGCGCCATGACCGGCTTCAAAATCAATATATTACTTTGTTCACAACATAGCAATCAGAGACAACACTTGTCCTTTCATTTCTAGCCTAAATCTAAAATATTATGTGTTAAAAAAAAATTTAAATGTGATCATTTCTCCAATTGGTATTCGAAATCACGACAAATCACGTGGACATTCAGATACTATACCACTGCACCACGATGTCCTCTGACTATCCTATATCATATTTATAATCCAATTGCATATAATTATTTTATATGTCTAAAACTTCAAAAGCTGGTCACCATACAAAGCTTGGCAACGTGTACCGCATTAAACCGTGAATCAACAAACAATCGGTCCGAAATAACGTACAGTAAAGAAAACGCTTCGGGGCCATACAGTCAGTACTCCGCATCGGCTGTCTGTCAACGTGCATTGTCTGATCCATACTATCGGATGGTAAATTGTATATATTTTATACATCGATTTATCTACAGTTTTATATAGATGTAGAAATATGTTGAAATCTGAATGTTTATGTTACTTTTTTGATTAATAGTTGTAATTTGAATGGTAAAAAGTTACTTTGAGGCCGGTCGTAGCGCATATGATGAGTTCGAACCTCACCCGGCGGAGTGATTATACTTAAATGATTTTCACTTCCTTGCTCTGGTACTTTTAAATTTGAGCTTTATCTTACTCCTTTATTTCCATAAAAGCCTTTTCATAAAAGGGTAGAATTCCATTTGACCTTATATATATCATATATCATGAAATTATTTGATTTCAAGGAAACTATTTTAAACTAACTGTAACTGTAAAGTATTCTAAACGTCAGGTCTGGAAAAATGTATTTTCGAATACCAAAATATACGCAATTAATACGTTTAAAATAGTTAACATCTTATTAGGTTATTTTTCCACCACATTTCAGTTAATATTAACAAGGGACATAACACAACAATAGAAATATATACTAAAACCAGCCTTTGGGCTAAATAGTTATCTTTTTAAGATCTTTATGTTGAAAAGAAGCCGTTTTAATATTAAAAAACGGTTTCAATAAAAAAAAACTATAATGTGAGAGCGTCTGACTTAATGACCTCGAACGTAAAATCAAGAGTTCATCAGCTTATGTTGAAAATAATTGAAAATTTCTAGAAGGTTAAACTTTTACAAAGTTTATATTAACATCAGTCTACAGCTCACACGGCTGGTGTCTGAAGATCTTTACTATGATTTTTTTTTTTAAAAAAAAAAAACTTACAAAAATGTCAAAAACATATTTTAGATATAGACAAAAAAATACCTTTAAGTGTTATAATATTTGTACTCGTCATTTTCAAGATTAAGTGGGGGAAATTTATTTATCTATTAATTATCAAAAAATAAATTTAATTAAGTTTAAAAAGTAAAACTGAGTAGAAAAGTAGAAAGTTCACGAGGAAATTATCCTGACTAACCAAAATTCGTGTATGAAGGCCAAATAAAAGTATGACAATATCATGCAAAGGGAAAATTGTTTATATTAACAAAAATAGACATCAATTTACACGCACGCGTAGTCTCTATTTCTGGCGTGTATACTTATAAAATAATCAACCACTTGTGGTACAACGCTGTACATGCCATGCTCTGGAAATCGTCAAAAAACCGAGATTTTTCTAAGTCCTAATTAAAAATAATCTTTGTATGTATACAAAATTCTGACGTGTAAATAAACTTTTGTAGAACTCAATGGCTTAACCGATTTTGATAATATTTGATATACTAACTAATGACTAGTGGATTTTAATTTAAAGAATGTTTATATATTTTTATATAAACAATAATTTCCAATTTATTGATTGGATTCTTCTTAAAAAAATGTAACAAAACTTATATAGAAAGCGCAGCGTTGAGTTCCGCTACTTTAGATTCAGATTCAGGAGGAAAGCGAAAAATGATCTTTATATTGCGTTCTCTCTAAATATCATATATCGCGTGTGTAACTCCAGAACGTTATCAAGGAGTTGAATTTCTTCGTCAAATATATAGTATTGCGAAATAGGGTGGAAAATGCAAAACCCAGTGCATCATCACTGTGATCTCTTTGTTTATATAGTATTATGCAATAAACGCTTATATTGAAGGTAACTCTAATAAATCTGCAGATGTGACTCCATAAACTACCGACTCACGTAAATGTAAGTAGTTCTTTGAAACCAACCTCGTGGTACACATAAAGATGAACAACAGGAAACGGAAATGGTGTTCGTAAAATCATTTACAGCTATCTCTTTGTTTGTATGTTGTGATATTTTAAATACAATGAAATATAAATGAAGACAAGGAAATTAATTTTATATATTTTGAAAGATAATGATGCATCTGACATATTTCGCAAGAATAAAATATATCTATTTTTTTAGCTTTACGCTTTTATCCCGAATAGCAGGGTAGACTTCTCGCTTTCCACCGAATTCGAGACATTGCGTGTTGAGTGGTGGAGCTCAACGCCGCACTTTGTCCTTACTAGAGCAAGGAAGTGAAAATAATTTAAACATAATCGCTCCCCCGAGAGGGGATGGAACCCACAACCGATCTCCTTTACAGTCAGACGCTGTCCCACTGCGCCATGACCGGCCTCAATATATATATATATACTCTACAAATAAATTGTCCCTAGAATATGATTCGAACTTACTATCATCGCATACTGTAAGACGCAAATGTCATGAAAATTAGTCAAAATTATTATAAATAATAAACAATATTTTTTTTTAGGAGACTTATTTGACAAGTATGGCCAGTATTTCAACGTGACCTACGTCATATAAACGTCATACCGTAAAAGTCAAAACTATTTATGTTCTGGGTCAAATTTTTAATTAAAGAAAAATTTGCGTTTATTGGAGGTTTATAATTGCTTACCATAAATTAATTTAATTGCTCTACACGTACGTTACATCTAATATATGTAGAAGAAACTGTTAGTAAGTTCATATCGATATTATATTTTAGTTTCTCCACATCACTATTTTCTACTTGATTAAAGAAGCTGTATACACTTATATTTACACTTACACTTTGTAACAGTCTACAATTTTCCATTGATTGTATATTTCCAATAATTATTTTCACTTCCTCGCTCTGGTAAGACAAAACGCGGCGTTGAGTTCCACCTCTCAATATGCAGTGTCTCACATTTCGGTGGAAAGCGGAGTACAGAATGTCTTGACACTAGATACTTCCTCTCTACCTTACATGCGGTATAAAAGCGTGAAATTAAAAAGGGAAAAAGATCACATCTAATCGGTGGACATCAACGACTAAAATTATTAAGATAATTATTTCACAACCAATTCCTGTAATTACAATGCAATAAACGTCTTATTTATTTGTTATTGAAAATATAATTTCGGGCTCAGGTGTAAACCCTGTGGAACACCCGAATAAATTTTAAGCTTAAAACCTTTAACTAGCATAATTTATATAAAATTCATATTTCACATGTGTTTTGAGTCAAGATAAGTTTTTGATATACGAGCATGGGCGTATAGTATCATTAAAAATGGACTTTTGTTACTCATATATACAGTTTCATTGCTTCACGCTCTTTTTATCCAACATAGCAGGGTAGACAAAAAGTACCTAGTGTCAAAACACTCCGTACTTCGCTTTCCACCGAAATCAAGAGAATGCGTGTTGAGTGGTGGAACTTAATGCCTCACTTTTTCTTATCAGAGGGAGAAATGAAAATATTTAAATATAATCACTCCCACAAGTGGGGATCGAGCCCATAGCCGGTCGCATTTACTGTCGGACACTGTCTTATATTTTACTTGTATATTCTAACCGAGGCCGGTCGTGGCGTAGTGGGGCAGTGTCCGACTGTAAACGCGACCGGTTGGGAGTTCGATTTCCACTTGGGGGAGTGATTACATTTAAAATATTTTCACTTCCTCGCTCTGTTAAGACAAAGTGCGGCGTTGATTTCCACCGCTCAACACGCAAAGTCTCAAATTTGGTGAAAAGCGAAATACGGAGAGTAACACTAGGTACTTTCTGTATACCCTGCTATGCGGGATAAAAGTGTATAGCTAAAATAAATAACACTAGGTACTTTCTGTATACCCTGCTATGCGGGATAAAAGTGTATAGCTAAAATAAATAAACATTCTAACATACGTTAAGTTAAGAAATTAAATATATATTAATAAACATATTGTAATATTCTTTAAAAAGCCAAACTTCACCGCTGGCAGTTCGTACTAAGCTTAGTCGTATAACTAAAATATAGTAACAATTGATAACAAAGTTGCGGTCATCATTTTACTCGGCTGTCCCCAGGGAAAGTAATTTGTGAGCAATATAATTGATGTTATATTTTGCTCCTTGCAAAATTGTTATTAATATTTTAACATTGTCTGTCTGTTGCTTTTTTACTGTGGAAAAGATTGTTTGAATAAATCAAATTGAAGGGCTGATTGGAAATAATTTTAAATATAAACTTACCCCCGAGTGAGAAGCGAACCCAGTCAAACGCTGTCACATTGCGCCACGATTGGCTTTAATGAGAAGTAATTGATAATGTTATGTTTTTAAATATAATAACTATAGTTAGTACACGTAAAAGTAAAGATAATATAATCTGTATTATCACTGAACAAGAGTAAACGTTAATTAAAAAAAAACAACAATTACCTGAAGCCGTGTAAGAACATTAGTACTAGAGTATATTGTAAACTTTTCAAAGGTGGGCGGAAAATCAGGTCAATTAGATGTGCCTTCAACAAGTAGGACATAATTGATTTTAAATCATTGGAGTTGTAAGTAGTTCAATTTTTTTCTACATTCAAACTGTTATCTGGACGGCCTTCAGTTCAGTCCAGCCTGACTGTAAACGCGATCGGCTTTGGGTTCGATCCTCAGCGGAGTGTTTTAAAATTATTTTCACTTCCTCGTTCTGGAAAGACAAAGTGCGACGTTGAGTTCCACCAATTAACATGCAATGTCTTGAATTAAGTGGAAAGTGAAGTACAGTGTCATGACATTAGGTACTACCCTGCTATGCAATAAGCCTTAAGTTAAAAAATAGAAAAAAATATTACGTAACGTTGCAACAATGTTTATATAGTAAAAGTTCAAATCTAATTTTAGAAACCGCTAGTTATGATCTAGATCTATCTGTCTTCCAATGAGTCTGACTGAAATTAATGATTCTGAGTCTTATGTCAGAGTTAAAAACGTAAAAACATATTTTCTTACAATAACCAGACCTTGGAAAATGAAACATCTATATTAACTTATATTTCTTTACTTACAATTTTATTGATTATTCCAATTAGCGGGTCAAGTACACGCTAATAAATGTGAAATAAAAATTTTGTTCAACCATTAAATCTTAAACAATACCATTTTAGATGAAAATATTTTAAACGGATCAATCGCGTATATTTTGGTATTCGAAACAATATTTTTGGAAACCTAACGTTTCAAACACCGTATTTAAACAAAACTAATATAAAATTATGAACAAATCACCAACAAGATGAACGCAAAAGCTATAAGCATATTTATATAGACCATAAATTACAAGAAAAAGACAAGTTGTAAGAACTTAGATTATGAAATCGATGTTAGACATCGTTTAAGCGATGAGTAGATCTCGTCGGGATTATAGCAATACTTGGTTCTTTGTAGTCAGCTAAGCTCCTCTCACGTACAAGTACACAGCTTGCTGGGGATTATATTGTGTTGTATAACTGTGGGATTCACTGAGTATCGTACATAAATCACAAGCACTGGTTATAACTGATAAAATAAAGATGTTGTTGGTATGTTAGTACACTAGACAATGGTGTTAGTACACTAGACAATGGTGTTAGTACACTAAATAACGGTAACAGTTGATAATAGTCGATTATGACATCTTTAACCATGGATACTGTATTTTCATTGCTTAGTTTTCTTTCTAATTAGATTGGATTATTTTGTTTGAAATAAATATTTCTAACGGATCAATCGCGTACATTTTGATATTCGAAAATAAATTTTTAAAAATTTGAAGTCTCGAACACACAATAATCCGTGATCACAGGGCCAGATACCCAAAATATATGCGATTAATCCGTTAAAAATAGTTTTATTTAAGATGTGTAAAAATCAAAAATCACGAAAATCGAAAGATCTTATTAGGTATTACTAGATTACTAGATACTACTTTTATGTTTTCAGCTCCCATACGTTGGTTCGTTATATAAATATGTATTTTATAGATATCTGTTTATTTTATTTGTATATTAGGATGTGTTTAGTTTACATCATATATATTTGCATCTCCCACGCTTTGTTTATAATGTACAAATCTCCTAATCTTAAGGTTGTCTGGAAGAAATCACTATTTAGCGATAAGACCGACTTTTTTGCCTTATATATTTATGGTGGCCTTGCTATTTTTTTTTAATAATAATTGTGGTACAAACACTGTGTAAATACAATAAAAAAAACAGAAAATAGAAAATTAAGAGTTTAAGAGATTAACTTTGTATTGATTACTTATATTATTAGGAGTATTATTTACTTATATTATTTACTCTTCGAATAGACGTGATGTATTTCCCAAAGGTCATTCAGACTATTTTGATTCATCTTTAGGACATAAAAGATATTTAAAGGATTAAATTTTAATGCTACCAACCTTTGGTAACTGGTGGATCCCACTAAACAACATTTATGGTCATGTGGTGGCTATCCACCAAAATTGATTAAATGCATTTCAGAAGTGCCAAAATATAAAATGACATTGCGATTAGGCTTTCAGACAATTTTTTGTTTAAGCTTCACGCTTTTATCCCGCGTAGCAGGGTAGACAGAAAGTACTTAGTGTCATGATACTCCATACTTCGCTTTCCACCGAATTTGAGACGTTGCGTGTTGAGTGATGGAACTCAACGCCGCAGCTGGTAGTAGAACGCATGGCTTAGCGGTCAGAGCGCTTGGACGGTATCCAAGAGGCGCGGGTTCGAATCCGGCTACGTTCAAATTTTTATACGTTTTTTCTAAAATGTATTTTCTAATACCAGAAATACGCGATTAATAAGTTTAAATATTTTTCTTTTAAAAGGTAATCCGAGTTACTGCACTTTCATGCTCGTAAATGTAATTTTAATGCAAATTGTACGGTTTTTGACACTGACACCCCGTACTCCGTTTTCAACCCATTGCGAGACATTGTGTGTTGATTGGCGGAAGTCAACGCCACAGTTTATCTTATCAGAGCGAGTAACTAAAAGAAAAATCTAATACAATCATTTCTGCAAGTTAGAATCGAACCAGCAACCGACCGCGTTTACAGGCACCTTATATTGATTTAAATATAATTTGAATTATATATTATATTTATTTAGCTACTCAACCTCTATAGTAAATAGATAATATTATATTATCGTGAGTAAATCATAATGGGATACTTCGAGATGTAAGATGGTAACTGCAAATGGATTTCCATTAAGATATCGTTTGACAGTTATGAAATGGATATACATATATATGTATGTATGGATGTGTATGTATGTATGTATGTATGTGTATGTATGTATGTGATGATTGTGAGTTCGATACCCATTCAAAGAAATTCTTAATAAGCGCGGCGTTAACTTCTGCAACTCGCAAAATCTTAAAATTGGATGAAAAGTAGACAAGACAGTGTCTTAACACTGTTCTCTCGAAAACCTGGTATACTAAATTAAGGGTGTAGATGTAAAAAATCGGAGAAATTTCTACCTTAAAGTTTGAATTCCAGTAAAAATATTTTTACTGGTAATACTTTAGTGAGTTAGTGTGAGAAATAATATAAATTCCATTATCAGAGCAATGAATTGCGTTTTCGTCTTGAATGGTATATCTTGAAGCATTAACCGGAATAGCAACGTCATTAAAAACAAATAATTTTTCCTCGACGTAACAAGATCTATGAATTTCAAGATTTTTACATATTTTTAATGAAACTATTTTAAGCGGATTAATCGCGTATATTTTGGTATATTTTGGGACACCTGACGTTTCGAACACTATCTGTAAACACGGACTACTGTAAAGTGTTCGAAACATCAGGTGTCCCAAAATGTATTTCCAAAATATACGCGATTAATCCTTTTCAAACAATTTACTTATTTGTTTTGCTTCACACTTTTATACCGCATAGCCTGCTAAAACAGCCTGTAGACGGGTAGAACCTAGTGTCAAGACACTCCGTACTTTGTTTTTCGTCGAATTTGAGACATTGCATATTGAATGGCGGAGCTCAACGCCACACTTAGTCCCACCAGGTGGAAAGTGAAAATAATTTAAATATAATCACTACCCCAAGTGGGAATCGAAGCCACAACCAATCGCATTTACAATCAGACGCTGTCACAAAACGCTACGACCGACCTCTACATTATTATTATTAATATACTATTATTAATTAGTCAAATATTTAATGTCAAATTCAATCCATTTTGCTTTAAATAAACAATAGACCGTAGATTTCAATAACGACATTTCTGATTAAACATAACGTCGTATAATATTAAACGCACGTTGTATTATAGTTTATATAGAAATTAATAAAATATTGGACCTCCTTTGTAAATAGATTTCATACAAATGTTTCGACAAAAACGTTTAAAACGTTGAATTTGTTAGTATGTAATTATTTCTAATTAATGCCCTTAGATTTAAGTATTATTTAAATTTTTGAAAAAACGTATAAAAACATTTTAGAAAAAACGTATAAAATTTGAACGCAGCGGGATTCGAACCCGCGCCTCTTGGATACCGTCCAAGCGCTCTGACCGCTAAGCCATGCGTTCTACTACCAGCTGCGTCGAAATTCTTATACGTTTTGTTACAACTTATGTTGTTAGCATCTGTGTAGAGAGATTTTTACAAATTTCTACTACTTAAAGATTATTAAGAAATAATCGTTTAACAAGAGAGATTGCTATTATATTTCAATATTTACCATTTTTAAAGTGTTATTCCACACTAAGGATTAGAAAACATTTTAGAAAAAACGTATAAAAATTTGAACGCAGCAGGATTCGAACCCGCGCCTCTTGGATACCGTCCAAGCGCTCTGACCGCGCTGCGTTCAAATTTTTATACGTTTTTTTAAAAATGTTTTCTAATCCTAAGTGTGGAATAACACTTTAAAAATGGTAAATAACGTATAAAAATTTGAACGCAGCGGGATTCGAACCCGTGCCTTTTGGATACCGTCCAAGCGCTCTGACTAAGCCATGCGTTCTACTACCAGCTGCGAGAATGCAATGAACGCATGGCTTAGCAGTCAGAGCGCTTGGACGATATTTAAGAGGAGCGGGTTAATATCCCGCTGCGTTCAAATTTTTATACGTTTTTTCAAAAATGTTTTCTAATCCTAAATGTAGGTTAACACTTTACACTTTACTACTACACTTTACTTGTTTTATATTGTATACTTGTACAAGTATACAATATAAAACAAGATATCCTCTGTATCCATACTAGTTTTCTGTTAAAAACTAATTAAGGTGTAAGTGTGAAACTGACCTCTGTGTGTATATATGTATGTATATGTATTGTGTATGGATGTATGTATATAAGAGTGTGTGTCATGCGTATAATGTGTGTGTGTGCTTATTTACTTTTATGGAACTGTCATTTTCTACTAGAAAAGAGATAACAAATGTAATTATCTAGGGTTTGTTTTGTGTTTTTTAATTTTTCCCGCTTAACGTACAATAATAATTTTCCCCTCATATTTGTTATTGCTGACATGTTCTTAGCCAATGTGTACTTTATCTTTATATATATATATATATATATATATATATATAGGAGTAAAGACAGAAAGGCTTTTACATTTTACAATCAAAACTATATATTAAAGAAATAGTAATATTTCTATGGCATAAGCCCATACGGAGTGCTAGAAGCCGAACCAAAAGTCATATAATAAAATGTCATATAAATTACCAACAAACAGACATGACGAGAGTAAATTAGTATACACAGATAAAATATTCCATTTAACGAATGCAATTTTCCCACATAGTGCATGCGCGCCGCTGGGAAATGTAACGAAGTGAAGTGAATATCGATCGTCCGTATACACGAGATATGATAAAATATAGTGGTTTTGTACAAATGTATCCATATAAAATTCTATTAATTATTATATATGCATGGGTTTTGTTAAATTATGTTTAATTGAATGGGTATGACATTTTTAAGCTTCACGCTTTTATCCCGCATAGCAAGGAAGCAAGTAACTATTATAAAGACAGTCCGTACTTCGAGACATTGTGTGTTGAGGCGGAGCTCAACTCCGCGCTTTGTTTTACCAGAGCGAAAATAATTTAAATATAACCGTTCTCCCGCGTGGGAATCGAATTCACAACCGATTGTATTTACAGTCAAACGCTGTCCCACTGCGCTAGGACCGGCCTCGGTATTTTTTATAATTAATATATATTGCAATAGTACAAACAAGGTAAATGATCGTTCGGGTCATTTGATATTAGGAAATTAGCACCCACTACCATATGTGACATCAGAACTGCAAGTGTTTCTGACCTTTAAGGTGAAGGTCATAACCATGTTATATCGACAGAGAATGTATGTCTTTATGTATGGCAATTAGAAGACAGTTTCTACAGTTACCCTTTTTCTAGACAACGTGTGGCGTTTAATTTCAGAAATATAAAATAATATGCATATTTCACGTAAATCTGGGGAATGATATGATAAAATAATACACAATATCTACATACTTTATAGTATTTATAGTTTGATTTTGTTGTAATATAGTACAATTTTTTTATGCTTCACGCTTTTATCCTACATTGTAGAGTAAACAGAAAATACCTAGTGTCAAGACATTCCGTAGTCCACTTTCCACCGAGTTTGAGAAATCACGTGGTGAGTAGTGGAACTCAACGCCGCACTTTGTCTTACCAGAGCGAGGAAGTGAAAATAATTTAAATATAAATACTCCCCCGAGTAGGGACCGAACCCACAACAGATCGCGTTTACATTCAGACGCTATTCCACTGCACTACGACCGACCTCCAGTACAAATATATTATAGATTTTAGTTTTAATATAGTACGAATACTGTAGATAGAGCTTTGATTATTATTTAAAGGTTTAATTACGTTATTGCGATGCGCTTAGTGATGTACTATAGATGGGCCCGGTGACCTAATTTGAGCTATTTTTGGGATTGCTTTCGTATCGGGGCTGGTTAATAACTTAATAATTATGATTTCAAATATGTTATTATTATAATAGATGAAATAAGTCCGTGACGCGCTGTGACAACGTCTGTTTGTAAACGCGATCGGTTGTGGGTTCGATCCCCACTTGAGGAGTGAGTGATTATACTTAAAATTTTCTACACTTTTCCTCTCTGGTAAGACGAAGTGGGGCGTTAGATTCCACCACTCAACACGCAATGTCTTAAATTTTATCTTGACACTAGAAACTTTCTGAAGTTAAAAAAAACACGTAATAGAATATTTTTTTATAAGGGCCGGCGAGGCGCAGTGTGACAGCATCTGACGGTAAACGCTATCGGTTGTTGGTTCGATTCCCACTTAGCGAAGTGATTATATTTAAATTATTTTCACATTCTCGCTCTGGTATAATAAAGCGCAGCGTTGAGTTCCGCCACTCAAGATCAGAGTCTCAAATTAGGACGGAGGACGGAGCGCCACACGCTACAGTCCATATCGCTTTTTTCTATACATTAACAAATATATCACCAGGAATAAAACCCACAGAAGTGTTACTTCCCGTTTTACATTACTAGTGCAACTAACATGATCTAGCGTCAATTTGAAAACATATGCATTTTAAAGCAAATTTCAATTATTTTTTATTCAAATAGAAATTACAAATAATTTTGAATCTTCTGGCAGAACTACCTTCCGAGCTGGTACCACCGCCAGCTCGGGAAGTAGTTCTCCTGAGAAGAGTTGGCGAGAACCTCAACACTTGCAGTTTTCAAATATAATTTTACAATACGTTTTCAACTGTGATTAACTTTCCCAATGACCATCATCTGCATGAGTATGAAACTGAGTCGCAGTCATTAACGCCCTCAACGCGCCTCACACGCGCCTTATCAAAAAACCAAAGTAACGATCAAAACTGATAATATCGTTCATTATACAATCAAATAATACTAAGATCTTATGAATTGATACAAAGGCTAATATATGGTAGTGTGCAAGTTAAGAATGTGAGCTTATGTTTGTGTTTGTTTTTGTGTTTGTGTGAATATGAGTGACCCACACCACAATACACCCAGTATTGTGTGTGAGTGTGTGTGTGTGATGTTTACACTTATAATCCAAAGTATTGTTAGGCAATAAGGAGATTTTCTGTCTGATTATAATTTAATTTGAATAACCCATTTTATAAGTTAATTTTACATTGATGAGAAGTTAGAGTGAAAATATTTAATTTTTTTTATTGATATATTGTATAGAATTGGACTTAAGAAATAAAATTGTCTATTAGAACATATGCTACGTCGCATTTCAATTTTAAATAAAATTAATATAGAATTGTAATATAAAATAATTTTCCCTAACAAAATTTTCACAACCTTAAGTTAAAATAGATCAAATGGTAAGTCTGTGTGTAATTTATAAAAATAATTGCTCGATTTCAACGAATATGATTCATCTTTCCACGTAAATATATTCGATATATTAAAACGCGATACATCGCTCGAGTGCCGCGGGCTAATTGATCGTACTCGAGTGTTTTGAATTAACCCAACATATTATATAGAAATGAACATCGATTTATTCAAATTATTTATTATAAATGCTAAAGGTTTTGCATTTTAAATATGAATATATTGATATGATGGTTGTTAGTGGAAACTTCATTGAGTTTTTATATTTAATTTTTCCTTTTTTCTTCAGCTTCACGCTTTTATCTCACATAGCAAGGTATACAGGAAGTACGTAGTGTCAAGACACTCCGTACTCCATTTTCCGCCGAATTCGAAACATTGCTTGTAGAGTAGCAGTATGCCACGCAACACTTCGTCTTACTAGAGCGAAGAAATGAAAATCATTAAATATAATCATTTCCCCGAATGAGAATCTAACCCACAATTTATCGCGTTTACAGTCAGACACTTTCCCACTGCACCACGACCAGCCACAATATTATGATAGCTTTGAATTTTTAATTAAAATCATTTATATGAAAATTTTAAGAATTCTGTTTTACGATTTCCGCCCAAAATGAAAATGTAGAACGAAGTGTCTTTTAAATCTCCTCTCTGACTCTTCTATTAAATGAGAAAAAGCGTGACTCTGCTATTTTTAAAGGCCTTTCTTTTCTCATCTTTGAGGCAGGGAAAATTTAACAACTCGTTACTCTTTTCTCTATTGATTTTATCAGAAACACTGAGTCATTATAAATTTTGTTTGTATCCCGAATAGCAGGGTAGACGGAAAGTACCTAGTGTCAAGACACTCCGTACTTCCCTTTCCGAATTCTAGACATTATATGTTAAGTGGCGGAACTCAACGGTGCACTTTGTCTTACCAGAGCGAGAAAGTATAAATAATTTAAATATAATCACTCCCCCAAGTGGGAATCGAACCCTCATATATATATATATATATATATATATATATATATATATATATATATATATATATATATATATATATATATATATATATATATATATATATCCGTAACTTCTACTACCTAGCTGCAAAGTGTGTAGCTTTTATGGCGCACTTAACATCGGACTAACAATTAATTACGTTTCATAAACTTTTATATAAGCGCGATGTCATGAATAGATAATCTAGGTTTTCATTATACAATGTGAATAATATCTTATATTACCGTCATAGTGTATTGTATATTGTGAAGAGAATGTAGTTGTGGCGTTGTTAGCGCTTTGACTATAGTTGTGAATACAAATTTAGATTAGGGGCATGTATGTGAATGCCATATCAGGCTAGTTAGAGAGAGCTTAGTGTTAAAACTCTCTGTTCTCAACTTTCTGTAAAACTAAGGTACTATTGCTTGCGCAACTCAACGCGGTGTCTTGTCTAACCATAGTGGAATGAAAAGTTATTACATTTCGCAATTTCTATATATTTTAAGCGCATTAATTGCGTAAAATTTGGTATTCGAAAATACATTTTTGAAAATCTGACGTTTCGAAAACAAATTTATCTTGTTCAGACATATAACAGCGTTAGGTTCCGCCATTCTGTACACAATGTGTCAAGATAGACAGAACTAAGCCAGATTTTACGAAACAGCGAGAGATATGAAAATATTTATAAATTTGCATCATAATAACAATATGAAATTGAATATTCACAAAACGTCAATCATTAATATGAAAGCAAATATAACTACGTTTGCTGTAAAAAAGTATGTAATCATTAAATATAATGATGTAAACCTTACTCGATAAATCATTATAGTCATTATTGCAAAGTACACGTGTCTAAACAAAATGGAATTCTTGATATATGATTATATTTTGATATATAGTACACTTGTACTTTGTATGAAATTAGTTTATATCGTAAGAAATCAGAAGCAAATGCAACTTTTTTAAAAACTAAAGTATCTGTCAGGTTGTCTTGAGATAGATCTCTAGATAACCTGTTCTAGGTTCTCACCTGACAGATACCTCTCCCAGAGAGGTCTCTCCCTATTTTATTTTTTTTCGCTTCACGCTTTTATCCCGCATAGCAGCGGAGACAGGAAGCACCTTGTGTCACAGACACTCCGTACTCCAGTTTCCGTTAAATTGGAGATATTGCGTATTGAGTGGTGGAACTTAGTGTCGCACTTTCTCTAATCAGAGCTAGGAAATAAAAATCGCTTAAATATAATCATTCCCTCGAATGGGAATCGAATTTAATCGTTTACAGTCAGACGGAACTGGGACAGCGTCCGACTGTAAACGCGCCACGACCGGCCTCCTCACTCTTTTAGTGGTAATAATATAATAAATAGACAAAAGTAATAAGGTATAATATGGTATTGTTTTGAGTATATATAACAATATCGATATTATAAAATTTTCAATTATTAAAATCTATTGCGATTTCATTTCCTTATTGACTAATAAGTATCTTGGGAATTGTGGGGAAATTAATGTTTAAAGTTTTCTAAAAGACGCTAATTTCAATCCCACTGGGTTCAAAATTTTATACGTTTTTAAAAATGTTATGCAATTTTCTTTCCTATATTGATTTTTATATTTTACAAAGCTACTATTTTAGCTTTACAACTTTTCCACATCACCGGGTACGAGAACGGTCATCAGCGTGACAACCTAGTGCCGGAATGCCAGTCTAGAAAGTCAATTTAACCCGTAATCATTAGCGTTTACACTGACTGACGTGACTGACTCAAAACATTCGTAGGTATGTACAAAATTATCGCACTAACATATGTATTGTACACTTTCCCACCTATTTCCTTCTTTTTACTTACAATGCCTGAAGGTTGCCTGGAAGAGATCTCTGTTTTGGCGACAAGGATTCCTCTTGTGTACAGAAAGTACCTAGTGTCAAGATACTCCGTACTTTGCTTTCCACCACATACTAGACATTGCGTGTTAAGTGGTGGAAGTCAACGCCGCACTTGGTCTTACCAGAGCGGGGAAGTCAGAATAGTTTAAATATGATCACTCCCCCGAGTGGGAATCGAACCCATAACCGATCACGTTTACAGTCAGACGCTATCACACTGTTATAAATATTATTATTATTAATATTATTATTATATCTATATATATATTATTCAGATTTTATGTGACACGAAATATGTAAGAAATTGTTACCCGTTACTTTATTTGGCGTGTGCAATAAATCTATAGCTTTATATAAAAGGTAAAATCTTTTTGCACTCGGTTCTACTGGGAATTTCGGGAAATATTTCCTTGACGCTCCCTTATATTCCCTAAGGAAACCTACATACATGCTTTTTATGACTGGCAGCTTCAGCGTTATGAGTCATGATATATTTAGTGACTAATTAAACAGATCTGTATGAAAATTTTATACATAAACAAATATTATATCTATATGTAAAACGAGAATAATGTATGTTTTTTAACTCCTCTCTTTTATCCAGCGGAGCAGAGTCGATAGAAAGTACCTAGTGTCAAGACACTCCGTACTTCGTTATTGCTAAATTCGCGATATTACGCGTTGAGGCCGAACGAATTTTAACTGCGGCTGTAAACACGATCGATTGTGGGTAATGTTCTCAATCGCGATCGGTTGTGGGTTAGACTCTCACTCTGGTAAGACAATATACGGCGTTGACTTCCGTCAATGAACAGGCTCAAATAGAGCGGAAAGTACGAATATAATCTATTAACTTGTATGTACTTATATATATATAATACTAAAATAAAACGCGGCGTTAGTTACCGCCAAAAACCATTCAATATTTCTCAAATTAGACGGAAGATGAAAATAAAGTAATATATCACTAAAAGACTTTATTTTAAAAGTCTTGTTTTTCGACTTCCGAGACCGTTTAGTTTCATCTTACTATTTATAGGCGTACTAATAAATAATTTGAGCTAATGAGGTAGAAACTTACTGATAACGATTATATTTTGCTTACTCTAACCTTATATTGAATAGGGGTTACAATAATTTTATATTACCCTAACCTATATATTGTGTGGGTCGAGAAAAATCTTTCATATATAAAAAAGACTGGCTCGAAGTATCGTTTTTTTATAAATATTCAATTAAATATAAAATATTTTAATAAATCGAGAGGCCTTCGTAGCGTAGTGGTACGTCTGAATGTAAATGCAATTGGTTGTGGGTTGGGTTCCCACTGGGGGGAAAGATTGTATTTTAAATTTAATTTTTTCTGCATTTCGGGAGGAAAGCAGTTCACGAAATGTCTTCACATTAGGCTATCTCTGACTACTCTGATTATCTAAGGAAAATTGAGTCCGATATCCGAAAAAAAACAATGAAATTCCGTAAATATGACACGGGAGTTTAGAGTCACCCTTTTTCACGCAGCAGTGTAAAAAAAAACAACCTCCAATTTCAATGCATTATTAGGTACCGGAACTTAACGCCGCTTTACTAAGACTCTCTACTAAGATATTTTCTCTATTTTCTTTAAAAATATTCAACTAATTTTCAACAAACGCGTTGAATGACCCCATATCACAAGCACTGAGTTGCGGTCGAAGCACGTAAACGCTCATTTAAATAAAACAATTTAAACGGGCTTCTTCAGACTACAAAGAGCTTCCGCTACTTAGATAAGGAATGAAAGTAAAATTTCCCTTGCTAGAGATTTTTTTTTTGCTTTTCAAAATGTATTTTTCCGTACCTCGTGGTGGCGCAGTGGGACAGTGGGTTCGAACTCCACTCGAGGGAGTAATTATATTTAAATTATTTTCAATTCCTCGTTCTGTTAAGATAAAGTGCGGCGTTGAGTTCTACCACGTTGTTATATCTGCACGATCTTATGTTTGACATCACGTGAGGTAAAACCTTATATATTTAAACGGGAAATATAGAACAGAAAAATACTGTCCAGTTAATTTACTACTTTATAAAAAGATTTTAATTAGATCATTTTTTAATTTTCATAAATAAAACACATGTTACATAACGCAAATTCTGATATCAAATTTTTATTAAGGCTTGAATTAATATCCTATCAACAAACAAAAGAATACTAACAACAAAAAAATAACTAAAATAATATAAGATATATACTAATAAATAAATACTAATAAGACTGCGTTCTACGAAAACTGTAGTAACTACACACCGTCCGTCCATATCAAGTATCTACAATATAGCAAAGAGGAGCTACGGCGTAGCTCACTCTACGAGACCTCGCTACGAAATCAACTTATACCCTGTCTATAATAGAATCTTGAATTTTAAACTTTAAATGAAACTATTTTAAACGGATTAATTGCGTATACTTGGGTATTCGAAAATAGAGTTTTGGAAACGTTTTGGGCAGTTTATAGTATTGCGTGGTCACAAATAGACCTTATTATAGGTAGTCTGAATCCGTAATAATGAACCTGACATAGATAGAAATTTCAAAATGAAATATTATATATATATATATATATATATATATATATACATATATATATATATACATATATATATATATATATATATATATATATATATATATATATATATATATATATATATATATATATATATATATATATGGCTCGAATTCGGTGGAATGCATAGTACGGAGTGTCTTGACACTAGATACCTTCCCTCTACCCTGCTGTGCGGGATAAAAAGCTTGAAGATAAAAAAAATAACAGAAAAGTTATAACTTATACGTACAAAATCTTGCCTCTTGTATAAAATATATAAATAACCGAAGAAGCTTATTACTAGCTAGTTTCCGAACCGGAAATTGGATAGAAATCCGTTAAAGCGACATTAGTTAACGTGAGCTTTGCGGAGGTCATATACATATAGTACACCCGTTAATATGTTTCTGGCTTAAGTGTTGGTTAACTTTCAATATTATCTTATTATCGACGCATAGCTAATGAGGCAAAACGAATAGAGTCTCTAGACAGGTCGCGGTTCTGTCCAGTTCTAAGTGAAAATACAACAACGATTGAAATAAAAATAATTTTATAAATATAAAATAAAATATTACCCCCGAACAGGGACCGAACTCGCAACCGTTGTTTACAGCCAGACACTGTATACTGCGCCACGGTAGCTTCAAATACGTTACAATAATAAGATACTTTCCAATTAAACTTATATTTACCACTTCTTTCTTTCTATTATTACGAAGCGTAGTATAACACAAGAGTAAGTTTTTTTTTTTTAATTTTTTTTAGCTTCAAGCTTTTATCCCGCATAGCAGGGTAGACAGAAAGTACTTCGTGTCAATACACCACGTACTTCGCTTATTATTGGATTCGAGACATTGCGTGATAACTGGTGGAACTCAACGCCGCACTTTTGTCTTACCAGAGCGAGGAAATGAAAATAATTAAAATATAACCACTCCCGCGTAAGAATCGAACCCACAGCAGATCACGTTAACGATCAGACGCTGTTCCACTGCACCACGATCCTACGGCCTCCTAATTAATAATTTAAATTGGTAAATAATTTAAACAATACAAACGTATTACATACATACATATGATATATATATATATATATATATATATATATATATATATATATATATATATATATATATATATATATATATATATATATATATATATATATATATATATATATATATGAAGGAATGAATAGGTATATAGGATTTTCTTTTATCAGTAGTTACTTCTACGAGATTAATAAACAATGGCGTCGATGGCTTACTCCATTGTTCATGTTAACATTTAGTATTTCTGTTATTTTAAATTTAATATAAATGGTAATTTATATAAAATTTAAAATAATACAAATACTACATGTATTAACATGAATAAAGAAAAAAAATTAAGATATATAGTGTTTTTTCTTATTTTGCCAAAACGAACTTAGTATCTAAACACTCCGTTTTTCACTTTCCATCCGTTCGAAATCAAGACGTTGCGCGCTGTGCCAATGATCAATTTCTATATTATTATATTATATTTTTTTATTATTGAGGCTAACTTGTCTAATTAAAACAATGCTGTTGATATTAGCGTCTAACGGACGGCCATTTAAAACGATCATACAAAAATAATATTAAAACATTAATACTAAAAACTTATAAATAATGTTTTAATGTTTACTATTTTTAAAGTGTTATTCCACACTTAGGATTAGAAAATATTTTTGAAAAAACGTATAAAAATTTGAACGCAACGCGATTCGAACCCGCGCCTCTTGGATACCGTCTAAGCGCTCTGACCGTTAATGTTTTAATGTATTTGTTTTAATGCAACAATATTACTAATTTACTTCATATATATATTTTTTGTGTAATTTAAACTATAAATAGGTACATTACACATCAGAGGCATTCATACACAATGACGTAAAACCGGCCGTAAGAAACAATAAACATTGGTAAAATCGATATATCTAGCTAGCACTAAAGTCGATATTACATTCGACTGGACTTGAAGCTTCTTTGTTCCAACGAATAGTCAGTCTATAAAAAAATATATCGAAATATTCCTTAAATATACGCGAATTGTCAAACAAAACCATTTCATATCAATTTTAGAGGGTATATACACATTTTTTTTACTATTTTAATATGTATATTGTATAATGCGCAAGTAACAAATAATGCGTACTAACAAAACGATCATAAATACGTAAATAATTCTAAGGAAACAAATATATGGAAAAATCATGTCAAAATCTATTTACCTGTTATTATATTTTCAATGAGGCCAGCTTTCTGTCAGCATTTCGGGTTTCAAAATTAATTTTCTGAACGAATGCGATCGCGTGCGTTCACTTGCGTACACTTGTGGTTATTGTACTGTACGTGTTCACTATGGCAAGTTCCGGCCGGGACTGACTCGCCTCGCCCCGGTCGATAAGTCCCCACGCCCCTCTACCAACAGGTTAGCATGCGTGCGCAAAACACTGTACCTTTGTACGCTCAGTGCATACCCTGCATTTGAAAATGACCTAATAATAACTAAGCGCCCCATAGTTTTCTAGATCATCTTTAAATTGTTGTACAATACAAATAATTAGAGGTGAAAAAAGCTTATTTTGGGCTTTTTGTTTCTTGTTTGGTTGAATTTCGTCTTGAGCTTTATCTTTGGTTGATGACAATTTTTTTTATTTTAGATATTTATAAAGTTCATATTGTTAATTTCAACTTAGTAGATTTTTTTTTAAATTAATTTTATTTATGTCACAATAGTGATATAAAAATTACTGTCAGGAATAACTCAGTACAGGAAAAAAACGCATTTGTCTATATATAATCTGTTTATTTAATTTTATTTCAATTTTAAATATATAAACAAATTCTAAAAATATAAATAATAATGGATATTTTTTTTTCTTAATTTGGCCTAATATGTGCCAGTGTGAGATTTAATAGTTCAATGACCCTAACTAAATGGAGCTCAAGTAAAATGGTGAAAAACAAAAGAAATCACGTTTCTTGGCACAAATGCAAACAATTTTTTACTTTTAAGAGTAACAATTGATTGGGAAATTGAAGTCAATCACTTCAAAACGAACTGTTATATGGATTTATTCTGTTTCTTATTTGTTTTACGGGCACGTTATACTTTTAAGATAGGGTTCTGAAAGATATAGGTTTTATAAATATTAAATAAATTTGCAGTTGCTTTCTTTGCTTTATAGTATATATATATATATATATATATATATATATATATATATATATATATATATATATATATATATATATATATATATATATATATATATATATATATATATATATATATATATATATATATATATAATCATACTATTTTTAAATTATTAATATAAATATATTTACATTTATGAACGAAACCAAACGCATTACTTAAAAAGGAGATTAATATGAGGCCATTCTTTTACAGGCGTGAAAATTTATAAGGGTTGCAACGCTTTGTATCGTCTAAATTAGGTTATTATGGTTTTACGCCCAAATTGGTTTTGGCGTGTTTGTAAGGAAAATTAATTAGAATATTATTTGTTTTTTAGACGATAGCTATAGATTCAATTCCGTATTTTTTTAGCTTCACGCTTTTATCCTGCATAGCATAGTAGATAGATAGTACCTAGTATCAAGACACTTCGTATTTCGCTTTCCACCGAATTTGAGACATTGCGTATCGAGTGGTGGAACTCAACGCTGCACTTTGATTTTTCCAGGGCGCGGAAGTGAAATTAATTTAATTATAATCACTTCCCCGAGTCCCCACTCGAATTCACAACCGATCTCGTTTATAGTCAGACGCTGTCCCACTGCGCCACGACCGGCCACAATTATATTTATTTATTCATTTAATAACATATTTATTCATTAGAGTATAAAAAATCAGATTCAAGTTTTATTCCCCATAGAAGGATTTTGAGAGAAATTTGTTTCAAGATATTCAATTCGCCGTTTTCGGTCTTAATTCAAGACATTGCATGTTAAGTGTTAACCCAACGTCACGCTTTATCTTACGAGTGAGGAGAAACAAAAATTTATAACAATATTATTGTCGAGTATAGACCGGCTGTGACGCAGTGTGGCAGCGTCCGACTTTAAACGTTGTGGATTCGAATTCCACTCGGGGGAAGGCTTATATTTTAATTGTTTTCATTTCTATGTTAAAACAAAGCGCGGTGTTGAGTTTTGCTACTCAACACTCTCTTCAAATGTCTTGAATTCGGTGGATAG
This sequence comes from Dryadula phaetusa, assembly GCA_032432895.1. NCBI lineage: Eukaryota > Metazoa > Arthropoda > Insecta > Lepidoptera > Nymphalidae > Dryadula > Dryadula phaetusa. Next base: position 878,684 of record JAOYRS010000022.1, read on the forward strand.
ATGTTTACGGAGTGTCTTAACATTATATACGCTGCTAAACGAAATAAATATGAATCTAAAATAAATTATATGTACAAACATGACATCAATTATAATATAGAATATATTATAATTTCTAATATAGAATATATTATATAGAATATATTTATAATATAGAATATATTATAATTTCACACTTGCATTCTTCTTCCCCCAGTGCTTCCTCGTGACTCATACAAATGCGAGTGCAAATCCAGACCAAATGAAATAATTTCCTCGAATTAAATACACGACCTAGTTCATGAATAAGCAATATTAAACGGTATTGCCTCATTACCGCAGCATCGTTTACAGTAGATATTTTATATTAAATTATAGTTTTATTAATGACACTATTTTAAACGGATTAATCGTGTATATTTTGGTATACGAAAATACATTTTTGGAAACTGGACGTTTTGAATAGACCTTACACCTTACCTTTTGAATACACCTTAGAATACTCGGTGGTCAATGGGTAGACTGAGAGTTTTATATCAACCAACAGTCAAATGGCACCTTAGTCTACCTGTGACCACGGACTGCTGTAAAGTGTTCGAAACGTCAGATTTCCAAAAATGTATTTTCAAATACCAAAATATACGCGATTAATCCGTTTAAAATGCTATCTTTTTAAAATGAGTAAAAATCGCAACAATCAAAGATCTTATTATTGTAAGTTTATGTTAAAATTACTTTAACATGCCTAATGGATTACCATAGTCGCGGTTTCAAATCTCTCTAAAGAGTTCATACATAGAAATATTAAGCTTTGAGTTTTATAGGCTCAGTTTTAAGTGAAGTAAATTTCTAAATTGACTTTTTTCTGCATAACCGTCAGTCAGTCATATGGAACTAAGTGTCTAGACATTCCTCTTTCTTCCCAAAATCGAGACATTACACGTTGAGTGGTAAAACTAAGTTAAGCACAAAAAAAAATATATGGAATCTATAAATATTTTCAATCTACATGAATCCAATCCTATTTTTTTTATAATTTTCGTATATAAGGAAAAGGCTGGTCGTGGTGCAGTAGGAAAGCGTCTGACTTTAAATGCCATCAATCTCTACTCGGGGGAGTGATTATATTTAAATTATTTTCACTTCCTTGCTTTAGTAAGTAAAAGTGCGATGAGTTCCACCACTCAACACGCAATGTCTTGAATTCGGTGGAAAGTGAAGTACAGAGTGTCTTGACACCAGGTAGTTTCTGTTTACCCTGTATATATATATATATATATATATATATAAGGTAACATACATTTTGCTGGTATACTCCTATGTTATACATGCTCTTAACGTCAAAGTATAATAGTTTAAAATCGTCCATGTAAACTTGGTCACGTACCCCGCATTAGACGACTATGAAGATCTAATCTCGTGGATATGATTGGATAAAAGCTCACCAACTACTGTACTTAGAGAAATCTATGAAGCTTTTATTTGTTAATGTACACATATATTGTGAAAATCGCCACTATTATAGTTTTAAATACATAATTAAGATAACTTTATCATTTAATTGTTTATATTTGTATGTGTGTCTGTCTATTGAAAGTAGAAACACGTTTCTCATATACTAAGTAGTATAGAGAAAGGGTACTACTCAGTATATATATATATATATATATATATATATATATATATATATATATATATATATATATACTGAGTAGAAGTAAGTAAACAGATAATTTTACTATTACAGATATATATGAAGCTTGACACTATTACAATTTATATAGAGAAGAAGAGTAAGAAGAGAATCAATTTTTTTAAGTTTGCCTCTTTGCCTCCCGCGTAACAGATAGATAAAAAGTCCACAGTGTCAAGATACTCGGTAGTCCGCTTTCTACCGAATTCATATATTGCGTGTTACTTGGCGCTTTGTCTAGACCAGAGCAATGAAAATAATTTAAATATAATCAAACCACCAGGTGGGAATGGAACACACAATCTATGACGTTTATAGTCAGATGTTGTCCCATTGCGGCACGACCCTCAATATTTTTGATATCTTACAAAAAAAAAACATAGTTAGTTAAATAAATACGGCAAATTTAAGGTTACGCCTATTTTTCATACTCCTACAGCCTCTTTATTAAATAGAAAAAAAATCGAACCGGTTATCATTATTAGGTGTATCTCTCAACAACTGTGACATCGATAGCTTTAGTTGTTTTAAAATTTAACATAGTTTGCAAATAACAATGAACACTTTTTAACTAACTTTCATGTAAAACTCTGAAGCGAGTCAGTCGAGTCTCGTGCGAATGGAGCTTTGTTCATACTGGGGTACTGACGAGCTTTTCATTTTAGAGTGTTTTGCATTACTAATGAGCTTTACCAGCTTTATTTTCATGTAAAATTAGAAAGTTTGCCTTTTTTTATTTAGCTTCATATTATATATATATATATATATATATATATATATATATATATATATATATATATATATATATATATATATGTATATATATATATATATATGTATATATATATATATATATATATATATATATATATATATATACATATATATATTCTAATAGTAACTGTGCAATATGATATATATTGTATGCCTCACCAGAGCGAGGAAATGAAAATACTTTAAATATTATCATTCCCAGAGTGGGAATCGAATCCACAACTCGCATTTATAGTCAGACGTATATATATATGTGTGTGTGTATATATATATATATATATATATATATATACAGAAGTGGAATGCTTTTGGAAGCCTTAATTTTTAAAAATTAAGTTAAAGGCATTTTCATATTCAAATAACAGTTAAACAAACTTAAGTTATAATAAAAGCTTATTTTATTTTTTATTTATACAAATTTTAATTTCTTGAAAACAAAAGCTCGAGATTCATCAGTTTTCTTTCACGTTTTGTATTCATACAATGTTATTTTTGTTAATTTTTTGTTATAAACGATTGTTCATTTGTAAGTAATTTATTACAAATGTATTAAAATGCGACCAAGAGAATATTTTATTCTGTTATAAAAACATTACGCCATCATATATTAGCTCAGTTGTTATAAGTTGCATGAAATTATTGTGAATTTAAATCATATTCCCTATGATATTTATTTTTAATTAAAAACTGAACTAACTATAATCGCTATACAAATCGAATTTGTTTGCGTGGACTTGAGCCTTGCAAAACTTTGTCGAAGAAAAAACTTTGAATTGATATAACTTAAAAATTATTTTTGAAAAAAACGTATAAAAATATTAACACACCGGGATTCGAACCCGCGCCTCTTGAAAACCATCCAAGCGCTCTGATCGCTAAGCCATGCGTTCTACTATCGGCTGCTTCAAAATTCTTATACGTTTGTTACAACTTATTTACGTTGTTAGCTAGTCCTAAGTATAGAATAACACTTTAAAAATATTAAAATATTAATATAACTTTTTTATTTACATATAGATTGAAATTGAGAAAAAAAGAAAGAAAGAAAAGTGTAAAGAAAGGTTGCCAAATTACAACAGTGAAAACTACATTTAAATCGGTTAAGCTGTTCCGAGATTTTCGTGCACAAATGCACAGACAAATAGACGCACAAATAAACAGCGATCAGTTACATTTTTTATTTGTAGAGATTACAACTGAGCTAATGGCATAATTGAGATTAATAATAGTATATTTTTTATCCTGCATAGAAGGATAGACAGATATTACCTAATGTCAAGGCATTCCGTATCTCACTTCTCACCGAGTTCGAGACATTGTTGAGTGGTGGAACCCAACGCCGCGCTGTTTCTTACCAGAGCGATTAAGGGAAATATACAGTGTTTCCCAATAAGGATGGTAGGATTTTGATAGCTCACAGCCGCCATTTTGGTGGTTTAATATTTAACATTTGTGTTGTTTTGTGTTAAGTAATGTTTGCCATTTAGTTATAAACAAGTTCACGTTACATCAACGTTTGGAAATTGTCCAAATTTTCTATCAATGTTCGAGAAGTATTGTCTCTACTCAAAGAGCATTTCATGCTAAATATGGTCGTCATGGTGCACCGTCTGAGCTCGCTATATAACGCATAATCCAAAAACTGGAAAGTGAATATTCTTTGCACGATAGTAGACCACCAACACGACAGCGGACAGGAACGTAGTGAAGAAAATATTGCCGTTTCCGTTCCACGACCTGCACAAGAATTGGGCTTATCCAGAATGACAACCTGGCGAATTTTACGTATGGATCTTGGCCTACATCCATACAAGATTGTGTTGGCACAAGACCATCGATTACGTCGTGAATTTGCTGATTGGGCGCTTGAAATGATGGAAACGGACACCGAATTTCATAGGAAAATCATCTTTTCAGATGAGGCTCACTTTTGGCTCAATGGTTATGTGAACAAACAGAATTGTCGTTACTGGAGTAAGTTAAATCCAAGAGTGGTTCATGTACATCCTGAAAAATTGACTGTTTGGTGCAGATTATGGTACGGTGGAATCATGGACGAAGGCCGTACTGTTACTGTCAATGGCGACCGTTATCGTGACATGTTGATCGATTTTTTTTTCCTGAAGTGTATGAAATCGATGCGGACGACATTTATTTTCAACAAGATGGTGCAACATGCCACACTGCGACCGTCACAATGGATTTATTGCGTGAGTCGGTTATTTCTCGCAACGGTCCTCACAATTGGCCATCAAGATCATACGATTTAACGCCCTTAGACCATAATTTGTGGGGGTATGTTAAATCTCAAGTGTATGCCAATAAACCAGCTACTATTCAAGACCCTGAACGCAATATTTGAGCGACTATAACGGCCATATCAGCCGAAATGCTGCATCGAATCATCGAAAATTGGACCGATCGTATTCACAAGTGCAAAAAAGTCATGGCGGTCATTTGAACAATATTTTGTTTTAATCATAAATAAAATAAAATTTCCTATCAAATAAAGCATTAAACACGAAAATCAGACATATATTTTATGTTTTATTTTAATTTCAAAACATATTGTTTTTATTGGGAAACCCCATAATAATTCTACATAATCACTCTCTCGAATGGGATCGAACTCATAATCAATCGCGCTTACAGTCCGGCGACTTCTAGAATATTTTAAGTAATATAAATGAAAAACATTTTTTGTATAATACATTTAATTTCTTTTTATTGACACTAACATAATATTATAAAAAGGCTTCTAAAAGATATATATTTTTCAATTTATTTATAAATAAATAATAATTATGTTAAAGAGAAATAATATCCTAATTATAAAGTTAATGATTATTTAATTTTCTTCTTGACGAAAAGTGCTGTAAACTTGCCGGTCTCGTAAGTGGGCATGAATGGCAGGTACTTGGTCCACTCCCATCTGAAAATTTTTAATAAAACAGTAATTGCCTGGTTGGTGCAGTGAAACAGGCGTTTGAATTTTAACGCGATAGTTGTGTATTCAATTAAAGTTTTTTTTTACTTCACCCTTTTATCCCGCATAGTAGGGAAGAGAGAAAATACCTAGTGTCAAGACACTCCGCTTTCCACCGAATTTCCACCGAGAGTTTCGCCATTCAACATGCAATGTCTCGAACATTGCATGTTGAGTGGCGAAACTCAATGCCGCACTATCTTACCAGAGCGAGGAAGTGTAAACAATTTAAATTTAATCAGTACCACTAGTGGGAATCGAACCCACTGACTTACTGCGCCAATTATTAATATATTAAAGTTAAATATATTCATTTTTTCGCTTAGGTAAAATAAATATCGGGCTTTAGTTCCGCTACTCAAACTACGATGAGCTCAATATATAATCTAGTGTAAGGCCATCCGTTCATCAAAATTTGACGCTTATTAAGTGGCAAAACATCACATCGCCATTTGTCTTACTGGAGTGTGAAAAAAAACAAACGTTTACTCGCGTGGGAATTGAACCCATAACTGTAGAGAAGTCAGACTTATACGTTGTACCATAATAGTCTATATTATTATATGTTTATAAATGTTTTTGAGGCCGGGAGTGGAACAGTGTCTGACTATAAACGCAATCGGTTGTGGGTTCCATCCCCACTCAGGAGAGTGATTATGTTTAAATTATTTTCACTTCCTCGCTCCGGTAAAAGACAAAGTGTAGCGATGAGTTCCACCACTCAACACGCAATGTCTCCATTTCGGTGGAAAGCGAAGTACGGAGTGTCTTGACACTAGGTACTTTCTGTCTACCTTGCTAAAATAAATAAATAAATGTTTTCCGCCTTTTAACTGACAGCTTCTTCAATATGTTGACCACATTTTAAAAAGTACACTAAGGCATAAAAATTACAGGCAAAATATAATATATACCTATGTTTTTTTAAGAAGCTGCCTGTACTAGTACAAACGTACCTGCGTATTAGCGTCATGCCAATAGGGAAGTCATAGGTGTCTCCGTGTTCGCTCGCGCCTACCGCCTCTAGAGACATTTCCTTTGCCCATGCGTCTAGTCCCCGCTCCTCAACTGTACCTGTTATATTTTTTAGTAAATATTATATGAAACATATATCTATAAAGACAAAGTGCGGCGTTGAGTTCCACCACTCAACACGCAATGTCTCGACTTCGGTGGAAATCGAAGTACGGAGAGTCTTGACACTAGGTACTTTCTGTCTACCCTGCTATGCGGGATAAAGCGTGAAGCTAAAAAAATATATATATCAGCTCAAGTAAATGACTTCAGTACTTTGACTTTAAATTAAAAGGAAATAATTAGCTTCACGCTTTTATCCCGCATAGCAGAGTAGCCAAGAAGTACCTAGTGTCAAGACACTCCGTACTGCGCTTTCCGTCGAATTCGAGAGTTTGTGTGTTGAGTGGCGGAACTCTAATCATTTCCCCGAGTAGAAATCGAACCAACAACCGATCGCGTTTATGGTCAGTCGCTGTCCTTCTACGCTACGACCAGCCTAAAAGGAAATAATATTTCATAAATTCATATAATTTTTGTGCTTGTGCTATCGAAGTATTTATATCAAAATGTTATAAAATATAAGTCTTTTACAATTGGAATAATTTTAACCAGTGTGTGTAATATTTTATATTATATTAATAATTATACATTTAATAATTCGATCTGTATGTATTTTATTTAGTTTTGTAAATTGTTAGAATCGAATAATATTTGAGTATGTAATCCATTTAGGCTTTCAAGCTCGTCGTTCGTATGTTTGTTCTCATATATCTCAAAAACTAAAAGTAGTATCGAGGTTATCCTTTTTAATTTGAGTTAGGTACACATCAATTTCAAGAACAATGTTAGTTTCATGAAAATCGGTATAGCAATTTCATAGATATAGGTAAATTACTAGAAAAGAAAAAAAGGCAGATAATTGAAGTCTGATTATTTTTTATATAAATTATATATATATTTTTTTAGTTCGTTGTATATTAAAATAAATAACCATATTTGTGAGCCATTACATATTATAAGTAACAAATGGCTTTCATGCATACAATCAACTAAATAGTCTAACAGTAAAGCGGAAATTCAAGGAAATTAAATAAATACTTGTAATAAACGGTCACGCCACTAACACTTTAAGTGTAGTTTATTCACGTAATGTTTTACCAGGTATTATATCTTTTTTTTTGCTTCACGCTTTTATCCTGCGTAACAGGGTAGACAGAAAGTACCTAGTGGCAAGACACTCCGTACTTCGCTTTTCACCGAATTCGAGACATTGCTTGTTGAGTGGTGGAACTCAACGCCGCACTTTGTGTTACCAGAGCGAAGAAGTGAAAATAATTTAAATATAATCACTCCCCCGAGTGGGGATCGAACCCACAACCGATCGCGTTACAGTCAGACGCTGTCCCACTGCGCCACTACCGGCCTCTATTATTATATCTTAGTTTGACGTATTCCCCTTTTATGGGAAAGAGGCAGAGAGATGTATTAAGACTTCCGGCCAAATTTTGTGTTAACATATTAAATGGTTGAATAGTTCACATACACTCATTTACACATCTGCTCATATTAAATATGTAGGTTATTATATTTTTATTTACAGCTTTACGCTATATTCCCCATAGCAGTGTCAAAGACAACCTAGTGTCAAGACACTCCGCTGATTGTTTTCCACCACAAAAATCGAGACATTACATGTTGAGTGGCGAGCTCAACGTCGCACTTTGTCGAGTAAAAGCGAAGAAATTAAAATCAATTTTAAATATAACCATTCCTTCGAGTAAGAATCCCACAACGACTTTACAGTGGGTTTGCCACTACGCAACAATGGAGTACAAATAATAATTATATAATTATCTGTATTTTTTATTTATTAAGAAAAGACGTTTTAGCTTAACACCCATATCTCGTGGCGTATTGGAACAGAGTCTGAGTACAAATATGTTCCTGGTTACATTTAAATTATTTTCATTTCTTCATTTTGTTTAGACAACGCGCGGCGTTGAGTCTCGCCACTCACAACGTAATATCTCGAATTCGGCGGAAAGTGAAGTACGCAGTATTTTGACACTAAGTACTTCCTATCTATCCTGCTATGCGGATAAAAGCGTGAAGCTAAACATCTTGTGATTTCATAATCATACGAACCAATATTTGTTTTATGTGTTTTTTATATAGCTTCACGCTTTTATCCCGCATAGCATGGTAGGCAGAAAGTACCTAGTGTCAAGTACTCCGTACTTCGCTTTCCACTGAATTCGAGACATTGCGTGTTGGGTGGTGGAACTCAACGCCGCTCTTTGTCTTACCAGAGCGAAGAAGTGAAAATAATTTAAATATAATCACTCCCCCGAGTGGGGATCGAACCCACAACCGATCGCGTTACAGTCAGACGCTGTCCCACTGCGCCACGACCGGCCTCAATTTATAGGTTTTTTAATACATAAAACTGTAAATTTTTAAGAACTAAAATAATAACTAATATAATCCAGTGAGTATAAATTTAATTTAGTAATGTAAACGAATAATCGTAAACTGTTAATTAGTTTGAGAGAGGAGCGCGGGCAATGGAGGTAAGTGCTGAGGTTTTTTAAAGACATCCTTCGAGTCTACATATGGGTTACAAGTCCTAGGGCTTAGAGGTGGTCTCCTCTGATCTACCTCTTTTCCGGAGGTAGGCGTTGGTCGAGTAAAGAGGAATGTCGTTTGATTGAACCTTTGTCCGAACTTTGCCCGAGAACTGTCATTAAGGCCACTAAATATTATAACACCAGCGACGAGTAGACAGAAAGTACCTCGTTTTTCACTGAATTGGAGACATTACAGCTTGAGTAGCGGAACCCAACACTGCACTTTGTCTTACCAGAGCGAAGAAGTTACAATAATTTAAATATAATCACTTCCCCGAGTGGGAATCGAACCTACAACCGATCGTGTTAATAGTCAGACGCTGTTATACTGCGCCACGATCGATCACGAGTTTTTAGAGTGATATCTCACAATTAAGAACACATTTTATTAGATTAGAACACATTTTTAAAAAAACCTATAAAAATTTGAACGCAGCGGGAGTCAAAACCGCTTCTTGAAAACCATCTTAGCGCTCTGATCGCTTAGCCAAATTTTTTAAAAATGTTTTCTAACCCTAATCTAATCGTGGATTAACACTTTAAATGTTAAATAAACAGCATTCTCTCTTGCCAAACTATTATTTCTTAATAGTCTTTGGGTAGCAAATATTTGTAATTGTAATAGAACGTATGGCTTAGCGGTCAGAGCGCTTGGACGGTTTCTAAGAGGCGCGGGTTTGAATCCCGTTGCGATCAAATATTTATACGTTTTGTATAAATGTTATACGAGTAGATTTACGTGTATTGGCCACCGTTACTCTATGTTTTCTGACATATATTATGGCACTCGGTATCAAAAAGGAATGAAATGACATGTCAGTGAACTTCATAACTTAAAATTGAAAGTTATTATATTATTTTGTTTAAATAGATTTTTTTTTTAAAAAGATTTTGCTTCAGTTTATTAAAATTTATATATATATATATATATATATATATATATATATATATATATATATATATATATATATATATATATATACTCACCAGGAATTAAATTATCCAAGACGCAACCGATGACTCCTCCGACGAGAATTGAAGTCGATAATAGAACCTATTTAAATGTTATTAAAAATATAAGTATATAATTTTAAATGAAACTATTTTAAGCGGAATAATCACCTGTATTTTGGTTTTCAAAAATGCATTGGTATTCGAAATTCGCGAGGTACTTAAGAAAGCAATGGCGGTAGGCTGATATAATTATTTCTTATTTCAACCGACAGACGAATGCTGCCTCAGTCTACCTATAACCTGCACGCTCAGACCGCCATAAATAAAGAACTGTCTGGGACTGCTCTAATGCGATCAAAACGGCGGGTTTTCTGAAATACATTTTTGATTACCAAAAATATAGACGATTAAAATAGTTTCAATTAAAATGTGTAAAAAACCGAGAAAATCAAATATATTACTAACTATACCCTGTTCAATATAGATCATATATTATATATTTTTTTTTAGCTTCACGGCTTTTATCCCGCATAGCAGGGTAGACTGAAAGTAACTAGTGTCAAGACACTCCGTACTTCCATTTTCACTGAATTCGAGACATTGCGTGATGAGTGGTGGAACTCAACACCGCACTTTGTCATTACCAGAGCGAAGAAGTGAAAATAAATTAAATATAATCACTCCCCCGAGTGGGGATCGTCATATTAATATTGTGATTTTTTTTGTTAATTTTAAAATGCTTTAGTCACCTGCAAAACAGCATCTAGTGCATCCACACCGGTGTGTATGAACCCGCCGTGCGCCGCCATCCAGCGTGTCAGCACGAGTGGGAAGAACAAACTGAACCCGATGATGTAGAGGTTGCGCGAACTGTTCAGGTTCACGTACTGGAGGGCTGACAGACCTGCGATTTTATATGTGGGTAAGATACTTTCAACACCTTTTTACGAAGGTCAGGTGGAAGCGTGTTACAATTTATATTGAGAAGAAATCAATGTGTCCTTTAATAATTAATTATAAATATATAAAGTTGCATTGCTATCTGTTGGTTGCCACCACAGTCTAGGTGTGACCATGATCTACTGCAAAATGTTCGAAGCTTCAGGTTTCCAAAAATGTATTTTTGAATACCAAAATATACACGATTAATCCTTTTAATATAGTTCCATTTAAAATGTGTAAAAACTGCGAAAGTTAAAGATGTTATTAAATACTAAACACACTTATGCATGAGTCGTATACAGTTGCGTAAAGTGATACGCGTTGCCAGGGTTACCTATATTTTACCTCTCAATAATGCCATGAGTTTTATTAACTTTTCTCATTCGTCGACTTTGTTAGATTTGCAGGTAACTGTTGGATGCGAGAAGCATATATCTGTTCATGATGATGAAGATGATATTTTTTTTATTTTACATGGTAAATAAAGAGTTAAAGATCAGATATTATGTTTTTACCTATTCTTAACCAAACTCTCATATATATTGTGTGTTGATGAACGAGACTCACTTAGACGCTTTGTCTTACCAGACAGAGGAAATAAGAACAATTTAACTATAATCATATACCTTATATAACCGCTATAATTTATATATATATATATATATATATATATATATATATATATATATATATATATATATATATATATATATATATATATATATACTTGGACGGTTTCCAAGAGACGGGGTTCAAGATCCGCTACATTCAAATTTTTATACTTTCTAACATATTTTTCTAATATCTTACAAATAACATACCAAAAGCAGCGATCATTCCAAACATAACGCAAAATAATCCGCCCACTATTGGCTGTGGGATGATGATGAAGACGGCGCCGAGCTTGCTGACTACACCCTGCATTACCATTAGCGCGGCTGCCCACTGTACTACGCGGCGAGAACCTACCTATTTAGTAAAGAAAATATTTATTTTTACATAAAAATACTTACAATACCCTCTCACCCCGACACCGTGCTCCACTTTACGCCGAATTTGAAATATTGCGTGTTGATTGGCGGAACTCAACGCCGCGCTTTGTCTTACCAGAGCAGAAAAATGAAAATGATTATAAATATATCATTCAACCTAATGGGAATCGAACCTACAATCAATCACTTTTACAGTCGGACGCTGCACCACTGTAACACGACCGGACTCATATTTTAATATATTATGGCTACATTATACAAACTCTGTATTAATTTCTCATTCTGATGTATACACTATTATAAGCGCAAAGTTTCATCTATTTCCGTTCAATAATTCTTGCACGTAACAAACGTCCATTTATTTTTACATACATTTAAAATTTATATATTTATAATATTAGTGAATTTTTCAAACCAATGAAATACTACAAAGCCGGCAGCAAGTAAAAAGCTCTTACATAACCTTGTGTAGTGCTTTAAAATTTAACATTAACATTGTTTTACTATTTTTAAAGTAATTATTCCACAGGATAAGGATTAGAAAACATTTTTAAAAAAGTTTAAGATTTTTGAACGCAGCGGGACTCGAACCCGCGCCTCATGGAAACCGTCCCAGCGCTTCGATCGCTAAGCCACGCGTTCTAATATCAGCTGCGTCGTAATTCTACGCGTTTTTTGTTACAACTTATTTACGTTATTAGCATCTCTGTTGAGAATAAAAATTGTTATTATTTAATACACGTATGTAAAAATCTTTCGCCTGTCTTTCTGTGTAATAAACTGACCTTAGTAACACCAATAGCGCCGACATTTTCACCAAAGGTGTTGGTCCCATTGCCGGAGCCCCACAGGCCCGCCAGCATGGTGCCGAGACCCTCTGTGCCGAGACCGCGGTTTATGGCGTGTAAAGGCGGAGGCGGCGCGGCTGCATCATATGTTCCACATGAAGTTGGTGGAGAAAACTCAATATCAAGATGCACTATTTTCAAATGGTGCAACTCAACGCTGTACTTGGGCTTATCAGAACAGGAACATGAAGATATTTTAATATAATCATTAATGTGCACAAGAGCAGGTATGAAAATTGCATTAAACAATATTCACGCTTCACGCTTTCTCTTGCAATACCAGATTTCAGGTTTTCGCTCGAAAATAAGACATTACGAATGTCGCGAATTCAACCCCGCGCTTTGTCTTTTCAAAGCAACTGAAACTATTTTCATTAATAATCATTTCCCCGACTGAGAATCGAACCTACAACCATTCGGGCTTAAAGTCAAACGCTGTTCCACTGTGCCACAAAAGCATATGGTGACAAACTCACCGCACATTCTCGCCGTGGTGGGGTAGTAGCTGATGGACTCCACAGTGCACGCGAGTACCCCCGCTAGCATACCCAGCACGCCCGCTACGCTCACCGTCGGCCAGCCCCATTGACCTATATTGTATGTGTTTAGTGTAATTTCCATTTATTATACAATAAGACAGAGGTAGCTTTAAAATGAAACTATTTTAAGCGGATTAATCGCGTATATTTTGGTATTCGAAAATATATTTTTGAAAACCGGACGTATGTATGTATTTTTGAATACCAAAATATACCCGATTAATCCGTTTAAAATAGTTTCATTTAAAATATGTAAAATCCGCAAAAATCAATCTTATAAATGTAGCTTTTAACAATTCCACTTGGGAACAAAAAATACTAATTGCTTACGGAACCAGTATCGGAGGTTATAAAATTTCAAATTTGCGTCATGCTGACGATACCACCTTATTTTTAACCAGCGTAAGAAATTTGGAAGAATTATTATGTAAAATAGAACGAGTAAATCTCGATTTTGGCCTCAACATTAATCACAGTAAGACAAAAGTCATGATTGTCAACCGCGCCAATAATAACTCGCCAGAGGTCTCAATAATTGCAGGTTGCGATATCGTGCAATCATTCCACTACCTCGGAGTGCTGATTTCAAATAGTAGAGGTTTTACTGAAGAAATCAAACGGCGCATGGTTATATCCAGATCGTCTATGGATGTGGTAAGGAAATATGGAGAAACAGGAACATCACCAAAGCCCCAAAAATTCGGTTGGGAGACGGTCAGAGAAAGCGAGAAAAAGAAGATAGACGCACTCGAAATGTGTTACTGGAGGAGAATGCTTGGGATATCATGGACTGAATTTAGTATAAACAATTCATCCTCCAAGAACTCGGGATTAAACGACGTCTGTTATCCATCATAAAAGCTCGAATTCTTGCTTTCTTCGGGTACATTTCTCGACGATCTGACGACAATATAGAACACCTGGTTATTCAGGGACAGTTGGGAGGCATTAGGCCCCGCGGCAGGACTGCAGAGAATAGACCGATTAAGTTAGGACTGCCATTAATGACTCTCTTTACACCTGGTACACCTGGTACCAGAAAGGCAGCCATCAGTAAAGAATGGCGTTGGATTTTAACGCACACCACCAACCACTGATGACCACGCCCACTCTGCCAAGAGTGTAACGACAAGGAAGTTATAAATACCTGGATAAGGCACTCGGAACCAAGAAGCGTCGCGGATGATGTTCAACTTAAGGTCGGTACGCGCTGCGTGTCCTTTTGGTAAAGCGCCCGTCAATGTCAGAATCCCGCATATAGCCCACATAATTACTATCGTTAGTAACACCTAAAATACATTGTTATATTAATATGTTTGAACTTTGAGATTCTATTTAATAATGAAACCCGATTGCGGTTAAAGACTAACTTTTAAAATCCGCCATTTCCTTGTTTCAGTAGATTTATACATATATTCACTATAAACAAAAAACTAACAAAGTAAGTAAAATGTAACAAAACGTGTAAGAATTTCAATGCAGTCGATTATTTATAGATGGATTAGCGGTCATAGGGCTTGGACGGTTTTCAAGAGGCACAGGTTCGAATTCCGCTGCGTTCGAATTAGTGGAATAACACTTAAAAATAGTATATTATTCTGTAAATATATTTATAAAGTAATTTACTTTATATTAGGTTTCAAATAATATAGAAATTGAAATGAAATAAAACTTACAGGGAAGAGCTTGAATAGCGGGAACCATACGATTGTAAAGCCTTCACCACGACTCCAGGTTATTGTAGGTACTTTAACTTCGCCCATACATTGTGAAAATATTGTCAGTAAAATGAATGTTCTGGAACAAATGAGTTTTAATATAATTTTATTTCTTTCACATTTAGTTGCGATGATAGCACTATGCAATAAGTGTTATTTGTAAATCAAAATGGCCGTTGTAATAAAATGGCGGATTACATATATATATTTTTTAATTTAATTAGATAAAAAATAAAATAATAACTTCTTTTCTAATTCCTATATTTATTTACTATTTTCCCTTTATTTTTCACATATTTCAAATATGATACATATACTTAAAAAAAAAATTTTTAACAAATTTTGCAAAATAAGCTAAATATGCTTCCACCTCGATTTTGCTTACAAATGTAAACGTAACTGTGGACGGCAAGCTCTCTAAGCCAATTTCATGCACGAAACTGCTTCTCCAGAGTTTGACATTTTAATCACTGCTTGCATATCAGATAACAAGCAGGCAGGACGGGACAGTCAAATTATCCTCGCACAAAGCAATATGAAGGCGAGTCCTAGGTTGGACATGTAATTGAATGAACTCGGACAGCCATGATTCAGTACAGATTTTTTCATACAGACTTTTTACATACAAGTTTTGGTTAAGATTTTTACTGAAAATTTATATTTATTGAGCAAATATGTCTTAGTTAATTTCTTTTATTTTTTGTACGCTTTATATATACTATACTAATAGATGAGTAGTAAGAGATAACCTAACATTAAAACACCCAAAGGAGTATTTCAGTCAAAGTCAAAGGAATGTTATCCTTTTGACTCATTGTTATATCAGAACGACGAAATTAAAATAATTTAAATGTGATCACTGCACCGAGCGAGAATTGAACCCACAATCGATAGATCGCTTTCACACTGCGCCACGACCGACCGCCTTTATCTTTAAAATCCTATATAAATAAATATTGTAGTTTGTTTCTGTCAACATTCACAACCATTACCTGTTGCCTAATAGCTCAATTTATATGGCTATAGAACAGGAGGTGGTATTTTTTTGGTATTACTTAATAAAAACATATAAATTTGAATAGAGGCGCCTAACCTTAAACACGATTCGTTATGGGTTCGATTTCCACTCGGAGGAGTGATTATATTTAAATTATTTTCACTTACTCGCTCTGGTAAGACAATGTGCGGCGTTGAGTTCCGCCACTTAACACACACTTATCCAGAATTCAGTGGAAAGCGAAGTACAGAGTGTCTTGACACTAGATACTTTCTGTATACCCTGCTATGCGGGATAAAAAGCGTGAAGTTACAAAAAAACCATATAAATATGCAGGCAGCTCTTATATATTTCAAACACTGTCGTTTTCAATTAATACTCCTGGAATTTTTTACAGTTCCAGCAAAAAAAAATGATGAAGACACGAGTGGATTTTTTTTATATATAGTGAATTACAATAAGTGGGTCGAAACAATATAGCAAGATTTTCTTACATCGATTGGTTGATTGATTGATAGTTAGAAAGATATAGGTGAAGCTAATAAAAGCGTGTTTGAGATTCCATATTTATGATTTTCAGTGGGTATAAAGTAAACAAAGAGCAATAACACGCCGCTCCTTGGACTATAACAAGTAGCTGACGAAGGCCGTTCATCATTTCTTATGAAATTATTTTTCAAACATAGTTATTGTATGTATTTTTTTTTAGCTTCAACCTGTTATCGCACATAGCAGGGTAGACAGAAAGTACCTAGCGAGTTACGGAGTGTTTTGAACACTCCGTAATTCGCTTTCCGCCGAATTCGAGACATTGTATGTTGATGAGTGGAACTCAACACCGCACTTGATCTTACCAGAGCGAGAAAGTCACAATAATTTATATATAATCACTCCCCTGAAGTGGAAATCAAACCCAAAACCGATCGTGCTTACAGTCAGATCAGCTTCTTTTTTTGTATGTAATTTTAGGTTAAGTATTTTATGTTATGGTATTTTATATGTTTCTAAATGTATACTAATAAATAAAATTGGAATATCTGTTTGAAATATATATAATATAATCGTTTTATACTTAATGCATAATGTTTTACATTCGATATATATATCAAAATATCTTTTATTTACAATTTTTGTCCGTCTGTTTGTTTGTTTTAACAATGGGAATCGAACCTGTTTATTATTATTTATTTCTTTATAAATTAAGTAACATTTTTACTAATTAATCACCTTTTGAAAAATATTTTTGTTGCAATTTAGTGTTCAAAATTTGGTACAATATTAGTATAATAAAACGTTTAAGTAATGTAAGTATAATAAAATAAAATAATATATATTTGAAAGAAAGCTTCTAGTATGTTAATAATAATAATAATAATAATAAAATAATTTAAACTCTATATGACAAATTTAAAACATGACATCAGTATTTTAGATGAAGCCATTTTAACTGGTGAGTGGTGAGTGACTGGTGAGTCTACCAGTGACCATGACTGACTGACTGACTGACAGATACACTTTACATTTCCAAAACGTTAGATTTTTAAAAAAATGTACAAATATTTTCAAATACCAAAACATACATGATAAATACTGGCTAGAAGTTTATATAGTTACATTTAAAATGTGTAGAAATTGCAGAAAGAAAAGATCCCAGCTTATCAGTGTATCTTCGATTAACATTTCCCTGAAACACGCGTCTTTTTTTCTTCTTACATTTCTAAAAACACCCAATTTTTTCTATGTACGATAAACGCGGCGATGTTATCAAATACAAAGATTTATTCTCAACCAAAAATCCTGTTGAAATTGCATGGCTTGTTACATTTCTTATACAAAAGCTTTCTGTCATAAAAGTAGATTAAGAACATTTTTTTTTTGGATAAGATAAGGCCTTCGTGGTGCAGTGGGACAGCGTTTGACTGTAAACGCAATTGGTTGTAAGTTCAATTTCAACTCGAGGGGATGATTTATATGTAAAAAATATTTTTATTTAATTATGCACTAGTCAGACAAAGAACGGCGTTGAGGTCGCCACTCAACCCGTCTCAATTCTAAACGAAAAACACTCACCGGTTTATTGACATAAGGTTATCTGTGACTATCCTGCTATATGGGGTAAACCGTGAAGTTAATTTTTTTAATAATGTTGATAGTGAAAAATAGAACTGAAGCTTTATCTATAATTCTTATTAATATGTTTTTAATAGATTTACCTATACGTATATATTAATGTAAGAAAATCTAGAACTATTAGATAGAGCACTCAGAAAGAGCCTAAAGACAAAATTCTCCATTTTTCAGTACAGTCCGCCTTAAGCCGAGATATTCCATGTCGACAGGCGGAACCCACAGTTGGTTTTCATTATAAAATGAATATAATTTAAATATAATCATTTACTTAAATGGGAACCTCATAACCAACGATAGTTGATAGCCAACTGTACCACTGCACCATTGGGTTTCAAGTCTCTGTCAACATCGCAAAAAAGGAATATTTAATCAAAATAAAAAGACAGTAAGGAAGAAAATCTTATTTCCCCAGTTCATCTCTCGTCCCATACATACCAGTATAGTATAAGCCACACCCAACGCATATTGATTCACATCAGCCGGACTTTCAAAACACACTTAGGAAATCTGTCGCTGGAGACCTATTTTCATTGCTACTGTACAATGAAAATCTTCAACTTTTATAACTATTGGTGTAAAGTTCATTTTGTTATAGCAAAATTATATAGACTAGGTCAGTACTTAGTGGAACTATGAATAATATAGGTCAATATGCCTTGTATGAGTATGCGTTATTTGATTTTTATATATATATATATATATACATATATATATATATATATATATATACATATATATATATATATATATATATACTATATATATATATATATATATATATATATATATATATATATATATATATATATGAGTTTTTTTATTCTTAAATTCAGTGTAGGCAGAGACAACCTAGTGATAAGACACTCTGTACAGTGTTTTCCGCACGAAATCCAGACATTGACTATTGAAATACTACGCCTTTCTCTTGATAGAGTGTAGATAAAATTTACATATAATAATACTCCGACTGGGAACCGAACCCATAACTAATTGCGTTAACAGTCAGTCCCAAAACTCAGCGATGGTCTTATATTCGCCTTATTCGTATCCTACTTTGCTAGACTCATTAGCACATACGTCCGCAAATATTACGATACAATATTTTCATATCGTGAATATATTATAGCTGTGTAGAAAAGAAAAACAAGAACAAGTTATAAGCGTGACTAGTTTACCTTTGAATTAACTTATTATTTCTTCGGAGCCGGTCGCCTCGCAATGGGACAACGTAACTGTAACGTTGTAGCGTATGTTCGTATCCCACTCATAGTAATGAATATATTTAAATTACTTTTATTTCGTCACATTGGTAAGACAAAGCGCGGCGTTAAGTTCCGCCACTGAACACGCAATGTCTCGAATAATAAATAAGCTAAAAAAACAATAAAAAAATAACCAATTCATTGCGTGACTTTATCATTATCAACATCTAGATAACATATTACACTAATTATCTATCCTTCATTCTATATTTCCTTTCACGTTTACATTAATTCATAAAAAAAAATTTAAAACAATAAAATATTTGACACATCTTATAAGGAATTATAAAAATTAATTAAATCTATCACATATAAGAGAATTTTTAACCTTTCTTGTCTGACTACCCCGCAAGGGATAAAGCGCGAAGCTAATAAAATATATAATCAAATGCCTAGGTAACAAAAGTGAATAAAATCTTTGATTTTCCCGATTTTTACACATTTTAAATAGATACCATTTTAAACGGATTAATCGCGTATATTTTGGTATACGAAAATATATTTTTGGACACCTAATGTTTCGAACACTTTACAGTAGTCCGTGGTCACAAGTAGAGGTGGCATTTGTCTGTTAATTGATACAAAAATTAATTATATCGATTTTAGGCGATTAATCCGTTTAAAATAGTTTTATTTGAAATTAACATAAGTTATTTATCATTTTTAAAGTTTTATTCCACACTTAGGATTAGAAAACATTTTTCATTTTCATACGTTTTTTCAACAATGTTAACAAAAGTTGTTTGGATAGACATATCCCATTGACATATAAAAATTAAAGATCTGATGTCTCTATCAGACTATCCAGATCTTCTTCACATCGCCATCAATACATTGACTAAAGTACAGGAAATGAATAAATCATACATTTTAAAAAGTTGCTTAGTATTACATACAGTTTTTAACAAATTAAAATATTAATAATTAAAGATGCCCGTCGTAGCGCAGTGGGAAACGCGATCGGTTGTGGGTTCGATCCCAACTCGATGGAGTGATTATATTTAAATTATTTTCACTTCCTCGCTCTGGTAAAAGATAAAGTGCGGCGTGGAGTTCCACCACTCAACACGCAATGTCTCGAATTCGGTGGAAGCCGAAGTACGGAGTGTCTTGACATTAGGTACTTTCTGTCCACCCTGCTAAGCGGGATGAAAGAGTGAAGCTAAAAAAAAAACACCGGACAAATTGGAGTCAAGCGCGCTGACCGAAGGTTCCGTAAAAATATTGGAGATCTCAAGCTTTTTCTGAAATTAGTAATATGTAATAAACCTGAAATATGGATATTTGTAACTCTTTCATGTTAGAACTGTTAAGTTGATTTTTATAAAATTTGTTTTGGAATATACCTAAATCTCGCGCGCAAGTAGTTAAACAATAATTGCTCAAACTAAATTAAAATTCTCAGAACTTATGTTTATTCGCACTTTAGATAACCCGAAGTGGGTTAGTGGGTCTTGTTATTTCTGACAGAGTACAGGAACAAGTAAGGTATATAAAATTAAGAAAAGCATATATAGGAATATGCAGACCAAGACCCTTTCATCTGAAGTATAGTATTTAGATTGATTTGTGAGTTAGTATTACAAGTAGGAGCTAGCTATCAAAAATCAGGTCGTGCATTCTAGGTCCACCGGAAGTATCCTATTTATTCTGACTCCTTTTATAGTGCGGAAGTACGCATTTTTTTGCAATATAAAGGACCATAATTGCTTTTTAAATAAATCTAGGAATACGATTTCTTCAAAGAATTGTAAACCTGAGTATTTGGTTTGAATTTCAATTCATTATCTCCAATCGTTTCTGAGTTATAGGCTTTTGACAGACAGACAGACGGACAGACTAACGGACCATCCCCTTTTTACTTAAGAGGTACGGAACCCTAATTCTAGCATAGTGAGATAGCATTTGACTGTAAACTGGTAGACTCGATGTCCCCTCGAAAAATTGCTTATATTTTTAATTGTTTTCATTTCCCAGAGCTCCCGCTCCGAGAGCAGTGTTAAGTATGGCGTGGGTCATGAAATCCATACAATTGGAAGTTTTACTAATTCATAATACAATCTCACCCAGCAGCGATGCCCCAGTGTTGCGAGGCGGCGTCAGCAGCATGTTCGAACAGCGTGAGCCCGACCAGCGCTACCGTAGGCGCGATCGTCAGTGGCGTCACTACCCGGAGTACCGAGCCGATTATACCGAAATAACCTAATGAATGATTTTACTACAAGATTATTTATTTTCATGATATTCACACATTTTAAACCAAACTATTTTAGCCGGATTAATCGCTTATATTTTGTTTTTTTATGAATATATCTAAGAAAACCCGACGTTCTGAACGCTTTATAGAAGCCCGTGACCATAAGCGTGATTAATCCGAAATATAATTTCATTTTATCATTATAATGCGTGTTATTTATAAGCCGATATATTTTGATATATTTTGAACCCGGGAATAATTAATATTGAATTTAAGTTACTATTTTTTTCCACAATTTAGATATATGAGTGCAGAACGTTAGAACCTAACCAGTGGATTTAGATGACCAAAATAATTTTTTTATTACTAATATATTGTTAATCATTAGCCCATTTTGAAGATGTTCCATGGAGTATACAGGAAAATACCTCTTTTTCAACGTTTCAACTCTAATATATAATTAAACCATAAATAAATAAAAAAACCTTCAAATATTCTTTTAACCTGTCCTCAAGCGATCATCGGGTTATCGTTTAAGATGTCTATTAATTTTCTAGGTAAATCAACACATATGTACCTCCAATTACTTGAAAAAGCGCAGCCACAGTAATCGCGCCGGATATTTCGCACATCCTAGTCGACCAAACTTCTCGTCTCTGATCATCACTCATAGCCGCCAGGATATCCCTCTCCGGACACTTCCACGTTGGTAGTCCAAGGATAGCCAAAGTTGGGACAAGGAAAGAGATGGTACCACCTTGCACTATGGGAAGTCTGCAGCCGAATGTCGATTGTAACCAGGTTATAAGACCTAAAACAGTTATTCAAACATTAAAGATATTTAAAATATTAAATATTATTTTCATTTCCTCACTGTGGTAAGACAACGCGCGGCGTTGAGTTCCGCCACTCAACACGCAATGCCTCGAATTCAGCGGAATGTACGGAGTGTATTGACACAGGGTACTTCCTGCCTGTATATATTAAATTGTGACTAAATACATACATGGCCGGTCGTGGCGAAGTGTGACAGCGTCTGCCTGTAAACGCGATCGGTTGTGGGTCTGATCCCCACTCGTAGGATTGATTATATTTAAATTATTTTCACTTCCTCGCTCTGGTAGGACAAAGTGCGACGTTGAGTTCCGCCACTCAACACGCAATATCTCGAATTCGGAAGAAAGCGAAGTACGAAGTATCGTAACACTAGGTACTTTATGTCTACCCTGCTATGCGGGATAAAAGCGTGAAGCTGAAAAAAAAAAGAAATATATTATTATGAAAGTATTTTAATTATTTCATTGTATACGTTTTAAATATTATTAATTGACTGTATATTGTAGAATAGATATTAAGATTTAAATACACCAGTCTTTGCTACTGTTTAAAAAAGACCTATAAAAATTCATACGCGGCGAGATTCGAACCCATGTCTTTTGACAACCGTTCAAGAATTTTTATACTTTTTTTTTAAATGTTTTCTAATTCTAAGTATAGAATAATACTTTAGAAGAAGTATGTATTTTTAAAAATAAAACATTATTATTAAAAAAAAATCTTATAATAACAAACTGTAAGTATATAAAACATTCTTACTATACCAGTAGATTTATTACTCATTATGAACTAGTTGTACCACCAACTTAATATATTTAGTATTTTCTTTTTATTATTGAAATATCAAAATGAAAGTATTGTTACTCCTAAATTACTCCTTATTATATCAGCTATCTGCTAGTGAAAGTCACGTCAAAATCGGTCTAGCCATTCCAGAGATTAACCGAAACGAACAGAGTCAAAATTGTAATAAATATTATTTTGGTATATGTACCGAATATTTACATACATTTAATATAAAACGTTTTTTTTGAATATTACAAACAGACACGCCAATTGGATTTATCTGTATAGATTATTATAAAATCACGATGAATTTACGAATATGTTCAGTAATTTGATAAAATAATGAACAGGGGGTGTAACTCAGTGGGAGAGTGTCTGCTTCGCATGCTGAAAGTCCTGGGTTCAAATCCCAGCACCTCCAAATATATACATTTTATTTTGTTTTATTTTTAATTCAAATATCTATTATAGTTTTCATTTTACTTATTATTTACATATAAATTAGATTTCTGTTCAAATAAAAATTCAATATTTTTTTTAATCATAAAAGCGATGTCATTAAGTAGTATTATAATTAAGTAGGTTGTTGATACTTGCAAGAATAAAAAAATATTTATATAAACTTTTATATATATATATATATATATATATATATATATATATATATATATATATATATATATATATATATATATATATATATATATATATATATATATACATATATATGGACATACGGACCCACAACCGATCGCGATTACAGTCAGACGCTGTCACACTGCGCCACGACCGGCCTCATACATACATGTGAATTATATAGCTACGGAAACTTAATAATACCCCGAGCAAACAACGAACCCGTAACCGTCCGTACAGTTGGACGTGACGTCATCATCACAATGCTCATCATGGTTACAATGACGTCATTATATTTTATTTCTAAGCAATCTATTGTAAAGCTTGTGTATTGAGTTTATCGTTGCGCGTGTAAGACGAAGTGGCCTTGGATTTAGTCTCTAGGTCATTAACACAAAGCGCACATTGCAACTGTCAAATTCTATAGATATGATAAAAGGAAAACGTTATCTGCGAATAATATACTACGTTACATATAAAATTATCTATTTGTATACGTTTACCGGTTTCAGCTTTTACACGCTTTGATAGACAACAGTGTTTAACGCCGCAGTTTGAGTTTTAATTCTAAATATATTAAGAAAACGATTGTTGTCCCACATAGCAAGTTAGAAAAAAGCTAAGTTCAAAATACTTGGTTTAAACAAATAAAAGAAATGACATAAATAATCCCACCAATGGTATCGAACCCACTATCATTAGCCACTGATTAGGTGATGTTATTAGAACTCTATAACTTAAAGCCACCATGGCGCAGTGGGATGTATACGACTGTAAACGTGATTATTGCATACGAATTCCACTCGATATGATTATATTCTAATTACTTTCTTAACTCTACAAAACACGGCGTTGAGTTACGTTAGGTTCATTCTATCAAATTAGCGAAGCGGAATAAAGCGTGAAATTGTAAAAAATAATTTCCCTACTCGGCCGTGTCCATTTTAGTACAAATCAAAGACCTTGATACATTTATATAGGTCAATGAACTGGCTCGAGTGCAAATAACCGGTTTTGATAACTATTGATAACAAAAGATTAGGCAATTCTTTAATCTTATATATCTATTATATAACTTTTTAAAAACAAATTTTAATCATTATTACAGCTATAATGATGAAAATAATTTAAATATATTCACTTCCCCGAGTGGGGATCGAACCCACAACCGATCGCGTTTACAGTCAGACGCTGTCCCACTGCGCCACTATTTGAATGGACAGTACTAAAAACTAATAAAAATATGGAATTTATTAATTTTACGTGTTATTTTTAAATATAAAGGTGTAGTCACAATGAGAGATTCTATAGAATATATTATAATAACCCTTTAAGAGATGTATATCGAATAATTATTAACATACTATATTAATGTAATAACCGTTTTATTCAAATTTAAATTATTTATTATTTATTATGTGATTATTAAAATATATTTGTAACAATATGTTTAGGTAATTTTAATTTAAAAATATTATTTTACTTGATTTGGCCCAAGTGTCTGTGCCATAAATAACAAGGTAGGCAAGTTTAGACACGCCCTTAGAATACTTCATCAGACACTCCAAACATACAAATTTTATATTTAAATACCTATATATGCTTGTTTTATATAATTTAGGTCTATTTCTTAGGTTCAGCTGATTTCTCCATTACACCTAGTGTCAAGACATTCTGTTACTTATTCGCGTTTTGTCTATCAAAACGATACCGATAATAAAAATAATTAAAGTACTATCATTTCCTTTAATGGAAATCGAACCCACAACCACTCGTATATACAGTCAGACTGTATACACGACTCGGGCTGTCCTGCGCCATGATGGTGATCTAAATACAGCAATGCGTTACAAAACATATAGTAACATAAATTTTTAGAATATTGTCAACGTCAAGATGATAAAAAAACCTTCAAATTGATAAAGCAAATATTATACCTTGAAAGTTTAAACGTGTCTAACCAAAAATTGACAATTTTATATCGCACGTTTTCCAAGTCATTTCAGTAAGCACTTGGCACTAGGTTATTTCTATCTACCCTGCCATGTATAAAATAGGGATAAAACGTAAAGCTGTGTTTTTAAGTACTTTTTTTAAGGTTATTGTCTTAAAAATATTAATATGATCTTTATTTTACTATTACATTAATTATTTTAGTTATATCTTTTGAATGGAATGTCCGATTTTAATTATTTAAAAAATTAAATTTTAATTATTTAAAAAATATTTATCATGTATTGGAATAATCTTTATTTAAATATTGTTTAATTGGACAAGGATTAATATAGAGATATGAATAATGCGATTTGATTCTTGTCGCCTTTGTTTTCGACTTTTAAAATGTACAAAATTCGTTATAGTGATATATCTACAGTAGTTGGACACATGGTATCGCTTTTCTTAGTTATTGATGCAATCTATCAATCTGAAATTCTGAAATATCAATCAATCGATCAATACTGTAGAAATTTTTTTTTTGTTTTTTTTCACACCTTACCATAAATTATTGCATTTTTATTAGAGATACCTATGTTATTGAAAATATCGTATAGTCGTATAGTATATCCTATATTTTTCAATGAAAATGTAGCTTTCTAAAGGTGAAAGATATTGGTCCGGTAGTTTTTGCGTGAGAACGCGACAAACATACAAATATTTTAATATTTGTATGTTTGTCGCGTACTATTTTTAAATGTGTTATTCCACACTTAGGATTAGAAAACATTTAAAAAAAACGTATAGAAATTTGAACGCAGCGGGATTCGAACCCGCACATCTTGGACTTGGACGGTATCCAAGAGGCGTGGGTTCGAATCCCGCTGCGTTCAAATTTTTATACGTTTTTTCTAAAATACAAATATTTCCTCTTTATAATATTAGTATAGATAGGCTATCGAAGTTCACCGTTTTTTACATTTTCCATGACAAAAGCATAATCTTTTAATAGCTCCTTATAGTGTTCCCTTTTGGTATATTATTATCTTTTAATACAATTTCATAACTTCATCTAAACGTCAAGTTATTTGTACTTCTTATCTTTACGCATCACTAACATTATTCACGATAAGCAAAAAGAACCTAGTATTATAATTATTTCATAAACCGTCGTATATTGAGGCCGGTAGACAGCGTCTGACTGTAAACGCGATCGGTTCTGGGTTCCATCCCCATTCGGGGGACATATATAACTTTTTTCACTTCCTTGCTTTGGTAAAAGACATAGTGCGGCGTTGTGTTCCACACCTCAACACATAATGTCTCGAATTCGGTGGAAAGCGAAGTACGGAGTGTCTTTACACTAAATACTTTCTGTCTACCCTGTTATGTGAAAAAATTAAAAAAATATATACCGTCTATTTATGAATATCACGTAATTTAAAAGAAAATCTGAACATGTCATCTATATAGTATAAGTTTTTAGCTTCACCCTTTTATTTTTTACGACGGCTGAGTTAGTAATTGGAATATAATCATTTCTAATAACGTCATTGCGTCTAACGACTATAGGTTCGATACTATTTGTGGGATTTCTTATATTATTTCTTTAATGAAAATCTTGTGTTGATTTTCATTAAAGAAATAATGTAAAAATCTAGATCTAGTGTCAAGACACTGACCAATGAAGTAAAAACACTAGATTTAATGTCAATATACTCCATACTCCGCTTTCCACCGAATTCGAGATATTGCGTGTTGAGTGGTGGAACTCAAAACCCCACTTTGTCTTACCAGAGAGAGAAATGAAAATAATTTAAATATAATCATTCCCCTGTGTGGGAACCGAAACCACAACCTTTTGCCTTTACGCTCAGGCGCTCTTTCACTGCGCCATGACCGGCCTCAGTATTGTCTCACCTGTCACAAATATCATAGTGGAAATGATATTGGATCTGTCGGGGTCGGTCTCCTCCATGCACAGCGCGGGACACAGTATGAACGGTATGGCCACTATCGCGCCTATCATAGTTAGGTAATGCTGAAAGAAAATTTCTTGAATATTATAATCATAGTTATTTTTTATTATTTTACGAGACATTGCGTGTTGAGTGGCGGAACTCAACTCCACGTACTACGTTTCTTATCTGAACTGGGGGTAATAATTTATAAATGACAACAATTATAATGTATTCCAAAGTGCTCTGCCTTATATCTAAACATATATTTTCTTTTTTTTAGCTCCACGCTTTCCGTATAGCAGGGGAACAAGACGTACCTAGTTGCAAGACACTTCTTGCTATATTCTCCGCTCAAATTCGCGATACCACATGTTCAGTGGCGGAACTCAACGCCGCGCTTTGTCTTACCACAGTGAGGAAATGAAAATAGTTTAAACATAATCATTCCTTGTGGGAATCGAAACCTCAACCGATCGCGTTTACAGTTAGACGCTGTCCACCGCACCACGACTGGCCTGAACAGAACTTTACATATAAATAAATTAAATCACTTTACCTGTAAAGCTAAAAAGATGCATAAATACCAAGGCGGCGCATCATCGATCCCGTACGTCACATTTCCTTTACGTTCTATTGTTTCTTCTTTTATTATTTCATCTGGAATCTATAAAAAAAAACATATATGGTATTATATTAGAGGGTGGCGCAGTGGAACAGCGTCTGACTGTAATCGCGATCTGTTGCGAGTTCAATTCGCACTAAGGGAAGTTTTATAAATTATGTTCAGTTCCTCGCTCTGGTTAACATTAAGTGCGTCGTTGAGTTTCACAACTCAACAAGTAATGTCTCGAATCTGGTGGAAAGCGAAATACGAAGTGTCTTAACACTAAGCACTTTATGTCTACCTTGCTATGCATTAAAGCGTTAAGCTAAAAAAACACAAAATGTATTGGATACGTTTACGCGTAAAAAATACGTTGACTTAGCAACGTTTGTGTATGTACTACATATGGAAATATTTTATTATTAAAAATATTGATTCTTATTAAATATTTTTTAACTGTGTCAAATTTCATACTCCTACGTTCGCACAATTTATGTAAGACGAAATATATTTTCGAAATATATTAATCGAAAGTATATTTTTATTTGCTTCACGCTATATCCCCTGCAAGGTAGTCATAGATAACGGAGCGCCAAAGGCTATGTTCCCTGCACACTACTTTCGTCTCGTCCACAGTCATTACCCTCTAATACACGTCCTTCAGAGGGTCCTCATGCTTTTCACGACCTTCCTCCAGTATCTTCGATACTGTATTTTCAAAGGTCAACCAGGGCCTCCTACGGCCTCCTTACTAAGTATATTTAGATATTAATATATAATTTCAAAAAGGCTTATGGATTTCCATTTCTAGGCAAATGATTTTTTCTAAATTCTATCTATATATCTAAGAAAATAATATATGGGATGGACTAAGCTACAGACTACAGGATTGTCAATAACAATCTAGTGTCAAAACTCTCCTTTCAACGCTTTCCACCCGAAATGTAGACATTGCATGTTGAGAAGCGAGCTCAATGCAAAGAAAAATTTAAAAAAATATATCATCGGTCACTGTCTAGGAATCGAACCTATAAACTATCGCGTTTACTGTCAGACGCTCTCCCACTATGCTATATGATGGTGTATTGTTCTAGTATATTTGTATAAAAAATATAAGCTATTAGGTGTTAACGCGATTTAATAATAATTTAGTAATAATTCTAATTATTCTAAATATAGTAATTAAGGGGAAGTCATTCGATCTTAACAGTTATATTTTAAACAATGTCATTTATATAATGAAATTGTTACAAAACACCTAACATCCTTTTTAACTGTGATTTGCCTTCCTTTGTTCTATGTTTATATAAGTCGGCAATTAAAACCACACGGGGCTCTTTTACTAGTGGATTTTCCGATAGTATCTAACACTTAATAATTTAAAACTTATATAAAACTATATATTCACTAAAGCAAGTTTTTCAGTGAGGCTTCAACTTACATTTTTGACAATCATAGGTGTTTTAACATCCGGTAAGTCGATCTCTTGGTTGGAACGATGGCCGCCATACAGTCTCAGCAAATGTGTTTCCTCTTCTAAATAGAATAAGAGATAATTATTATTTATCAGCTTTACGCCTTACCCCGCATAGTAACGTAGTCGGAGACAACCTAGTGTCGAGACACTCCGTTGACTACTTTCGGCTCGAAATTGGGATACTGCGTGTAAAGTGGCGAACTCAATGCCGCATATTATTTTACCAATGTAGAGATAATTAAGAATATATGTAATCATTTCCCTAAGTGGGAATTGAACCCACCACCAACGATGTGTATAGACAGTTTCCGACAACTAAATAAGAGGAATCAATTTTTTATAGTGTCAATGATATAGATGTGTAGTGTTCAGGTCTATTTGAAAACTGATTACAGGTTTAAATTTATATTTGGGGGGGGTATTTAATAATTTATTTTGGTTTCTAATTTGTAAGCTTGTACAAAAGTTAGACGGAGCAATATCTACCAATGTTCTATGTAGCTCTGAGCCGTTGTCATAGCAACTGATCTGACAGATAAAATATAATCGAGTTTGACGTCTTATAAAAGAAAAAGGCTTCAAAATTTTGTCTCTGTATAAGCGGTAGTAGTTTAAACTGGATTCTACGTGTATATACCCGATGCATCCAGCTCAAACTGGTTTTAACCAGTCAATATGTTACAACTGAAAATGGATCTTTATGATATGTTTGCGTTTTTACGATATATTAAATAAAAAAATTAGTATAATTAACAAATTTTCTTTTCTTCACGAATTTTCAGTATTGAGTGTTAAAAACACTCCATTTGGTGACAAGATATTTTTTTTAATTTCGTTTAGTGATGATTTAAGAGGGTAGGTACTCGTTTTTTTAATATACCAAAAAAGACTTAATTATTTAATAAAAAAACACACGAGTAAATTTAAGCTGACGGCCTATTGCTTTTATCCAGATCGTGTACATTTCTTATAATTATTTTAATAAACATTAGTTTTTTTAAATATTCTATTATAAATTTTAACAAGCAGTTTAAAATCTAAACTTTTTATTTTATTATAATTTTTATTTTAGCTTCACGCTTTTATCCTTATCGCTTCACAGCAGCGTAGACATAAAGTAACTAGTGTCTAGACACTCCGTACTTTGCTTTCCGCCGAATTTGAGACATTGCGTGTTGAGTGGTGGAACTCAACGCCACGCTTTGTCTTACCAGAGTAAAGAAGTAAAAAAAAAATTGAATATAATCACTACCACGAGTGGGGATCGAACCCACAACAGACGCTGTCCCATAGTTCAGGCTGTGCGTATAGCTCAGTTATAAAATATTGTCGTAAGTTTAGTTATATTTTTGTTTCCTGGTCAAAAATTTAGTCAGAAAAAAGCACAGTGTTAAGTTACGCCATTTAACATGAAAATGTTCATAATAATTACATACCTTTCTCGTTTCTTTCCTCACAATTTTGATCAATTAATATTTTTTCGTCACAACCACGAGTAACTTTCGTCGTATCTGGCTTTAAATTACTTTTTTCAGACGACATTTTAATAAACTCAATTAAACACTCAAAACACTAAAAACTATCGAAATTTGTTAGAAATGTAATTGAAAATTAAAAAAAAAAAACCAGCACGTCCATTCAATTCGGATTACATTTTGCGAATGTAATCAATACGCGGTGTATGGAAAGATAACTGTTTGTAAGCGGTTTTTTCTTTGTATTGACATCGCTTGTTGCTGAGGTTTTTTGTGGGTTCCAACAAGATATATAACTTATAGTTCCAATAACTTATAGCTGAAATTTATATAAGCCATAATTACGCGTTGTAGGTTCGATTCCGCTTTGGGGAATTGATTATGTATTAATTATTCTAATTTTCACTATAGTTACACAAGCGTTGTTGAATTTCATCGTTTAAATTACGAAGTTAGATGGAAAGTAGAGAACGGAGTGTCTTGACACTAGGTTCTCTCTGACTATCTTGCTATTAGGAGTAAAGCGTATATCTAGATTATTTGAAGGGTTTTATTGTGAAAAAGTAACTTCACTCTTTATCTCCGTTGATTGCTTTCCGGCAGAAATCAACCATTGCGTGTTGAGTGGCGAACTCAACTCACTGCCTTACCAAGCGGAAAAAAACTACTATTATTCCCAGGAACAGGAATCGAACCCACCACAAGTAACCTTTGTCACTATCTGTGAATAAAACAAATTCTTATTTTTAATATTTTATTTTATTACAAACAATCATTTAACTAAATGCATATAACTACTAAAATATTTTTATATCTCAAAGAGTTATTTAAACACTTTGTTACAGGCGTTTTAATATACAATATATCAATATTCCATTATAATTAATTATTAAAAAAAACACAAACTGTACAGAAATTTTGTTTTTATAAAACATATAGAAAAAAATGGTAAAAATATTATAATAAATTAGTAAAAGTTTGATCTTATTTATGGAATAGAAGGTTGTGAGTTCAAATCCCGTTATTTTTTTTAAATTATAAGTCTTCAAGTTTTCTTGCAAAAGGATTATGCCTAAATTTCTTTCTTCCTGTGAAAGAGTGCAGTAAACTTGCCGGTCTCGTAAGTGGGCATGAATGGCAGGTACTTGGTCCACTCCCATCTGAAAATATTGTATATATAAAAATTTTAACGCCCTCGGGTCGGAATGAAACAGCTTTCCACCCGGAGCAGCGGAACAAATACAACTGGCCGTTATACTCTAATATATACTATTTCCTGTGAGGGGAGAGGGTAAAATACAATTCCCCTCCGATGCAGGGTAGCGCCTCGTAAGAGGCGGGTATCCCAGTGATTTGGTTAGCGGGCGGTTAGCACACCGACAGGCTCGCGACCATCAGATGTTTGGCGGATCCTTTTGTAATGACAGTTCATGACACAAGGATCCGCCAAATATCCGATGATGTGTTCCGGCTCGATGCCATATAAGCCAGTTATACATCCATCCTTGGTCCATCCTTGGACCCATCCTTTCCCTCACCATCTTTCACTTCCATCCCAAGGCCGGCAATACATCTACAACTCTAATTTTGTAGATGTCTACGGGCGAAGGTCCCCACTTAGGTGGCTCTTCTGTTCGTTTGTCTCCTTTATATTTTAAATAAAAGCTCTTATATTTCTTTAAATCAGCCATATATTAAAATCTGTTCCTACTTAGGCACATAAAGACTTCATATAAACTTGCGAGAGTTACAGAATGAAGGCTTAACTATCATAATCTCGTCCTGTCAAACAAACCAATTTTGATGAACATTTTCTTCTACCCCCAAATTTCATGTGATTTCATACATCCACATATGATGCTAGGATTCACACGAAAAATCAATCATCCACACAAGATATCATAGCCCATATGTGGTTTCAGCCATCCTTGCATGATGATATCGTAGTCCATATATGATTTCAAACACCCACATATGATACAATGGTCCACATGTGATTTAACACATCTACATATGACGCCATGGTCCACGTGTGATTTCACCCATCCATATATGATCCACATGTGATTCGACTCGTCCACACATGACACCATGGTCCACATGTGATTATTCATCCACACATGATATTGTGTTTCACATGTGATTTCACCCATCAGCTTTAGACATAATGGTCCACATGTGATTAGTCTCGCCCACACCTGAGACCATGTCCACATGTGATTTACTCATCTACACATGACAACATGCTCCACATATGATGTCACTCATCCACACATGACATCATGGTCGACCATGGTCGACATGTGATTTTCCTCATCCACATATGATCATAGTCCTTATGTGATTTCATCTATCCGTACATGTCACCATGGTCCACATGTGATTTGACTTAGCCACATATGACATCACTGTCCACACTTGATTAGACTCATCCACAAATTATATCACGATACACATTTAGTTTCACTCATGCACACTTGACATCATGATCCACATGTGATGTTACCCATTCATACATGACTCCATGGTTCACATGTATTTTCATTCTTCCACATATGACATCATGGTCCACAAGTGATTTTATTCATCCACTCCTGACACCATGGTCCACATGTAATTTTACTCGTTCACATATTACATTATGGTCCAAATGTGATTTTACCTATCTACATATGACATCATGGTCTGACTGCTAATGCTATTACTTGTATAAATAGGTCCATTCATACTCATGTTCACACAACGTTCCCACTGAAAATTTCACTCTAGCACTAGCAATAAAGGAGTTTCATACAAACTCTAAAAAAAGTTTATTAGATGTGAAATTTCACAAAATCCAACATTCGTCAGTCTAAACAGAACCTCCATACAAAATTAAAAACCTCTAGCACTTACTTTACTATACAATCTAATACTACATAAATCTATATTTTTGTCTACCTATCTATATTTGAACCGGTGACCACGTACCTGCGTATTAGCGTCATGCCAATAGGGAAGTCGTAGGTGTCTCCGTGTTCGCTCGCGCCGGCCGCCTCTAGTGACATCTCCTTTGCCCATGCTTCTAATCCACGCTCTTCGTCCGTTCCTGTATATTTATTTAGAATAAGGATATATCCAAAAATTATTATTATTACAATAAAATTGGTTGAGGCCAGTCGTAGCGCAGTGGGACAGCGTCTGACTGTAAACGTAACCAGTTGTGGTTTCGATTCCCACTTGGGTGAATGATACATAATCAAATTATTTTCATTTCCTCTCTCTCGACACGCAATGTCTGAATTCGATGGAAAGCGGAGTACAGAATGTCTTGTCACTAAATAAAATCGTGAAGCTAGAAAAAATATATAGATTAAAGTAGGTACACACTAAACATAAGAACATATGTTATGATAAACGTATAAAATTTAACGTAACAGTATTCAAACCGCAAACAAGCGATTTAAGGTTATGTTCTAATGATATTTCCAAATTAGTTAGAAAAAAACCACTTATAATAAAATTATTTTATTATACCTACACTTTTAGAATCTAAAGAAAATGCATTGTTCCCAGAGGCGTTGTGGAATCAAGTTAATTAAAAGGATCGGCAAGGGATTATGTTAGAAGAATAATATATCTATAAAAATTTAAAAAATTGTAGGGCCTGTTTGTATTATTAAAATAATCGTTATATATATATATATATATATATATATATATATATATATATATATATATATATATATATATATATATTTTAGTTCGGTACTCACCAGGAATCAAATTATCCAAGAGACAGCCGATAATACCTCCCACGAGGATGGAAGTCGAGAGTAATACCTGAACAAAATTAATCAATAAGGCAACAATATAATATTAACTTATATAAATAAATAAATATATTTGGAATGTCTGTTTGTAATATTAAAATAACCACTTTCTACTTAATACATATGAGTAAAGCATAATTGACTAGAGTGTTCAAATACAACTAGATCTGCAGTTCAAATTCTAATATAAAATTAAAGCATTAATACGGAGAAGCCGGTCGAGGCGCAGTGGACCAGCGTGCGACTGTAAACGCGATTCGTTGTGGGTTAGATTCCCACTTGCAGGAACGATAATATTTGAATTATTACTATATTCTCGCTTTGGTATGATAAAGCGCCTGACCTGAGCTGACCACGTAATTCTGCAAATTGGGCGGAAAGATGAGTACGGAGTATCTTTAACATTAGGTACTTCCTGTCTATTTACTTCCTGTCTATTCTGTTATACGGAAAAAAAGAAAAAAGATAATATAAAAAATAATATGGTAGGGAGGATTTTTTCTTGTACGAAATGAATTGCTTACTATATAGGCTATGCAAAAAGAACTATTCCTTTCTCCACTTTTTACTCGAATTTGAGATTTCATATGGTAAATGGCTTGGCTACAGCCACGCTGGGCTTGCTAGAGGCCTATATATAAAATTTGTATTATCCAGCTTAACACTTTTTCAAATACATCAAGGGCGTCCGAGAGAACCTAGTTTCCAAGACCAGTCATTTTCGGTCCGAATACAAAGTCTTGCATGTTAAGACGTGAAATTAAACGCTGTGATTTGTCTTAATAGACTGAGAAAATCAAAATAATTTTAAATATAAACAGAATCTACATCTATTACCTAAATAAATTTTAACATAATAATACTATCTCAAAGTTCCATGTAAAACCAAATTTAAATCGCCTGGCTTACTGGTCAGAGCGTTTGGACAGTTTCTAATAGGAGCAGGTTCGAGACACGTCACTTCGGTTAAACTGTTTTTTCAAATGGTAACTCCACAGTTTCTCTATTCAAATATAAAAATTAACACATACTTGTAACACTGCGTCTAATGCTTCGATGCCCGTTTGTATGACACCGCTGTGGGCCGCCATCCAGCGTGTCAGCACGAGAGGGAAGAACAAACTGAACCCGATGATGTAGAGGTTGCGCGAACTGTTCAGGTTCACGTACTGGAGGGCTGACAGACCTGCCATTTTGAGGTATACTAACTAACTAACTGACTAACATAGACTAACCATGACAAATGCCACCTCAAACTCGCCTTACCAGTGATCATGGACTACGGTAAATTGTTCGAAACCTAAGGTTTCCTAAAGTATACCAAATAGGTTAAAGTAGTATTATTTAAAATATATAAAAATCTCGAAAATCATATATATTAATATAAATTTAAATAGTTTTCTGAGTAGAATTCTTATTTGACATCAATCGCGTGTGCAATCAGCTATCTGTACCAGCTATCTAGGCCAAGATGACCCCCAAATAATAGTAAACTCACCAAACGCAGAAATCATTCCAAACATAACGCAGAACAACCCACCGACTATGGGCTGTGGGATGATAATGAAGACGGCTCCGAGTTTCCCCACCACACCCTGTACTACCATGAGGAGCGCCGCCCACTGCACGACGCGACGCGACCCTACCTACCCAAATACCACACAGATAACACCAAAATCTTCTTTTTCCAATATTATAATTTTTTTTTAATTTACAAATTTAGGGTAAGACAAAACAATTTTTAAATAGAAAATTTATAAAAAGAAATTAAAAGAGCCGGTCACAGCGTACTGGGACAGTCTGTCAAATCCGTTATGGGTTCGATTCTCAATCGGAGGAATGATTATATTTAAATACAAAACTATTTCTAGATATAGGTATAAATCTACCTCTTCGCTCTAGTAAGACAAACCAATTGGTTGAGTTCCGTCCTTTAACAGGCAAAATCGCGAATTCGATGGAAAGCGGTGTAAGAAGTGTCTTGAAACTACGTCTTTCCTGTCCATGCCGCTATGCGGGATAGATGCTTGAAGCTAATGGATTTTTTTTAATTAATTTCAATAAAAAACGATACTTATTGCAATTTACAATAATATTTAATTTATATTTTAAGTTAAAACTAGAAACGCTATATTTATAAGGAATAATGAATTTAAAAGACGCCATTAGCGCAATAGCAGCTTTGGAATTAGACACTATGGCTATACATTCGATTCCCGTATAGGGAATCATGTACTTTAAATAATTATGAGAAGTTTACTTACACAGAATGCGGTCTTTTTATTTTCTTATTTACGCCTAAAATCAAAAAAATCTAGATTTTCAGATAAAAATCTAGATCACAGTCAGAGACAACCCAGTGTCAAGACACTTCATTGACTGCTTCCCGCTCGAAATTGAGACATTGCGTGATAGGTGGCGAACAAGGCTAATCTTAATGTGTTCAGTGTATATCACTGTTAAACTGACCTTAGTTACACCAATAGCGCCGACGTTCTCCCCAAACGTGTTAGTCCCGTTGCCGGAGCCCCACAGGCCCGCCAGCATGGTGCCGAGACCCTCCGTGCCGAGACCGCGGTTGATGGCGTGTAAAGGCGGAGGCGGTGCGGCTGAATAGCAAGAACGTAATTAAATACATATTTTTATTAAAAATAAGTAAGATGAAGCGCGGCGTTGAGTTCCACCACTCAACACGCAATGACTACCCTGCTATTCGGGATAAAAGCGTGAAGCTATAAAGAAATAAAAAAATATATATTATATTCTTGAAAATATTTTAGAATCGGCGGCAGAGTAGATCAGCGTTTGACTGTAAACATGATTAGTTGTGGGTTCGAACCCTAGTCGGGGATATGCTTATATTAAAATTATTTAAATTGGAGAAATCACGGCGTAGCATATAAATAATGAGAAAATAATTTAACATAGTATCTTGACACTTTGTTCTTTTACTCTACGGGGGAAAGACGCAGTGTTAAACGCTTCTAACTAAGTTTACTAAGGTTGCACTTTTACGTAGTAATTTTCTTCATAAAAATGTAAGAAAATGTATCAATATTAAATAAAACAATAAAAATATTCATTAAAAAAAACAGATTTTTTTAGTTTCACGCTTTTATCCCGCATACCAGGATAGACAAGAAGTATCTAGTGTCAAGACTCTTCGTACTCCGCTTTCCGCTGAATTCGAGACATTGCGTGTTGGATACTAGAACTTAACGCCGCGCTCCGTCTCACCAGAACGCGGAAATGAAAATAATTTTAAGAATAATCTTTTCCTTGAGTGAGAATCGAACGTAAATCGATTTTTTTTACAATTTTCATGCAACTATACAGAACGTTGATAGTATGATAGAAACTCACCGCACATCCTCGCCGTAGTGGGGTAGTAGCTGATGGACTCCACAGTGCACGCGAGCACCCCCGCCAGCATACCCAGCACGCCCGCCACGCTCACCGTCGGCCAGCCCCATTGACCTAATATTGTAAATGACTATATTCCGCTCGCGACTTCGCCCGCGTGGTGTGTTAATAAAAAATACCTCAATACTTGATATTTTTCATTATATTATAATAAAATTATAAGGATTATAAATTATAGGCTTTATGTTGTTTTAATGACATTAACTGCAATTTCATCTAAATCCATATAGAATTTTTTGTGTAAAAGAGTTAATAGTCATATTAAAAGTTAGTAACAAACATTCATACATATATAAAGGGATTTCCGTTCTCTCTTCTCTACTCGGAGCTCGAATACCCCTCTAGACTATCTTTACCAACTAACCCACTCGTATATATCTCTTGAATACCTCTCTTGAATACCTCTCTTGACTACCCCAGTAATAATAAAGAGTGAAGAAAACATTTTTTGAAAAAACGTATAAATTTTTTTAATCCTAAGTGTGGAATAACACTTTAAAAATAGTAAATATTAAAATAAAATAGCAATCTCTCTTGTTAAACGATTATTTCTTAATAATCTTTAAGTAGTAGAAATTTGTAAAAATCTCTCTACAGAGATGCTAACAACATAAATAAGTTGTAACAAAACGTATAAGAATTTCAACACAGCTGGTAGTAGAACGCATGGCTTAGCGGTCAGAGCTCTTAGACGGTATCCAAGAGGCGCAGGTTCAAATCCCACTGCATTCAAAATTTTTTACATTTTTTCAAAAATGTTTTCTAATCCTAAGTGTGGAATAACACTATAAAAATAGTAAATATATAAAGAGTGAAGCCATATATTTGTTAGTACTTATAACAGTATACAAACCTGGATAAGGTATGCGGAACCAGGGAGCGTCACGTATAATGTTTAGCTTGAGGTCGGTCCGCGCCGCGTGTCCCACTGCAAGCGTGTCCGTCGCAGTCAGAATACCGCATATAGCCCACATTATAACAATTGTTAGTAACACCTACAAAGTGTAAAAGGATTTTCACAAAAGTTTTTCCATACTGTTTGAAGCTGGTCGTTCTAGGTTGGTAGGCTGTAGGTTCTATTCCCTTTCGAGCAATGATTATATATTTTTAAATTATTTTCATTTCCTCGCTCTGCTAAAACGAAGTGTGGCGTTGAGTTTCACCACTCAACACGCATTGTTTTGATTTCGGAAAGCGGAGTACGCAGTGTCTGGACACTAGGTACTTCCTGTCCACCTGCCATGCGTGAAGTTAAAAAAGTTTATTATAGGCTTTTTGTGTTTCGCTTTTGATTTACTTTTTAATTACTGTGTTGATTGGTTGAAACTAACGACATGCTTTTGTCTTATTTGCAAGGAAAACCAACATTAAAAAATTAAAGAAAGACCACCGTGGCACAGTAGAATACATAACAGCGTCTGACTGTAAACGCGATTGATTGTAGATTCGATTCCATTCGGGGGAATGACTGTATTTAAAAAAATATATTTTTATTTTTCCGCTCTAATAAGACAAAGAGCAGCGTTAAGTTCGCCACAGTGCCACTCAACACGCAATGTCTTCATTTCGCCTTCACATTAGGTTGTCTCTGACTACCGTGCTATATATAAGACGTGAAGACGTAAAAAAGGATTAATTTAAAAAAAATCTATTGTCAAACTAGAAAAACAAACGACAAATAGCATTTACGAATTAATATTATTTAATAATTCCAATATTTAACGAGTTATGTATATTTTTATTATAATTATACAATATACAAACTAATAAAATGTTTGAATTTAGCGATTTTCACACATTTTAAATGGAACTATTTAAAACGGATTAATTGAGTATATTTTGGTATTCAAACACAGATTTTTGGAAACCTGACGTTTCAAACATTTTACAGTAGTCCTTGGTCACAGGTAGACTCAATTACTCGCATATACGATTAATCCATTTAAAATAGTTTAAAATATACAAACTATTATTTCTATAGCGAGCTTAGAGTTAGACATATAAAGCTTCATTAAACTTACAGGGAACAGTTTGAAAAGCGGAAACCATACTATAGTGATGCCAGTATCGCGCCGCCACGACACCGTCGGTATCTTAACTTCGCTCATACATTGAGAAAATATTGTCAATAGGATAAATGTTCTGGAACAAATGCTTTTATGAAGCTACACGCTTTATTCCGCATAGCAGATTAATCAGGGAGAATCTAGTGTCACGACACTCCATTCTCTCATCCGCCCGAGATTGAGACACAACTGAACGCTGCGCTTTGTCTTACAGAGGGGGGAAAATGGAAATAATTAATCATTTCCTAGAGAATCTAGCGAGAATTGAACCTATAACGAATCGTGTTTACAGTCAG
Source organism: Dryadula phaetusa (assembly GCA_032432895.1). Taxonomy (NCBI): domain Eukaryota; kingdom Metazoa; phylum Arthropoda; class Insecta; order Lepidoptera; family Nymphalidae; genus Dryadula; species Dryadula phaetusa. Next base: position 919,647 of record JAOYRS010000022.1, read on the forward strand.
ACGCTGTCCCACTGCGCCACGACCGGCCTCATATATATAATGTTTTTAATACATTAATTTGAAACTTTTCTTCAAAATTTTTCAAAAATTATATATTTAGTAGCATTACGATTCTTCCTACTAAGAGAATTTAAGAGATAAACAATAGACATTATCAATGTCGTGTTTTGAAATCCAACGCAAATTATCAAAATTATAATAATTTTAAATATAATTTGCCAACAACGGAATCGAACTCATAACCATTGTTTTGAGAAATAAAAAATATATTTATATTTACTATTTATAAAGTGTTACTTAGGATTAGAAAACATTTTTGAAAAAACGTATAAAAATTCAATTCCCGCTGCGTTCAAATATAAAAAAAAATTATGTTTTTTTTTAAAAATATATATAGACCTATATTTTATAAAAACAAACATTGAAAGAACAATAAAATAGAGAACCTTTATTAGCTTCAAAAATACGTCTTGCCTTAACATAATACGAGATATTAATCGTTATTTTGTTGTCTTTCTTTTGTATCAACAAAAAGTTTAATTTTTAAAATTTATCCTTAACATTACTTCGAAGAGAACAGAACAGTCTTTCAAACAGAACTTTGCACTCCCGCTGTCTACTTATTTGAAAGTTTATACAAATTTGATATTATGTTAATTAATTAAAATCGAAAACGATATCTTTGTTTTCGTATTAATTTAAGAGAAATTTAGAAATGAAATATAGTTAGCGAAAAAATTTTCTTGGTAAAAATAGCACAATTGCGATATGTAAACTTTGCCTTTAATAAAACAGTAGGCGCTAGAATTCATGTATAATTATTTTGTATTTTTATTGTAAATTTATTCTATTTATAATCAAAAAAAATTAAAGCGCACTATTATATATATATATATATATATATATATATATATATATATATATATATATATATATATAATTTTTTTGACAAAATCGTAGAATTGTGAGTTTTAAATGATAATTTAAATTAAACATTAAATTTAAAGAATCATTCACTTAAAACATAAACAATTGCTGTTTTTTTTTACTATTTTGTTTATTTTATTTTTCATAATATATTAAAAAGGGATAAATAGTGCGGTACTCATTTCTCTAATATCACGATATTAATAAATATTGTACTTTTTTATAACTGTCACTACACTCTACTGACACAGGTCCACACTTGTGTTGCATTGATTCTTTCTTATCATAAATTTTCTAAGAAATATATCACCAATATAAAATATGACTTTCCAATTATTTTTAATGAACTAAATTTTAAAAATGACTGACTGAATACATTTTTTTTTAAATAATTAAAAAATACATAAAATTTTATTATGTATACAAGGATACGTAATCTGTAAAAGCCTTATAAAAACAATATGACTGAACGAACGAATGTACATTGGAATTAGTTAAATAAATAAAAAAATTAAATTTACTTAATTTTTTTATATTTATTTAATTTTTTATTGGTTTTCTAAAAATATTTTCTAATCCTCAGTGTGGAATAACAATTCAAAATTAGTAAACCATAAAATTTACATAATAATGTCAATCCCATAAAAATTGACATAAACAAAATGGGACTCTATACTTCAAACTGTCAAAATAAATACACACAAGCAAAGCAGACTTACTTTGAGCAAAAAGCACATTTAAATGTAGGTACAATAAGGTAAATATTACTATTCCTGTTTAAATAACGCTCCATTTTAAGAAAATTTGAAAAATAATGGAAATAATTACTCTGTAATTTAAAAAAAGTCACTTAATAAACGGAAAAAATATTAAAAGAGTAAAATGTAAATTGTCATTGGAGGTGCTGGGATTTGAACCCAGGACTTTCAGCATGCGAAGCAGACACTCTACCACTGAGTTACACCCCCCGGTACGATGTATAACGAATTACTGATATAGATCCTGACGTATATCGGCCTACTTCTTGCTTCGCTTACAAGAACTATACTGTTATATTTTTTTAGCTTCACACTTTTATTCCTCATTGTACAGTGTAGTCAGTAAGTACCTAGTATTAAGACACTTAGTACTTCGCTTGTTGTGGGTTCGATCTTCACTCGGGGAATTGATTATATTTAAATTATTATCACTTCCTCGTTGTGATAAGACAAAGTGCGGCGTTGAGTTCCCACTTAACAGGCAATGCCTAGAATTCAATGGAAAGCGAAGCGCGGTATTGTATTTCAATATATAAAAATAATAAACACTGAGAGCATTGTGTCATTACCGAAACTAACAGAGATGAGATAATTCTGAAATTTTAGTGAACTTAAAACGATATTTCTTGTTTATTTTGGTTTTTTAATCATTTACGTTGTTATGATCATAATAAATAATATAGTTTTCCATTTGGTCCAGATCGGTTTGTTCCAAATTTCACTTCACTTCACTTCACTGTTCCAAATTTACTTATTTTTGGCTGACTGCTTCATTTGAAGTTTTGGAATGATTGATATTGACAGGGCTAGAACAGCTAGAATTATATATACAATGTCAGTCATACACAAATACATACATATATTCATATATATGCGTGTGTCATACATATACGTATGTATGTGTGAATAAAAGAAAGGTCAACGGCCAGCTGCATCTCAGTGCAGAATCAATATGCACTTGTTGAGCTCCGGTGACCATAGCAACGGCCCCTCGCCTCCGGATACGTAAATATGATGAAATTTTTAAATCAATGCGAAAAGCTCAGCCTAGATCGAAATTTAGGTCAGAATCTAGTTAGATATTAAAGTGAAGACTAGATAAGAATTTTCAGTTACTTTTGACACCATGGTGACGCAATGGAACAAGATGTGAATAAACGCGATGGTTTCATGTTGGATTTCCATTAAAGGGAAAGGGTATTACGTTATATTTTAATGGTTTGCTCGCCTTGATAAAATATATTGGGTACATTTAAAAAATTGAGTGTAATGAGTGATGAGTGTCTCCACTTTTAGATCAATAATGTATATATATCATATAATAAAATAGTATATATATATATATATATATATATATATATATATATATATATATATATATATATATATATATATATATATATATATATATATATATATATATATATATATATATATATATATATATAATCATTGCACGATTTCTCAGAAATGGTTAATGTGTTAACAAACAAAACAAGCAATTAAAAATTAACAAAAACTTGACACAGGAGTGTCTCAACACTATTTAGATTCTCTCTCTTAATGCACGCGAGAGAAAAGAGAAGTTATGATATTCATTATATAGTTATGATATTCATTATATGATATTCATATATAGTTTTGATAAATTAAAATTATATTCACTTTTAGAAAATAATATGAAATTAAATTTAAAAATGACCATTTAAATTATTTTTGAAATAAAATTAAAACATAATTAGATAACCTTAACTAACAATTAGTATTATTTTATTTAAAATTGAATTGATCGATTCTTGACATTATATATATATATATATATATATATATATATATATATATATATATATATATATATATATATATATATATATATATATATATATATATATATATATATATATATATATATATATATATATATATATATATATATCAATGCGAAAACTCAGCCTAGATCGAAATTTAGGTCAGAATATATATATATATATATATATATATATATAATATATATATATATATATATATATATATATATATATATATATATTTCATTTAAAAACTATTCAATATTTATTTGTGTCAAGAATCGCCAATATATATATATATATATATATATATATATATATATATATATATATATATATATATATATATATATATATTCTGACCTAAATTTCGATCTAGGCTGAGCTTTTCGCATTGATTTATATATATATATATATATATATATATATATATATATATATATATAATATTAGATTTTAGTTGGTTGCGGGTTTGATCCCCTGTTGGGGAACTGATTATATTAAAATTTTATTCCAATTCTGCGCTCTGGTAAGACAAAACGCGGTGATGATTTCGCAACGTAATATCTCGATTTCGGAGAACATATAGCTGAGTGTATCAACACTAGGCAGTCTGAGCGTTAAAGAAGAATAAAAAATCAATAGTATTATAAACTCAGAAGTAATGTAGTTTTAAGAATCTTAATTCTCTACTTTCCACCTATTTTAAAAATATTACTGGTTTAAACTATATACGCAAAACTGTTTTCGCTTGACACTTTTATCCCGGATGGTAGATAGGAAATATCTAGTAAAATACCTAGTGTTAAGATACTCCGCACTCCGCTTTCCAATGAATCCTAGATATTGCGAGATTGTTGAGTAGCGAAACTCAACACCGCGCTTTATCTTACCAGAGCCAACCCACAACCGATCTCGTTTACAGTCATACGTTGTCCTACTGCGCCACGACCGGCCTCAATGCCTTTATACTGTGTCATAGACATTTAAGACTAAACTATATCCTTTCGAATGGTTATAATAATTACAACTGTCCACTAGATCAAAACAAAGCGCGGCGTTGAGTTCCGCCACTCAACACTCAATATTTTCATCGTGGCTTGACACAAGGTTTTCTTACTCACACTTAAGTAAACGTAAAATTCACTTATTAATGCTTATATTATAAATGCTAAAATCGATACAGCGCCGTGCAACCTGGGCGATGACCTTTGACATTCTCGCTCCTCACCCCCGGTTACAGTTAATTAGTACACAGATATAGTTTCCAAGGACTTACAAGGTAAATAATTATAGATGCTCTTTATTGTATAGAAAACTAAAGAAACAAATGAGAAGTAAAAAAAAATATAATTAGCAGCATGCAAAAGCGATCCACCACTGAGTGTGATTTCTTCCAGATAACCTGTCTTATTTGCACATTTTAAACAATATATTGAGGTGAAGAGATACCAGAAAAGAAATAACAATAAAAAGAAAAAAGATCGTGGCGCAGTGAGACAGCGTCTGACTGTAAATGCGATCTGGTGTGGGTTCGATCACCGCTCGGGGAAATGATTATAAATATTTAAATTATTTCTAGTACGTCGCTCTGGTAAGATAAAGCGCTACGTTTAGTTTATCACTCATCACTTAATGTCTCATATTCCGTGGAAAGCGAAACACGGAGTGTCTTGACACTGGGTAATATACCTGGTGTTAAGACACTCCCTCTGTCACTCTGTCTACCCTGCTATGCGTGAAGCAAGAAAAACAATATCTGTATAAAACCCGTGTAGCTCTCTGTAGTCAGAATAAAGTTGGAGGAACGTTCATAGAAAGTTTATTGAATAGAATATTCATAACCCACGCTTAAACGTGGGCGTGGTGAGATGTTACAACTACACTCACATTCATAAATTAAATTTTAATTGACGTTAGCTGTGTATATATACGTTCGGCGTTTTATTTTAGGCGTGTTTACGGCTTAGTGTTACACTTAGAAGGGTAGTCTAAGACAACCTAATATCAAGAAACGTTGTGGCGCAGTGGAACAGCATATAATTTTAAACGCGATCGGTTGTGAATTCGATTCCCACTAGATAGAACGGTTAAATTTAAATTATTTTCATTTTTCGGTCTGGTAACACAAAGTGTGGCGTTGAGTTTTGCTAACACGCAATGTTTCGAATTCGGCGGATAGCAGATTATGGAGTCTCGACACTATGTACTTCCTGTCTACCCTAATAAACAGGAAAAAATATTAAAAAAAACCTATTGAAATTGCCAAATACATATTTAAGTGGGAGTGTTTAATTGTAATTAGGGATCAGGGTTAGGGTCCTCATGTTTTTTACTTGACCTTCCCCCTGTCATCCATCCATACTTCAGGTCAATCGAAAACCGGGATATAAATTGACGTCGCAACTAACTAACTTTACACTAACTAACTAACTAACTAAGACGGTGAGTTACATAAAAGCTTGTACATGTGTTCGTCATATACATACCTACAGTAACTACATACATAAATTTTTTATTCATATACAAGCGAGTGTGACGTCTACAGAATATAAAAGCCTGTTAAAAATATCGACTTTGCACCTCATCTGTATATAAACTTCAAGTATTTTCCAACTTTAATATATTTATAAAATATCCAAAATAATTATTTATATATAATTATTAATAAAATAATGTAATCTCACCCAGCGGCAATTCCCCAGTGTTGCGAGGCGGCGTCAGCGGCGTGGTCGAACAGCGTGAGCCCGACCAGCGATACTGTGGGCACGATAGTGAGCGGCGTCACTATACGGAGTACCGACCCGATGATACCGAAGTAACCTGTAGAACGTTATTATGTGTATTAAGCTTATATATCTATTTATAAAAAATCATCTCAATTGCTAAATATCGATTTGTTTCGGATTGAGATCTTTTTCAAAAGAACCAAATGTTAACGCCTATTTTAAATCTTCGACGCAAAAGGAGGGGTTACTTATAAGTTTTACATCGATGGTTATATGTCTATCTGTATGTGGCGTCGTAACTCCCAAACGGAATCAATTGAAATGCGGTTTATTTCATTCGAAAGCCAGTTTCCTTGGGGTGATTAGCTTGGTAAGACCTGGTCCAGGAGTTTGAAGTAACAGATCTGTTCCCGAAAGGCAAAAGACAAATATGATATAAAATAAAATAGCTTTTATTTGCGCTGGTGGTTTTTTGTTTGTTTTATTTAATTTCTAACTTCTTCTATAATTAAATATATTTATGCAATACCTCCAAACACTTGGAACAGCGCTGACACAGCAATAGCACCAGACAGTTCACACATGCGACTTTTCCACAGTTCTCTCCTTTCTTCCTCTGACATGGCGGAGAGAATGTCTTGCTCTGGACACTTCCACGCCGGCAGACCGAGGATAGCTAGAGTAGGCACCAAAAATGATATGGTACCACCTTGCACTATCGGCAGTCTGCAGCCAAATGTCGCTTGGAGCCATGTGATTAGACCTAGATAAAAGATAAATATAAAAATACAATAAAAATTGTTAAATAGTAAACAAAATCAAAGATTTTAAGAGTGTAATCGGTTGTGGGTTCGATTCTCACTCGCAGAAATATTATTATTTAAAATTTATTTTCATTCTACCGCGGCGTTAAGAAAAACCGCGGCGTTAAGTTTTCTACTCAACGTGGAATATTTCGATTTGGGCGGAGAGCAGTCAAAGGAGTGTTTTGACTCTAAGTTATTTTAACATTTAAATGATTATACATTAAATAGGTATTGTAAAGACTTGGAAGGCACAACTGTTGATTTAATTCCTGATTAGAAATTCGAGAGGATGATTCTATTTAAAACTTCTTTGTTTAATTTCTATTTTCAAAGTTTTTATGTCCAAAAAGAGCGCTATAGTTTCCTTATCCTTACTGTACGGCATGCGGACACAAATGTAAAGGAAATAAGGCCGGTCGTTGCGCAGTGGGGCTTGTAGATTCGATTCCCATTCGCGGGAAAGATTATATTTAAATTATTTATGTTTTTACGCTGTGGTAAGACAGAACGCGGAGTTCCGCCACTCAGTGCTATCTCTTGACACTAGGTACTTTTGACACTAGGTACTTTCTATCTACCCTGCTATAAAAACAAATACGTATGTGTGCACGTGTATTTCATTTAAGCTTATAAAAATAAAGGCGATGTAAAGCCATCAATGGACCCTTGACTTTGATCTTTGCGTAATGTTTACTTTTATTTCGCCAACTCACATTGAATAAATAGCCATTATTTGTAATACGGAATGAGGAACACGTTTAAATTATGGCTTTTCGTTTTAAAACACACAAACATATATATATATATATATATATATATATATATATATATATATATATATATATATAATTACTAGGCAAAAAGAACCAAGGAACTTGCTTAATCAAATTACATCATTTTCTACTTCTCGCCAAGCTGAGACATTGTAAGGTGACTGGTGAGACACGACATTGCGTTACATTTATAATGGCATCAGATCAGGAAAATTTAAAATAATTTAATATACCCTTGCCTCTATTGTGGATCTGAACTATAACCCACCATAACACGTTTACAGTCAGATCAGTCAGTCAGGCCTTGATCAAAAACTTTAAAAAATCCTTTTGAGATTTAAACTCAAAGTGATCGAATTCAAGAAGCTGTGTGAAATTCATAAATTTTTTATATATCTTATTAATATTTTTGGTTTCATTTTTTATATATATATTTGGTTTCATCTAGCAGAGGTGAGTCCTAGTAAATCTAATTTTTTTTAGCCTCACGCTTCTATCACGCATAGCAGGGTAGACAGAAAGTATCAGTGTCAAGACAGTCCGTACTTCGTTTTCCACTGATTTCGTTTGATTCACATTGCGTGTTGAGTGGTGGGACTCAACGCCGCACTTTGTATGAACCAAAGCGAGGAAGTAAAAATAATTTAAATATAATGACTCCCCCGAGTGAGGACCGAACCCACATCCGATCGATTTACAGTCAGACGCTGTCTCACTAAGCCACGACCGGCCTCATCTTTTAAAAAATATCTTAAAATTTCCAAGATTAAAATTTGCTCCTAGAAATAAAATCATGCAATTGTCACCTGCAAATGTTATTCAAATAAACAATGAAAATGTAAAAAATAAAATAAAGGTGAACCATATGGAGGTGCTGGGATTTGAACCCAGGACTTTCAGCATGCGAAGCAGACACTCTACCACTGAGTTACACCCCCTGTGTACCTAAATGGTATATTCATTATAGCCTTAAGCTTAGAAATATAAACTAAACCTAAGTATAATATCAAAAAGTTTAATTTTATTATAGGTTATATATAATTAATCGACTATACCAAAAAATATTTTTCTATTTAAAAATAAATATATATACAGTTAATATATTCACAGAAATTGCAAGTAATACGTGATAACGTGATATATTTTAATGATATTTTTTTTTTATACTTCACGCTTTTATCCCGCATAGCAGGGTAGAGAGAGAGCACCTAGTGTCAAGACACTCCGTACTTCGCTTTCCACCGAATTCACAGAACATGACTAGACATTGCGCGTGCAGAGCAAGAAAGTAGAAATAATTTTAAATATAATCACTCCCTCGAGTGGGAATCGAACCCACAACCGATGGCCCTTACAGTCATACGCTATATTATATAAATTTTGTCAGTCTAGAAGTACGAGAAGTAAACAGAAGGAATTAAAACTAGACGCTTAATAGTTTATTTCACTCTGCAGGGTGTGAGGAAGTAATATTATTATGTATGATCATCATCAATATAGAGGGTATTTTTACCCTCCGGCCCTCCTATGAAAAATGCCGGTAAAAATATTTTCACACTGTTACAGGCTATGCCCGATGTCCTTGACCGACCGACTGATAACGAGCAAGGTTCTTTTAGCTCATTTTCTTTATCTTATTTCTATTATACAATAAACAAGTTATTAACTATTTTTTGAACATTTTTTTTAGTGTCACTCTTTTTATATACAGAAAACACCTAGTGTCTAGACACTCCATATTTCATTTTCCAAATTCGAGATATTACGTGTTGAATGGTGGAACTCAACGCCGCACTTTATTATACCACAGCGAGAAAGTGGAAACAATTTAAATATAATCACTCCTCAAAGTGGCAATCGAACCCACAACCGATAGCATTTACAGTCAGACGCTGTCCCACTGTGCCACGACTCGCTTCAAAATTATCAAAGACAAACGCTTCATAGTCTCTTAGGATTATCAGTTAAATAAACAAAAAACTATTCAAGGTTGAGTGGCAATAAACCTCACAATATCTTAAAGTAGTTATTACTGTGTGTAAGAAAACGCTTATATTACAGCGCTATATACTTTTAGTAAATTAAAATATATATTAAAACGCGATGTGATTGTAAGAAAAAACGCGGCGTTGTGTTACGCAACACAACAGACAATATCTCATAATTGGATGGATAGTTTGGATTGGTGTTTCTTAATACGAAGTTAATAATACAAGGAGTATTGAAATCATATAAAAATTGGTATTGCAGCGGGACCGGAACCCCGGATCTTCGAAACCGTCCAAAGACTTTGACCACTAAGCCATGCGTTCTTTTCTGCTAAACTGAAATTCATATAATCTTGTATCATATTATTTTATTATTGGCATTATTATTAAAAAACGTTTTAATTTATAATATCACATGCTATTTAAAAATGTTTTATTTTTTTTTATTAAATGTGTGAACAACAGTTTTAAAATAAGTAACATAATGTAAATAAAATAAAGATATTCCCCCAATCATATTAGGCAAAATATGGAGACAGACGGACAAACAAACAGAAAAGTTTACTATGTACATACACAGATAATAGATAAGAACTGCACTAGGTATATTTGAGGGCTAATACTATAATTGTTTATCAAATAAACAGATTCATAATCCATATAATCTATAACTTGTTTCCATTTCTCCGCTCTAGTAGGACAAGACGCGATGTTGAGTTCGCCACTCAACATGCAATGTCTTGATTTTGGGCGGAAATCTTGACATTGGGTTGTTTCTGACCACCCTGCTATGTGTGTAAGATGCTTCTTTTTCTTTATTATATATCTTAAATCGTGAAGTGAAAACTTTCTATTTTTTTTTGAAAAAAATTAATTGAATTGAATTGAAAATTAGGAGAATGGAGGAGTGTGAAATTTGGCACAGTTACAATTTATATGGCCAAAGCCAATCGTAGCGCAGTAGGCTCCATCCAATTCCCACTAGAGAGAACGATTGTATTGAAATTATTTTCAGTTCAAGATTTAACGCAGCGTTGAGTTTCGCCACTCAACACGCAACGTCTCGAACTCAGGGGGAAAGCGGAGTAGGGAGTGTCTTGACACTAGGTACTTCTGGTCTACCCTGCTGCGCGGGATAAAAGCGTGAATCTAAAAATTGATAAGAAGAAGAAGTCCAGAGTCAATATTTTTTTATAATAATATATTATTATTTTTTTAGCTCCTCGCTTTTATTCAGCATAGCAGGCTGTACAGGAAGTACCTGTAGTAGAGACAAGACACTACGTTCCACTTTCCTCCGAATTCGAGACATTGCGTATTGAGTAGCGGAACTCAACGCCGGTCTGTTTTAATTTCCATTATAAATGCATTAAATTATCATACATTTTTGTAAGGTGACATTCAAGTTGTTATAGCTATATATATTTTACGTGTCGACAAGGCCTTCAATATTCACTATAGCAAGAAAGTGTACAGTACACATGTTGTGTACACATTGCCTTATTTATCCGTTTATTTTAAGTAATATTAAAGTAAATCGTATAATCGTGGAACGATTAGAATCGTGATGTTTGCATACTTAGTAGGGTAATTACTTTGAAGTATCTTTTATATTCTTATTGTTTGTATATATATTTTAAATGGTGAAAAGATTTAGATATCTAGAATTAAGACACTCCGTATTCCGCTATCAGCCGAATTCCATACATTGTACCGTAACTCAACGCCTTTCTTTGTGTTACCAGAGCGATAAAAAAGAAAATAATTTAAGAATAATCACTATCCCGAGTGAGAATTGAATTTACAACCGATCGCGTTTACTGTATAACGCTGTCTCACTGCGCCATGACCGGTCTCAGTATTGTCTCACCTGTCACAAATATCATAGTGGAAATGATATTGGATCTGTCGGGGTCGGTCTCCTCCATGCACAGCGCGGGACACAGTATGAACGGTATGGCCACTATAGCGCCTATCATGGTCAGGTAATGCTGGAAATAAAATAAAATATTTTGATATTATATAATTTAATGTTTCAAGTGAAACTATTCTAAACAGATTAATTGCTTATATTTTGGTATTTGAAAAAATAAACATATTTTAGAGAAAACTTTTGAAAGTTAGAGTGTCCATAGTTATAAATAAATGTTTTTTTTTTTATCTTTAGATATATAATATGCATGTATATATTTAAATAAAAAACAGCTTCACGCCTTATCCCGCATAGTTGGGTAGTTAAGGACAAGATAGTGTTTAGACATTCCGTTGACAGTTTCCCGAACGATCGAGATATTATGTGTTGAGTGGCGACCCCTACGCTGCACATTGTCTTACCAGAATGGAGAAATGAAAATAATTCTTAAAATTATAACTATTCCCGAGTGGAAATCGAATGCGCAACCAATCGCGTTAACAGTCAGGTGCTGTCTCACTGCGCATAATGGCATATATGCCTTTACTATCATATATATGAAAAGTTGACACATTATGTAATGGAATTTAATATTTTTCTTACTAGAAAGGAAAAATTAAAATTACTATCTTGACTTCTGCAGTCAGACTCTCTCGCGCGTAGCTCGAATCCTGCTACAATATTCAATTATTTTGATACACGAATATTATTCAAAATACCGAGGCCGGTCGTGGCGCAGTGTGACAGCGTCTGACTGTTAACGCGATCGGTTGTGGGTTCGATCCCCACTTGTGGGAGTGATTATATTTAAATTATTTTCACTTCCTCGCTCTGCTAAAGACAAAGAGCAGCGTTGATTGAGTTCCACCACTCAAAACGCAATGCCTCGAATTCGGTGAAAAGCGAAGTACGGAGTGTCTTGACACTAGGTATTTTCTGTCTACCCTGCAATGCGGGATAAAAGCGTGAAGCTAAAAAAATTAAATTAAATTAAATTAAATTAAAAAGAAGAAATTAGAAGTACAGTTGAGGCCGGTCGGTCTATCCAGCAGCAGTGGGACGACGTCTGACTGTATGACTGTAAACGCGATCGGTTGTGGGTTCGATTTCCACTCGGGGGAGTGATTACATTTAAATTATTTTCGCTTCCTCGCTATGGTAAGAAAAGGTTCGTAGAAGTAAATAAGAAAAAAATACCAACCTGTAAGGCCATAAATATGCACAGGTACCAGGACGGAGCGTCATCGATGCCGTACGTAACATTTCCTTTGCGGTCTGCACCACCATTTTGTACTGTAACTGGACTTTGCTGAAAAAGATAAAGTAAAAAGTATTTTAACATTATTTTAAAATGTTCTGAGTAAAGAAACAAAGATATACAAAAGTTTTATTAAGCTAGTCGTCAAAATTCTTAAATAATAAATTATAAGAATATTTCTCATATTGTTGTCTATACAGTGTTCGTATATTTAATATCAAATTTTATATTAAATATATATATATATATTCGAATGTGGTTAAATTTAATTCATAATCACTTCCTTGCTCTCTTAAGACAAAATGCGGCGTTGAGTTCCACCACTTAACACGCAATGTCCCGAATTCGGTGGAAAGCGAAGTAAAGAGTGTCTTGATACTAGGCACTTTCCATTTACCCTGCTATGCGGGATAAAAGCGTGAAGCTAAATAATAAGTATAGAGATAATGAACATTTATGCTCTGTATTACAAGAAACAAACAAAAAATTAAAATACGTATATTGTAAGAAATATTATTTACTTTAAAGCTTCATTAACCCTTTATATATTTTTAACGATGTATTAAATTTTAAACAATTCTAGTTCTACTTGATAGGTATCCTTTAGAAGGGCTTCAAAGGTCATTACTGTATATACAGTATTTTCTGAGCTGTCACTTATCTTGTCTATTATCAACACCAACAAGGATGTTTATCTTTTAATTTACAGAAAAGCGTATAATATAAAGACAATATGTACACACAATAATTCAATAATACGTATTATATAGCTTCACGCTTTTATCCCGCATAGAAAGTACCTAGTAGTATCAAGACAATCCGTACTTCGGTTTCCCCCGAATTCGAGATATTGCGTGTTGAGTGGTGGAATTCAACGCCGCACATTGTCTTTACCAGAGCGAGGAAGGGAAAATATTTTAAATATAATCATTCCCCCGAGTGGGGATCGAACCCACAACAGGTCGCGTTCACAGTCAGCTATCCCACTGCGCTAAGGCCGATCTTATAATAAAATATAAATTGGTGGTATAATGAAGTAATAAAAACAATCTATTGCCTTAGTTTTATTTAACATTCCCTTCCCACATTCAGTCTTTTAGAAGATGAGCGTTACGCGGCTTTTCTTCAGATCTTTTATTTGACACCTCTGACACTTGTCATGCTGAGGCACTTTGTTATGAATGTATTGATTTTTTTATAATTTCGTTCTTTTATTATAGTTAATAACAGATTTGTAAGTGTGACAAGTTGGTAAGTGTGAGAATAGAAGGGATATTTTTTACAGCTTCACGCTTTATCCCGCGTAACAAGGCAATCAAAGACCACCTAGTATCAAGACACTCCGCTGACTTCTTTCCAGTCAAAATCTTGACATTACATGTTGAGTGGTAAATTTAATGTCACACAATGTCTTACTCTGTTTATAGTTTATACTTAGATAAGTTAAAATATTCTCTGATCTAATAAGCTATTTACAAACAGTTTTGAAATTGTTAATATTTTAGCTTCATGCTTTATCCCATAGCAGGGTAGACTGAAAGTACCTAGTGTCAAAACACTCCATACTTAGCTTTCCACCGATTTCGAGAAATTATGTGTTGAGTGGCGCAACTGAACGCCGCATTCTGTTTTACTGGAGCAAGAAACGAACTGGAGCGAACTTACAACGCATTTACAGTCAGAAGCTGTCCCACTGCACCACGATCGGCCACAATAAAATAAATAAATAAATGTTTTAATATGTCAAGTCCATCTCAATAGTCCATCTATATAGTCTATATATAGTCTATATATATAGTCTATATATAGTCTATGCACTTGTATATAGTCAAGTAATTATATATGGCCAGTCAAATACTGTCGTCACGATATTGATTTTTGTTTAACAAAGAATATTTTTCATAATACTGCACCTATGTATATAAATTTTTGCATGCTCACGACCTTGCGTGCAAATAAAGTGTGAATGATTTCTTTCAACTAAAAATAATTTTATAAGTATTAAAAATAGTCGAGACCGCTGTGGCGCAGTTGTTATACAAATATATCTATTCTTACGAAGATTGCTAGTTCAAATCTCAATAGGGGAAATAATAATACATGTTCAAGATATTGGCAGTTCACAGATAAAGATCAAGTATAGTAGGGTTATCAGAGAGCCTAAAGGCAAGACATTTCGTTCCACAGTTAACTTCTGACACCGATTTTAATTTGCGATAATTAACGCCACATTTTGTCTAAACGTACGAAGAAATTAAAATAAATGAAACTATTTTAAGTACAATACTGTATTGTTCAAACGTCAAGTTTTCAAAAATGTATTTTCGAATACCAAAATGTATGCGATTAATCCATTTAAAATATTTTCATTTTAATGTGTAGACATTGCAAAAATCAATTTAAAAGACTAGCTGTACCTTGATTTAAAAAATATTTTAGATCTATACATTTTTTATCGAAAAAGGAGGCAAACGAGCAGAATCTGTTAATAAGTGATCACCATTGCCCATGGACATCTACAACATCAGAGTTGGAGATGCGTCGCCGGCCTTGGGATGGAAGTGAAAGGAGATGAGGGAAAGGATGAGTGGGAATAGGGAAAGCTGGCTTACATGACATCGGACCGGAACACATCCTCACGTATTTGACAGATCGTTAGTGGTCGCGAGCCTGTTGGAGGATTAACCACCTACCACCAAATCACTGGGATACCGCCTTTCATGGGACGCAACCCAACAGCGAAGGGAAATTGTATTCTATCCCGTCCCCTCAATAATTTGAGTTAGACACTAACTGTACATTGGTATAAATCAAAAGATAAGCTTTATATATAATAAAAGTTTGGAAAAATAATTCAAGATCTTGACCTTGCTCACCGCATTTAGCGTTATTGTATTTTTTGTAAGTAACTCCTATAATAAGCGTGACGGAACTGTAAACAAAATTATTTGTTTGACTATTTCTTCACACTCCCTATATAAAATCTATACAAATAAAGCGTATAAATGATATAATCTACCTTATACAGGTGGTAGAAAATAATTGACGACATTATGTAGCTCAGAGGAAAATTGGTTTTTGATCTTAATACTGGTTTGAAAAGACAAAAGGGAGTGTTGGGTTCCGCCACTCAAATCGCAATGTTTTAAAATTTAACGGAAAATGGAGACCGGATGTTTTTCATTAAAGGTCAAATTTTTCATTAAAGGTAAAATTCAGGTAGTGTCAAAACAAATAGTGTCAAAACATGGAGTTTTGCTCTGTCTCTGCTTTCAGCCTGAAATAATTGAAATATAATTTATCCTCAAAAGTATGATCGAACCCCCAACCTATCTTATATGCACACGGACGCGCGCTACGCCACAATGGCCTTGAACATTTTAGTGCGATCACAATACTTGAAATTTAAAGTATTTAAAATTAAAAATTCTGTTTTAATTGTTAACAAAATGCTAATTTTCTTCAAGACATGATCATTTTATGCTAATATTCAGACATTGCACGATATTTGTTGCTTTTTCCAGCAAAAACTATCCGACGGATCTAGGTGGAATATTACAATTTCTTTTTATCGTGAGGTAAGACCACCCACTTGGGCACTTGGATGGTTATATGGGATTCCTAAGCCGGCTGATGGACGTCGTTCGAATACACACAGAAAATACAGGATTTTTTTATTACGCAAGGGAAATCTCCCAAAGATACCGAGTCTAGAATTGGTTATATGGAATTTTACCCACTAAAATCCATTTTTTTTATCTTTCGTAACCTGAGGAAAACACATACGCAGATGTAGGCCTTCAGTTCACATCCTCGCCACTAGTTAGGGCTTCGAGTACAATCTAATCCTTTTGTAGAGCTTGGCGATCCACTAAAACCCCTACGATTGCCAGACACAACAGAAAGACCTGGGAAATCTGTTGAACCGAAATACGAAGCAGGGTAACCTGGACCTGGAGGATTTTGTTTCCGTATATCACAACCAAATACCTACTGCAGTCGAGCCACAACAACTTACTGTATTACATGTGTTATAATTTATAAATATTATAGAGGCCGGTCGTGGCGCAGTGTGAAAGCGTCCGACTGTAAACGCGATCGGTTGTGGGTTCGCTTCCCATTCCGGGGGATTGATCATATTTAAATTATTTTCACTATCTCTCTTTAGTAAGACGAAGTACGGCATTGAGTTCTACCACTCAATACGCACTACGCAAAGCAAAGTACGGAGTGTCTTGACACTAGGTACTTTGTGACTACCCTGCTATGCGGGATAAAAGTGTGAAGAAGTCGTATGATATAGCCATAAAAAATGTTATTATTCTTTTAATAATTTAGCAATGATCTTACCAAATCTCGTGATATATTTTCAAGCCCAATCTGTATGTTGTGGTGTACCATTTTTTATCTGTGGAAAAAAAGTATTTTTTATTTCAAGCTTTACATAGATAATAAAAATATTTGTAATATTTTTATTATCTATGTAACCATTTTTACGAATATTAATTTGAAAATAAGTACAAAAAAATACATTTATATACAAAACATATATCTATTACAAATAATAAAGATTAGAGTTTTCGTTTGTAATATTAAAATAGACATATTTTAAAATACATGCTGTCAATTTTTGTTTGTCTATCTGTTTGTTCTGGCTAATCTCCGGAACAGTTTAACCGATTTCGACTGTATTTTAGGTTGCAGATAGCAGATAGCTGATAACCAAACAAAAACCTTAAGCTATTTAAATTTTAGAATTATAAAATAAAAATTGAGAGATTTCCGACGCAAACGAAGTCGCGGGCGCAGCCTTTATAAAATAATACATAAAGGCTCTTGTGACGCACATGGGACGTTTGACTGTAAACACGATAAGAACTGGAAACTCCAAGTAGTTAAAGCATTTCCTAATTGAAGGAATGATCATTTAAACTACTTTCATTTTTCCTCTCTGGTAACATAAATTCAAGTCAAATTCGGGCGAAAAGAGAAATTAGGTATAAAAAAGCCTTTTATTTCTTGCCACTCAAGTACAAAAACAAAATACAAAGATTTATTATACAGACAGTTCATTATTAATTTTTAATTATTATCTACTAAAAAAGAAATTGACATAGTTTCTTTCTTTGTAACATTTTTATTTGTTCATTAACGAATTTATTTGTTTTGTTTTTTCATTTATTTTTTATATTTGTTTTGTGTATTTTACACTTATAGATAATTTGCGTATCTCTCAAAATATCTCTATCTCGTCTATATATCTCTGACAGTATAAAGCTTGGAATTGAAAAAAATTACAACGGAAAACATATTCGTGCTTACATAATTATTCACTCAGCATTTTCCTAAGTAAATGAAAACCCCAAATCCCAAAACCATCAAGTTAAAAAAAATCCGCAACGATTGCGTCTATAGTAATGTATTCTAATTATGTAGAATGTATGTTAACAAATTTGGCAGACAGTATAAAATAAGTACATTTTTTATTAATTACTCGATGCCAATTAACTACGTGATAAGAAATAGGGGTGTTATCACACCAATGTCACGTATATATATATATATATATATATATATATATATATATATATATATATATATATATATGTCGGATCAATGCGGGTTCGATTCCCACTCAGGATAGTGATTAAATTTAAATTATATTTTCTCTTCGTCGCTCTAGTCATATTAAGCGCATCCTTGAGTTCCACCACAACACACAATGTCTCGAATTCGATAGAAAGCGGAGTACGGAGTGTCTTAACTCTAAGTACTATCTGTCTACAGACATCTCCTATAGTGGTATATATAATCGTAATCAAAAAAAAAAACCTGTTTTTTTGTTTTCCAATTACAATGTCTTTTTTTGTTATTTTCAATAACTTACTAAAGTATATAAAACACTTTACCAGATACAACTGTATTCTTTTTTTTTTAGCTTCACGCTTTTTATCCCGCATAGCAGACAGAAAGTACCTAGTGTCAAGACACTCCGTTCTTCGATTTCCACCGAATTCGAGACATTGTGTGTTGAGTGATGAATCTCAAATTTGTCTTTACCAGAGCGAGGAAGTGAAAATAATTGAAATATAATCACTGCCTCGAGTGGGGATCGAACCCACAACCGATCGCGTTTTTAGTCAGACGCTGTCCCACTGCGCCACGCCCGGCCTTACTGTATTCACTATAGAAATATAAATAACGAATGTTCTTTTGTGGTAATTAATAATAATTTAACTATAACCCGTAATTTACTTTAAATGAATGCAGATATGAAACACTTGATAATATATGTTATATTAATTTGAATAGATATAAAGTATTTTTAAATGAAACCATTTTAAACGGATTAATCGTGTATATTTTGGTATTAGAAAATACATTTTGACGTTTGACATTTGGAAAACTGTGACCACGGACTACTGTCAAGTAGTTCGTGGTCACAGTCAGACTAGGTAGGAGTTCGTCAGGTTTCTGAAAATGTATTTTCGAATACCAAAATATACGTGATAAATCCGTTTAAAATACTTACATTTAAAATATGTAAAATCTCGACAATCAAAGGTCTTATAAAAGTATTTTTGATACACTGTAATGAAAGATATTGGTATTCCAAATTTTATACTCCTTCACCCGCATAATTTTCGTAAAATGGTTTCCAAAGATTTTCCTTTATTTATTAGTATAATAAGTTAAATGGGTTCGAGGCCAGTCGTGGCTCAGTGGGACAAGGTCCAACTGTAAACGGTTTCATTACCTATTGGGAAGACAGAGCGCGGCGTTCAGTACCGCCACATGTCTATGTCTTATTAGGTACTTCCTGTCTACCCTGCTAAATTAACCCTGATAAATTCACATTTTTTTTTAATATCAGATTATTTTATTTAAACTTCATATTTTTTTTGTTTTCCAATTCATAGTTTAAAATACACGGCAATAATCGAAAAGGATGACCCTAAGTAGTAGTTTATAGAATAAATGTGAATATATATACTCAACGCCGCGCTTTGTGTTACTAGAGCGAGGAAATGAAATTAATTTAATTATAATCATTCCCCCGACTGGGAATCACATATTATCAATAAATTTTCATATATTATCAATTTTTCCACGAATTTTCATGAAAAACTAATATATTTTTTTATCAAATCGAAGCATTAGCATTTTTGTTCAATTGTTTTTCCTGCACTTATCAAAAGTACACTAACTATATCTTTATTGGCTAATCAATATGAAAATGTATGAATTATTTTAAATTTTAAAATAGTACTACCGGTTTCGTTTGCACTCGGGTAACATTCCAAAGATTATTTAAAATAAAAAAAATAGATCATTATAAGAATATGGGACTGATTAAACGCGACTGGTTGTGGGTTCGATCCCCACTCGGGGGAGTGATTATATTTAAAAATTTTTTCACTTCCTCACTCCGGTAAGACAAAAAATGCGTCATTGAGTTCCACCACTCAACACGCAATGTCTCGAATTCGGTGGAAAACGAAGTACGAAGTGTTTTGACACAAGGTACTTTCTGTCTACCCTGCTATGCGGGATAAAAGTATATAGCTAAAAAAATCTTTCATTTTTTACTCTAATCTGTTTCGCAGTAATAAAATTATTTTAAATGGATTATTCAACAAACAGGTAGACAGTATAACCGACTGTCTGCAAAGTCTTCAAAATGTCGGATTTCCAAAAATGTAATTTTAAATACCAAAATATACGCGCTTAATCCATTTAAAATATTTTCATTTCATAAATGTACAAAAACCGCGAAAAGATGTTATTAAGTTTTCATTTAAATTGTTTCAAATAAGAATTTATTATAATAATTATTTTTTTAACATAATCTTGATACCAACCAGGTAACGAGAAAAAAAAGTATTTTTTTTAATTTTTTTTAAAGATTTTATGACATTTTATGATTATTATTACGTAAGAACAGCAATACGTTATATAATCAATAAAACAGGTTGATTTACAAGAATGCAAATAATTTAATATCTGTCATGTACTTTATTATAATTGTATCATGTCATATTATAATAGCTATAGTCATCAAGGCGCTGTGGGAGTCTCTGATTGTAAATGCGATTGGTTAGGGGTTCGATTCCCTCAGAGGTAATGATGATATTTTAAAAATGATTTCCATTTATCCCCTCTCCCTGCGTAGGGCGGAAAGTCAACGGAGTGTCTTGACATTGGGTTGTCTCTGACTACCCTGCTATGCCAAATAAATCCTTTTACAAAAGAAATAGAAAAGATAAAACCTAGTGTAGATATATTGATTACGTTTAAAGTTACCTTGAGTGATATTTCAACCTATAGCCAAAATATACATTTGACATTGACCAAACGTCTTTTGTGTTTAAAAACACAGATTGTTCTATTAAAACTTAACAAGAATTGTCCGTCTGTCAGTAATTAATGCTTTTTGTTGTAACAAAAATTAAAATAATAATAAAATATAAGTAATTAAAATAATAATAAAATATATATAAGATGTTAATTGCAAAATTCTCACAATAACTAACGTGAACTGAAAATACCGGTTTCTTGATATAATTTTTGAAAAGGACATAAGAAAATCGCGAAGCCATTGTGGCGCATTGGAATAGCATCTAAGTGTAAAAACTCTGGCCTTGGGTTCGATTTCCGCGGCGTTGATTTCCGCCACTCAACACGCAACGGCGTTCAGATTCGCACGCAAAGGACTACTCTGTGGAATAAATCGTGAAGTTATATAAACATTCGTATATTATTATACCACACTAGTCTAAAGTAGTGCAAGCTTAAATTGATTATAGACGTTAAGTTACGACATCGGACCACGAAATGTCATGTTCAAAATTTCCACATGTATATGGATCTGATGAAAACATAATAATTACGATTTATTCCTTTAGTTTTTTTTAAACATTTTAGTGATTATCATATAGTTCTAACAATAAAAATATAATTTATAATGAAATAAGTTCGTTAAAATAACTCAGTTGTGGGTTCAATTCCCGCTTGGGGGTAAGATTTTTTTTTAGTTGGTGGAACTCAACGCCGCTCTTTGTCTTTGCGAGGAAGTTAAAATAATTTAAATATAAGCACTCCCCCCAGTGGGGACCGTACCCACAACCGATCACGTTTACAGTCAGACGCTATCACACAGCGCCTCGACCGGCCTCAATGATTATAATTAGTTTTTTGATATTCACTATTTTTAAAGTATTATTCTACATAAGCGCGCTCTAACCACTAAGCCATGCGTTACTACCAGCTGCGTCGAAATTCTTATACGTTTGTTACAACTTATTTATGTTGTTAGCATCTCTGTATTATAATTTAATTAAATTAATCTGATTCCCTCGCTCTGGTAAGACAAAGCGTGGTGTTGATTTCCATTAGTGACCACGCACTGTGTCGTATTTGGCGGAAAGAGGAATACAGAGTGTCTACACACTAGTACAATTTACTTTTAGTAATGATGAATGAATGAAATGAATTTTACATATTTAATTAAATAATTAATCACATGCATTCTGGCACTAGAAGATACATTTTGGAAATACTGTCATTTTTGCCAAAAATTCGCTTATATTTTGAATATAGATGTTTATGTAAATATAAATGTAAATGAGTAATAAGTATCAATAAGGGAAAAAAAGCAACACAGTCTGTAGTATATATATATTACTGTCATCCAAGCACACAGGTACCACTGTCTACCAGTCTGAACGCACTTGGTTATGGATTCGATTCTTACTTAAAGGCAATTATGCCTGTGTAAATATTTTCATTTTTCCGTTTTTTGGAATTAAATTATCATAAGCGTTTTCAGTGTAATATTACAATAAAAGAGAAAAAACCTGACCATCACCCAGTCTCCCTCTAAAAATGTCTTAAACATTCTAAAATTTAATTTTTATATAAAAAATGAATTTAAATGTGCAATAATCAATCGAATATAAGAAAAAAAGAAATTCCTACATTTAATTAGATTTCTACGTGTTGCAAATAAGAAAAATACCAGAATTAATATTCATATGAGCAATTTAAATTTTGCAAAAAGTATTAAATGAAGGTCATTTCTACATAAATTATAAACACTGTTATACTTTACTGATGAAGCCAGCAATAGGATATACCTAAAGGTATATTTTAGTCTTTATATATACGAAATAATTCACTTTATTTCAAATTTAGTTTACTTTGTTAATATAATTCAAGCAATAATTTTTAAATAAGTAAATATTATTGAGGCTGAACAGCGTCTGACTGTAAACGCGATCGGTTGTGGGTTCGATTTCCATTCGGGGGATTATTATATTTGATTTATTGTCACTTCATTGTTCTGGTAAGACAAAATATGGTGCTGAGTTCCACTATTCAACAACCAATATCTTGAATTCGGTGGAAAGTATGAAGTATATATGTGGCTTGACTCTAGGTACTTTCATTTCATATAAAAGCTTGAAGCAAAAAATATATATAATTTAAGAACTTTTGACAAAAATAAAATATTAATTATTATAAGAGTAACATAAGCAAATTGACGTTTCTACCAAATAGGAAGGTAGACAGAAAGAATCTAGTGTCAAACACATTCACTTCTTCCTTTGTCGTCCGAAATCGAGACATTACAGTAAAGTTGCAATTTGTATTACCATACCGGTGATATAATAAATAAAATCATTTCCCCCAGTTGAGTTCGAACCCAAAACCAATCGCATTTACAGTCCATCCGTCACTGCGCCGCGATGGCTTCAAGAACGTGGTCAGTGAAATTCCATTCAATATATTCATACTACTCTAATTACAGTACTAAGTACTTTTAGCGACTTCATATTCATTCGTATATATATATATATATACATATTTATTCGTATATATATATATATATACACAATTATACAATTCCGCAAAGCCTAAAGACGAAGGTTTTTGAGCAATGTGTCCTACCTGTAATGACATACGCTGCCGAGACGTGGACACTGACAGTAGGGCTGGTCCACAGATTTAAAGTCGCTCAGCGAGCTATGGAGCGAGCTATGCTCGGGGTCTCTCTCAAGGATAAAATCAGGAATGAGGTTATCCGTGAGAGAACTAAAGTAACCGACGTAGCTCGCAAAATCAGTAAGCTGAAGTGGCAATGGGCCGGTCACGTCTGTCGCAGGACCGATGGCCGTTGGAGCAGACGAGTCCTGGAGTGGAGACCACGTCTTGGCAAACGTAGTGTAGGACGCCCTCTGGCCCGCTGGACTGACGACATACGCAAGGTTGCCGGAGCGGGCTGGATGAGGATTGCGGAGGACCGGGATGTTTGGCGCAAACTTGGGGAGGCCTATGTCCAGCAGTGGACTGCAATTGGCTGACGATACGATATATATATATATATATATATATATATATATATATATATATATATATATATATATATATGTGTGTGTGTATGTATATACACCCATATATAATGTAATAACTTCGAAAGGAACAAAAAATATGCCAATTTTCGTAGAAAAAAAAATTAATATATAATAATATGTAATGAACTTTTCCATATGTTCAAAGCCAATTCATCCCTCGCATATAATTGGATGGGAAATGACAGTGTCAAGACACTCCGTTCCATAGACTTTTAAACACATAATCATTACAAAAATAGCTCAGCTCATTAAATTCCCTTTTACTGTTCATTAAAACTGTATTGATTAAATAATATTATAGAAACGGTATCGTCTTATAACTGAATATAAAGAAACTTTGTGTTACGATAAACATATAATTCTAAAATTTAGGTAAACTAACAAAATCTTTAAGATCACAAAACATAAAAAAAATATATTTTTTTTAAATTATTAATAAAATTTCTTACAAATAACTAAAATAAACTAATTAAAAAAATACTTACATAACTAATCTAGATTAAAACAAACACTTGCTAACTAGTGTTATAACAAATAAATAGATATTAGCCAATATTTTAGGATTATTTTTTTTTAACTCATGTAACACAACACAAGCAAGTCTTAACACTGTAACGCACTTAATGATCGAGAACAACAAGCCGACGTCAGTTCCAATTGATCTCAAAGTAATGACTGCCCGCTATGGAATTGACTATATTAATAATATCTAATATATTGAGGCCGGTCGTGGCGCAGTGGGGCAGCGTCTGACTGTAAACGCGACCAGTAGTGGGTTCGATCCTCACTCGGGAAAGTGATTATATTTAAATTATTTTCACTTCCTCGCTCTGGTAAAGACAAAGAGCGGCGTTGAGTTTCACCACTCAACACGCAATGTCTCGACTTCGGTAGTAAGCGAAGTACGGAGTGTCTTGACACTAGGTACTTTCTGTCTACCCTGCTATGCGGGATAAAAGCGTGAAACTAAAAAAAAATAAAAAATAATAATAATATCTAAAAACACAACAATGACTCAATTGTATGGCGGTTTGAATTTTTAAAAGCGATTAATATTTAATTGTTTTTTTTTATATAATAAATTGTTTTATTTTACACTCACGAATTTATCGTATATTTGTATATTTGTTTATTAGTAAAACAAATAAATTTCCTTCCTTTTCCCATCTGTAAACGCGATCGGGTGTGGGTTCAATCCCCACTCGGGGGAATATAAATGATTATAATTAAATTATTTTTATTTCCTCGCTCTAAAAAGACAAAGCGTGGATAAAGTCACGGGCACAGTTAGTTATAAAATTTATATTTGAAACAAAAGTAACCGCTCAAAGTACTTTAGAGAGAAATATCCTCTATTTCTCTAAAGTGTTCCACTTTGTTCCGAGCTTTGTTCCTTAAGTAGTAGTTTAATAATTACTTAGTTTCTAAGTGAACAGTTTGTGTTTAAGATTTCTTTGAAAACAGTTTTATTTTCTGACACGAAAAGTGTACTCTAGGTTTATTTCTACATAAGCACTATCTTAAGTGTTCTAAACGACAGGTTTCCGAAAAATATATTTTCGAATAACAAAATATACGCAATTGATCCGTTTTAAATAGTTTCATTTAATAAGTGTCATTGTGAGTAAGCGCGTTGGTATTAAGTTCAATTCCGTTTTGGGAATATGTATCATTCCATGTCGCTGGGCGATTCGATTTTTGCTCAGATTTAGTTATAGTTTAAACAATAAAGTTGGCCAGCATTGTAATATTTGTATGAGTAGAAAGATTGGTCGATCTTCCGTAGGTGACGCCTTGCTGCATGATTTTCTAGGCGCCTCCGCTCGCACTCGCCCCCACCTTATTAACGGTGCATCGCCCTGCCGTTCTGAGACGCGCTCGCTCTTTCCAAGATTGATCTGTTAGAATTGATCTTTTACAAACCATCAGGTTATGCTAGAAAATGTTTTTATAAAGGATGTATGATAATGGGAGAATATTATATATATATGGGGTTTCCCAATAAGAACGATATGTTTTGAAATTGAAATCAAACATGTGATATATTCGAATTTCGTGCTCAATGGTTTTATTTGAAATTTAGGAAATTTTATGCTATTTATGATTAAACAATATCGTTCAAATGACCGCCACGATTTTTTTTGCACTGGTGAATACGATCGGTCCAATTTTCGATGACTCGGTGCAGTATTACGGCTGGTATGACCGCTATAGTCGCTCGAATGTTGCGTTCAAGGTCTTGAATCGTAGCTGGTTTACTGACATATACTTGAGATTTAACATACCCCCACAAAAAATTGTCCAAGGGTGTTAAATCGCATGATCTTGGTGGCCAATTGTGAGGACCGTTGCGAGAAATAACCTACTCGCCAAACTTATCACGCAATAAATCCGTTGTGACGGTCGCAGTGTGGCATGTTGCACCATTTTGTTGAAAATAAATGTCGTCCGCATTGATTTCATACGCTTCAGGAAAAAAAATCGTTAAAATATCACGATAACGGTCTCCATTGACAGTAACAGTACGGTCTTCGTCGTTTTTGAAAAAATACGGGCCAATGAGTCCACCGTACCATCCGCGCCGAACAGACAAGTTTTCAAGATGTAATGGTGTTTCATGAACCACTCTTGGATTTGACTCACTCCAGTAACGACAATTCTGTTTGTTCACATAACCATTGAGTCAAAAGTGAGCCTCATCTGAAAAGATGATTTTCCTATGAAATTCGGTGTCCGTTTCCATCATTTCAAGCGCACAATCAGCAAATTCACGACGTAATCGATGGTCTGCTGGCCATCTTGCTTGAGTTTTTGTGCCAACACAATCTTGTATGGATGTAGGCCAAGATCCATACGTAAAATTCGCCAGGTTGTCATTCTGGATAAGCCCAATTCTTGTGCACGTCGTGGAACGGAAATATTTTAATTTTCTTCGACACTGGCTGATACGGCGGCAATATTTTCTTGTTTGTTATATTTTCTTGTTGTCGTGTTGGTGGTCTACTATCGTGCAAAGAATATTCACTTTCCAGTTTTTGGATTATGCGACGTATAGCGAGCTCAGACGGTGCATCATGACGACCATATTTAGCACGAAATGCTCTTTGAATAGAGACAATACTTCTCGAATTTTGATAGAAAATTTGGACAATTTCCAAACGTTGAGGTAACGTGAACTTGTTCATGATTAAATGGCAAACATTACTAAACACAAAACAACACAAATGTCAAATGTTAAACAACCAAGATGGCGGCTGTGAGCTATCAAAATCCTATCATCCCTATTGGGAAACACTGTATATATATATAAACTAGTAAAATAAAATGCGGCGTTGGGTTTCGCCCTTATAATATGGATTGACTAATAATGATCAAAGCGGCAAACACTAGATTCTCCCTGCCTACCCTGCTCAATGTCATAGATATATGTATATATGTAACTATAAAATTAATTTAAATTATTACCTGTGATCGAGACTTCGTTAGCGTAGAAATTAACATCTCTCGATTCTTATTATATAATTCTAAAAATAGATATAACCTAGGTTACTCCTAACCTTATTATATTACCTAGTGGCTAGTACATACAAGTCCCGTCAAAATCGGTCATTCGCCCGTCATGGCGGGATTCGCCAAAATAAACACACAGATAAAAAAATTAAAAAAATATTATTTCGGTATATGTTCTATGTGAATTGCAAATAGAAACTCTAATTTTATTTATTTTAGAAGATATAGTATATAATTTCAAATTACATACTACTAACTAACCTTATATCTATTTTTTTATCTCCCATAGCTACCCTAGAAAGGAAATACCTAGTGTCAAGACACTCCGCACTTCGCTTACCTAATTATCTACTATACAATTTTATTTATTATGGTGAGGATAAGGTAACCCTAGAGCCTGATCGCTTAGTTCTACTCCATTCGAATTCAAAAGAATAAAGATTAGTCTATAATATATTTTTTTGTAAATTAGAAACGCGACCATACGTATGGGAAATACACAATCCAACTAAGGTAAGGTTACCTACCAAGGTATAATATATTCAGGGAAAGCGGAGAAATATGACACTAGACTCACCCTAGCCCTAAAATATAAATATGAAAATAAAATAGAAGTGTTACAATATAAAACGCAAAAACTACACTTAAGTAAATTGTAAATGGAATTTTTTTGAAGATTGTTTATTTGGTTTCAATTAGCGGTATTGACGCCATCGTGGTTCAAATGTTTCGTTGATATTTGGCGTTGGTTGTCATTTCGATTCTCACTCTGGGAGTGTAAATATTATACACTAGCGGCCCACTTGCATGAACTCACTATTTATTTTTCGTTATTTCTTTCTTTTACCTGCACTAGTTTTTGTTTAAAACACTGACTTTGCCAAAATCTGTAATACTTCATATAAAGATTTTTTTTCTAAATTCACGCTTTATCCCGCATAGCAGGGTAGACAGAAAGTACCTAGTGTCAACACACTCCGTACTTCGCTTTCCACCGAATTCGAGACATTGCATAATGAGTGGTGGAACTCAATGTCGTACTTTGTGTAACCAGAGCGAGAAAGTGAAAATAATTTAATTTAAATATAATCACTTTCCCGAGTGAGAATCGAACCCACATCCGATTGCGTTTACAGTCAGACGCTAACCCACTGCGCCACGACTGGCCCCAACAATATTTATAAAACTTCATATACATTTGCGAGTGTCCTCAAACCTTCATAACCACGCTGTCGTAAAAGCCGTTTCACCGAACATGTTCTTCTATCTCCAAATTTCAAGTCATCTTAGATAGGTTGTAAGGAAATGTGATTTCATACATTCACTTATGACATTATCATCCACATGTGATTTCCCTCACTCACACTCACATACGGCACCACGGTCCACATGTGATTACACTCATTCAGACATTACATCATTCTCCACATGTGATTTAACTTATCCAAATATAACACCATGGAACACATATGATTTTACTCGTTTACATATAACACCAAGACCCACACGTGATTTAACTCATCCATAGGTCCTCATGTGATTTTACCCTTCCACACATCCTATCATGGTCCACATGTGATTTTACACGTCCACATATGACAGCATGGTCCCCATGTGATTTCACCCTTCCAAACATGCCATCATGGTCCACATGTGATTTTACACGTCCACATATGACATCATGGTCCACATATGATTTCACCCTTCCACACATGTCATCATGGTCCACATGGGATTTCACTCTTCCACATATGACATCATGGTCCACATGTGATTTCTCCCTTCCACACATGTCATCATGGTCCACATGTGTTTTTACACATCCACACATGCCATCATGGTCCACATGTGATTTCACCCTTCAACACATGCCATCATGGTCCACGTGTGATTTTACACGTCCACATATGACATCATGGTCCACATGTGATTTCACCCTTCCATACATGCCTTCATGGTCCACATGTGATTTTACACGTCCACATATGACATCATGGTCCACATGTGATTTCACCCTTCCCCACATGCCTTCATGGTCCACATGTGATATTACACGTCCACATATGTCATCATAGTCCACATGTGATTTCACCCTTCCACACATGTCAACATGGTCCACATGTATTTTTACACGTCTACATAAGACGTTATGGTCCACATAGGATTTTACACGTCGACACATGCCATCATGTTCCACATGTGACTTTACACGTCCACATATGACATCATGGTCCACATGTGATTTCACCCTTCCACACATGCCTTCATGGTCCACATGTGATTTTACACGTCCACATATGACATCATGTTACACCGTGTTCCATATGTGATTTTACTCATCCACATATGATACCATGATCCACATGTGTTTTTACCTTTGCGCATATGACATCATGGACCAAATGTATATCATGTAATTTTGAAGGGTTCACATATGATTTCACCAACAGCAAAGGTTAGGAGTCAAAAAGGGTGCCAAAAAATCAAAGATATATGAATGTAGTAGAGATACGATCTCTTCGTCGAATATGCGGTGTCAACTAGCTGACGTATATGCAGCGAGAAGATGCCTACTTATCTTCAATTATTCGTCAGGCTTAAGCGAGAATGTCATAGAAAGAATGAAGAAACGTTGTGAACGAAAATGTGCTCAGGTTGGGCACATTGAGAGAACTATTGATGAAAGAATGGTAAGAAATATTTATGAAGCAAAGTTAAGTGGTCCGGGTAGACCTCGGTTGACCCTTAAAAACACAGTATCGAAGATACTGGAGAAAGGTCCCGTAAAAAGCGAACCCGTATATAAATTAGGACCCTTCGAAGGGCGTGTATGAAGAGAGTAATGACTGTAGAGGAGGCGAAAGAGGTGTGCAGGGACCGTAGCGTTTGGCCATCCGCTGTCTATGACTACTTCGTCAGGGATACAGTGTGAAGCTAAAAAAAATATTATTTGCATTTTCTCGCTCTGATGACAAAGCGCGGTGTTGAATTCCGCAACTCAACACGCATTTTCTCGAATTCGGTTGAAAGCGGAGTACGGAGTGTCTTTACATAAGGTACTTCCTGTCTAACCCGCTCTGCGGGATAAAGCCTAAATAACAATAATTAATTTCGTCTTATAACTTCTATCGCCCACACACCGTTTCTAAAACTAATTTCTTATCTTATTATACAACTTTATAACTTATTTAATTTTTTTTTTGATAAATTATCATGTAAATTATTTCTTATCTCTACACAGGTGTATCGTGTCTGAGTACACATTACAATTGTATATGATGAAGTAATATGTATTAAGGCGATCGCGGCGCAGTGGGACAGCGTCCGACTGTAAACGCAGTAGGTTGTGAGTTCGATTCCCACTCGGGGTAATTATATTTATAATCCATTTTCATTTTTCTACTGTGGTAATTAAAGCATGGCGATGATTTCGCTACTTTGCACGCAATGTCTTGATTGCCGGCGGAAACCAGTCAACGGAGTGTCTTGACACTAAGTTGTCTCTAATCAAAGTTTTTAAGGCTTGACGCGAAGAAAAGGCTTTGAAAAGGCTTTTTTAAACTTTATTAAATCTAGATATACTTGTATATAAACAATAAATACGTAATTATACTTGAATTATAAAAAACAAATATTGTTTAATTTTTCTTTTGAATACTTCCAGAATATTAACTTTAAAATATGTTTTTTTAGCATCACGCTTTTATCCCGCATAGTAGGGTAGACAGTAGGTACCTAGTGTCAATACTTCACATTCTACCGAATTCGAGACATAGCGCGATGAGTAGTGAAACTCAACGCCGCACTTCGTCTTACCAGAGCAAAGAAGTGAAGAAAATTTAAATATAATCCTTCCCCTGATTGGAAATCGAACCCACAACCGATCGCGTTTACCGTTGTCCTACTGCGCCACGACCCGGCCTCCAGTACATATGTAACTTTGATTTTTTTTAATTGCATTGCCCATATACTCGTAAAATGTAAATTTGTATAGAAATTTTATTCACAAGTGCTTATTCAGAGCTTCACAGTCTTTATACACTTTCTAAATCCGATAAATAAATATCTGCATACATAATTTCATGTAAAAAGCAAAGAACCTTAGTATGTAAGTCTCCGTGTATAGTAGTGTAGTGATAATGTAACAATAGATATAATCTGCCGACTTATTCCAATACTAATAGATATTTCCTTGAATCATAAAATATTCATTACCCTAATAACGTTTATCTTATTTTATAACAAGAATATGTCAAACACATGGTAGTGAGTTTGTTTATTTCATTAATTTATTGAATGTCTTGTTTTTTCTTCACGCTTTTTATCCCGTTTAGCAGAGTAGACAGAAAGTGCCCAGTGTCAAGACACTCCGAACTTCGCTCCACTGGAACTCAACGCCGCACTTTGTTGTTACCAGAGCGAGAAAGTGAAAATAATTTAAATATAAATAATCTCACGAGTGCGGATCGAACCCACAACCGATCGCGTTTACAGTCAGACGCAGTCCCACTGCGCAACGACCGGATTTCTTGTTCATTATTTTAAAAAATCCAAATATTAATTTAAAAAATCCTACATACTTTTCCGTCGTCATTATTCCTACATAATGTTTCATTGTATCTATAGACCTGAACATATCGTGATATTAGTAAGAAGTTACAAGCTTCATTTTTAGCACGTCAAATATTTTACCAACTGTTCAATAAAGATAACGCCTCATACCTGAGAAGACCGGAAGTATCGCTTAAATATATATATATATATATATATATATATATATATATATATATATATATATATATATATATATATATATATATATATTGATCAATTTCTTATTGTCTCTAAAAAAGATCCAATGCAACGTTCAAAAAACAAATGAAATCCAATTATCAAATCAAAGTGTAATAAGTCATTAATTAATGGTAATTTATTGTAATGATTTTAATTGTTCTTTGGCCTTAACTTAACTACTTTCACTAAATCCTTAAGAAAACTTTCCCGATACAGTCGTACAAAAAAGGTTATCCTTTTCTTAATAAAATCTTTGATTTTCGCCATTTTTATACATTTTAAATAAAATTATTTTAATCGGATTAATCGCGTATATTTTGGTATTCGAAAATACATTTTGGACACCTTACCTTATCCTTTTCTTGTTCTAAACGTGCTTTGTAACCTTAGCCAATTTTTCGCAAATATAAATGTAATATAATATGTGATCGTGGTGCAGTGGTATTGTGTCTGACTGTAAACGCGATCGGTTGTGATTTTATTTCCAGTCAGGGGAAAGATTATATTTAAATATATTTTCATTTCCTCGCTCTGGTAAGACGAAGTGCGGCGTTGAGCTCCACCACTCAACATTTCTTGAATTCAAGGGAAAGCGAAGAACAAAGTGTCATGACACTAGGTACTTTCCGTCTATCCTGCTATGCGGGATAAAAGTTTGAAGCTAATAAATAAAATAAAAATCTTATGGCGCGAACCCTCGCAAATCATGAAAACCGTCCAAGCCCATTGACCTGAACTTTTGAACGGTTCATAACAGGAGGCTCGCCCTAGCACTAGTCTATGTGTTTTACATCTGGCTGTAACGAAAATCCTACACATCTTGTAACGGTATGTACTTATTTACATATTGAAATATAAATATTCTTCAATATTTAAATCAAATATATCTATTTACTGTACATATAACGTATATGTAAAGTAAATAAATCGACAATATTAAAATTATTATCTATTTCATATTGTATGAACGAACGAACAGGTTGTGTTCCTGTATAGAGAAGGTTGCAGTTGTGGGATTAATAGTTATATAACGCTTTTATGTCTCCTGCGTTTCTAAGTATGTCTTAGTGGCGTCCTTGCGAGGACTGCTGCATTATTATCTCACAAAATACTGTAGTACTTAATGGTGTTCGACTGTTTGTCTTGTTTGGTAATAGAACGCATAATGTAACACAAGACTGTCCGTGTTCGGCGAATCTATGGCTGATATCTAACGTCGGTGGCACCTAACCGAGTTTAATTGTTGGTTTTCGACAAACGGCTGCTACGTATGAGCTGTGCGTGAATATAACACAATCGGCTGGCAAGTAATATTGGTCTGGCAGGCCGTATCATCATCATGTATTGGTCTTACAAACCAATCATCAACAGAAATCTATCTTATAATAAACTATCGAACAGGTAACTAATAATTGATCGTTTGCAAAGGCATTGTATTGTATCGTATACGTTAACTGTTCCATTGCGTTGCGTCCCGGAGGGCTCAATTCCAAAGTTTTTAGAATCACGGTCGGTCGGAATTCACGGCTAGCGGCGGGGCGGCGATGCTTTCTATTCTCTTACTATGATTACCTCCAATGGTTCATTATAAGTGGGACAAAGATAGGACACGCCTTCGGCTTTTCCTCGAACGAGTTGTTGGTGATCTATATATTATGATATTACAAATATGAAAAACAATATTTGACGACAAATAAATTCATGTACGAGTCAATACCTTTTGATGGCAAATATATAATAAATGAGATTACCTTCTGATGGCTAATTATATAAATTTAATATATTGCAATTGAAATTTCTTAACACCTCTAATTGTCTAAAAGATCTTGATTTACATACGAACACAACAGTAAATGGCCCCTTCCTAACCACGTGACCTATCATGAGCCAAGGCATGATTTTATAATTATAGTATTTAATGAAGGTAGATAAACGTTACAACCTGTTACAGCTTCTTTCCTTAGTTGCTAATTATTTCAAGAAAAATATAAACTTTTTAACAAAGCATTATAAATTTTTAAATATTCATTAACTACCAATAAACAACTAGAATTTTAGTTATAGTATTGTGTTATCTTCTTCAAGATACTTTAATGGGACTTACATTTAACACGAATAAAAAAATCACGTTTTCTCCCGCATAGAAGAGTAGTCGGAGAAGGTCTTCTCAAAATGAGACTCGGTATGGCGTGTTGAATGGAACTTAACGCCGCCCTTTGTTTTACCATAGGGATGAAATAAGAAAAATAAACTTATATAATCATTTTTCCGAGAGAGAATGGAACCCACAACCAATCGTGTTTTCAGTTAAGCACTGTACCACTGCGCCACGAAGGCCTCAAGTTCATCGAAAATAAAAAAAAAATAATTACCATCGTATGTTTCATTAAAAACGGGACGAGACTAAATACCCTTAAATATAAAAAAATATTAAAAATAAAATTAATTTCAGTTTCTAGGTAGATTGTAAAATTCTAGTGTCAAGACACTCCGTTCTCCGTTATCGAGCTTTATGTCGCCAGAATGAATAAATGAAAATTATTTAAAAATAATAATTCAAAGTACAAATCCAGCCCAAAATCAAGGTATATTCAGACATTCACCAGCCATTAATTATACTAAGATACTAGAGACGTCCCGTTAGTAACCGCCCGTTGCCAATAGGCCTGATCCGGACAGGCGAGTCCTCCAATACAAACGGTGTACACAAGCCGAGGTTCGAGCCTCACAGGTGGCGCCCTTGTAACACTGTGTTCTAAGCAGATGATTTCCCTTCGAGGTCACCACGCTAAGGACAGAACTCTTCTAGCTCGGCCTCCCCCAAACCCCGGTGATGCTGTCAAGGCCGGTAGGACCAACAGCATACTAAAGTTGAAAAAAAAATAGATGTCCCGTGGATGCGTTGCCATAGCAACGTGTACGACAATCACATGTTAGTGTGTGTTATATTTTTTTTGTAGCTTCACGCCTATCCGTTGCGGGATAGTTCAAGAGTACGGAACGCCAAACGCTACGTTCCCTGCATACCTCTTTCACCTATACCCCCTATACCCCCGAAAGGCATGTATGGATAACTCTCCATACATGTCTTTCGGGGGGTCTCATGCTTTTTGCGTGACCGTCCTCCAGTATCTTCGATACTGTTTTCGAAGGTCAACCGAGGTCTCCCCCGATCTTTTATCAATTTAATGTATTTTTTATGCATTATTTTTAAAAATATTAATAATCCTGTACTCCTCCTTATAAACTATAACAGGGCCAGATTCAACACTAGTCAGTTCGCATTATTATCGTAATAAAAGGTACAAAGATTTTGCTTCTACTATTAAAATATATCTTCCCAATATATTATCTGCTAAGTACTACTTACTTCTTACAACTTGTTTAATAAAACAGCAATATTCCACCAACTTGTATATGTATGTAATTACGTATATGTAAAAATAAGATTAAGTTATAATTTACATATCATACATTACAAAATGATAAAGAGTGCAAAGAACTCATTAAGAGTGTGAATACGAAGCGCCACTGTGCCCAATTCCAGTGTGTGTAAAGGTGGTTGACGATACAAATCTCTTTTTGGGAAATATTTAAAAGAAACATCTATAAGACGAGTATTAAATTAAGACTTTGAATAAATCAAGTAAGAGACAGTTTTTTCTTTTAAGATTTTAATTTTTAATTGGTAATTTCAATTAATAAGTCAGTGTCAATGTTCTTGAGCTACAAAGCCCAAATTCCGCACATTGTAAGTTGCAGAAATAAACGCCGCGTATTGTCTTAGCTGATTGATATTAAGAAACAATTGCAATTACACTATTGTTAAAAAATATAGATATAAATTCCCAGTAGAACAAGAAGTCGCCAAGACGGAAAATTGCCAATATGCGTTGGCAATCGATGAGTTGGCACATGTCGCACAGTAAAATATCTAAGTCCAGTCTTTGAACCCTATAGAGCACTGTACGCTTTTATCCCGCGTAACAGGGTACCTAGTGTCAAGGCACTCCGTACCGTGGCGGAACTCAACGCCGCACTTTTTCTTAATAAAGCGAGGAAGTGAAAATAGTTTAAACAATCACTCTTCCGAGTGGGAATCAAACCCACAACCGATCGCGTTTACAGTCAGACGCTGCCCCACTGCCATAGTACAGAAATAACAGAGAATACATTACAAATTTAAGCGATTTAACTCATTTTTCACTTTTATTTATTATTAATGGAAATACCCATACATTTATACAACTTAACAAGTTGTTTAAAAATCACTAACATTGTTTGGTGATTTTTTTAAATTACTTTTCTTTTATAACAGTCAGTTCCACTTTACTTATTTTCACTTTATTCTTTATATGAAAAAACTATGACGATTAACATATTCAAAAAAATGACCTCTCATTATCTACAAACTATGTTTTTCTTATGGCCAGTCTTGACTGTAAATGTTATCGGTGGTGGGTTCGATTCCCACTCAGTGAAGTGAATATATTTAAAATTATTTCCGCTTCCTCGGTTTGTTAAGAAAAAGTGCGGCGTTGAGTTCCGCCACTCAACATGCAATGTCTCTGAATTCGGCGGAAAGCGGAGTACGGAGTGTCTTGACACTAGGTACTTCCTGTCTAATCTTATCTAAAAAAAAAGTATTTCTTACACAATGACTTGTTCCATAATAGTTTGCAGGAACTGTTTGATTATAGCAACTAATATTACCGTTTTTGGGATTAGAAGGAAAGGGAACAAGATCTTTTTAATTATATGCATAATATAAAAAAATAATACGATATAGATATAGATATAGATATAGATATAGATATAGATATAGATATAGATATAGATATAGATATAGATATAGATATAGATATAGATATAGATATAGATATAGATATAGATATAGATATAGATATAGATATTTATAAAAAATAAATTATATTTACAATATATTTTTTAATTAAGGTGACGTCCAGTTAGTATACATTTTATAACCATATATAAAAACCGTGTCATCACTTCCGATACTACATATATTAAATACTAGTGAATTTTTTTTATACAAAAATTAGGCAAACGAGCAGAAGGGCCACCTCATGGTAAGTGGTCACCTTCGCCCCACCCTTTTTAATCTTAGTCTTTTATCCCGAAAAGCAGGATAGACAGAAAGTACCTAGTGTCAAAACAAAATAACAAAATAACAAAGCGTGAAGCTAAAAAAAATAAAAAGGAAAGGCATCTTAGTTTTAAAAAAAAAAGTTATTAAACAATACTATTGAAAAAAGAAACAATCCTTTGACTGAGAGAATGCTGTTTTATTATAACACAGTTTTGATATGTTAAAGTATTATTCCACAATTATATACTATTTCTTATGGGACTGGCAAAGCATATAGCGTGCAGATCACCTGATGGTAACTGATCACCATCAACCATGAGCTGCAGGCGCTTTGCTTTACCGGCCCCTTAAGATGGAAATAAAACGCGTTTTTTGAAGGTACTCATCTCGTATTGAGCTGGAAACACTGCCACTGGTATATAATTCCAGCTGTTAGCATAACTATCTCTAAAATTATGCTACAAAAATTATACAACGCATGCGTTAGTGGTGAGAGCGCTTGAAATTGCATTTAAAAAAAATAAACGGTTCCTAAGTTAATTCTTGTACAAAACGTTGAATAACAAGAAAAAAATTGAAATATTTAATAATTTAAAGGCTTATAATAAACATTTATGTTAAACCTTTCGATAATAACCGTTGACCATAATATTTAAACGCTCAAAAACCAAATATTAAATTAGTGTACCCGTTGATGCGTAAAATACGCGTTTCCTTGGCAACGCACATGTCATTTCATACAAAAGTGTAAGTAAAACTCATGATAGTGTGTGTGCGTGAGATTTATTTTATTAATTTAACGTTTCTCGCAAACATTTTCTATATAGACACTAGGTTGTTTCTGACTACCCTGCTATGAGGGATGAAGCGTGAAACTGTTTTTAGGGTTCTGTACTTCTTGAGAAAAAAAGGAACCCTTTCTATACCTTTGGTGTCCGTCTGTCCGTCTGTTTTTCTGTCTGGATGTATCCTAGTAACCTTTACCATATACATTTCATAATGTTAATATAACAACGATATGATCCTTTTAAAAAACAAAACAATCATTAAAATATGATACAAGAACGTCTATAACTCTACATACAAATATCAATATAGAGTAAAAAAACGACTATTTCTTACTATTTTTCATTATTTTTCAACTATTTCTCCTAACACCCTCTTCACTGTGTACACATAACACTTGACACACTTTACATTCACCCGTCAACAGATGTCTGTATTGTGGCAGACGGACAAAATCCATACCTGGAAATATATATGTATAATTATATATATAAAAAATATATTTTTAATAATATAGCAATATTTATAGTGATACGACCAGAGAGAAATAATAGAAAAGCGATATGAGAGTGCTTTTGATAGTAGATTGATATAATTATTTTTTCTATCAACTGATAGACAATGCCAGCCATCTCAGTCTCCCTATGACCACGGACTACTGTATATATAGTATTGGAAACGTCGGGTTTCCAAAAATATATATTTTTGAATGGAAAATAGTTTCATTTAATATGTGCAAAAATCGCAAACATATAATATCTTATAAACAGGGTCTCTGCGAAAAATGTAAGCATTACATAGTGGCTTGAGAGGGTATTGACGGGATCCTATTCGGGATTCGAACCTCGACTTGCGACCGGGGAGCAGGCTAAGTTATTTTAGGCTATTCGACAGTGCAATGGTTATTTACACTGTACTAAAGGGCTTATGGGTTCAGTTCCTACACGAGGTAACAATTATATTTTCACTTCCCCGCTCTGGTGAGAAAAAGTGCGGCGTTGAGTTCCGCCACTCAACACGCAATGTCTCGAATTAGGTGGAAAGTGAAGCATCGACACTAAGGTACTTTCCGTCTAAAATGCTATGCGGGATGAAAGCGTGAAGCTAAAAAAAAAGCGTGAAGTTACAAGGCTATGGAATACGACCGGACCTGTGTTTGTTTGCCTAATGAGAAATCGCGAATGCCGTAAAGTAATTACCCTTAACACTTGTTCATTGATTATTCTCCCCATCTTTGTCATTATACATAACTACCTACCTTATCAATATGGCTTGATGTTTTTTAAAAAAAAAATCAAAACAACCCTTGAATTAGTAGCTGTTACTTTGAAAATATCATTATATATAAATATATCATACAAACGATTTAATTTTATTATTCAAAGAAACCTTTAAGCTCCGAAACATTTGTGTCTTCATTACTGGTAGTAGAGGGTGAAGATGTCATTTGTTTACTGAAAAAAAAATACATTTTTCTATTATATATATATATATATATATATATATATATATATATATATATATATATATATATATATATATATATATATATATATATATATATATATATATATATATAATAGAACGAATAAAATTAATGTCTGTTTGTAATATGCCGTAGTACAGGTTTTCTATTACGGCGACAGTGGCTTCCAAAAAAAATATTGTACGAACATTGTAGCTAACTTAATATTAAGAATTATTTTGTGAAAATTATTATTACATTAAAATAGCCGATGTTTACTAAATACATATGTATATACAGTACATATGGCAAAGTAATATTTTTTACAATTTATATCTGTTTGTCCGTTTGCTTTGGCTAATCTCTGGAACGGCTGTACCAATTTCGAAGAGACTTTCACTATTAGAGGACTTATATAATAAAGAATATTTTTATTTTTAAATTATGAAACAGATATCCAGGAATGTCATTGACATGCAGATTAAGCCATCGGCATAGCTAGTTTTGAATAAGAATTTTAAATATCAAGAAACTTTGTAATACAACATGTGTAAATCGCTTGGTACATTTTTTTTAAATATTATTGAGCCATCGCGGCGCAGTAGAATCGAGGCATTTGACTGGTTGTGAGTTCAATTTCTACTTGGTGGAAAATGATCAGCATCTGGACAATAGGTAGCCTCCGACTACCCTCCTGTGCAAGATAAAGCACATAGTAAAGTGTAAAATATAAGATTTTTTTTATGCACCAACTGCGGGAATGATTATATTTAAAGTTATTTTAATTTCTCTATGCTAATATTATCAGATATGGTTCTATATAAATATATAAGAATTGTCTGTCTATCCTGCTATATAAAAGATAAGGTTAACACTAAAATAATATATTATTAAATAAAGAAATACATATTTTAAGCCAACCTATTTTATAACAGATTAATCAAATATATTATAAAAACTCAACTTTTCGAAAACTTTACACTAGTCTATGGACAATTTTTGAGATTTTTCTAATACCAAAATATATGCAATTAAATCTGTTTGTAATAGTTTCATTTAAAATGTGTAAAATTTCATAAAAATCAAACAGGCTACCAATAATACCAACCTCTTATGACTGTCTACTCCATCATATTCCTTTATTTTCTTCTCGGCTATACTACATGCATCTACTTTGACTTGCGCTTTAGTTTTATTTATTTCAACATATTTCTTGTAAGTTTCACTAGCAAAAGACGATGGCACAAATTTAGCGGTTGTTAATGCCAGACTATCTTTACTTGAAATGCCATTATTTTCCATATTTTGAGTTGTTTTATTAGATTTCTTTTTGAACATAGCCATGGGACTCATCAAGTTATGAAAAGGATAAACCGGTGTTGGATTACCAGGAACTTCAATATTTTTCACAGCCGTGCCTACACTTTCTTCATTATTGTTGTTATTTGTATAACTATATCCATAAGTTGCGATAAGCGATTCCATTGCTGCATTACGATTTCTCTTTCCATTGCATTTGATTTCAGTATTCTTAAATACATTATCTTGATTTAATGTTTCAACATTTTTTGGTTTACTGATTTCAATAACTGTATGATTTTTAATATCTTGATCTTCAATGTCCGCTATATTGACTTCTCTAACCTGTAAAAAATTTAAGTTTTTGTATATAGTCTTTTTTATGATTCAACGGTATTGATTTGTAAGCTATGTATA
Organism: Dryadula phaetusa; assembly: GCA_032432895.1. Lineage (NCBI taxonomy): Eukaryota > Metazoa > Arthropoda > Insecta > Lepidoptera > Nymphalidae > Dryadula > Dryadula phaetusa. The sequence goes on from JAOYRS010000022.1 coordinate 961,401, forward strand.
ATATCCAAGAGTTTACCATATCTAACATGTGCTGAATCAAATCTAGATCAGGTCCCGTATTCAAGTCTCCGCCTCCTATGCAATTTGAATAAAACTCTTCTTCATTGTCTGAAAAGTAAAATAGTAACTTTAGTTAGATAGTAGCTTTGATTCCCACTCGGGGGAATGTTTATATTTAAATTATTTTCATTTCCTTGCTCTGGTGAGACAAACCGCGGCGTTGAGTTCCGCCACTCAACACTTGATTTGACACTATGTACTGTCTACCCTGATATGCCAGTTATAAAAAAATTAGAATAAAAGTATTAAATAATTAAAATAATAACTTTTTTATTCTTATTATTTATTTTTAAGTACTTACCTTCAGTGTAGTTTAAAGCTGGCGGTTTTTCGTTATAACATACAGTATTATCTAAATCCAATGGCACTTCACGTCCCTGAGCTACAGATAAATCTCGTAGGATTGCATTTTTGCTTGTCCAATGCGATGCCATTTTATTTTAATAGAAACGCGAAACAAAGTGGAACAGTTCAAATAAGAACTTAGTTCAAGTAATATCTTAAATATTAAAACTGTATTCTCTCATGATTGTCTAGAAAATATATTCATTTATATAAAATAAACTATATTTACATTTTTAAAAAGAAATTCATATACTGAGGGTATATATAGAAATTTTTCTAGCAATTTACACTAACTTGAGGTACACTACTTTCTTTTTCAAAACAAATTTGTAGTTTGTCAACGACAGTATTGTCAACTGTCATTGATATATACAGATTAAATATATTAAAATCAAATCAGGTGACGTAACGGTGAAATATAAAACCTCTTTTGGCGAAATGTAAATTGTGCAGATTATAACTAGTCCAATATATTCTTATCTGCTGAATTGTTGATTGCGACTAAATAGCCTTTAGGCTTTCTAATATAGGGTAAGGACAGAAATATCTTAGTTTTTTTTTCTAGTATATTTCTATGTATACTAGGAAATGCCCGCAAACTCGCTTACGTGGACTTAACCCTTTTTTTAACGTGAGGAACTCGCATTTCGGATGTCTTCCCAATAGAGGACTCTGGACAGATTATGTGGGACTCTGACAACCCCGTTTACCCACTAAAACCTCACGGGGACCTCAATCTTTCGTTACCTCGGCGGTGGACTTGACCCCTTGCTATAAATAATTATAACTTATAATTACCACCGAGGGCAACAGAGGCCGGTCGTGGCGCAGTGTCTTACTGTAAACGCGATCAGTTGTGGATTCGATCCCCACTCAGGAAAGTTACGGAAAGAACACACGTTTTGCAACGATGGACGGAATTCTATAAGAAGATGTATGAATGTGATGACGCCTCTGTCTCGAGCGACAAAAATATGCTGAGTTTTGATGTGCAGATGGCGAAATCACGCTAACAGGCTACCACACTACACCTCCCACGGCATTTAAAGAAAAATGATTTTTTTCTTCGATAACAATTATTTGATCTATTACATTCATTTTTTGGGAAAATGTTTTATTTTAAATAACGTTTTTAAAAAATGACAGACAGAAATACATACAGAATAAAAAACCTAGGTATTCTTAATTTAAACAGAAAAGACAAAAAATAACTATTTAAAACCTAGAGTAATATTAATAATATCTTATAATCTAGAAGTTCACTATTATTTAAGTATTAATAAAATTAAAGTATATTTTGGTCTATACTCAGTATTAGTACGTAGGTACGTACATATCTATGTTTCTATGTATTTCCTTGTAAGAGAAACATCTCTTTCATAGCCTTTTTAAAGTATATGGTGTATATATAATTATATTTTTAAGATGTCTTTTAAAAAGTCATATCCGAGATCAGTCGCGATCTAATTTTTTTTCCCTTAATTACATATTCTCATTTCAGGAGCGCCCATAGGCGTCTTTTTTATTTTTTTTTATTTTATTAATTTATTATATTTATATTATAATTTATTTTTATTTGATTGGGTGGCCCGGACCACTCCCAATATTTTTATTTATTTATTAGTACCCTTTGTGCACAATCTTTCACGCAGACGAACTCGCGTACAGCATGATCAAAAAATGTGCCGGTACATGATTTTTATTTTTATTCTCTTTAAAAAAATAAATAACCATAGAATTCCTTTTTCCATCATCTTACAATTAAGCATATCGATATATTAGAATAACTAACGTTAGGGCCCAAAACATAGCTAAGCTAATATCCGATAGCCAATTTCATACAGTCATACCAATAAAACATATATATTCACACACCTTAACTTACATTTTAAACTTTCTATAACCATACTCATATAACCCTTTCTTTCCTTAGATCTATTAAAAATCTTTCATTTATAACCCTGCCAAAAATTTACTTCTTTACTTTAGAACATTTCTATAGCTCTATTTTTTATTTTATTTAGGACTGAAACGTTATATACTACATACTGGCTTCTCGAGCACAATACGATAAGTAATATAACCAGTGCCTATACATATGCAATTATAGTAGCACTTAGCTACATATTTATTTTTATTCCAATAAATTCTCACACGCAACACTCCATATGTACCAAGGAAATTTAACTTGTCCACGATAATTCATCGGTTGATCTATCCGACTACAAATAGCCAAGCTAAGCTTCAAAGGCACATTTTCCAAAACAACAACGTCGAACCATACCATCTACATAATCATACCACTCACAATAACGTACATATATACCATCTCTCTACTTTACCATGCCTTTCAATTTCCATTCTATAATATAATTTAATCCATATTAAAAAAAATCTTTTAATTTTTATACTTTCCTTTTATATCCGACATAATATATTTCCTTCAAAGTCATAATATTGACAACATTTAGTTTATTCCATTATCGTTTTTTTTTTCATTATCCGTGTTTTTTTTTATTTCATGCACTTTGTCCTTTAAAATAATGATAAGCAAATAAAATTTAATTATCAATATTAACTATTAACTATTTTATTATTTTAAGTAAAATTAAATGCGAAAAAATATTTTTTTTCAATTCCAAAACTAAAGCCTTATAATAAAAAAACATCAAAACAACATAAATGTAAAAATAATGGCAAAGGCAAGCCAGGAGACAACAATGGTATCTACAAATATTTGCATCAGCTTTTAATCTGAATCTTCAATATCATATTAGTTTACAAATTCCACGCCTTATTCGTAAAACTTCGCGTTAACGTTTCTATACAATTTGAGCTGCACCATGTATGGGAACCAAGACTTACATTTCGAAGAATATGTACATATTAACCGTGCTATATCTTCATATTGAGAATAATATTATCTTTTTTACAATAATTGCAACATTAATTTACGCGAAATTTCGTATTAAGATTTCGATAGATACATTTTATTTATGCATTTATACTAATTTGTGATTTAATAAAAAAATATCATAACAACATTTATTTCTATTTATTATAATTAAAATTCAATTTTGTATCGTGGTCAAATAAAAATTAAAATCTTAATCATATTTTGACATCTTATTTTATTTTAATATTTACTATTTTTAAAGTGTTATTCCACACTTAGGATTAGAAAACATTTTTGAAAAAACGTATAAAAATTTTGAACGCAGCGGGGTTTTTTCAAAAATGTTATCTTATTTTATTCATATTTTAATATTTCATTATTTATTTATTTGTTTGATAACATTAATGTCGTTAATTTTTTTTTAATCTTCTGAAAACAAAATTTACTCACATTTTCATTATAACGAAACTGGTCTTGTTGGTACCAGACCAGTTTCGTTCTGGTTCTGAATTATTCTGATCATACATACATACAGTAAACTTATACTCGAGAAATGCCGCAGGCTACCACACTAAACAGGCATTGGTCACCACTCTGAATGAAGAGTGTGAAACTAATGGTCTAAACCCGAATGCGAGTAAAACTAAGATTCTTGTATTTGAAAGAGACGAAGAAAGAACGGAATGCAAGATTATGGTATATAGAAAGATATTAGAACAAGTGAATGAGGTGGTATATCTGGGAAGTATAGAAGAAGCTTGGTAGTCAAAAAAAATCAAACACGTTACTCATAAAAATACTTTATTTTGAACATTTTTATCCAAATATAAGTTTGGTAAAATTGCAACGGTAAATGCATTTTTAATGCCAATTCAAGTCTAACAATTACCATGACCTTGTCATCCTACATTTAGAATGTAAACGATATGTATCAAAAGTTAAATATTATAGAATACATTTCTAAAATACTATTCTTTGCCGTTTATATATACAAAATAAGTAAATTTAATTACAGGGCATTTTACCGTTAGCCATTCTATGAAAAAAAAAACATACTGATACATTTTTAATCTGTACCAATCATAAACAGTTTCATATTTTTACACGTCTTATGCTTATCATGTGTTTTATTTTTATATAAATGAAAATAATTTACATATATTTTATATGAAAATATTATTTTCAATATACAAAAATAAATGATACTTAATAAATAAATGAAACCTACTCGAACTAATTATTTGACAGTATAAAAAGTAAAGGAAAATGGAATTTCTTTTCCTACATTTTCTTTCTTCTCTCTACGTCTTTCCATCGTATATATGTACCATGTATCAGCTAGTATACAAATAAATTATAAAGCTTACAGCATCCTTGTTTTATCTTATATATTTTTTTAAAATCACAACCATTTTTATTAATAATCAAACATGAAATAACGTCTCAAATGAAACTATTTTTTTTAGTTTCACGTTTTTATCCAGCATAGCATGGTAGGCAGGAAGTACCTAGTGTCAAGACACTCCGTACTTCGCTTTCCACCGAATTCGAGACATTGCGCGTTGAATGGTGAAACTCAACGCCAAACTTTGTCTTTACCAGAGCGAGGAAGTGACAATAATTTCAATATAATGACACTCCCGAGTGGGGATCAAACCCACAACCAATCGCGTTTACAGTCAGACGCTGTCCCACAGCGCCACCACCGTCCACAAACTAGTATATACAATCCATATTGCATAGACGTGCATACTGCTAAAGGAATATTACTTTACACTGGGATCAAGCATTGGCAGCACTTGAAGGCAATTGAAAACGGACGGCGGTAGTTTAATAAATCAAATGACCGACAAACGCCACCATGGTCTACCTGTGACCACGGACCACTGTAGTGTTCGAAACCAAATACCAAAATATACACAATTAATCCGTTTAAAATAGTTTCATTTAAAATGTTTTTAAAAAATCGTTAAAATCAAGGACCTAATATTACAATAATGTCGCTATGATAGTGGCATATAAAAAATAAATAAATAATTTAATTTCTACCTTATATTTAATTATGTTATTTGTACACGTCTTATTCTTGTTTTGTGTGTTCTCACAAGAAACTAAGTCTAATTACATACGATGCAATTATTGAAATTCAAATAATTTGAATTTAGCCTTAATTATTGTTCAGATTTGTTTATTAAATAAATTTTATTTAAAATGAATTCATTTATAAATAAATTTTCATTTAAAACATTTCAATCACACAATAGAGCATTTCAACAATGGCATCGACATGGACGTCACTATATCTAAAAAGAAAAGTTGCCCGTAAATAAAAATATTCTATTATATTATACAATGTTGCTATATCTAAAATATTTCTTTTGTTAAAATATATTCTTGATATATAATATAATAATGTATGAAAATATAAAATTTTTAAATATATAAATATAATAAAATATTTCATATCTACAACATAAATAGGGCAAACAGGATAAAAGTCTAAAATACTTTGCAGTACTGTGTCTCAGAAATAAAAGGAAACAGACAGTAATGGCAAATAAAAATTACAAAATTCCATTGTTCTCCAAATGTTTTTTCAAAATAATTTCGTCTCTGGCCTTCAATTGTTTTTCCACTTTGGTCCATATATCCTCTTTCGTGTTCTCCATTAGCTTGCTTCTCTCTTCGTACTTCCTAGTCAATTCAGCTGCAAACGTCGATGGCACGAAAACGTTACATTCTTTTTGTATTATACGATCAGTTTCATTTGAGACTGGCGATGACGATGTTTTCTTATTGTTTTTCCTTTTAAATTTAATAGGACCGAAGTAGGCTGTGTGTGCCGTGCTGTGCTGTGAACTGGGCTTTGGGGACGAGCTCGCCGCTATAGATCTTGTTTCAGTCTTCGAATTGAGCCAATCGTCCACTTTTTGTATGGACTCCTTTATCTCTTTACTTATTGATTCGTTGGAATTATTCAAATTTTCTAACAACGAACCGCCAGTATCAACAGTTTCCCGCATATTCGTAACTGTAGATATATCTACTGGGGAATTTACTTCGAGGCCTATATCTTCAGTTACACATTCATTGCTACAAGCACCTGACGCCCGACCCTGCCCAGAATCATCTTTTTGAGATAAACCTCGCATAAAATAATCTGGCGTTATAAGCTTAGGTTTCACTGCGGCGTTGGGTTGCGTGTGCAACTTTAACAACATTGGGATCGCCAAATTTCTTTCCTTTTTAACTTTAACACAAGATACGTCAGGAGTATCACTTATGTTGCTTATCAACTTGTGTCTCAAATCCCGAATATCGTCTGAACTCTCAACAGACGATGTTCCAACACTGTTAGTTACCGTTACACTTTTATCACGTCTTTCAATTTTTTTAATATTCTCCATTTTAAAAGTATCTTTATCATCTACATTCAAATCTACTGTACTATTTACATCAGTGGGAATGTTAAAATTGTCATTATTAACATTGCAAGGTGCGAATTCATCTACATTAGGATTTAATTTACTTATAGTGATTGTTGACAGTTTCTTTGTTTCACTCACGGTGCGTTCGTCCGGTACATCGTTGTACTGCTCCACCTTCAAAAGGAAATTTGACAATTTAACAAACATTTTTAATAATTAATGTAATTATTTTTTTTTATCTTCACGCATTAATTCCGCATAGTAGGAAGTGTAAATAATTTAAATATTCTATACTCCCCCGAGTGGGGATCAAACCCACAACCGATCGCGTTTACAGTCAGACGCTGTCCCACTGCGCCACGACCGGCCACATTATTATATTATTGATATAGATAAGCATTTTTTAAAGCTTAGTCATTCATAGTAGCACTGTTGGTTGATAACTGACGTTATAATGATATTACCTAGAGTTTTAAGGACATTCCATTAATATTTACTATTTTTAAACTGTTATTCCACACTTAGGATAAGAAAACATTTTTTGAAAAAACGTATAAAAATTTTGAACGCAGCAGGATTCGAACCCGCGCCTCTAGGATACCGTCCAAGCGCTCTGACCGCTAAGCCATGCGTTCTACTACCAGCTGCGTCGAAATTCTTATACGTTTTATTAAAACTTATTTATGTGACATTCCATTATTTAAACAGGTTCTTTATAATAAATATTAATTAATAATTGGATGTCGATAAAACTCTTGGAAATATAATTAAAATATCAATAACAAACCAACAGTGCTACTCTGAATGACTGAGCTTTTAATAATGCTTATGCATATCTAGCTGAGGCCGGTCGTGGCGCAGTGGGACTGAGTCTGACTGTAAACACGATCTTTTGTGGGTTCGATTTCCAGTCGGGGGAATGATTATACATAAATTATTTTCATTTCCCGCTCTGGTAAGACAGAACGCGGCATCAAGTTTCGCCACTCAACACGCAAGGTATCAAATTAGGCAGAATGCAGACTACTGAGTATCTTGACACTAAGTATTGCCTGTCTACTCTGCTATGTTTGATAAAATCAAGTTAATTGTCACAACATTCCGTTCTTCACTTTTCCACAAATAAAAAAACGCAGAACTCAACGCCGGGCTTTGTTTCACAAAATAAAAAATAAAAATAATTCACTAATCGGGAACCTGAATAACCCACAACCAACCGCATTTACAGTCAGACTGTCCCAATAACATAATGGATATTTTTATCCTACTAATGTTATATATAATGAAGCCATTACCATTACCATTCTCAACATGTCCGTAATCCCTTCATAATCAGGAGTGTTATCAATATTTATACTGCTGGGACTAGGCACTTCATGTCTTCCATACAGTCGTAGCAAATGCAACTCTTGTTCTAAAATATCATAAAACAATTTCAAATCATATATTAATACACAATACAAGATTATAATTAATTATACTACCCCATGTCATGATATGCTAGAAAGATTAAACATAATAAAATTTCTCATTTCTAAAATAGTGTATCAACAGAATTTTTTGCTGGCTCTTCTCAGTAGAACTTACTAAGCCGAAGCCATTTCTAAGCAAATGTCTATTAAATAATTTTGGGCATTATGATGAACAATGTTAATAAATCAAAATTATCAACAAAAACTAAAAAAAACCACTAATTTGTGTATATTTAATTTTATATATTCTGATATTCAAAAATACATTCTTGAAATGAGAACTTAAATTTTGTATAGTTTTTAGTGAGGTAATTTAAATTTAAAATAATAATTTAATTCTAAGATACATTACATATAACCATAAACAGATATTTTATTTTATTTTTATATATAACAAGTTCTAAATAAATAGAAAATGCACATGAATATGGAAAATTCATTTTAGAAAGTTAATATTAACATTATGTTTTAATACATAAGGAATAAATTTAAAAAAATAGATTAACAACTACATGTCAAGGATAGGTAGGGAAAATCTAGTAAAAACCATTTTGACCGATACTTTATACATTTCTCTGGATTATTGTTGTCTTAGACACAAAATGATTACAAATATCTATATTTTATTAGATATTAGATAACACACCTGCATCCATTGTCCTAATAAAAGGTGGAGGTCTTTCACCAACAATTACATATTCTTCGTCTAAATCAAACACAGCACCGGTCACTTTTGATAAATCCTTAATTACATCCTTCTTTGAATACCAACCTTTTAAAGGCATTTTGGTGCTGAAAACAAAACTATTTTTATTTACACGATAAATATTGATTTGAAAAACGTAGTGCAAAAGATAATCTACCTTACGTTATACAAATTAAGATCTATATTTTGAAAAGTAATAGACAGAAAATATATGTTCAAAACACCTTTCAAATGCGTTTTGGCCATAACAATACCTCAAACGTCAATAAGTAATAGTTGATGTAAAATTCACTTGATTATTTAAAATATATTTAAATGTTAATTAATATAGTAAAATATATTTCATTTAAAAACTAAGAAGACAAGTGTCGTATACATTATATTGTTTGAATACTAAAAAAAAAGTAAATACTTTAACATTAATCACCACATTATTAACGACTATAGAATATAGATTGTCTATGGTTCTATACTACCACAGATGACAAAAAGATTGTGACTATGTTTTTTATAATATATTTTTTATTATAAATATTTAAAATACATAAGTTCAATTTTCATGTTATATATTGATTTATATTTAACAAAGTAGATATACAATAAGGATACGGACTCATGAACGTCTCTGGGATCCAAAGAAGAGAAAGACCGTGTCCAATATAGCGAAGTTTAAAGAAAAGATAAAGGCAGACCTAACAACTTGATAAGAATAATAATGTTTAGGAGAGAGAAAGAGGGAACGAAATAATTTAGAAAAAACATCTAAAAATATATATAAAACAGACGATGTTAAATAATAAATATATATTTTTTCCATTTACTTTTTATATTGGTATAAACAATACTTAGTGCGAGTGAATATTATATTTATAATTTTCATTCCACGTTTTTACTCATAAATGATAGACGACATTGATGTACTGTAAACTACATCTACTCAAACTACTCTAATTAATATATTATAGCATCATGAAGTTGCATTTATTATATTAGTAAACAAATAAATAAACTTTGTTCAAGTTAGTAGATTAAATTTTGATTAAATTTGGTAACGGTTATACTAAATAAAAATTTAAATCAACTTACATTGAGTAATAATAAATTTAGTCTCGTCATTTTCTTTTATAATCAATTTTCCATAAAAATCTTATTGACGATGTTTGCTATATTTAACAATATCAGTCGTTTAACGTTTTACAAAGTGACGTAATATGAAATAAATTTCAAAGAATATGATTTTGCTATTTTTTTTGGCTTGATCAATAATTTTCATATAAATACATGAATAATTGATAATTGATATCGTCAATATTAAATCAAATTGACATTAGCTTTTTTTCATAAGTTATGAAATATAACACGAAACTCATATAGTACTTCACAATTAGGTTTTTATGTTTTATTACTGATTAATTGATTGAGGATTCTTTTAAAAGGCATGCTTAAGAAATAATTTTTTTTATACAGTTTAAGATCTCATAATGCGTGTTATAGTGTTTTTATCTCTTGTAAATCTATATCTTTTTATTAATTATTTTGGTTATCTGTAGAATGTGCTTTGACATTGGATATAGAAACGACACCTAATGTTGTTATCAAATAAATGTGTTAAAGTTAAAATATCTTATCCTATAATAAAATATAGCATTTGTTTTATAAACTTATAATAGTAATAATATAAGAGTACATATTTGTTTTTTAAATTATATAGAAATCAGTTAATATTATAATTAGTACAAATGAGTGATGAAAAGCAATCGGACGATATATCACAAACAGAAACATCTAATTCGGATAATGTTAAAGAAAGTGAACCGAAGGACAGCAACGAAACTGGGAAATCAGATAAAGTTAAAAGTAAATTAAATAGTAGTAGTTTAAGTAACGAAATACTATAATGTTATACGTATAATTTAAATACTAAATTTGTATGTTACTTTATATTAAAAATATTATTTACTAAGTTAAGCAACACTTATTGTATGTTATTTTGAATATTCTTATTATTTTCAAGGTGTTATAAGAAATTATTATTAGCACATTTCATACATCTAGCTCTTAAATTTCAGTTGATATCTTACTAAAAGCAACTGGCAATGCACCTATAATGAAGAAGAAAAAATGGGCTGTAGATGCAGAGAAACATATTGGTTGGATTATTGAGTTTGTTAAGAAATATTTGAAATTGGAGCCTGAAGAAAAATTGGTATGTTTTGTATATTATATATTATGATAATCTAGAATATGAGAAATAATCCATTCCATTATAACTTAGTTAGGAGCTTGAACTATACCTGGGTGCAACATAATTTTAGTCTTAAGGCTAACTTTTAATAAATAATTTATGGTTTATTAAAAGTTATCTTTTGCTTAAAGTTATCTATATTAAGTGAATTTTATAATTTACATGTATATGTCTTTGGCACAAAACATTAAAATATGAAATCCTTTAAATGTATAATTATTTATAATATTTTATAACTACTTAAAAAGTATTTTTCAAATGGTTTTAATATTCGAAAATACATTTTACATACATTTAAAATATGTAAAAATTGCAAAAATCAAAAGATTCTTTTTCAAACTTAACAACTTAATACAAATTTTCTTTGTTTTCAGTTCTTATATGTAAACCAAACATTTGCTCCGTCACCAGATCAGCTAATAAAAAATTTATATGAATGTTTTGGTACGGACGGTAAGTTAGTGTTACATTATTGCAAAAGCCAAGCGTGGGGTTGATATAATGTAAATACATCGAGTGAAATATTTTGATGCCTGTTTGCTATTTTTATAATGTTTAAACTATAAGGTATATACCAATATCCCTGTCAAAGTACACATGAAAACGAATTGTGAAAAGTTCTCATTAAACTCATTTTTTTTTGTAAGCTTCATGCTTTTATACTGCAAAGCAGGGTTTAGAAAATGGCATATGTAATGGGAATTTGAAACACTTTGAAGTTCGAAACTTATAAGAAACCTTCGGTCGTGGTTCTGGGTTCGATTCCCACACGACGGAGTGATTACATTTAAATTATTTTCACTTCTCCGCTCTAATAGCACAAAGTGCGGCGTTGAGTTCTGCCACTGAATACGCAAAGTATCGAATTCAGCGGAAAGCGAAGTACCTCCGTACTTTGCTTGGTTACACTAGGTACTTTGTCTATCCTGCTATGCGGGATGAAGGTTGAAGCTAAAAAAAAAGAATGGTTGAAAAGTTGATAAAGCAGTTATTTTCCATATTGAATGATCGATTGATTGTTTTGATGGGAACTTTATTCTATAACCACCATGGTTTAGTGTATTTTGACACGGCTTATATATGTTTATTATTCTTGGAATACTTAACCATGAATTAGGTAAAAAAAAACATTGAGTTACGCTAAAAATGCAGTATATTAACAACATTACATAAAATTTTAATTTCTCGAGCATTTCTTTGTGATATTTAGATTTTAATTTATTTCTATAGTGTAAATGTAAATAAAAACCATTGAAAGTGTTTAAATAAATATTTATTCAATTATACGAAAGGGGGTTTTATTTCAAATTTGACACATATTGTATAGGAGCCGACTCACGTTAGCGTTTGCCGTCACCGCTGCTGTTAACAAAGTCTTTGCTCGTTGTTCTCGTCGGTAGCTTATCTGAAAAGGAACTTTATTTTAAGTAAATAAAATATTGATGATCAAGGAAAGTTTGTAAAATAGAACGATCATTTCTTCGCTGTTGTGAGACAAAGCGTGGCGTTTAGTTCCGCCAAACACCAAGTTACGTAACGTATCAATTGTTTTTTTATCTTTTACAACATAAACACTATTAAAAACCACTTAGGTTTATCTCGAGCGCCACATTTGCCTTATTTTGTAATGATGAATTTAAATAATATTTTTTTAACAGTACATTGTAGTTCTTCTCAGTGATCTCAGATGGCATATTGTTATCTAGGCTATTTATTAAGTGAGGAATTATGTAAACCCTAGTGAGCTTACCGTATTTATTTGTAGCTGTTATAGTTACTAAATCATTTTTGGCCATATCACTATATCATGGGAAACATTTTTATAAAGATGTATTTTTTTTTATTTAGCTTCAACACTTTTTATCCCGCATAGCAGGTTAGACAGAAAGTACCTAGTGCCAAGACACTCCGTACTTCGCTTTCCACCGAATTCGAGACATTACGTGTCGAGTGGTGGAACTCAACGCAGCACTTTGTCTTTACCAGAGCGAGGAAGTGTAAATAATTGAAATATAATCGCTCCCCCAAAGTGTGGATCGAATTCACAACCGATCGCGTTTACAGTCAGACGTTGTCCCACTGCGCCACGACCAGCCTCATAAATGTAAAGGATAATTTTCTTTTAATATTAGATATTTGATTTTATTATATGTTATAATTATTTGAACGTAGTATTTGAAAATGCAAAAAATAATTCAACTAGACTAGAATGTAGACAAATGGCAAATAATTGTATAACCTCATACCTCAATGACGTCACACGTCAGGAGGAAGGAGGGGAGAGGTCAAAAAATAATATTGTCTTATAACGAATAGATTATTTGAAAACTTAATAAGATCATTGATTTTCGCGATTTTTATACATTTTAAATGAAACTATTTTAAACGGATTAATCGCGTATATTTTGGTATTCGCAAATATATTTTTGGTAACCTGACGTTTCGAATACTTTACAGTAGTCTGTGGGTAGACTGAGGTGGCATTTGTTTGGTGATTTTATACAAAAACTATTTATATTGATCTATTAACATAATATTACAATCTTTACGCGTTTTAAATAGTTTCATTTAAAATAAATTAATTAAACATTTATTATTCTATATAAGAAGTATAATTTTACCCGCTGGTCTGCAACACCTTACGCCATTCACAGGTTTATTCGGCGAAGGTTTCTTGGATTTATCCGAATTATTCGATTTATTCGACCTCACCGTCTCGCAGGGGCAGCAGGAGTGTACGCTGCTGCGAGCTGTGTCCATTGCTTCAATTTTTTCAATCTATATTATTAATATTTAAAATAAGTGTGTTATTAACAGATATTGTACACCACGCTTTATCCTGCATGTTAAACACAAGGGTAGTTAAACACAATGTAATGTCAAGACATTACGTTGTTCAAACAAACAATTCGCCTGAGAAATGAAAATACATTTTAAATAAATTCATTTTGTCGAATGGGAATCAAACCCAAAACCAATGGCGTTTACAGTACGCAACGATGGATATACGAAAAATGGCAAAACACACTTGTAAAATATATTATATTTACTACTTACTTATATTTGTATTGACATGTTACTGAGTAATGCAGGTACTAAATTTTGTAATTGTATGTAGTGCGTAACCCAACGCTGCGTCTTGTCTTATTAAAATATAACAAACTACGATAGTAATAGTAAATGCAAAAAAAAATCCGAGCAAAAATTGAAACCACAGGCTTGAGAATATAACAATACTTAGTAAACATGAATAAAACAAACAAATACTTAAATACATACAGGGTTATCTTTCCTAAGCCTTGTTGTAATTTTCTTTATGGCCCACCCGGTATAAACAATTTATAAATCGCCGGTGGTGGCGCAGTGGGATGGCGTTTGAGTGTAAACGCGATCGGTTGTGGGGTTCGATTCCCACTTGGGAGAGTGTTTATACTCTCTCACTCAACACGCAATGTCTCGAATTCAACGGAAAACGGAGTACCGAGTGTCTTGACACTGGATACTCCCTGTGTACCCAGCTGTGCTCGATGAAAGCGTGACGAGCTAACGAGAAGGGAATAATAAAGTACCTTAGAGGGCGCCGCAGGTAGCTTCACCGGCCGGTCACCATTTCCACCGTGCTTAGGTTTCTCCTCCAACTGCAGTTTCAATTCCTCTTGCAATGTTTTGGGGGATTCCCTGCGCTGAGATGACGGTTTCTCTTTCTTCAGATACATCTGTGAAAACGTGCACAGTATTCAAAATATCCGACATGAAAACAATAGACTAGCGCAACGCCGCGAAACAGTGTCCGGGTGTGAACGCGATCGGTCGTGGGTTAGATGCCCGCTCGGGGGAAAGTTTGACTACCATTTTTGTTCTTCCCGTAAGACCTTACCAGAGCGCAGAAATGATCCCACAATTAAGAACGTTTATACACTGTCCCACTGCACTGACTGCTTCAACTAAAGTTCAATAATACTGAATAAGTTTAAGGAGCCATTATGGCACAGTTGGAACTGCTTTACTAATAAGAAACAAAAAGCTACACGAATATACAAGTAAAATGTAGTTATTTGTGTACTATAAAAAGGTTTTTTAAGGGTTTATATTTAATGAGAGTGCGTTACCTCGGGCACTTTCCACACGATGATGGTGCCCGCGGCGCACGCGCTCACCACGTGGCGCGCGTCCGGACTGAACCGGCAGCACGTGACGGCGCCCGCGTGGCCCAGCCCCGTGTGCGTGTACACGCCCTCCTGGTACTTCCACAGCTGGGAACACAACGATGTCGTTTGTAGCCACCCGCATGGTAGGCCAGTACCCAGTGCCAACTGAGTTCGTTGAGTGGCGGAACTCAACGCCGTACAACCGGTCGCGTGTACAGTCAGACGCTGTTCCTTACCAAATATTTGTTGTGCGCCTTACTAAATATCTTTTACAATGTTTTTATACATTTAGTGGTCCGACACTAGATATTCCTGTTGCATGGAACACCAACATACTGGCACTTGTTCGTAATCAAAAAATACAAATATTCAAATATTTACTATTTTTAAAGTGTTATTCCACACTTAGGATTAGAAAACATTTTTGAAAAAACGTATTAAAAATATTTTTGTAAGCGAAAAAATGCATTTTTAAAAGAATTTTTCAAAAATGTTTTCTAATCCTAAGTGTGGAATAACACTTTAAAAATAGTAAATATAATATAAAATAAAATAGCAATCTCTCTTGTTAAACGATTATTTCTTAATAATCTTTAAGTAGTAGAAATTTGTAAAAATCTCTCTACAGAGATGCTAACAACATAAATAAGTTGTAAGAAAACGTATAAGAATTTCGACGCAGCTGGTAGTAGAACACACTAACACTTAGCGGTCAGAGCGCTTGTTGCATGCTCGAGGAAGCGATGACTGAACGTTTCAAAAGGACTTAAGAGCCAGTAGGCCAAAGACCGCGCCAAGTGGAGTACGATAGTGCTGGGATCAATGCCACGAACAAAAAGAATTTCTATTTTAAGATGGAAACTTTGACTTGTTTATCAATGCATTTAGCATTGGTAATCTGAAACACTGATTACTTGGTATTAAATTAACAAGTCAATGTAAAGGCGCTTCGCAAAACAAGCATTTATACTGCGCAGAGGGATGTTGTGTCAAAACACTCCGTACTCCGCTTTCCGCCGAATTTGGGAAATTACATGTTGAGTGGCGGAAATCAACGCCGCGCTTTGTCTTACCAGAGCAAAGGAATCAAAATAATTTTAAATATAATCATTCCCCCTTGTAGGGATCAAACCCATTCGCTTCTACGGTGCGAGGCTGTCCCCTGCACCACGACCGGCCTCAAAATCAACTAATTCAATTCATTATTATATGTCAAAAAAGAGAAATTTGAAAAGTAGAGGAAGCGTTAATGTATTTCCCAATCAACATGTGACATCAATATGACGGTTATATTTTACGTCAATCCTGATTTGGAATGAATGTGTTCACTAAGTTTCAAGGGGGCCCCTTAAATCTACACTTGGATGATAAGTTCCAGGGACGCCACTAAACTCCTCCGTGGAGCCGGGCCATAGAGTTCTATGGAATCCTATCCTCGACCATTATTGACACACAAAATATACGTAGCTATATATATATATATATATATATATATATATATATATATATATATAGTGTTATTCAAGTCAAATGAAATCTAGTCGTCGTAATCGTTAGTATATAATAATAATTTAAGTTCAACAAGTTTTATTAATAAAAATATATCTTATAAATAAGGTAAATATGTTAAAAAAATATATATTATAAATGAGATAAATATGTTAGAAGAATATACATATAGGTCCCAATACGCGCGTACCTTCACCATCTGGTCGTTGGCGCCGGTCACGAACAGCTCCCCGTCCTGCGTGATGTGCAGACCGTTGATGGCGCCCGCCTTGCTCGCCTCCAACTGGAGTTAGCAACACACTTGGAATAAGATCTTTGATATATACAATTTTTACACATTTTAAATTTTTAAATGAAACTATTTAAATCGCGTATACTTTGGTATTCGAAAATATATTTTTGGTAGTAATCTGTCTAAATGTATTTTGGAATACCAAAATATACGCGATTGATCTGTTTAAAATAGTTTCATATAAAAGTAATTAATAATGTTAGTATCAAGTAATATATATAACCAATTTGTTAAATATAAAATACTTAAACAAGAAATAAACGAATGAATAATTGTAAGAAAATGTCTTATACGTATGTTCTGATCAATGTTAATGGCATGTGGATACGGGAAGTCACATGTCAGGATGGGTTCTAATTATTATTACTATTTTGATGTTTTTAAGCTTCACGCATTTTTCTCCCATATCATTTTTTATCCCATAGCAGGGTAGACAGAAAGTACATAGTGTCAAGACACTCTGTAATTTTGTTTTCCGCTGAATTCGAGGCTTTGCGAGTGGAATGGCTTTATTCAACGTCGCACTTTGTCGATGTCCAGACCGAGGAAGTGAGCCTATTTCAACGCATGGGCGTCGCAATGCTAATAGCGCGGCACCTCCCGGGCCAGGTTCCCGCTGCCCGCCTCCCAGTAGGCCACGCGCCGGTCGGTGCCGCCCGTCAGCAGCTGGCAGCCGCGCGGCTCGAAGCACACGCACATGAACAGCGTGTTCGCGTACATCACCTGGCGGCGCGACAGCGACCTGCGGGATGCATCCGGTTGCAGATCGTTCTTCATTATTCATTACTAAACATTTTTAAATAGAAATGCATTTTCAACGCAGCGGGACTCGAACCCGCTCCTCTTGGACGGTCTCCAAGAGGCGCGGGTTCGAAACTTATTTGAAAAGACGTATAACGACTTCTGATCCTAAGTGGAATGACACTTTAAATATCAATCTCTCTTGTTAAACGATTATTTCTTAATAACCTTTAAGTAGTAGAACTTTGTAAAAATCTCTCTACAGAGATGCTAACAACATAAATAAGTTGTAACAAACGTATAAGAATTTCGAGCAAGAGGCGTGGGTTCGAATCTCGTTACGTTTATATTTTATACAGTTATTCAATTTTTTTTCTAATTCCTAAGTATGGAATACATTATTCAACTATGCAATAACCTATTAATATATAAACATAACTAATCTATACAAATAAATGAAATTGAGAGCGTCTGTTCTTAATATTAAAATAAACGTTTTTTATATAAAATTTGTCTGTCTGTCTGTCTGTTTGTTCTAGTTAATCTCTCCAAGGGCCGAACTGATTTTGCCAATGTAATAAGGAGTAATTTAGACTACTTTTATCATACAATATATAAACAAAGATGTTAAATTCCACGCGGACAACGCGGCGGGCATTAATTGTTTATCTGCATGTCTATCTCTTTGTTACGATAAATCTCTGAAACAGCTGGACCAATTTTGACGGGACCTTCGCTGTCAAATAGTTGGTGCAATAAGGAGTGACTTCAGATACTGTTGCTCTAGTGTACGTATGAGTAATGCTGACACCAGGTCCCATATGATGCAGGAGCCGTCGGTGCCCGCGCTGACCGCCTCGGTGTCGTTGGGCGACACCTGTATGGCGGACACGGGGCTCTTGTGCTCCTTGAGGACTTTCTTCAGGCTCTGGCATTCGGGTCTTATGTCCCACACGCGCACCTGTTTAGCACACCGGATTTGAACTCACTACTGTTGCTAGCGATTTTTTATTAAGAACTTAGAAGGGAAACATAAAACGCTTTACAAATAGTACGGGTTCGATTCCCGCTATTTTCATGAACTTTCTTTTAAAAAGTTTCGCCGGCCGGCCTCAAAATGATTTACATTTAAACTCTTTATATAGCCCTCTAATACGCTTTATTAAACTCTTTATATACCAACAAAATTGAGTGAATAATATTATTCAGAAAAAAAAATTAACGTACTTATTTCAATCCCCACTCGGGGGAGTGATTATATCTCAATTATCTTCCATTTCCTCGCTCTGTTAAAACAAAGCGCGGTGTTGAGTTTCGTCATTTCACCCACAATGTCACTATTTCGGTAGAAACCAGGTACTTCCTGTCTATCCTGCTATGCGGGATAAAAGCTTGAAGCTGGAAAAGAACGTACCTGTCCCTCGCATCCGCCGGATATGAGCGTGCGGCCATCCCGAGTCATGTCCAAAGCGGAAGTGCCTTTATTGTGCGTGTTGTAGATACAATATATCAGTCTCCCAGTTAAAGGAGTGAACGCTCGAATGTTACCGTCATTCCACGCTAGTTGAGAAAGTAAGGCTTTAATATTATTTTTTTAAAAAAAAACTATTTTAAACGGATTAATCGCGTATATTTTGGTATTCGAAAACACCTGTACGAATACAAAAATATACGCGATTAATTCGTTTAAAATAGTTTCATTTAAAATGTGTAAAAATCGCAAAAGTCCATGATCTTATTAACTATGTTATTTTTTGTTTAAATATTTCCTATTTATATAAATTAATATATTTTGTTGGCAATAAGAAGTTACAGTACAGTAGTTATTTAAAGAAATACTTTTGAAATCGATTACAACTAACTTTTCATTTCCAAAGCCTATTATTATGCATTTGATTAAAATCGATTCAGTTTGTAATTAGAACGAGATTATAAATAAAATAATTAATAAATAAATATATTTTTACAACCTTTTGTCTTAACGTATAGGCCTTATTATACAACGATAATCAATTATTATAAGTAAAAGGATATTCTGAGAGAGAGAGAGGTTATATGTACGTACATACTGGGAAAAAACCTGTTTTACATGCAGCTTAGTTTAAAATATTTACTATTTTTAAAGTGTTATTCCACACTTAGGATTGGAAAACATTTTTGAAAAAACGTATAAAAATTTGAACGCAGCGGGATTCGAACCCGCGCCAAGAGACGCGGACGGTATCCAAGAGGCGCGGGTTCGAATCCCGCTGCGTTCAAATTTTTATACGTTTTTTCAAAAATGTTTAGTTTAAAATAGTTATTTACACATTACATAAAACATTTTTCAAAGTAATATATATTTTAATAAAAGATACAGAAACATTACAAAAATTAAGTCCGCAACTGTGGACTTAACTCTAGAAGAGATTTCCTCCAACTAAACTGTGCAATTAATAAATTCAAAGTAAACACAAAGACATTATACATTTAAGAAATATATAAATAAACAAATATAAAATAAAGCGGTACTTAGTAATTTTAACGATAAGCCTTGCTTGTATCAAAGATATAAAATGTTATTGGGCAAATGACTTTTCTTAAAATGCAACTATGTACATCATACAACGTGTCCCTGGTTGGTAATCGGCTCACCGGTGACGATGGACTTCCCGTCGGCGGCGAACAGCACGGCGGAGCACGTGAAGTTGGGCACCACCACGCGCAGCAGCTCGCGCGCCGAGCGGGCGCACCACACGCGCACGTCGCCCGCGCCCGCGCTCGCGAACACGCCCGACATGCCCCTGCCGGGTGCGCGTGCTTCGCGTCACAGGTCAGTCTATCGTTTAAGATAGTTATATTTAAAATAATTGACCTTACCTGGGGAAGGCGATATCATTTATCGCACATCTGTGGCACGTGACGACCAGTACAGCTTCAAACGTGTCCACGTTAATCGCATATATTTCACTGCTCCTAGTTCCCGCTAGGAGAACTCTCTTATCTCCTTTTATTGAAGGCGACTCCATTAGCTCTAGTGATGTAATACAACCTTCGAGTTTTGTACTTTTCAACTGTAAAATTTTTTAATATTTTCGAAAAAAAGAATTGCCCGTAACCATATCCTATATAGAAGTATCGGATAATTTTATTTACAGAGTCTAAATGAGTCCGTTTACATTCACGCATAAGACGCTGAGAGGTGATGTGATCGTTAAAAATAAAAAAAAAAGAAGTTTATTTTGACATACATATAAACAACTTGAATCCATAAGTAAGTAAATTACATACAAACATAACAATGTTTTATAAAAATCAAGAACAATAATAGCCGGTGGTGGCACAGTGGGTATAACGTCTGACAATTAACGCGATCGGTTGTAGTTTCGATTCCCATTCGAGGTAATGATTAGATTTAAATTTCCTCACTGCGGTAAGACAAAGCGCGGCGTTCAGTTCCATAACTAAAAAAATAATAATAATTCCTGTCTTCTCTGCCGTGGGACAAAGGCGTGAAGTTAAAAAAACAAAAAAAAAATTAGTAAATGTAACTCACAGCTCTAAAATGCGGCTTATTTGGGTCCAACACTTTGCTCTTAGGGAATTCCCCTTTCCAGTTGATCTCGTCTAAAATATCGATAGTGCCGTCACCGGCGCCGACGATGAGACAACCATCCGTCATTATAAGTATGGACTCTATGCCTAAACAAAAATAAACATATACATTTATTTTAGGAATTTATTATATTTCAAATGAAACTAATTTAAATTGATTAATTTTGTATATTTTGGTATTCGAGAATAAATTTTCTAAAATCCGATGAATGCGATTCCCACTCAGCGGTGTCAATATAAATATTAATAATTTTTGACATACTTCGCCTTGGGAATGAAATGTTCGCTCCAGTCTATTTCAAAAATATCATTGTTACTAATAAAAGTAATTAAATTGTAATTTTTTTTTCTGTAGAAAAGAAAGAGCAAAGTCCCGCTGAGGCTATTCTCAGGTCTGAGGCGTTAACTTTTTTGAACTGGTGGTGAATTATTTGACGTTCAAAAAATTAGGCTTGAAACTTCTTATTTTGAATAAAATTAATTGACTTTGAGGTCGGTCGTGGTGCATTGGGACAACGTCTGACTGTAACGCGATCGGTTGTGGATTCGATCCCCACTCGGGGGAGTGATTATATTTAAATTACTTTCACTTCCTCGCTCTGGTAAAGACAAAGTGCAGCGTTGAGTTCCACCACTCAACACGCAACGTCCCAAATTCGATGGAAAGTGAAGTACGGAGTGTCTTGGCACTAGGTACTTTCTGTCTACCCTGCTACGCGGGATAAAAGCGCAGCGAAGCGAAGCTAAAAAAAACATTGACTTTGACACTTCGTTCTCTTTGACTACCCTCTTTTAGGGGGAAAAGGGGTGAAGCTGCAGAAAAATTATTACCTTGACTATAACATAGAGACTCCGGTCTCTTCCCTTTCTTCCACGGCCCACATTTCGCTAAACAGCCTATTAGAGACGGCTTGCAGTGCGCTACTGGAGCGGTCGGGTCCGGCGGATAGTTTATGGAAAACTTTATCATATCACCTGATCTGTGTTAATAATAAATTTACATATATAATATGTTCACGTTTATCCCGCACAGCAGGTTAAACAGGAGGTACCTAGTGTCAAGACACTTCATACTCCGTTTTCCACCGAATTCGAGACGTGTTGAGTGGTAGAACTCTACGCCGCGCTTTGTCTTACCAGAGCGAGGCAATGATAAATTAATTTATATATATAATCATTCTACCAAGTAGGAATTGAACCCATAACTGATCACGTTTGCAGTCAGACGCTTTCCTATTGCGCCACGACCGGCCTCGGCCTATAGGTATAGTACGTGAAGTAGGAGTGAAATTTGGCACAGTTATAATTTAAGCTGATTGCAGAGAGATTATTCACTAATGCTAATATAAAAAAAATATAAAATAACACCTAAAAATACGTTAAATTAATAAAATTAATATACTATACACTATATTTAATATGCACCTTATATTAAAGTACCATTAGTGTTGCTAAGGAAACGTGGTTTTTACACGTCAACGTTACATTACAACGTACTTTGCATCTAGAATGTTTAACTTGTTTTCAGAATTTCATAACGGTATTACCAAACACTATACAGAACATGTTATCTGTCAACTAATCTATCTGTCAACTAATACGTCTGTGATTAAAAAAAAAATATATATATTTAATGGTTCTCTACTTTAATGATATTTTTGTTTTTTTTTATAGATTTCATTCCATTTCTTACACTTTTTATTTAAAGTGTTTTTTTTTCAGAAATGTAAAATACAATAATCCTCCCGAGTTAATCGAATTTGCAACCAACTTGGCTGTAAACGCAGAGTCATACGTTGTCCCAACGTGTTATTTCCCTAAATAAATAAAAAAACACAAAACAAACTCAATTTAAAAAAAAGTAAGACTCACGTGGTCCCAGCTACTCCATAGCTATCATCCTGACTGACAGCTATACACCTGACACACCGTCGCAGCTTGCCCAGAGAGACGTCCACCACATCCAGGTTCTTGCTTTCCATTCGAATGTTCCATACACGGAGATTAGCTGGGAACAATCAAAATATGCAGTTTCACGCTTTTCTCTCTATATATCAAAGAGTATATATACTAACAAGACTCTCCATTCTCTGCTCTCTGTCTGAATTTGAGACATTGTGTATTGAGTGGTGGAACTCAACGCTTCATATTATTTTAATCAGAGTGGACAAATGATGATAATTTATTACAATCACACCCTCAAGGGGGTTTTGAATCCTACATTCTATAACCAATAGTGTTTGTGCTAAACCTTGTCCCAATGCACCACGATGGCCAAAAATATAATGTTATTTTCATTAGCTTCACGCTTGTATTCCGCATAGCAGGGAAGACATAAAGTGCCTAGTGTTAAGACACTCTATACTTCGCTATCCGTCGAATTCGAGACATTGAATGGTGGAACTCAACGCTGCACTTTGTCTTGCCAGGGAGAGGGAGAAAATAATTTAAATATAATTACTCTTTTGAGTGAGAATCGAACCCTCAACCGATCACGTTTACAGTCAGACGCTGCCCACTGCGTCACGATCGGCCTTATATATTTTTTGCGAATTAATATTATTTTAAACAATAGTCTATATAACCTTCCCTTTAACGTTAGAAGCAGTTCGTGAAACGAAACATAAAAATGCACTGGCTTACAAATCAATCCCTACAATGTTATTTTGTATATCTAAGATGACTTCTATTCAAGTATGTTCTTACACTAAAACATCTCTTATTGCTTAGAATAAAGAAAAATATATGAAATCAATAGTCAAAAATCACTTAATCCACTCACAATCACCACCAGTAACAAAGGAATTGACTCGCAAGCACAATGCAGTCAACGTCATAGCGTCTCCCGTGGTCAGCCTCGCCGCAGCCGCTGTGCCTGTGGCGGCTCCGGCGACGCAGTCCCATAGAACCACTGACCCATCATCACGACCGCCCAGGGATATCATGTAACGTTCGTCTGATGAAAACGCTAGGGCTTCAACTCGGACCTGATATTGAAACATACCTGGTATATACCACAATGATTCTTTTTTAATTTAAGTAAGGTAGGCAAAGAGAATAGAGAATAACTACTTCTTTACTCTCTAAGGGTCTTCGAAGTCCAACCAAGATAAAAAACCTTAATATTTACTATTTTTAAAGTGTTATTCCACACTTAGGATTAGAAAACATTTTAGAAAAAACGTATAAAAGTTTTGAACGCAGCGGAATTCGAACCCGCGCCTCTTGGATACCGTCCAAGCGCTCTGACCGCTAAGCCATGCGTTCTACTACCAGCTGCGTCGAAATTTTTATACGTTTTGTTACAACTTATTTATGTTGTTAGCATCTCTGTAGAGAGATTTTTACAAATTTCTACTACTTAAAAATTATTAAGAAATAATCGTTTAACAAGAGAGATTGCTATTTTATTTTAATATTTACTATTTTTAAAGTGTTATTCCACACTTAGGATTAGAAAGCATTTAAGAAAACAAAACGTATAAGAATTTCGACGCAGCTGTAGAAGTAGAACGCATGGCTTAGCGGTCAGAGCGCTTGGACGGTATCCAAGAGGCGCGGGTTTGAATCCCGCTGCGTTCAAAATTTTTATACGTTTTTTCAAAAATGTTTTATAAAAAACCTTTCTAATTTTGCTAATATGACTGTATTCTTCATAAACGTAACGTAATATTTATATTCAAATACAAAATAGTTAAAACATGTGTTACATTCTTTCGAATTTTCCACACTATGCCAAGTTCGACAATAAAATTATTTAACTCAAAATTTTAAATGGATGTTTGTTACTACAGTTTATACTATTTTCTAATACATGTTGAATCTTTAATTTGGTATATTATGGCGCTTACAGACTTTCTTTTTCATGAAAAATGTATTAACATAGAAATATTAAATACCTTGTGCAATTCATGGCTACCAATCATATTTTTCTTCTTAAAGTCCCATAACTTGGCAGATGCTTTAAACCCAATATGATTGATCTGTCCGGACCCTATGAAAGTGCCTTTAGGTGACACAGCGACAGTGGATACACTGTTGGTATGTCCACTGAGGAAGTACATCTTCTTGGACTTCCATTCTTGGATGCAAACTTTATTGCCCATGGGATAAACTATGTGTTCGCCATCGGGATGTACCTTGAGACCGCGTATAGCTGATCCTGGAAACGAGTTTTTTGGGTTTCATTTCATGCTGTTGACCCTGTTAGTTTTTAAAGCCACACCGGAATGAGGAGGAGGGTGCTCTGTCCCTACAAAAAAGCAAGCACTAACATGGCTGCTTGAGAGGACGTATACGTATATACCTTACGCAGTTATAATTTAAGTATCGGTGTGAAATACAAAAAAATTATAGTCGTTATCTCAATCATACTAGCAGACACAAGGTTTATAATTGCAGGAAAAAAAAAAAATTAAAAATTTTAAATGAGAAAATAGTGTTGTAATATAATTAATGGAAACATGTAATATAATTAATGAAAAATAAATAATTTTTCATTATAATTCACATCACTATAAATGGAATCGTTTTAAACGGATTAATCGTGTAAGTATATTTATAAAAAATATATAATATAATATTATTAACATATCAACAAGTGACACATTTTCAAAACACTAAGATATATTTTCTTAAAGAAGTCCGAGTTGCAAATCTACGTACCGTCAAATCCAATAATAGCGTAAGGTTCCAAATTCTTTACGTCCATATTTTCCAATTATATCAAAATAAACATACAAATCAAAACTTCTCAAACTACAACTTGTACAAGCGTTGTTTAGTTTCTTGTCACTAGGAAACCGTTGCTATGGTAACGTCCAGTTTTTTTTTAATCATGTATTACTGAATGAATTAAAATTATATATATATATATATTTAAATAAATAAATATATATATATATATATATATATATATATATATTTATATATATATATATATATATATATATATATATATATATATATATATATATATATATATTTAAATAAATAAATAATTGAATATTTTACGAAATATGTACATATACTTTATTTAATACTAACGTGTCGCTCGCGGTTTTACCGCCATACGCCCTGAAGAACCATAATTGTTTCATTTTTTTGCTTATTTTTGTATCCTTCTTGGGATCATAAATTTTAATTACATTCGAATTTAATAAAATTTTTAAATCAAAATCAAACAGAACGACACAAAAATATTTTATTTATATATGTATATATATATATATATTTTTAGGCCGGTCGTGACGCAGTGAGACGGCGTCTGACTGTAAACGCGATCGGGTTCGATCCCACTCGGGGGATTGATATTTAAATTATTTTCACTTCCTCGCTCTGGTAAAAAAGACAAAAGTGTGGCGTTGAGTTCCACCACTCAACACGCAATGTCTCGTATTCGGTGAAAAGCGAAGTACGGAGTGTCTTGACACTAGGTACTTTCTGTCTACCCTGCTATGCGAGATAAAAGCGTGAAGCAAAAAAACATATATATATATATATATATATATATATATATATATATATATATATATATGTATATATATATATATATATATATATAAATATATATATATATACCGTGCAAATAGTATGGTATACATAATTACTGTATAAATTGATTCATCAATTCCTGTAGGCATTGTTTACAGTTCACAATTCTGCTTTGATAAAGAAAATTAGATACTTTATGGCCTTCTTGGCCATGATTTGTTAAAAAATAAAAATGCAATATATAAACACATTTGGTTTGTAATTTATATTTCAATTACGTTCATAAACAAAATTTATTCAAGAGATTTAATATAATATGTCATTAAAATTTTAAAAAATTTGTTTACAAAAATTATTATCATAATATTAATATAAGAAGAAAAAATGTTTGAAAAAATTTTGTTTTTCACAAAAATTTGCATACTTAATGTTTATATTTTGTTTAAAATAAATATTACACACTAACATGTGTTTGACATACACTTGTGTGCAGTTGCCATACATGTAGCAACACATTACAAAGTACTTTTATTGATTTATTCTTGAAACAATTTATAAAGTTATACATGATTTATAATTAAACTTATTGAGAGGACAATAAAAGCCAATGTGACAGAGTGTAGTGTCTGTCTATAAACGGTATATAAGGTTTCCATTCTTACGTGGGGAAATAACTATATTTAAACAAAGCTGGTAAGAGAAAGCCCGGAATTGAATTTTACAATTCATAATGTCAGGACATTAAGTATATAGCAGTCAAAGGATAATTATTACACTAAGTTGTCTCCCTCTCTAATAAAAAGATAGTAAATTATATAATAATACATTAACAATATTTTCAAACAATTTATATAATTGATATTTAATACAAACAATAATATTTACAATTTCACACATTTACTAAATGATTTATTTCCTTCCCAAGCATCTTCTTCTTGTGGACTTGGCTTTCTCCTCAATCTGTTCTTTAGCCACTTCTGCAATTCTTTTAGTTTCATTTATCATGTACTGTTTGATCACTGATAGGAATTCTGAAAGCTGAGATAAAATCAAATTATATATATAAAATTATTAAACAATAGATAAGTTAGAATTATCAATGATAT
This sequence comes from Dryadula phaetusa, assembly GCA_032432895.1. NCBI lineage: Eukaryota > Metazoa > Arthropoda > Insecta > Lepidoptera > Nymphalidae > Dryadula > Dryadula phaetusa. Next base: position 989,436 of record JAOYRS010000022.1, read on the forward strand.
TTATCAAAATAGTTTTGTTGTATCATTATTTCGTTGTCATATGAAATGATTTTAAAAACACATCAATGCAATTCAAATTGTGTAGTTACTTACTAGTAAATCATCTTCTTTTTTACCAAGCTGTACAAATGCACATTTAGCAGCATGACTTTTGTGTTCGGCCCAAGGATCGTCACTTGGTTCCCAGCCATCTAATTCTTTACCACAAAGAAAACATTTCGCAGCATCAGCATCTTCCTTTCCAGTTGCAACTGAGTAAAACCCAGCCTCTGCCATATTCCGAATGTTACATTTATTTTTATCACTAAAAGGCCAATTTTGAAATGTTTTAATTCGTTCCTCGACTAAGAATAAAGATGGGCTCTCCATTTTAATAATATTTAATAATTTTAAGCTGAAATTATAAATTGTGAGAAATCCGTTATTTTAACAGTTTGAGTTTAGAACCACAGATTATATAGAAAATTGTTGCGTTAAATGTCAACTACAAATTTACTAGGGAACAGATAACATATTTTTATTGAAAAATATTAAAATAAAAATGTTAATTTCATTAATAATAACTACTGTCATGTAATCAAAACGCAAAAATAAAGCATATTTATATGAGTTTAAAAAATGTCTCAGCGTTTTTCAAATTCAAATTATTTATCTGTTGTTAATAGCCATAAAGCAAAATCGCAACTAGTTAACACTCTCTTGTCAAATCAAACGACCAATCGAAATCGAGGAAAGTCAAAGTCCACTCAGCCACAGTTAGCTCCGATACTGTTGATCTAGGAAGTAATTTAATGTTTGTGTTTATATCTCAAACTAGTTCTTTAGCTATTTCTACCCAAAAACAAATAAAAATAAACACAACACAACTTAATTAAGAAAATTAACGTACAAACAAGTGAAGCAATCTTATTAAAGTAATAATTTCTCAAAGTAATCGAAACAAGTGCCTAATATTTTATAAGAGTCGTTTGTCATTTTAATATATATTATTGTAATATCGTTGTTGTTAAGTAGTTTAATGTTTTACGCGACTCTTGCGATGGTCCGAGCTGTTTTCTAGCATCGTCCAGTTCTATACAGCATTTTGGTAAGTACTTCATTTAATTGTTTACTTTTATTATATATTTATTACATTTCGTAAAGTTGCATTGTACGACACTTTAATTAGGTTAGAGATCATAATTTTTTATTTATATTATAATCTTAATAGAATAAAATAAAAATAAAATGAACCATATGTTAAAAACTAGACTGAACACATTTTTTTAGCTTACTAGATTAATCTGATTTTTTGCTTATAAACGTCTCGACTTTACCTTATATTAATAAATATATAAAAAAATCATACTAAGACTTTTTTCATATAAAAGTTTACTTATAACTAGTATAATATTTTATTTACTAATTGTAAATATATTAAAATTAATAAAAAAAGATAATCATAAAAATTTAGTTTCTATATTTATTTAGTTACTATTTTAAAAGTATTTTAAAGCAAAGTAGGATATTCACTTGCTAACAATGTCAACAATCATAATATAAAGTGAAACACAAAAATATATTAGCATAATCTAAAAGATACACAACTTGTATAAAAGCTACACCACTTATATGCTTTTTGATACTTAAAATATTTTAAAAAAATCTATTGTACACCATTATCACAAAGATAACGTTAAAATGAGGTTGTGCAAAGTATTTGGGTTATATTGTCTGAGATAGATATTTTTTTTTACTAATTCATATAAATAAGGTAAAGATTGCATATAAATAATATTTTTCTTACTTAAATAATCCTGTAAAACTTATTTTTTTTAAAACTATATATTGTTTGAATTTTTATAAAAAAAAATATTGGATTTTCGAATTAATGATATTTAAATGTCATTATTATTATGTTTCTACAGTTAATTGACCTAGTTTTATAGCAATTAAAATATTCGGATCTAATAAAATAAAGTGCGGTGTTAGGTTCCACCTTTCAATACTGCTATGTAACAACTCTCATAGTTTTTCTAGGCAATTACAAATATTTTGTATAAAGATTGAATTTTAAATTAATAAAGTTAATATAGTAACCAATTGACATCAGTAAAAATCTATAATTTTTTTCTTGTATCAAGAAATCACTGGTTTTTATTTTTGGATATTTTAACTAAGTAAACACTTATAAAACATATAACACTTATACACCATAATTGCTTTTGGTTTCAATTCAAGTTACATTCACCTTTGCTTAGTTATTTTCTTAGTTTTAAAAGTTATTCAATGGCGGAACTCAACGCCGTTAACTCAACGATCTTAAAATAAGTTACGTAAATCTACAAATATTCCCCGGACTACAGTTAGGCATAGACTTGCTTGCTCTACACTGGTCTAAATAGTATTCTTATGTATGTATAACTAAAAAGAATGTATAAAAAAAATGGAATTGACTTATAATTTTTTTTTTTAGTTTTAACTAAAACTCGTTTAAACCTGTATAAAGTTTCTTAAGGAATAAAACCGATACTAAAATTATACTCATTTATTTTTAGGTGAGTATTTTCTACATTCCTCTTCAACAAGAAACATAAAATGTCGCCTATAAAAAATATAAGAATTATATTATAGTTTGGTTCAGCCATATTGTTATCATTTTAAATGAAACTATTTTAAACGGATTAATTGCGTATATTTTAGTAATCGAAAATACATTTTTAAACACGTATCGTTTCGAATACTTTACAATTGGTTTGCAGTTCGTGGTCACGGGTAGAGTTAACAGTCGATAAAATAAACGCGATTAATCCGTTTAAAATAATTTCATTTTACATGTGTGAAAATCGGGAAATTGATATTGTAGTCAGTTTTTTTTAACAGTAATTGACCTCGATCACCATTAAAAATTAAATTTATCAAAGAAGCGAAGCGATGTGCGAAGTAGATAGAAATCACCTAGTGTCAAGACTGACACTAGGTACTTTTTATCTAATAAGATCTTTGATTTTCGCGATTTTTATACATTTTAAGTGAAACTTATTTAACCGGATTAATGGCGTATATTTTGGTATTCGAAAATACATTTTGGATACCTGACGTTTCGAACACTTTACAGTAGTCCGTGTTCACAGGTAGACTTTCTATCTACCCTGCTATGCCAGATAAAAGCGTGAAGTTAAAAAAATATCGACATACACCGAATATGACAACGGAAACAGGAAGTACTGATTTCGTTGACTGAGTCGTGGGCAACAACTAGCTAATAAATAAGAATCTAATTTCTATCCTTACCAAAATAATAAGAGGCTAAGAGATTGTTTTTAGCTTCACGTTTTTATCCCGCACAGCAGGGTAGACAGAAAGTATTGAATGTCAAGACACTTCGTACTTCGCTTTCCACTGACTTCGAGACATTGCGTGTTGAGTTGTGGAACTTAACGCCGCACTTTATGTTTACCAGAGTGAGGAAGTGAAAATAATTTAAATATAATCACTCCCTCGAGTGAGGATCGAACCCGCAACCTCTATCGTTTACAGTCAGACACTGTCCTATTGCGCCACAACCAAGCTCAAGATATTATAATTGCCAATCATTGGAAAGTGAAAAATTAATATCAGTCTCTAGGTATTTTCTGTTATAACATTCCGATAGAAATATAAAAATTAACTTGTTCTATATTGTAGACCTGCGCTCTGATGGCGATTATTAGTCATTTGTGTGTTTAATGTGTAAAAACGTCAACATGTTCTTGAAATTAATATTAAACGGTTCCGTTACCTCTTACCTTGGTCGTCCTAAAAATGACATCAAATTCATGATATTAAAATTGATTGGAAAATATATCAAAATCGAAAAGCAAGATTTTCATACATTAGTTGATCGATTGATTGATTGATTTACAGATAGATACAAGAGTACCAACTGTGCAAAATTTTATCATTGACCAATAATTGCGTGTTAAAAACGGAGTGTTTTAACATTTTTTAATTATCACGCTGTAAAAAGAAAGTTATGCGTGTACATGAGAAAGGTACATAAAAATATAAATATTCTAATTATTTTCACTTTCTCGCACTGGTAAGACAAAGTGCGGCGTTAAGTTTTACCACTCAAAACGTAATGTCTGAACACATGTCTGTTTTGACACCACTTTATGTCTACCCTGCTATGCGGGATAAAAGCGTGAAGTAAAAAAATATATATAAGTAGGCGTACAGTAAATGTATATAAGGGCTTGTAATACCACGCAGCTATAAGTACAATTTTTAGATGGGCATTTTACAACGTTGCGGCTCGAGTGGCCATTGTCAATGTCATTGTGTCTTATCCTTTGTATTAGTTGGACAATGTTGCCAGGATTATGTATATTTTATTTTTAAAATAGACGTAGAAGCATTTTTTTTTTTTTTGTTTTTTTTATTTAATATTCACATTTTTATTAATAATAACTTCTTATACTATTCTTAATATACGATAATTGAGGAAAGTCAGAAAATATTAAACGAAAACAGAAGATAAATAACTACAAAGTCAAAAAAGGGCAAATGTCTATGAAAAAGCGCCTTACTTTGCGTCACCGAATTTTTGGATTGCTTTAAGGATTAGGCTTAGAGTTATTGAATCTGAACGCACACCTTCATGTACTGTAATAGACCAGCTAAATAAATATGAAATTAAAAAAGAAATGGTTTTAATACAGTATTTCAATATGTCAACAAAAACTGCCCATCTGTTTTTGTTGACATATAAAAATAAACTACTGGAACATCTGATAGGGAACTATAATGTCAGCTTGACATTTTATAATATCCTATCTATAATAATATATACATAATATGTCCAAGTGATAAAGGTGACACTATTTTGGGTATAAATTTCAGTCAAAACAAATGGTAATAAATAGTTTTCACAAAGAATATTTCAGTTTTGAGTTGGCCGAAAAATTTATAAAGCAAAAGTGAACGGCAAGAGAGGTGTAGCTACATGAAGATTTCCCTCCGGGAGGGAGGCATGCGTAAGGGGGCTGACGATTTATGGACTAAGGCTAAAGAGGCATCGATGGATGTAAGGGTTAGGGTAAATGAAATGTCCGTTCGGTTTAAATCAATAATATATTTCACCGAAATAAATGAACACTAATAATGCGAAAAGAATACTAAGCGGCGGGTGACGAGTTTATATTGAAAGTCAAATGTAATACTATACACAAAATACACTACTATATACAAAAGATTAATTTTTGCCTATAGTAAACAATTGACAAACTAAATTCATATTTAAATCAACTGACCAACCAAACAATCAATTGGTACAAAGTCAATTGACCAACTATAAAAGCAACTGATATTGCAACAGGCGCTCTGACTATTTAACTATTCCGCTAGAAAAGCGTGAAACTAAAGAAAAGGAATTACATGGCAAAGGTCATAAGTTTACAATAGAAATTGTGTATATATAAATAAGTAGTTAAATATATTTTGTTTATTATAGTTTTACTTGACTTCAATGAAATTCATGTTTAAAAATAATTTTGAAATTCTTCCAAGTTCGCGAGCGTAATGGAACATTCTGTGCGATGTTTTTAAATAGTCAAAGTAGTTGATCGTTTTGTTGCTATACAATCTATTTTTGAAATTTACTAATTTTAAAGTGTTATTCCACACTTTGGATTAGAAAATAAATTCGAAAAAAAATTCTAATTTTTATACGTTTTTTCAAAAATGTTATCTATTTTTGATTTTATTAAAATATTTTAGGCAATTTTAACATGGTTTCACTTTAAGTGGAATATTTCTTTGCGGTATAAAAAATACCGGATTTTTTGGGATTTCAGTGTTTTTTTTTTATTTTTAATGAAAATAATTATTGTATATATGTCTTTAAATATTATTATGCCATATAAAATTTAAATATTATCATAATCGGTTGTGATTATACTTAAATTATCTTCACTTCCTTGCTCTGGTTAGACAAAGTGCGGCGTTGAGTTTCGCCACTCTACCGTCTTGAATTCCACACAAAGCGAAGTACGGAGTGTTTTGACACTAGGTACTTTCTGTCTACCCTGCTATGCGGAAGAAAAGCGTGAAACTAAGAAATATATATTATAAATAAAAATATATAAAAATGTATTTAATAAACGCGAAATGATCAAAGATGTTCGAACGCTACTAAAAAAATTAAATTCATTGTTTGCTATGAATTAATGTTATATTGTTCTTTATTCCCCGTCATTGTGTGCTTTTGTGTATTGAATCAGAAAATCGGAAACGAGGCTATTTCTCAACTGCTACAAATATAAAGATATTAATTTTAACGTTCAATTGATATAGTTTGCCTGTATTTTTAATTTTTCAGTCGATAGTTAATCCCAGGCTCGGCGTATATTATATATGAAACATTTTTCATATTGTGGCTGTAATAAGGACTTACATTTATTTGTCATACGAAGAATTCACAATACACTTGTGCAAATATATATATATATATATATATATATATATATATATATATATATATATATATATAAATTTATAAAAGTGAAAGTGATTGATCACTAACCAAAAGGAAAAACAAAGTATACTGTACTGTAATAGGTAACAATTGTTTAAATATTGTTATATTTGTAAACCAAAGACTTTGTTATTATTCTTATTAAATATGAAACGCGTAATATTTACAGTAACAAAAATAATTATAAATATGCGAATGTGAAACTATATTAAACGCGATGTTTCGAACACTTTACAGTCCTTGGTTACATGTACACATCGAAGTTAAAGGTTTTCTAAAATATATTTACGAATACCTAAAAAAATCAGTTTAAAATAGTCCACGAAAATCAAAGGTCTTATTAAAAGGGATATAACTCCTTATTCAGTCCTCATACATTTTTATTCTTTAACAAGTAGATATTTTACCACAAATCTATAAATACTAAATTTCTAGTACAAATCAAATAACCGCTCTAACTCAATATAACGTAGTAAGTAGGCGTAATGTCAACGAGGCTGAAAACTCGGCCTCCCGGGATACGGGATCGATGCGGCATCCGCACTGCGGTTGACGGCGATCCTATACTGTTTAAGGGAAAATTATAAGGCATGTACCATACCAGGGGAATACCATAGAAGTAGAATAGAACAGAATAGAATAGATGAAATGTATATCAAGTTTGTTTATACATCAGTTTTTGTTTTCGGTAAAGATAATCTAATTTATTTGGATTGTGCTTGTTTTTAAGCTTATAATGTTTCTTTATTTATTTAATACTTTTATAACTTTATTTATTAAGGACATCGTGACGCAATGTACAATATTTGAGCGTAAACGTGCTTGGTTGGTTGTGGGTTCGATACCCTTTCAGAGGAGTTATAAGAGTTATATTTAAAATATTTTTATTTCTTCTCTCTTGTAGACAAAGTGCCGTATTGAGTTCCACCACTAAACTCGCAATGTCTCTAATTCGGTAGTTAGCGAAGTACGGAGTGTGTTAACACTAAGTACTTTCTGTCTAACCTGTTATACGGGAAAAAGAGTGAAGTTAAAAAAAACCAGCAAAATCTTCTACCACTTCTACTTAATTAACTTCTACCATTTCTACTTAATTCAATTCTTAAATTCTTCTACCACTTCTACTTCTCTGACTATACTAGATATCGCCAAGCCAAAAATATATACTTTATCTTCTCTATCTTCTTTATCTGCTTTTTACTGAAAAAAATCGTAAAATAGGTTTTATTTAATCAAGCGTTTACTGTGCAGTTGATGGAAATCATGTATTATTTGGCGAAATTGTGGCTAGACTATAAACATAATACTATAATAGTACAATGAGGCCGGACGTGGCGCAGTGGGACAGAGTCTGACTGTAAATGCGATCGGTTGTGGGTTTAATCCCCAATAGGGGGAGGGATTATATTTAAATTATTTTCACTTCCACGCTCTGGCAAAGACAAAGTGCTGCGTTTAGTCCCACCACTCAATACGCAATGTCTCGAATTCGATGGAAAGCGAAGTACAGAGTGTGTTAACACTAGGTACTTTCTTTCTACCCTTCTATACGCGGGATAAAAGCGTGAAGCTAAAATATTACAGTAGCAAGTATGTTGGTACGTATAGCGAAGCAAGGGGAATGTATGAGAAAATTTTAAGGTTTCATGAGTCACTAAGTTCGAATCCTGCTACATTCAAAGTTTTCGTCAAAAATTAATAATTTAGTGTTTTAACACAAAATTATTAATTTTCGACGAAAACTTCGTATTGCGAATTTTTTTTTTAATCTTTTTTAGCTTCACGCTTTTATCCCGCATAGCAGGGTAGACAGAAAGTATCTAGTGTCAAAACACTCCGTACTTACACTACGTACCACTGCGCCACGACCGGCCTCATTTTTGTTACTTTTCTAAATGACGTTACATTTTGTTTGGCTTTTTTTTCAATACTCAACAGCTGAACGTTTATTTATACAGGCATCTGCGTTGCGTTTCATGGCGTTACCGTACTACGTGAGGAAATTATTCACGCATTATAAATACATAGTGTACTACAGTAGTACCTACTGTAGAATTGTATAGTTATTTTTGTTGTTTGTTTTTCTTGCTTTTTTGGCTTGGCAAAATAGTGCTAGAGTTTTGTTCTTTTTAAATTATTTTTTTTCTATATTAATTTTAGAGGCCAGTACTTTTCTAACGATTGTTTTGTTTGCGATTCGAATTCGGTGGAATGTAACATTCGACATGCAATGTCTCGAATTTTGACGGAAAGCGGAGTACGTAGTGTCTTGACACTAGGTACTTTCTGTCTACCTTGCTACGCGGGATAAAAGCGTGAAGCTAATAAAACGTAGTTAGTATGTCAAGCTTAAAATATTTTAGATTTTAGGTAATTTTTTTTATACAGTATGTCTACCAGCGGGTTGACTGGTCTCTTTCTTTGGGACTTGATCACTTTTTAAATTGCTTTAAATACATACATATAACTTTTGTAGTGAATCAATTTACCATATCGTTCTTTTATTGTTTAAAAACGTTTGTAGATTCATATTTCTTACAGAGAATTGCTAAGGCAATTGTATTACATAAACCTAGCGTTAGATTACGCAATTATGTATTGAAGATCGTATTGCCATTTTACCGTGTTACTTATTATTATGAATACACTGTAATCTCGATATAACAAAACTGAAGGGAAATGATTCTTTATATCGGGTAATTTGTTATAGTGCAGTTCGTTATATAGAGGTTAAGGTGCTTTCCGAGTCGTTATAGCGAGATCTTTTTTTTTTAATCTCAATTTTAATTAAGTACTTATCTGTTTTTCCTCTTATAATGTTATTTGCATGCCCTATCTCTACACGTGATTTTTTGCTAGCAATCATTAAATTACAAGATCTATTTATAAGAAAACACAGAATCAAAGGAATACCGAGAATTCGAGGCCGGTCGTGGCGCAGTGTGACACTGACCGTAAACGCGATCGGTTGTGGGTTCGTTCTATCGCTTCCAATCCCGCTGCCTATGTTTAATTTCGGTATTTGCGGGACTATGAATTTTTAATCCCGCGGGATTCTAGGTATTTGCGGGATCCCGCATATATATTATCTTATGTAATTAAGGCAAATAAAACAATAAGTAATTAACATTTATTAAAGTTTTAGTATTACAGCGAGATTCATCAAATTACCCAATTTATTAATCACAGAAAATTAAAACAAAAACTAAAAAATTAAAAGTATTTTCTATAAAGCTGCATTTCCGGGAGTATTTTTGCTTAAAATTTCTATACAATGCTTAGATTTTTTGTTTGCATTGTTTACATTTTGGAGGGGGAAAATGCTCCAAAACATGAAAAATACATGAAAAGTCGTTATATTGGACTTAATGTGATATTTTGAAGTTTTGTTACAGGAATACTATACCAATAAAAATTGACTTAACACACTAAAAACAATAATTTAACACATTAAAAATATTTAGTATTGTATTTGTAGTATTTTTGTTTTCATTTACTGAAAACTTGGACAAATGACTCGAGAGTGCCTTCGCACGCACTTCACCGCACCCCACAAGCCACACAGCGCGACCGCTTCGTTAATTCGTTCGTTTGTCATTGCGCTGTGCCAGTCTAAAAATCTTCTAAAAGCGAATTTCGCGTATCCTACACTCGTACGGGATTACGGGATTGGAAAATGACGCGGGATCCCGCAATGCTATGATCTCGGTATTCCGAGATTGGAAGCTGTAGTTCGATCCCCACTCGGGAGAGTGATTATATATAAATATTTTCACATCTTCGCTCTGATAAGACTAAGTGCGGCGTTAAGTTCCAGCACTCAACACGCGATGTCTCGAATTGTGGGTAAAACAAAGTACGGAGTGTTTTGACACTATGTACTTTCTGGCTATGCGGTATAAAAGCGTGAAGAAAACACAGAAAATGCATACTTTATTTTTACTATCATTAGCCATGTATAATTTTTTTACAGCTTTACGCTTTATTCCATAAAACTGAGTAGTTAGAAAGAACATTATTCGAGACACTATGTGTGAAGTGGCGGAACTCAACGCTCCGCTTATTCTTACCATAGCGAAGAAATGATAATAATTTGTATATAATCACTCCACCAAAAGGGAATCGGACTCACAACCAATCGTCTTTATAGTCGGAGACTGTTCCATTGAGCTACTTATAAAATTTCATAATAATGCAAACAAAATATGTATTATAAACAAAGAAATATGCTCCATTATAACGCGAGCACATTTCATATTCATCGAAATCACATTGATTTTGTAATGGTATGGTAAAATTTTCTCGAAAGTGTCTTGACACTCCGTACTTCACCTTCCACCAGGCAGGTATTTTCTGTCTTGTCTGCTAAAAAAATCTTTTCTAAAGAATATATTATATTATATACTAAAATACCTGAATAAAAATCATCTTCTAATAAGATCTTTGATTTTTGCGATTTGTACACGTTTTAAATGAAAATATATTTTTGGAAACCTGACGTTTGGAACACTTTATAGTAGTCCGTGGTCACAGGTAGACTGAAGTCTCAAGTCTATCTGTGACCATGGACTATTGTAAAATGTTCGAAACGTTAGGTTTTCAAATATATATTTTCAAATACCAAAATATACGCGATTAATCCGTTTAAAATAGTTTCATTTAAAATTATTTTCTCTTTAAAACAGCATATTAAATATGTATGATAATTAATACTTAGCTAACTAACGTCGTTACGTTTTGTGAATAAATCTGGGCGTTTTTAAAAATTAGGTCAAGTGTACCTTATATAAATGATTTTTTCCTTATATAAATGATTTTTTCCTGTGCTCACAGTCATGTTTTTATAGAGCGTTTTTTGTGTTTAAATATATTATTATCTCATCTCGTATAAGGGTGGAAATTAATCTTTTTTTTAGCTTCACGCTTTTATTCCATATAGTAGGGTAGACAGAAAGCACCTAATGTCAAAACACTCCGTACTCCACTTTTGAGTGGTTGGACTCAACGACGCACTTTTTACCAGAGCAAGGAATGATTATATTTAATAATTTTTTCCTTTATCCGCTCTGGTAAGTCAAAGCGTGGCGTTAAGATCGGCACTTAACACGCATAGTCTGCATTTTGGGCACAAAGCAGTCTACGTAATATCTTGACACTAGGCTGTCTCTGGTTACCCTACTATGCGGGTTAAAGCGTGAAGCTAAAAACACACATATATATATATATATATATATATATATATATATATATATATATATATTACAAACTTATCTTTGTGTGTCAGACTCGCAAAGTCGAAATTATTCGCCTTACAAAACTGATATTTGACTTGACCTTTTCTTAGGTTTAAATAGGGCACTGAAAGAAAATTTCTCGAAATTTCTTTATTAATGGGATAATCGGCATTTTTGGTTACTTACGCTCTCGTAAATTAGTTAGTTGGTCGTTATTTACGTACAAATTTTATTGGGCTATTAAGTGATTAATGTCTGTGGTTTTTTTTATTATCTAGATATATAATACTAATAATATCTAGATATAAACGTATTTACAAAATAAAAATCTAGATTTAAAACTATTCAAACATATAAATTGAAAATATTTGTTGCATAAACAAAAAAAATTCCCTTGAATATCTCCCTTTTATGTATACGAAATATCATTACATTATGAAACAATAGTAGAAAAAAGACAATGCAGGTTCGCGTTCTTTCGTTCGCGTTTTCATCATAATACATTAATTTATGAGAGCAAGATGTTAAAGAAATGGTAACGGCATGTATTCTTTTTAGCTTATACGAGTTGTGGGTTCGAATCTACATTTGGGGGATTATTTGTAATTTTTTTTAATAGTCACGCTTTTATTCTGCGTAGCAGAAAGTACCTAGTGTCAAGACACACCGTATTTCGCTTTCTACCGAATTTGACGCATTGCGTGTTAAGTGTTGGAACTTAACGCTGCAATTTGTCTTACCAGAGCGAGGAAGTGACTTTGACTTTTTGAATATAATCACTACCCTGAGTGGGTATCGAACCCACAACCGATCGCGTTTACAGTCAGACGCTGTCACACTGCGCCACGACCGACCTCAAACATATTGTAAGCTTTGCCTTTGAATGTAGTTAGTAATTAGGGCCAATTGTGATGAAAGGTCAGTTGGAGAACGTTCTCTAAGGACGTCTTAGGTATCTAGTAATCAGCTATTTATAAAACTTCTAAATATGTTCATTGGTTTGTTTACTACTTCTTAGACTAGATCTAAGATTATTGAGGCCTGTAGTGGCGTAGTAAGACATTGTCTGTCTGTAAACACGATCGGTTGTGGGTTCCATTCCCACTCGTAGGAATGATTATATTTAAATTGTTTCCATTTACTCGTTCTGGTAAGATAAAGCGTGGCGTTGAGCTTCGCCACGCAACACGCAATGTCTCGAATTCGACGGAAAACAGGGTACGTTGTATCTTGATATTAGGTACTTCCCTTCTACCCTGCTTTGTGGGATAAAAACGTGAAGCTTAAAAAAGAAATTAATTGCAATTGTATATTATATATTTGTAAATTATATGACACTTCAGCAATCCAAAATTGATATAAGGTTCTTTTTCCACTTCATGGATTTTTTTATAGAAAATATTTTAATATTCTTACTTCAGTGGAAACTTTGCCTAACAAAATACAGTAACATTTCGTCGTCCAATACGTAATGTTTCTGGAATTAGCGAAATAATATACCTTAGAGATACATGTTATTTATTATTAAATATTTTTTAATTTTTTTTCAAACAAGAATCGAACCGACACCCAGGTGTTCAAACATAGATAGATACGTAACCAACTGATTAATATTGGAGTTTTCTTAAAAAACCACTACTATTAAATTTGTTTATTTTATTAGGTAAGTAATGTTCAGTAAATATTCGTATTCCAGCGATATCAAGACAACAAATTAAATTTCATAGATCGGCGCCGCGTAATCAGTGTCATTATTCAAACTATAACAGTATATTGGCATTTAAATACGTCCATCTGTGTATATATTGATCGATGTTTTGATGTTACAATGGCTTGAGAATTTTGGGAAGCGTTATCCTTCATTACTTTTTTATCTATTTTTTTTTGTGAAAATATAAGGAAATAGTCGTATTCTATATATGTTTTGATTTGAACTTGTCGCTTGGAATTCTTTGTGTTTGATGAATTAAATTACACGGTCATATTCTTCTATGTAAAACTTTATTTAAGATTAGTGAATGACCGCAACTTCGTTTGCTAAATTTTAAAAGTACCTAGTTTCAAGATACCCCATACTTCGCTTTCCGTTGGATTCGAGACATTGCGTGTTGAGTGATGGAAGTCAACACCGCACTTTGTCTTACTGGAGCGAGGAAACGGAAATAATTTAAATGTAATCACTCCTCTGAGTGGGAATTGAACCCATAACCAATCGCATTTACAGTCACACGCTGTCCCACTGCGCCACAACCGGCCTGCTAGTCTTGTCGAACAAAAAGTTTCTTTCTTATTTATGAAACGGTTGAGGAAGGTTGCAAAAATATAAAAATGAAAACTGTTTTCATTCAGTTATGTGGTTTCCGAGATCAACAATTCCCCAAGAGGGAATCGAACTCATAACCGATCCCGTTTACAGTAAAACGCTGTCCCGCTGCGCTACGAACGGCCTTCAAATCAGTAAAGATATTTTAGTACTAGAAGCAAAACAGGATTTATTTTTAAAATAATTTAAAGAAATGAAGTATGAATTTTGCCATAGTAAAGGTTTCCATATTGCATTACAAAAATATGAAATTATTAGAGTAAATATTATCATATGTTTAATATACACTATACATTTGAGCTAACATCCCAGTTGCTATGGCAACACGAATTTTACACACTAACGAAGTTTCTCTTAAAAATAGTTTTTTTTTTAAATCTAAAATTGAGGAATAATTATCAATGAAAATAAATAAATATTTTATTCCAATCCGTTAAAACAGAACTTGGACTATCCATAACTGAAATAGCAATGACCTAAATACTGAACCTGTAGACGACCCACTTCTGGACACCTGACGCGACTAAACGGGATCCAATGTTATATCTCCATATTAAATAAAGATACTGTATTAAATATATATATATATATATATATATATATATATATATATATATATATATATAAATATATATATATATATATATATATATATATATATATATATATATATATATATATATATATATTTGAAAGAAAAACTTTCCTTTTTGCATTTGCATTTTCCTTTTATATGGATTATAAATTTTTAAGTAAGTATCAAAACACTCCGTACTTGGCTTTCCATTGAATAATGGAACTCTATTATAAAATACTATAAAATTATAAATTTTTGCCTAGTTAAAGTTTATTTGCTAATGTTATAATAAGGTCTTTTGTTTTCTAGCTTGTATTTTCGAATAATAAAATATACGCGATTAATCCATTTAAAATAGTTTCATTTAAAATTGCTAATGTTCTTTAAAAAATCCAATGTAAATAAATATCTTTAATTACTAAACTAGAATAAATACAAAATGTATAAAAAAACAAACACCGTTTTACTATTTTAAAATGTTATTCCAAATATATTCTAATTATTGGGTAGCAGAAATTTATAAAAATCTTTCTACAGAGATGTTCAGATACCAATAATAAATTGTAACTAGCGTATACGAATTTATACCGGCAGCCGGATGGAGAACACATGGCGTAGCGGGCGCTTCTCAAGAGTCGCAGATTCGAATCCCGCTGCATTTAAATTTCTATTCCTTTTTAAAAAATATTAACATTCTTGTTGTTTAAGTAAATTGTACTTTACTTTATTATGACAGAAGTATACGATTACGTCTTCAGGCATTAATTAAATTCTAAACATCTCATATTTGCAGCCATTGCCATTTTATGATGGAGATTTACGAACCCATAACCTTCGCGCTAGCCGTCTAACCCTATTCCACTAGGCCATGATTTTTTTATGTAATATATAAATTATTCATTTATTCATATAGAAAACTCTTAGAATAACAGGGCTCTTGGCCTTGATACGATATTATTCACGTTACAAGATCGACATAAATTTTAATAAGAAAGCTGACGTTTCCAGCCAACAATTAAGGTTGAGTTATTTTAGACCTACAATATATATATATATATATATATATATATATATATATATATATATATATATATATATATATATATATATGTATATATATATGTATATATATATATACAATATATATGGTTCACTGTAGAGGAAAACTAATTTTGGCGGCCCACAAACTAATGTTCGTTTATAGCTACTGCTGAATTAGTTTCGACTTGAAAAAATATCTTTGAGTTGTTTTTCTCGTTTATACCTGAGTTTTTTTTATAAGTTTCACGTTATATACCTGTTTAGCAGGATAGGTAGAGTTAACTTAGTATCTAGGTTATCCGTTCTTCACCCGATTGCGAGTGGCGTAACTCAACGCCTCGTATTGTTTTCCCAATGCGAGAAAGTGAAATAAGTTGATGATTGTGTGTTCGATTTCCATTCGGGATTACAGTATACCTAAGTAAGTTGTGTAAAAGACACAGCATTTTAAGTAAGGAATTTTTGAAATTATATTCTTGAATGTTATCAATAACGATTTCTTTATAATTATAATTATTAATTTTCTTTGCGATTTCACCCCTTTTCCGCATAAAGGATGGGCGCATTGATTAACACGTATTAATATTGCAATGTATATTCAGGCGTTATTGTTTAAAAAATGCTTGTTAGGTTTCTTTACTGATATTAAAATAATCCCTTTTTACATTATATATATATATATATATATATATATATATATATATATATATATATATATATATATACATATATATATATATATATATATACACATATACATATACATATACTAACCTAAATTTTTGTGTTTATTTCCATTTTTGTGTATCTGTCTGTTTGTTCCGGAATTTGAAACGCCTGGGATGATTTTGACGAATGTTTTACTTAGGCTACATTTGTTTGGAGAATTGGATAAAACTTTATTTTATCCAATTTCTAAGTAAATAGCCTAGGTATAATATCCAGACACGTTAAAGTCCGCGTAGAAGATGTCGCGGGCACAACTTGTTTGACTTTGGCATGCTACATATTGTGGGTTCGGTCCCCACTCGGGGGAGTGATTATATTAAAATTATTTTCAGTTTCTCGCTGTGGTAAAATGCAAAGTGGGGCGTTGAGTTCCACCACGCAAAACGCAATGTCTCGAATTCAGTGGAAAGCGAAGTACGGAGTGTTTTGACACTAGGTACTTTCTGTCTACCCTGCTATGCGGGATGAAAGCGTGAAACATTTTGACACATTTGATATTATTTAATTATACATATGGCAGGATTAATAATATTGCCACGAAAATAAAAGCTTTTATAATGAATATAAAAAAAAATCAATTTATATGCAATACGCAGTACTCGCTAGACGCCAAAAAGCTTTTCACTAACCAAGTTTGGTCTTCGGTTATTTTGTAAGCTCTTTTGTACAGCTATCGCTGGTACGTTGAACTGTCTGGTTTCATGAGTATTGCCACTTGTGTGAAATAATTCTTGTAATTTATTGTTTTATTATTGTTTTTATTGTTTAAGGTTTATCCTTTTAATTGTTATATTATATAATTAAGATATATATTTAAAAAAAAAGTGTTATAATTAACTTAATTACATTATAGTAGTTTCTTTTTGGCTTTACACTTTTATCCCGTATCGCAGGGTAGACAGAAAGTGGCTAGTGTCAAGATACTCCGTAGTTCGATTTCAACAAAATAGAGACATTGCGTGTTGAGTCGCGGAACTCAACGTCGCATTTTGTATTTTCAGAGTGAGGAAGTGAAAATAATTTAAATATAATCTGTTCCTCGAGTAGGAATCGAACCCACATCCGATCGCATTTACAGTCAGACGTTGTCCCTTCGTTGCGACTGGCCTTAAAATATTAGATTTAGTGTACGAAATGTGTAAATAATATATATAATAGTTAAATAAAATTTTAGATTAGGAACTAAGTAAGGCAATTGTGAATCCTTAACTCTCTTAGAAGAGGCTAGGGTCTCTATGCGTTTTATAAGGTTTAACACTTTAAATTGCATAAGAAAAATAATAATAAAAGAGAATCAGTATAACAAAAGATATGGACCTGTGTCCGTAAAAAATAAATTTAAAAAAAATCACACATTTTTTTTATTTCTGAGGCATTCGCGTTCCTTAAAATGAACTTAACGTCTTATTTGAAATACAACTAAGAGCGTTAAAGTGACGCTATAATAATACTTATTACTTTTGGAATAATTGTTTTGGCCACAGTTCTGCACATATTAAGTAAATCGTTTATAAAAAAATAGAAATATAATCGTATTACGTATGACATTATATACACAATGGCCTTGATTAAAACAAAGCTGTACAAAGCTAATTTTCATTTGCCTTTTTTTTACTTGGAAATTAAACATTTCTTTAAAGCTTTCTAGGATTTATTAAAATAATATTTTTAACATGAAGTTTACTTAATTTGAAAGGTTTATACTTAACCGCGTGTAATGTTATACACGTATCCGAGGAGCAAACCGCTACCTGTCTACCGCAACGGCTTCTTGATTCTTACGCTTTGTTTACGTTATACAACAAAATATTTTAACGATATTTTAAAAATGTTAATTTTGGTATTATTAAAGATATTGGTACAACTTAGCTACTTTATATCTATAGTAAGCGAAATTAAGGTTTTTTGGTTCTACCCCATACTTGCCAAAGAATCAGGATGTTTCAGTTTTCTAAGTTCTTTCTAGCTTATAGCGCAAATCGTGGCGCAGTGTGACAGCGTCTAACAGTAAACGCGGTCGGTAGTGGGTTCGATCGCCACTTGGGGGGAGTGATTATATTTAAATTATTTTCACTTCCTCGCTCTGGTAAAGACTAAGTGCGGCGTTGAGTTCCACCACTTAACACGTTATGTCTCGACTTCGATGGAAATCTGAGTACGGAGTGTCTTGACACTAAATACTTTCTGTCTACCCTGCTATGCGGGATAAAAACGTGAAGCTAAAAAAAAGTTCTTTCTAAGGTTATAATTTGTCCGTCAGTAGCTGATTGCAGTAACTAAACAATTTTACACTTTAATTTGACGTACAGAGTGTCTTGACACTATTCTTTTCACTGTGAAGCTGTATACTCATCTGCGCTTAGTAAATCAAGCAGTGAAAAGTGACTCCATTCTCCACTTCTCATTTATTTATGAGATATCGGATGTCTTTTTGCCTCGTCCTACCTATATTTCTTTTAAGTATTTCTGTACGCGTAGACAATACAGGTGAAGGCATTTTTCTTTTACAAGATTCTTATCTAATTAGATCATTGACTATTTCTATACATTTCACTCGTTCCAATTGTGACCACGGACTGGTGTGTTCGAAACGTGTTCAAAAATGTAATTTCTTATACCAAAAAAATATACGCGATTAATCCGTTTAAAATAGTTTTTTTTTTAAATAAATGTCAATTTTATTAACTCCTTTTTCATAAACCTAAGAAAGTCTTATGATTTTTTTTACTTTTGAACAATAAACCTTTGATTTCTTTCCCAAAAAAGAAATACTCAATTTTTTGTAATAATTCAATATATACAATCTTAAATATTTTCGATTTTAGATTTTCGCGATTTTTATACATTTTTAATGAAACTATTTTAACATTTAATTTTTTATATAATATTATATTGAAAAGCTCGGTTAAAATGTAGTAACGACATAAAAATTAGTTAATTTCGTCTCTTACATGGAACATTTAAATAGACGTCTCACTTTTAGGCGCTTTTCTTGGAAGCTCGAGTACGTTTTTGTTTTACGGCGTGGAAATATTTAAACATAGTTGGGTTATATCAAAAGGTTTTCAGATAAGACTTCTTGTTTAATTTTTAATATCTCTTAATTTGTTTTTCATAGCTTCTTTATGTTTTGTATTTATTATGACATCTAAAATGATTTTTTTTTATTTTTAATTGTCGTCATAATTGCAAGACTGCGATTTATCCTTTGAATTTTATTTGAATTTTATCACGTCCTCGAGTGGATATTGAACCTAACCGTTTATTTATTTAATTATTTATTCTTTTCTTCTTCTTGTGGCGGAAAACGGAGTTCTTTCAAGAACTCCGTTTTCCGCCACATTCGTGCATGTTGAGTGGCGGTACTCAAAACCTCGCTTTGTCTTGAAAATGTGAAAATAATTTAAGTATAATCATTCCCTCCCATCGGGAATCGAACCCACAACCGATCGCTTTTACAGTCACACGCTGTCCCACTGTCCCACGACCGGCCACCCTTTTATAGTACTAGCAGATATTATCCTATTGCGCCATAATAGACTTGAATCTTGAATTTAATACTTTAAAATAAGTAATTCGGTACTTTAAAACAAATGTTAGCAATCTACTTCAAACAAAACTGAAACAATTAAAAAAAAACAGCGGCTTGCGCGTGTGAGATAGTGGCGGATGTGGGAGATGAGAGATTTTGGTTTTAGTTTTGCTACTGAATTGCTTTTTCAGCTTTTATTGCGTTTGAGACTTCATCATGATTGTAGAATAAAGTTATTTTTGTATGCTTTATCTAAATATAATCTTTCAAGAAATGCTTCAAAGTTTAAATTTACATTGTCAATTTTTTTTTATAATACTGAGCCTTACTTCACGCTTTTTTTAGCTTCACGCTTTTATCCCGCATAGCAGGGTAAACAGAAAGTACCTAGTGTCAAGACACTCCGTACTTCGCTTTCCACCGAATTCGAGACATTGCGTGTTGAGTAGTTGAACTCAACGCCGCTCTTTGTCTTTACCAGAGCGAGGAAGTGAATATATTTTAAATATAATCACTCCCCCAAATGGGGATCGAACCCACAACCGATCGCGTTTACAGTCAGACGCTGTCACGCTGCGCCACGACCGGCCTCAATATTATAATTTATATTATTATTAATTTTAATGTGTTAAAAATAGATGATCTTTCATACTATTGATTTATGTTTGTAATAAATTTAAGTACTTTTGCCCAACCAAAGTAAACGAATAACACTTCGAAATATTACTAAATAATTAAACCACGTAAACTGTAGTATTTAGTTCTATAGATATATTGAAAAACAAACTATTTGCATAGAAATGAGTTCTTACTTCGTTATTTGAGGACTTGGCATGGCTTTGGAATGACTTGAATTGAAATTCTCAAAATTTCAAATGTACGGTTTTCTTGAAATATTATAATTTTTTTAGCTTCACGGGCTTGCGGGATAAAAGCATCCCGCATATAGCAAGGTAGACAGACAGTACTTAGTGTTAAGACACTCCCTACTTCGCTTTCGTCTGAATTCGAGACATTGCGCGTTAAGTGTGGAACTCAACGCCGCACTTTGTCTTTACCAAAGCGAGGAAGTGAAAATAATTTAAATATAATCACTCCCCCGAGTGATTATATTTAAATTATTTTCACTTCACCACAAACAATTCTCATCTATTTCACGGTGAACTCTCTCCTACACACGTTACTAAAATTCTTAGAATTATATGGATTCTTAGGACTATCTCATTACCAGGGATTTACAACTTTAGTATAGACTTTAGGCGAAGGTCCTAAATAATGTTGCCTTTGAAATTTTTTTTCGAAATTATTTATTGTATGTACTATCTGTGCCCGGCCACTTTGGCCACGTATATATATATAGCTTTTAATTTTTAAAATATGAATAGCCTCAATCATTTCTTACTACTTCCAGAGATTAGCCGGAACAAACGGACACAAAAAAATTGTAAAAAAATGTTATTTCGGTATATGTACCATGTATACATATGTATTTAGTAAAAAGGTACTATTTTGATATCACGAACAGAAACTCTAATTTTATATACATGCATAGATTACGTATTTTATTTCCGTTAACATCTGTATATATTCATCCTGTATTTCTAAAATAAAAAAAATGCTATTCATCGTAAGTTTACCTCTTATTAAATGAGTAATATGCCAGTGAAAGTCCCATCAAAATCGGTCTAGCCGGAACAAACAGACGGACATACGGACAAAAAAGTATTTATATATTAGCGGTTATTTTAATATTACAAAAAGACAATCTAATTTTATTTATTTGTATACATAAAATTTTTAGGTATTCGAAGTATTTCGTTTCACACGAAAATTACTTAGAAGCGAAGTTACAATGAAAAAACACCGACACAATTAATGGATGTCGTTAGGTACTAATGATTGGTTTGCGGTGCAATAATGCCGAGCTGACTCCGCTGATACTAACAAAGCTCCTTCATGATTTATCGTCAATCCCCTACACAAAAATATCGTTTTGTGTAATATAAGGGAATCTTATATACATACATTAGTATTAATATTTATATAATGCTTTTAGGCGGCGCGGCGTTGATTTCCACCACTCAACACGCAATGTCTCGATCGGTGGAAAGCAAAGTACGGAGTGTCTTGACATTAGATACTTTCTGTCTACCCTGCTTTGCGGGATAATAGTGTGAAGCTAAATAATGCTTTTATTTAGTATTCACGCTCTATCGGTATAGCTGGGTAGTCGGAGAAAATCTCAGTATCACGACAATTGGTTCTCCATATTTTACTGTTTTATAACACGTATACAAATTTGAACGTTGAACGCAGCGGGATTTGAATCCAGTGGGATTTTAACCCGCGCCTCTCCGAAGCCGTCTAAGCGCTCTGACCGGTGCGCCATGCCTTGGCATCCATTCTGTCTAAATTCTTTTAACATTTGTTACAAATTATTCATGTTCGTTCTCCGCAAAAATTCGATACATTCCGTGTTGAATGGCGCAACTCAACGCCGCACTTTAACCGAAATAATTGAAATACAATTATTGCCACATGTGGCGATCAAATCTCCTCGTCTACAACGATCTCCTCGACATTCAGATGTTTTCCAACTTAGCCCTTACTTATAGAGTTAAAAAAATGTTATCTATCAATGTTTATATTTTTTTCTTTATTTTTTAGCTTCACGCCTTTATCCCGCATAGCCGGGTAAACAGGAAGTACCTAGTGTCAAGACACTCCGCACATCAGTGCGTCCCGTACTTATAGATTCAAATATCTGTTTGTTATGGGTTGCGGGTGTGGGTTCAATTCTCACTTGGAGTATGATTATATTTAAATTATTCTCAGCTCCACGCTCTGGCAAGACAGTGTGGCGTTCAGTTCTGCCATTCAACATGCAATGTCTCTAATTTGGAGCGGAAAACGGTGTACGGAGTGTCTTGATACTGGGTACTACTCCCTGTTTTTAATATTTGCCTTTTATATGTTTTTTTTTATGTTAATGAATATATTTTTTCCATGTGTTAAAAGATACGTCAGTTTTCTGCCGCATTAGCCTTGGATTAGATCGATTTTCAATATGTAAGGGTTGATATAAGATACCGCTAGGAATATTAAGAGGGTTAACTTTAAATAAATAATAATTTACTATAAATTTAGTTATATAATATTTATACAATTATCGTCTTTTTTATGACCTGAATGTTTGAAGGACGATTGTTATTTACCCGTTGAGCGTGGGAAAAAAAATATTTTGACAATATCTCACTTTAAATAAAAATGTAAAAAAAAACAGGGTAGACAGAAAGTACTTAGTGTCAAGACACTCCGTACTTCACTTTCCACCGAATTCGAGACATTGCGTCTTGAACTCAAGTGGTGGAACTCAACGCCGCACTTTGTCTTACCAGAGCGAGGAAGTGAAAATAATTTTAATTGTAATCACAATCACTAACAATCAACGAGTGGAGACTGAACCCACAACTGGTCGATGTTTACATTCAGACACTCAGACTGCGCTACGACCAGCCTAAGAAATATTTACTTTTACTCTATATTTTTTTACTCTGTATTTAAGTGTTTTTACTCTATATTTTATCGGCTTACTCTACCATTCGGTAAAAGCGATTACCTGCTTTCTTTTTACGTACATTAGTACTGTTAATTTATTTTATGATGAATTTTGAATCACTATGATTTTAATAAGATCTATGTTTGTGTATTTATTGATATTGTTATATTGCTATAAATAGATAATACTTCTTAATAAGATGATAGAATGCGATAGTTTGTGAGTATGTACGTTTGTTACTCTTTCACGCAAAAACTACTGAACGGATCTAGATGTAATTTTACAGAAAATAGTAGGTGCTGCATAGTTAAACGATAAGTATGTATACATACTGGCTGATAATTATTTATATGTTAGTTATATATATATATATATATATATTTAAATTCATACTGTAACCCGTTCGTGGCGCTGTGGCTGTAAACACGATTGGTTGTGTTTTCGATTCTTACTCGGGGAATATTGAAATTATTTTAATTTCCTCGCTCTGGTAAAACAAATCACGGCGTTAAGTTCCGCCAGTCAACACGTAATGCCTCGAATTCGGCGGAGTACGGAGTATCTTGACACTAGGTACTTTGTCTATGCTCTGCTATGCGAGGTAATAAGCGTGAAACTTAAAAAAAAAACATTCTTACTTTATTATATTCGCAAAGGCAAATTTAATGTTAAATTAAATCATCTTTATTGCTCGGCAACCGTTTAACAGCTATGAAACATTTTCGTCGAACAAATGAGGGTGAAATGAAAAATATTTACTCCAAGGAAAGGCCTTTGCCCTTGACCTTACCCGGATGAGCCTTTCGCCCGGGACTTAATATAAGGTCTCTTACTATATTAATTTAAAAAATAAAAATTATTGAAAGTATTTCAGTTTTAAATTACGTTTCTTATATTATTTTATTGTGTGACAGCTTCCGTCTGTAAACGCGATTGGTTGTGGGTTCGAATTACACTCTTGAGGAATGATTATTTTTTAATATAAGCATTCCTCCGTCATTCCTGCTCTGGTAGGACAAAGCGCTGTGTTTAGTTCCGTCTCTCAATATACAATGTCTCGGATGTAAAGCAAAATATGGTGGACGTTGTCACATGGTGGTTTCTGCTGCGCGGGGTAAAGTGAATTAAAAATAATCAATCCCCTGAGTCGGAGTCGCACCCACAACCGATCGCGTTTACTCAGACGCTGTTCCGCTGCGCCACGACCGGTCTTAAATTAAATAAGAAAATGTTAAATTAGTAAATGTTTTAACAATATATGCTAATGTTATCTTCTCTGGTGGTGAAAAAGATCGGAACGCCATTTTGATTTTTATCTATTTCTTGGTATTTGTATGTAGAAAAAAATGGACTAAACAGGTCCTTTAATATCCCGACAGTGTGTTCGTTTCACTCAACTTACTTTCATATTACTTTTCTACTTGTCAGTATATTTGTACGCATTGCGCAAACACTGGTGCACGTTATTTGGAATTTTTTTTTTACCAATTGATGTTTTTGCAAGCTTATTTCAGGAAATTGAAATTACCATCTGGAAGCCCTGGCTTAGCTTAGATTTGGCCAGGTGCCAGTGAATGGAAGCTATAAATTTTTAAATTAAAAAAATCAGTCTTACGTTTTATTTTGCTTAGAAGAGTAGTCAGAGAGAACCTAGTTGTGTCAACCACTCTGTTTTCCACACGAAATCAATATATTGAGTATTAAGTGGCGGAACTTAGCGCCGCGCATTGTCTTGCCAGAGCGTAGAAAGAGGTACCCCAATATTCTAAAATTTTTACATTAAAATGTTGTTTATTTGGTCTGTTTTCTTTTAAATAAGGATTACGTAAAGCTGGCTTTTTCTGGATTCATCTTCTTTTGAGCAGATTATAAATGAATATTATAAAAGCTTCTAAATTTAAGATTATCAATAAAATGTTTTCGTTTTTTTAACCGTTTACAGAATTTTAACACCATCGTAATAGAAAGGAACCACCTGTTGCTAATATGAAGGTTAGGGGTTCGATGTGCACTTTTATCCCACATATCAGGAGTCCCTAGTGTTAACGCACTCCGTACTTCGCTTTCCGCCGCATTCGAGACACTGCGAGTTGAGTGGCGGAACTCAACGCCGCGCTTTGTCTTATCAGAGTGAGGACCTGTAATTAATCGAAATATAATCATTCTCCCGAGTGGGAGTCGAACATACACCCGATTCCGTTATGGCATATATGATTATATTTAAATTATTTGTATTTCTTCGCTCTGGTAAGACAAAACACGGTGTTATGATTCCACAATACACAATGAATAAAATTGTAACGGAAAGCCGATAACATAGTGTCAAGACACTAGGTGTTCTCTCAGCGTTTCTTTGTCACTTTGGGTAAATTTTTCTATATAAAAATTTGTCGAAGTCACGTGCTTTAATATATTTTAGCGCAAGCTATCTTTCCTATCAACCGTTTGTTATCAAATAAGCCTGTTTCTGTTTGCGCAGACTGCAGCGGTGTATTACGTTGATTTCAGATGGTGAAAACTGCTTATTAATTATTTGTTATAACTAGAGCCAACAGTATACAATACGTGTTTGTCTTGTTTGTATACAGGGAATAAAATAAGATAAAATGAAATCTGATTTGAGCGCTTGGACGGTTTCCAAGAGGCGCGGGTTCCAACCCCGAATAAATTTTTATACCATTAATTACACATATTATAGACAAAAGAAACATTAAAAAAACCGAATTATTGTAAGAGTGAACAGGAAAGCCTTACATTAAGATGTTCACCTTTCATATTGTAATAAGTACTATAGTTAGTATTTTACAGTCCAGTGCATATCAGCTTCATATAAATATACCATAGAGATCATAATAGACCATAGAGAATAATGGTGGCCATAATTATTGTTAGTTTTTAATTACGCCGGTCGTGGCGCAGTGGGACAGCGTCTGACTGTAAACGCTATCGGGTGTGAGTTCGATGCCCACTCGGGGGGATTAATTTATTTTCATTTCAAGACAAAGCGTGGCGTGGAAAGTGGAGTACGATGTGTCTTGACTCAAGGTACTTCCTATCTACCTTGTTATGCAGGATAAAAGTGTGAAGTTAAAAAAAAAATAATAACATAATAATTTACTAGATAAAACGTCCAATGGTAGTAATTAAATTTAGAACTTACAGGAAATATACTATAGAAAATGTTATTATTAAAAAATAAAATACCTGTATGTAGATAGTTTTAATAATAATAATTTTAATACATTTATGTACTCCATATATAATATAATCACGCGCTAATACGTCAGTTGAATAGATTTGTCTGAACAAAGGTTATCATGGTTTTCGTGTGTACATGAGCACATATCACGTAGAGCTGTGTGTGAATTGGGAAGTCGATATTTTTTTTTTTTTCAAATATTATTTAAAAAAAAAAATTAAAAATCAAATAGGTGTAGAATTTTCTTCTGTAAAAGTTAAGGGTAGTTTTACAATGATAGAGTGTGAAACTTAAAGTCTCAAATATTTTATTATAGGCGTATGACGTCACTTGTTGCTATTCTTTTCCTGTTTCTATTATCTTCTTAATTATATTAATGTTTTTTTTTATTTATTTTCATAAAAATAACAGAATTTTTAGGGATCCGTATATAAAAGATAAAACATCCGCCATTTTATTAATTTCGTCCGTATGTCAGTCTTTATGAAATTGAAATATTCACAGATTATGTCTATATATTTCTGTTGCTGTTATAACAATAAGTACAAAAAAAGTAAAATAAAATAAATATAATAACTCGGTAATAACTCGGATAAAACAATTTTTTTTTAAATTAATACGTTTTTATCAATAATGTTACAGAACGAGCAAGTACAAAGCGAGTCGTAACTCGTATTTGGCCGGTTTTTATTTTTTGTTCCGGATGTATTTATAATTTTATCACTGTGTACTTCGTGGGCTGTACAATTGGTTTTTTGTCTACGAATAACCTTTGCACCTAAAATTTTGTGTTAAATTACTTTTATTCTCTTCTTGTTTGGCAATCTTTGAATATATTATATATATGTATATATGAATATATAAAAAAACAATTAGAGGATGGTTTATATGAGCGTTTTGGTTGGTTGACGTTTTTTTTATTTAAATCATTATTTAAAACCAGTATTATGCAAATAAATATTACACCTATCCACTAAAAAGAGCACCTTCACGTTTTGCCCTATCTACGCTAGTGTAGTCAGTTTGAAATATTAAAATAACATATGTATACACGATGCATATGCTACAATAACATTTTTTATAACATTTATCTGTTTGTCTGTTTGTTCAACTATAATCTCTGTAACGGCTGTACCCATTTTGATTAGATTTTCACTAAGAGATAGCTGAATATTTTAAAACATAACTTAGTCTACTTTTAGGTTAGAATTATGAAATAAAATTCAAAGATATTAAACTGTAAGCGGATGAAATCCCGGGCACAACTAGTAATATATAAAATGGTTCTGTATACACTACCTACTCAATATATTTTTAGCTTCACTCTTTTTTCCTGGTAGATATGAAGTACACAGTGTCAAGACAGTGTCAAGAAATAAATGAATTATCACTCCCACAAGTGGGAGTCGAACCCACAACTGATCGTTCTATACAAACAGACGTCGTCCCACTCCGCCACAACCGGCCTCAACTAAATAATCAAAATCGTAATTAGCCCGAATCCATTATTGTACGTTGTATGTACATACGTTAGACTGATAAAAGCAACAATACTGGCAGATATGTATGTTTTTACAAAGGACGCTCATAAATAATAGCGAAGGGATCAATTCTATCTTTGCTGTTCAGCAGACCGTGGGCCAGAGTGAAGTGGGAGGTACAGTGGCGTGCTCACTCAATATGAACATGTTTTTTTTTAATATACACTATAAGTATATATTTATGGCGATAGAGAAATTTTGTGAGGCCGGTCGTGGCGCAGTGGGACAGCGTCTTACTGTAAACGTGATGGGTTGTGGGTTCGATTCTAGTTCTTGAGGGAGTGATTATGTTTAAATTATTTTCGCTCTGGTGAGACAAAGTCTGGCGTTGAGTTTCACCACTTAACATGCAATGTCTCGAATTCGATGGAAAGTGAAGTACGGAGTGTTTTGAAAAAAAATCTTTATAACTTAATATATTTCTATTTTATTTCTAGAGAAATAATAGAAGCTGGTTTATTTGTTTTTGTGATGAAAAACTCAGGCAATAAATTATTCTGAAAGTTATTAATACACTTCTAAGTTATATAGCGTTTTAGTTAAACAAACTTTTTTTATAGTTTACTTTTACAAAGTTTTAAGTGATTTTGAGAGAACACGTTACGTAAATATTTGTGTATAGCCTTGCAAAGAGCTTCGTTATAGTTAAAGTTTACGATCTACCACTGAAGGTATAAATAGGTAGTTATTATGTATAATTCTGTTTATTATTTTATATAGTTTTTAGTTTATTTTTATATCTATTTTAATTTAATTTTATATAAATAATTTAAATTGGAGAGTCTCTTTGTGTTATTAAAGAACTGGTTTTTTTCTAAATGAATACATATATACACCTTATAACGTATACGTTTCTTTTACGTTTCTTTTTCGTCTGTCTGCGTGTGAGATGTTAAATTTATTAGCAATGAAACGGAGTGGTTTGTCACTGGGTACTTTCACATCAGTAGAAAATTATAATAATTTTCATAGTATAATATAATGAAAGTGCTATTTCAGACAAACTATTTAGTGTCTAGTACTAGACTGAAAGTACCTAGTGTCAAGAAACTCCGTACTTCGCTTTCTACCGAATTCGAGACATGGAACTCAACGCTGTCTCAATTTGTGTTACCAGAGCGAGAAAGTGAAAATAATTTAAAAAATATATAATCCCCCTAGTGGGGAATCGAACCCACAACCGATCGCGTTTACAGTCAGACGCTGTCCCACTGCGCCACGATTGGCCCTTTGTCTATTAGTATGGCTATTAAATTGAATGAAATACAGTTATTTCAGATGAGGCGTCTTATGGATACATTGAATTTTGATATGAAATTAATTAAATAATTTATTACCCTTTTTGAGTGACGCTTAAGTCGATTTAATCATTATTTATATCAGGTGATATAAAAGAACTGACAACCGATGATTGTCAGTTCCTATCTCACCATCGCACTCTATAACGTCAATTAACGTTAAACTGATATTAAAATAATGCGTTTCTGCTCGTTTGGTACTGTTATAATGTTTTGTATTGCATGTTACATATATATTTTTTTATTATTGGCGTGTTGAGTGGCGGAACCCAACGCCGCATGTTTCCAAATGACAGTCGAACCTGCAATTATACAACCTAAATGTTTTTACTACATATAACTGATTTTACAGGTCAATTAACTTTGGACAATGTGCTAGTGGCGCGATTTCCATTATCACTACGTCCAACCGTTTACGTACGTTTTTTTTATTTAGTTTGACGCTTTTATCCCCCATAGCTTGGTAGGATAGGATGTATCTAGTGTCAAAACACTCCGTACTTCGTTATGCGATTTTCAATTAAAAAAAAAACGTAATTCATAATAATTAATAATTTTAACATCCATTTAGTAATGTCTTATCTCGGCTAGTGACATTTATCTCCAGAATGTGTGCCGGTTACGGACCTCAGAACGTATCGTATCGTTATTTAAAGATTCTTATATAAATATATGACGATTTTATATTCTATTATTATTATTTTAGTAGCAATTATAGCTTCTGGAATATTCGTTTTTTTTTCTTGTGATAAACTTGTAGATATACTGCGTATATGTTATAGGCCTCTATCTATATATTTTATCATAAAAAAAACGAACGTTCGACAATTTACAGGAAGAAAACGCGGCTCTCGGTTCTGCTTGTTGCTGCGCTATGTCTTAAAAATAGACATTAAGTATAGAAGGTTGTGGTATATTTTAATGTGCTATTTTTTTCAAGTACGATTTCGGGGTTTATTTCGCAAAGTGAGAGAGAACCTATTGTAAAGACATTCTAATAATAATAAGTAGTGGAACATAACACCGTGCTTTATATTTCCATAGAGGAGAAATGAGAA
Organism: Dryadula phaetusa; assembly: GCA_032432895.1. Taxonomy (NCBI): domain Eukaryota; kingdom Metazoa; phylum Arthropoda; class Insecta; order Lepidoptera; family Nymphalidae; genus Dryadula; species Dryadula phaetusa. Next base: position 1,020,023 of record JAOYRS010000022.1, read on the forward strand.
TAATGCGAGTTATTTGCCTTATATTATGTGCAAATAAAAAGAAATAGTTATCAAATAGAAATAATTTTTATGACTGATTTTTATGATAATCTCACTTGTCATTGTTTGACGTATCTAAATGTGTAGATAAATCAGAAATCGCCAATTAAATTATCATTTTTGATTAATAGTATCTTGACTGCACGCTTCCTCTACTGGAAAGTTATATGGAACCAAAAAAAATCCTTTTCCGGAACCTTATGTAGTTAAGTTATTTCAAACACAGTTAAGTTATTTCAAACCCTTTAAGTTTAGTGGATGCGGAGAATAGAATGTCTTTAAAATATATTCTATGTGTTTTTATCGCAAATAAAAACTACAAATAACTAATAACTTTAAAAACTAGAAAGTAAAAAATAGAAAGTAACGTAATTAAAGTGAATTTTTCCCTATCTTGGTCGTCCTTGCAAGAACACCAGGTGATTTTTTTAGATACTTTTTTTTATTTCGGGTAAGACGAAATTGCAGTGTTGAGTTCCGCCACTTCACATTCTATGTGAATACGGCGGAAAGCGGAGTACGGAGTGTCTTGTCACTAGGTACTCACTGTCTACCCTGCTATGCAGAATAAAAAGCGCACAGCTAAAAAAAAAATAATTATTATATTTAAAATAATTAACATCCTTTTGTTCTGGTAAGACAAAAGTGCGGTGTTGAGTTCCGCCACTCAACACCCAACGTTCTGAATTCACCGGAAAGCGGACTGCCTAGCCTGCGATGCGGGATACTTTTATCCCGTGAATTAAAAAAATATTTACTCGTGTATCCCGTGAATTAAAATATTTCGTCTCTCGTCCCTCATCCCACTGTAATGTACTGTAGTAATACATTGACATGTGTGTTCGCCATTCAGTGATAAATACGTAATTCGGTGTCGTATTGACCGAGGACGACTCTATAGATAATCTTTTATCTGGCTATTAAATAATGAGACGGAATGCGCGCGGCCAGGTCACTTCAGTAGAGCTACGCACGTCTTCTTGACACTTACAAAAGTGCTCCACTCCACCGGCCAAGTGAAAAATATTGAGTTTTTTATATTAAAAAAAATGATTTTTTTTTATGAAAGTGTTTAGTGAAGTGTGTATACACAAGTGGTTTGTATAGATATTTATTTGTAGTGTTGAGAATGCGGTGTATATTGGTGATTATATAGAGATTTGGCTAACTAGTGTTGAATAGTGCCAAGATGTTTCAAATAAAGGTTTGTTTTTGTTTATTTAATGTAAGTTTTTTTTCTAGATGTTACATATAATTTTTAATGTAATATATTTATGCTATAAACGGAGCGAAACTAAACGCCGTTTTTGTTTAATCCCTTACTGGAACAAATAATTTGTTTTTCTAACATATACATATAACTTGTTGTATTATCGAAACTAATCGAAGTAGAATTTTATGAATATTATAATTGATTTTATATATAGTATTACTTTACTTAGTACTTACATAGCTACTGAAATCACGTATATTAAATATTCACTTTTTATCAAATACATTTACTAACATTACTAAGTTGGCCATAAATAGTTTATTGCCTTATAGCTCTATCTTGATGCGCGTGCGCCGTAAATCTGATTTTTGGCATTCAAAATAATAACAAGCAATGATAAGCGTTTCAATTAATTTACTTGTTAAATTTTCTCCGTTTTCTATTTATGAACAAAAATACTTGTTAAGGTATTTTTTTAAACTTTATTTTTGATATTTATTGATTTTTTTTAACTTACGCCTTTATCCCACATAGCAGGGTAGACAGGAAGTATATAGTGTTAAGACACTCTGTACTCGAATATCCGCCGAATCCAAAACATTGAGTGTTAATTGGCGGAACTTAACGCCGCGTGGGAAATTAAATGAAATTATTGAAATTGTCACTGTTTAAAATTCGAATATATATTTAAGATTTAAAGTAATCATGTGTTTAAATTTAATAATTATGAAAGATAAAAAATAATATCTCGTAAATCTTAACTGACTTGCAACCATGTCGTGCGTGGTGTGTAATAACCACGATACGTGTACTAAAATAAAATTTGTTTCTTTTTCTCATTTATGTTATAAGGATAGATGGATGGATAATTAATTATACTCTTTTACACAATAACTACTGAACAGATTTAGATGAAACTATAGCCTAAAAATAGTATATAGATTTTTGTGTTATCTGGCCACCGTATAAACGATAAACGTCTTTTATTTTGTTGAAAAGTTAAAAGTGATTGTTTTCATTTTCACGTTTTCACGTGTAAAATATTAAATTGGTTGATTGATTGATTGAAATTTTTTTTTTAGTTTTTGACACGTGATAATGAATATAATTTCAATTTAATTCAATGTTCACGTTTTAGTTTTTTTTTTGACAGTCATTTAAGGATCGAAACCAACGGGTAAAAATGAGTATAAAATATACATGAAAAATATTAATTTCCATTATGTAATGACCCCGGATGATGTGCTAATAACTAATAATATTCTTAGAACAGTCACATTTTAGTGCAGATTAGTAATTTATTTCAACACGGCGATAAAGTGTCAATGTATTACTGATAACTGTTATCAGTTAATGAGTTTTGTGTGACTGCTAGCTTTAGCCTTTGACTTAACGATTGTGTTGTTATATTTATTTAGTATTTAATTTTTTAAGTTTTTATAATTATTTCATGGAAAAATTGTGTTATCTTTCTTTGTCACTATTTTTGGTTTATTTTCTTGTTCTTAACTATTAAACAGTATTTACTTGTACGATGTGTACATTAAAAGTGAAGCTAAATGAATAAAAAATGTTTCAATTGTTTTTTTTATCTTCTTGTTTTTATTCCGCATAGCAAGTAGACAGGAAGTATCTAGTTTCACTACAGTCCATACTCAGCTTTCCGCTGAATTTGAGAAATTGCGTGTTGAGTGGCGGAACTCAGCGCCGCGCTTTGTCTTATCAAAGCGAGGGTATGATACAGTAATTGAAATATAATCATTCCCCGAGTCCAGGAGGGAATGGAACCCACAACCGATCGTGTTTACAGTCAGAGCTAGTCCCACTGCACCACGTTCGACCTTTTTCCTTTCTTTATATTCAAATAGACACTAAAAAGGACGTAACTTAACGCCGAGCTAAAGGTACTGATTAACCCTTATACCTAATATTACGCTATTTTCGATTTGTTTCGACAGCCACTTTCCACAATTTCTTATTGAATTTTCCTTAATATAGTTATTTTATACTATTTGACTGTTTTATCTGTTTGCCATATAACCTTTCTTGTATCAATAACATGATTTCACTATAGTTGTAAGTTGTAATTGTCGATTCCAATTACACTCAACCAGATGCACGTGCGTCTGCGCGTGGTGATTTTATATTATAAGATTTATGTGACGTGTTTAGTTTTTATAGTTGTTATATTAGTTTGCTTTATTTAGATTAGATTGTGGACGAGTTCGGACGTTATGGATGAGAGTGCTTGCCATTTTATACTTCAGTCCATATTTTTTGGTATGATTCCATATGTTGTGATGTGCTTTGTCTAAGTAATATTATTATTATATATTTTTTTAGCTTCACGCTTTTTATCCCGCATAGCAGGATATACAGAAAGTATCTAGTGTTAAGATACTCTGTACTTCGCTTTCCACGGAATTGGAGACAATTTTTTAATATTTTTTGTATCTGCATTGTTATAAATAGAACTAAAGAAATACCATCTCTTGCTAAGTAATAATTTTGAGTAACAGATAATAGATTTTGGTAAAAATTAAAAAAAAACCTCTTCGGAGACGTTTTCAGCAATAATTTTTCAAATACGTCGATGTACAATAGTTGGGCTGTGAATGTATAGCTTTATTATTGTTGGAATGCTTGAGTGTGTAATCCAAGGGGTGGATTTAAATCCTGCCTTACTTTATATATAATTTTGTTGAATTATAATATTATATAATGCTATAATAAATTGGAATATAAAGCCGGTAGTGGTGCAGTGGTATAACGTCTGACTGTAAACGCGATTGGCTGTGGGTTAGATTCCTATTCAAAATGATTATATTTAAATTATTTACATTTTTTCACTCTGGTTAGACAAAGCGCCGAGTTGCATTCCGCCACTCAACCCCCAATGTGTTGAATTTCGACACTAGGTGCTTTCTGTCTATCCTGCTATGCGGAGCAAAAGCGTGAAACAAAAAAAAATAGTAAATAAATCTCAACATACAGACAATTAAATCCTTCTGTTTTATAAGCGTAGATAAAATTACAGAAGCGTTCGTGAGTATACATAAAGGTGATATAATGAAACTCTTACAAGTGGTATAATTTGTTTTAAGTATGATTATTTAAGTCCGTGTTTAGCCATCGTCTATAACACGTGACGGTGCAGTGACTAAGGCACGGTATCTATCGACTTCTATGTATCTATCTATTTAAAACTATTGCATTGGTAAGCTATATGAAAAAAAAATTGTGTAATATTTTTTTTTTATTGTTTTTGAAAAATGAAAAAAAAATTGTATGATTTTTGCCCACTTTAACGTACCTTTATCTATGTACCTCTAATTATATTGCTCTATAATTTGGCTCAAAAATTTGCACATCATGTCAAGTGTAGTTGACGATGACCTGGATGACCTTGTCAAGACGACTGGGAACGATAAAAACCCTGGTCACAGATTTTGTTCGCATCTTCTAGTTCATACTGGTTCATATAGTAATAACTTTAATTTCGGGATTTTTATATATTTTAAATGTAAACTATTTTATCGAACTGTTGACAGTATTTCGTGGTCACGGGTGGCCACCACGGTCTACTGTAAAGTCTAACCGTCTGATTTTCAACAATGTATTTTCTAATATCAAAATATACTCGATTATTTATTTTATTTTTTTAGCTTCACGCTTTTATCCCGCATAGCAGGGTAGGCAGAAAGTACCTAGTGTCAAGACACTCTGTACTTCGCTTTCCACCGAATTCGAGACATTGAGTGTTGGGTGGTGGAACTCAACGCCGCTCTATTTGTCTTTACCAGCGCGAGGAAGTGAAAATAATTTAAATATAATCACTCTCCCGACTGGGCGATCCCCACAACCGATCGCGCATACAGTACATTATTCTGTTTAAAATAACTTCAATTACTATGTGTGAAATTTGCGGTACTAAAAAATCTTTGGATGACGACTCTTTGTTCTTTTTGTCCTGTTTCTAATCATATATGTATGAGGCAATATACCAAAAAGATAGAATAGATTAAATAATGAGATTAATTTCTTTATAAGAATAAGCTATAATATTACTAACGATACTTGCTCACGATTTCCCTAGTGCATTATAAACTAGGTTTAAATTTAATTTATCAAGGGAATGTTGCTCCTCTTTCACCCTCTTCAGAGTCGAGTTTTAAGAACATCAAAAAATGTTTGAATTTTTTATGGATTTTGGTTTAATTTTGAATCCAAAATTTTCCAAAAACATTTATTGTACTTGTATGCTTTATCTCATATAGGATACTCCATTTTCAGTACCTACCTAGTGTCAAGACACTACGTTCTCCGCTTTCTGTCTCAATCGAATTATTGCGTGTTAAATGGCGTGGCGGTGGCCGCGATTTATATATGGAATATTATTGAGAGTGAAAAGCTGTGTGGTCTATTACTAGCATTAGTGTATCGATTGGAAATATCATAATTCTTTTTTTTATTGCTTCACGATTTTATCTCGCAAAGCAGAGTAGAAAGAAAATACCGAGTGTCAAGGCTCTCTGTACTTAGCTTTCCACCAAATTCAAGATTTTTCCTTACCAGAGCGAAGAAATGAAAACAATTTGAATATAATCATTCCCCCGAGTGGGAATCGAACCCACAACCAATTGCGTTTGTAGTCAGTGGCTGTACCTCTGTCAGTGGTCTCTTTTTATAATTCTGTAATAAAAATATTTTGTTACCTATTGAATTTAACGTTTTAATCAATAATATCTGTACTATAAATACTAGTTTAGGTTCTTTATGTTTATAGAACGGTTATTTTAATATTATGCTTCTACATCTCGTTTTGAACGTCTAAAAGCCTGTTATTGGAACAACCGAGAAAATTGTCTAGAAAGTAGTCTAAAAACTACTCTTAAACAGCCAGCATAACCCTGTTCCGTCATCCCCCTAGAAACTGGCAATGATCCAAAGACATTAACAGCATGCCCTCTCATTTTGGACCTTATCTATATATGTTTTAGATTTAAATTCTATTGCAATGCATTTGTCAGCCTTTTTGCCTAAATCACCAGTAATAGGGTTCGTTTTAAGCTCAAGTTTTAAGCTCGGCTCTTCGTCGCCTTTATGTGTATTTTTTTGTATGAGAAGCGTCTTTGAGGAAATGTGAAGACAGGTCAAGTTTAATGGGGGAAATGTCTACTTTGCTATGAGTAATAGAATGAAGTTTATTTTATCTTTTAAGTTGTTTGCTAATAAATACTTTCTAAAGAAAATATTTCTTATATATGGTATTGTTTTTATACAAAATTTGGTATTATGTGATAGTTGTAGGTTCCATGTGTATTTTAGAACTTTTGTATACCTACTGTTTCTAGATGACTGACTGACTGAAGGTTGTATTTAAACGCGATAGGTCTTAGGTTCTATTCGTATTGTGGTAAACGATCAAACCTGCGTAGTGCACCTGATGGTAAGTGGTCACCGTCGTCCATGGACATCCACAACATTAGATTTGTGGATGTTTTGCCAAAAGGAGATGGTGTGTTGGCCTCGATAGTCAGAACTGTCGGTACCACCACACTCTGGGGGAAAAGATGGGAAAGATGGCTTACATGATGGTTTTTATCATAGTGGTCGCGAGCAAGTCGCAGGATTAACCTCATACCAACAAATTACTGGGACACCCGTCTCTTTTAGGACGTTATCCAGCATAGGAGGGTAATTGTGTTCTATCCCCGTCCCCTCTCAGTGAAAAATACTTCTATGCTAGGAAAAGCGCATCATTTATATTAATTGAGGCCGGTCGTGGCGCAGTGGGACAGCGTCTGACTGTAAACGTAATCGGTTATGGGTTCGATCCCCACTCGGGTGAGTGATTATATTTAAAATTATTTTCACTTCCTCGCTTTCTGGTAAAGACAAATTGTGGCGTTGAGTTCAACCACTCAACACGCAATGTCTTGAATTTGGTGGAAAGCGAACTACGGAGTGTTTTGACACTAGATACTTTCTGTCTACCCTGCTAAGCGAGATAAAAGTGTGAAGCTAAAATATATATATATATATATATATATATATATATATATATATATATATTAATAATGTTCATAAAATTCGGGCACACGTCACAAGTCATGACTAACGCCGGCGCTACGGCGCACGCGTGTAGCCGGCATTGTCTCAATTGCTATTATCCATTTACGTTACAACAACAGCTAGTTGAGTTAATTTGATGATTTGTGGGGTCAGAATAGTCCTAAACTGTTCTACGTATACAACTCGTGAATTTACTAGAAGATACTTACGTAAAACCTGCGTTCCCTTGGTAATCTCTATTTTTTTTTGTTAAGCTACACGCTTTATCCCTAGTGAAGGGTCAGAGTGAGTGCAGCGCTTAACGCTACAGTCCCTGCATACTCTTTCATACCATTATGATAAGGTTGGAATATTTTTAATGAAATTATTTCAACCTGAGTAATGCACGATTACTCAGGTTGAAATAATTTCATTAAATGTTGCTGGTTATTGTAAACTCTTCAAAAAGCCGACTTTCCGAAAAATATTTTTTTAACATACTAAAATGTACGACTTAGGCTAATTTAACTTGCGTGTGCTTCTCAGCAATCTCGGCACGAAGCGTCTTGAAACAGATTGTCGAATTGAGTCCCTAAATGTTCTGCTTATCCCCATGTTGAAGTAATTGACAAAAAACGATATTAATACGTATTTAGAGTCCAAATAATAATCGGTCAATTTGATAGATGGGCAGTCATTTAGGTATGGTCCGAGAAGACGGATGAATGTGACATCCGATGGCTACAGGATGTTCAATTTGTCGTCAAGTTAAAATTAGAACTGTAATAGACTTTACTTGCCTTGTGTACTTGTGTTGTACCTAGAGGCTCGAGTCGAATGAAATACTGGAAAAAATTAACTTAGAAGTGTTGGATTTTGTAGTTTTGCGGAGTCAAGGATTTTACAGTTGAAGTCAATAGAAAATTTAGAGGCCGTTCGTGGCGCAGTGGGACAGCGTCTGACTGTAAACGCGACTGGTTGTGGGGTGGGATTTAAATTATTCGTATTTCATCGTTCTGGTAAGACAGAGCGCGGCGTAGAGTTCCGCCACTCAAAACGCAATGTGTCAAATTCGGCGGAAAGCGGAGTACAGAGTGTTTTGACACTAGGTACTTTCTATTTAACTTACTATGCGGGATAAAAGCGTGAAGCTATTAATAGAATTTCTTTTTTCAAATATTTTGGAAGCTCTTTGGTTTTTTAATAAATTTCGTCAATAAAAATCATCTAGCATTTTCATATACTAATAAGAGAAGAAGAGACCTTTGAAATTATTCAACAATAATTAGGCGGGCGTCGCAATGCAAAAAATCAATATTTTTTATAATGTTTAAATATAAGGAAATAATAAAACAAATAATGCATACACAATTTTTTACTTTTTACGCCTTTATCATGTACATGTGTTAATAAAGCCTCTAGCGGCGTCTAAATATTCCTTTAAACTGGATTCGAACTGACAACCATTCCCTTGTAACTGCGAGAAATGCGTTCTGTTAACATAAATTTAGCACTACTCTTGGCTCTATGCCTACAGCAGTAATATTGAATACAAACGTTAAATCATTTCCGAGTGACGTAGATAAACACGCGCGTCTGCCAGCGTACGTCTTTAATGTCATCCGCATGTTGTTTTCTTACGTTTTCCCAAATTCATTTTGTTTTGGCGGAATTTTGGCAAAATATACGGACGGGTTTCAATTATGTAAATTGCGTCTTTTGAATGCGAAAATGGATTTAATTTGAGGGGTTGCCAGATTTTTTAGTATTATGGCTGGTGATGTATGATGATATACGGTCAGTTTTCGACCTACGATGGGGCTCGGTTCCATAACTTCTACTCGAACGTAAGTCGAATTTTATACAAAAATAAATAATGTAACATGACAGACATATATATATATATATATATATATATATATATATATATATATATATATATATATATATATATATATATGTGTACATTATTAAAAAACATTTTTTTAGAAAAAAAATTACGAAATTTTTCTTCGTAAGTGCGAAAGGTAAGCGTAAGTCGAGGTGGTCGCGACTCGGGAACTGACTGTATTTTTAGGTATACGATTATAAATAGATGGTATGAAGATGAAATAATTTAGAAATGCCAGTGGCTTTGATATTAATATAAAATACTTTACTTTTTATTCTTGCATCTGCAGAATTATAAGTGTATGTACATTTTGATTGCTAGTTTTTGTTCGTTAAAACCAAACAGACTGCGTTATGTTTGAGTAATTATTTTCACAAGCTTTCCTTTATGTTGTCTAACAGAGATGGGATGAAATATATATATTTTTTATTTCAATAGTAATTAATTGTTCATTATATTAATTTCTGCAGATTTTTCATATAAAATTTTGAATATTGCAACTATTTGTTGAATAATGTCGATACGAACAATATTTTCAAGTACGTCGTACGTATTTGGGATATATGTTCTTAAGTGACTCTACCCAATATGCCTTTTGTTTGGCCCGTGTGTACCAAATCGTTCAAACATACTAACCATTGATTCAATTATTTAAACATAATATATATCTTATTTTAAAAACGTTGTTTTGTTCTATAGCGTAACTAAACGACGCACTTCATTGATTTTTTTAAACATGCTTTGCTTATAAATATTTGCCTTTTTGAGAATCGAACTCCTTACCATATCGTATATAGACTCTTAGGTACTTCATAGTTCCATAATAACCTACTACTACCTACCTAGCAACCTAGTATTATTTTATCTACCTAACATAACCTACTTAGTATTATTTTAATTTGTCATTGAATTATCAAGACGCCGTCGTAGTGCAGTGGAACAGCGTCTGATTGTAAACGCGATTGAAAGTACAATGGTTTTGGGTTCGATTCTCACTTGTAAAATTTTTTATATTTATAATTATTTTCAAGTTTCCGCCTACCGCTAAACGAAACGCGGCTTTGAGTTCCACCAGCAAGCAGCCAACGGAGTGTCTTGACACTAGGTTTTATTTATCATTGATCGATGTAATTATGTTATTATTTTTTATTTATTCGTTGTTATTTGGACAGTGTCGCGGAAACACTCGTTCGAGTCTCATGACGGCCTTAACGCCAGCAGTCACCTTGGAATGGAGGTCAAGAATGTATTAGAGTAATCAGATTACAAAGAAATCGTTTTTAGGTACAAGCAGAAATATAGATTTTATAAGTTTACAGTAATACCTCTCAATATTTGATTAATAACATTTGTTTTAGTCATATCACATGTATATCAAATACATGATAGTGTGTTAAAATTGTTTTAGCTTCACGTTCTTATCGCGCATAGCGGGATAGACAAAGTACATAGTGTCAAGACACTCCGTACTTCGCTTTCCACCGAATTTGAGACATTGCGTGTTGAGTGATGGAACTCAATTTTTAAATATTTTTTTGTTAAATTTTTATTATTACAGACTTAGATTAATGAGACCGAGAAAGCGATTTTATATTTTTATATTTAGTCTGTGACCTGCACTTTACTTATGAAACTCTCGTGGGAGCAATTAAGTAATATTGCTAGAATTTTATTATACAGTACGAACTAAGTAATTGTTAATATTATAGCAAGTTATAAATTAAAATTTAATTTAATTTAATATGAAAATGTAATTTTTAAAATGATATTTTTAGGTTCGCTCCATTTATCTATAGATTAACATATGTAAAGACTAGTTTCATTAGTGATTCTACTGTTGTTAAGGTGTTATTCCACACTAACGATTAGACATTATGTTTTATAATACGTATAAAAATCTGAACGCAGCGGAATTCGAACCCGCCTGCTATTGGAAACCGTCCAAGCGTTCTGACCGCTAAGCCATGCGCTCTACATCCGATTATGTCGAAATTCTTAAACATTTCTTGCTATTTATTTATGTTGTTGCATATATGTAGAGATTTTTTACAAATTTTTGCTATCTAAAGGTTTTTCTATGTAATTCTATTCAAATAATAAGGCCAGCGTGGTGGAATAGCAAAGCCTGAAGCTGAGAAAAAAATTCTTGCAAAGTGTTTGGTTTTTTTTAATTATTATATAATATATACATAAATAAAGTAGGGAAATGACCATGAAATCTCCTTTTTTTTTAAGAAATTTAGTTGACTTGAACTAGTACTTCACCGCATCATTTCAAGGAATGCAATTGAATGCCACATTGTTCATACAATTGAATGATTGGGTACTGTTTTCGAAGGTTATTCTAGATCTGTCTCTCTTGATGTATTTATGCTTACGTAACTTATATTATTGTAGCAGAACTAAGTGTTAATACTATTGGATTTAAGCGTCTGGTGTTTTATGTGACGGATGTATACGTGAGAGGGATGCCGGTCGTGGCGCAGTGGGACAGCATTCAGACAGTGATTATATTTAAATTATTACCTTTCTCGCTCTGGTAAGATAAAGTGCGGCGTTGAGTTCTACCATTCAACACACAATGTCTCGCTTTCGGCGGAAAGTGCAGTACGGAGTGTTTTGACACTCGGTACTTTTTGTATACCCTGCTATGTTGAATAAAAGCATTAAACTAAAAAAATATGCGCTTTATGTAACGAGCCGTGAATGAAGCCGGTCAGCCGAAACTTTTAGATAAATGATAAGCTGTGGCATGATTTACCTGCGGCAGTGTTACCAGGTCGATACGACATGGGTCCATCAGCGCTTACTCGCTTACTCCCATCTCAAAGGCCGGCAACGCACTTGTAGCTCCCATAGTGTGTCACTTTTCGGAGGGCGGCGGTGATCACTTACCATCTGGTGACCCGCAGGCTCGTTTGCCTGGCCTTTTCAAAAAATCTCATAAGTATTTTGCATAAGTTCCGGCTTTATGGGATATTTAAGGGAAAATTTCTCGAAATTCCCACTACCTAACTATGCAAACAATTATCCTCGCACGATGCGATGTTGTGATACTAATAGGATATAAGCTTCTAGTACAAAATATTTGTCAATTCCTTCTATATCAAAGATAGAAATAACATGAATACCTTAAACTAAAGATTGTGTTATAATGAGATTCCTCAAAGTAATATGCATTGTTTGAAATATTGTCTGAACAAGAGAAAGGAGAAAGAAACAATACTTACTAGAATAATACGAATGTCTTTCTATACATACGAATTGAATTAATTTTTTTT